>CM056050.1:415303887-415903887 GCA_029574335.1 Rana kukunoris | reverse complement strand
AAGCAAAACTTTTTTTTACAGCTTGGGGGGAGGGGGGGCGGCGCCCGAGCGCCCCCTATTGACAGGCCGCCACTGGGTGCCAACACACCTTACAGAAATCAAAATTGTACTGGGTTTGTTACTCAACATGGGCCTAGTCCGAAAGCCCAAAATTCAGCAGTATTGGACCTCTAGTCCCATCCATGCCACGCCAGATTTTCCTGCAGAGACCGCTTTGAAGCATTGCTGCGCTTTTTGCATTTTAACGATAATTGAAAGTGACGCCAGATATGACCGACTGTTCAAATTGCGGCCCCTAATTTATTTTCTGTCTAATAAATTTGCAGCGGTTTATACCCCGGAAACAAATATTTCTATTGATAAATCCCTGATGAATTTTAAAGGCCGACTGCATTTTAGGCAGTTCATACCATCCAAACGTGCCCGGTGTGGTATAAAATTTTACAAACTGTGTGAAAGCACAACAGGATATACATTTGGATTTCTGATCTATGAAGGACCGGACAGACAACTCAACCACCAGGGCTGCCCAGACTTTGAGAAAAGGTTCACCGCTCCAGGTGGGTCTAGATGCAATTAAGAATTAGTCCAGGTTACAATGGGTGCTGGCAATGCCCTAGGCAAACATGGAAAGTAGCAAAAACGGATGGACAGCCACACTCCAAAAGACAGTTGAGTCGTCTTTATTGATAAAACAAAAGCATGCACCACAAGTTCACAGCAAAAATCGTAGAACAGCCGACGCGTTTCACACTTGTTCAGTGCTTAATCATGGCTAGAGTACAACTAAACACACAGACCCAGATTCACAGAGCGATTACGCCGGCGTTACAGGAGATGCGTGGCGTAAGTCTAAATTTGTGCATGCGTTTCGATGCGCCGCATCCCCAAAACGAGATACGCAAGAAATCTAGTTTTGTTTGTCCGGCGTAATTTCGATAGACAGGCGCATTCATCTGCGCAAAACTGCGCTAGACACACCATTGATTTGCTATTCAAATATGCTAATGAGGGAGTTACGGGGATCCACAAAAGAACGTTGGTGCAGCGCAGGCTACGCGCTGTGCGCAACAGCTGCACGGCCTGTCTAAAATTAGACCATATAAAAAGGTGGTATAAAATTAGACAATTCGTCTACATGTCAGAGAAAGCAACACTGTTACTGAGGAGCTGAGCAGTCACACGTGTTGCACAACATTCTGTATGCCAACATGCCAGTGGCATCCATGCTCATAGCTATACTACTGACTTTAGATGATCCAAGAAGGAGGGCACGGAGGAGGGCACGGGAGAGGATTTTTTTTTTTTTTTTTTACAAAATATTTTTCTTTGCTTTTATAAACATTTTTACAAAAAATATATATACATATATACATCAATACATACCATACATACAAATTACAAACACGGTCTCACTATCTTTCAATAGCCCTTTAAAACCTTGATGGATATAATAATCTAATCTGATACAAGCCCCTCACTCTTCACTTGATATATCACACAAGCATAGACATCTTTGGCATGAGTGATTCTGAGGTGTCTCGCATCTTCAGATTCACCCCTCATGCCATCATGGAATTAACCACAACCCTGCAGGAGCCCAACACATGACACCAACCATGACACCCATGACAGCTACATATACAATCATAGCCCCATCCCCACAGATTTCGAACAGAACATGTATGGGGACAGCTGGCTGGTTGGTGAGTGACATGGGTGGCAGGCATGACTGTCCCCCCCATGATGCTGAAATCACAAGGGGCACATGCACTACTAACATCCTCCTGTCTTATCCCTTCAGGATGACTATATGGAACCCCCCTAACCAAGGCTACCCCATCTTCTGAGGGAAGAGCAGCCAGGAGCCAGCTCACATTAGGCATCTTTGCACGTTAAACACACACATTAATCATGGCACAATGAGAATGCATGCATGCACACCACTGTGGTCCCTAGCACAGACACATCACATCCTCATCACATTGGATTGGCACAAGCCCACCATGCAGGACTTGTGAACAGCAACGCCATGCCACGGCTCCAATTATGTCACTGTACATTCATACACCATTCACACGGACCTGGGGATCACTTCTCCACCACAAATGAGGGTGACACCCCTTTTCCGGCAGGAATGTCACCCCCACATTCCAAAATCATACACAAACAGAACCAAAGAAAAAAAATTGACCAGCAAAAATAAAAAATGCCCAGCAAAAATATAATTTAAACAAAATAACAACGAAGAAAACACATAAAATACAAAAATCACTCTGCAAAACAGTCCCCAAATATCTCAAAGACACGTCACAAACAAACAAACGCTAATAAACAACAGAACAAAAGCACCTTGCTGTATAGGAAGGGATACAAAGGGATGTACTTTTGCAAAGGAAGTGCGTTTGTGTCTGTCTATTTATGCTGTCTGCGTAGTTCGCTAAGTTGTCCGGGTCCACTTCCAATTTCACTGATTGCGCCGTCCCCGAGTTGTGAGCATGCGCACAGAGGTGTTGACCATGGTCTGCTTCATGTGCGCATGCGCGAGCTGGCCGGCCCTTCATTTGCATGGGGTCACGGCTCATTTCAATGTAACACGCCCACGTCCTTCCCAATTTGAATTACTCCGCCTTACCCCTCTGAAATTACGTTGCACCGGCGCTGATTTATGCGCAAATCAAACGAGAATGCGGTGATTGCGCCGCTACATTGTGGCAGTCTAACGTAAAGGAGGTGCGCTACACCAGTCAAAAAATGCGCCGATGTACGTGAATCTGGCCCACAGAATATATATAATATCCAAAAGGGAGCATGTGACCAAAATTGACCACTGGTTGGGGAGAGCCTATGATGGAAAGCTCACCTCCACCTGGGTCAAAGTTGGTGTCCACCTGTGTAGACAGAGAAAAACAGCAACACCCAAAAATCAATGGATACAATTAATTAATTAATCAATTAAACCCCTTTTTCAATGCAAATAATGAAATGATCAATCCAAGAAAATTGCACATTACATATATACATATATAGATCCTGACAAGTGAGACATGCAAGGAACACTAAAAGTACCTAGTGAAAAAAGTGTACACTCATGTAGAGTATCAGTTGTACTCTAGCCATGATTAAGCACTGAACAAGTGTGAAACACGTTGGATGTTCTACGATTTTTGCTGTGAACTTGTGGTGCATGCTTTTGTTTTATGAATAAAGACTCCTCGAGTGTCTTTTGGAGTGCGGCTGTCCATTCGTTTTTGCTATGGCTTTCCATGGCTGCCCAGACAATGTTGGAGTCAGTGGGAAACTTGTCTGGCACCTGATCCAACCTCTGCTTCAGCAAGGCTACAATCTTTACGTCGACAAATACTATAGAAGTGTGACAATTTTTAGATCTCTGCATGCTGCTGGCACAGGAGCATGTGGGACCATACGGAAAAACCGCAAAGAGAGTTTCCACAGCAGCTGGTGAGACGTTTGCAGAGAGGCACATCACTCAGTTGCCAACAGGAGGAAATGATGGCTGTCAAATTCTCAGACAGAAAAGATGTCTATATGCTGACAACAATCCACCCAAGGGGCACAGTGACTGTAACAGAACAGGGGTCAGCTACACCGAAGGAAAAGCCACTGTGCATTACGGCATACAACAAATACATGGGTGGAGTCGACTTCCCTGACCAGATATTGCACCCCTACCTGGTGCTGAGGAAATCTAAAACCTGGTACAAAAAAGTTGCAATATACCTTATCCAGCTATCCACAATTCATTTGTCCTTTATAAAAAATCTGGTGGTACTGACACCTTCCTGCAGTACCAGGAAAAAAATTATAGAACACCTGATATTTCAAGCAGACCCCAGACAACCTGCAGAATCAGAGGATGTTAGGAGACTAACAGAGAGACACTTTTTGTGTCCTATCCCAATCACAGCAAGCAGCAAATTCCCCAGGAAGAAGTGTCGTGTGTGTGGCAAAAATGGCAAAAGATGCGATATTCGTTACCACTGTCCCACATGCCCTTCCAATCTAGGCCTGTGCCTCGACCCTTGCTTTGAAATTTACCACACCGTCCTACATTATTAGAAACCAGGTAGGAGGTTAACGTTTGCCTTATTTCTTCCCTTCCATAAAATAATGTCAGTCATTTACGCATTTTTTACGCAGGGTTTTGAGTTAGCCTTAAAAGAAGAAATTCACCTTAACAAAACAAAATAATGCACATTTTTTTGCAGGTAAAAAATTTTTTTTTTTTTTTTTGTTAGGAGCCTGTAAAGCAGGGGTGCCCAACCAGTGGCCCGCGGACCCCTCTGATGTGACCCACGACCTCCTGCTCTGGGATGGAATAAAATAGTGTTATAAAAGGTAAATTTGATACTAAAATTACAGTGTATATATAGGCATATCTGTTCTGCAGTGGTTACTTACTGGACTGCTTTCCAACTGATCCACAGATGCAGAGAAGTGCACCTGTGGGTTACCTGCACTGAGCCATATGCCTCGTACACACGTATGGGTTTTTACCGCCGGGAAACCAGAGGGGAAAGCCGAGAACCGGCTTGGCAGCTTTTTCCCCCTACACACGTATGGTTTTCCTGTCAGGAAAACTGCCATGAGAGCTTTGGCGGGGAAACCTGGCCGTGTGTATGCTCCCATAGGAAAACTGCCAGGAAAAAGACCGCCGGGAATTGCGGCAGGAAAAAGAGAACACGTTCTCATTTTTCCCGCCGGGATTCCTGACGGTTTTCCTGTCGGGAAAACTGCCATGGAGCATACACACGGCCAGTTTTCCTGGCCAAAAGCTGTCATGGCAGTTTTCCAGACAGGAAAACTGGTCGTGTGTACGAGGCAATAGATTTCTTTTACCTGCGAGTTTGGTGTGCTGAGAGTAGAGTGGGCTCTATAGAGCCGAGTGGGCTGCCATCCACCTGCTCCGCTCATTGTGGACCGCAACCGGTTACCAAGTCGCTTAAGTGACCCTTGCTCTTCAAAAGGTTGGGCACCCCTGCTGTAAAGCATTGCACCCACAGTCAGCAGATTGTGGGTGTAATTACACGTTCCTGCGGACTGCCTGTGTAGCTGTCTGCCCGAACCTCCAATACAGACAGACAGTTACACACTGACAGGAAGCATCAATGAACTACCTAGAGATCTCAACATCGCCCTGATAGTTCATAGAGAACTACAAGCTAAAAATAGGCTTCATCCCACCGATGTAACTTGCCTATGCCGGCGTAGAGTGGGCGCATATTTACGCTGGATGCATGTGGTGCTCCCATTAATTTTCTATTCGAATATGCAAATGAGGGAGATACGGCGATTCACGAACGTACATGCGCCCGACGCAGGCTACGCGATGTGCGCGTAAGTTGTACATCCGGCGCAAAGTTATTCCCCATAAAGCAGGTGTAACTCAGCAACAGACGTGCACAGGTCAGCTGTAGAGCAGCTGCAGCAGCACCGTTACGGACGAGCTGAGCAACCACACTTGCAGTGGAGAAAGAAAGTGCAGCGCTATACTAATTAGTTTTGTGAAAATGCTGCCAAATTCACATGACATAACAATGTGAAATCAAACAAAAATTGTATGTAAAAGCATAGTAAAAGACAATTGTACTCAACATGTGTGGAATACTGATATAGTCCACACATATGTTGGCAAACTGATGAGTGAAAAAACCAACCAAACAAAATAAACAAAAATAAATAGTTCATAGGTGTGTCCCAAATGGATGAATGGAATCTTCACATATGATGCCAGTTCAAGGAAATTAAGACAACAATGATGGCTTGTCTGTAGCAATCTTCAGAATATCAAAATCAATGGAAATGGATACTCTTACCAGCTGTGGTGGACTCACATGTTAGTACTAACAGCAAGTCAGATCAGGCATGGTGGTCACAGCGGACCCTGGGCTCTGTGCATGAAAGGTTTTGCAGCGATGGTCACTCCAGCTGAGATGATGGATTCAATCTTGGTCGGATACCTCACTTCAGGGACAGGAACCCGGATAACAAAAGGCCAATGGAGGGATGGCCAGGCTCATGTATCAACACAACATGTGTGGCATGGGAAAAGGGAAAAAGAAAAAAGAAATGCTCCCAATGGTGCAGATCAAAAAACCAATGAAGGCTTTATTTAAAATAAATGAATAAAATCACGTGAAAAATATATCTAAAAGCAGTATGGGGTACTATGGATGTTACCCGACTAGTTTCGGCTCAAAGCCATCAACAGGGGCATCTGTCTGTACCCCCACACTGCTGAGTTTAAATAAGACAAGTAATCCGGAACTCCACCCCTGAAAGGGAGGAGACAGGAAGTGAACAATCTTGACAGGATATAGTACATAAAAACAAATGCTCTAATATACAAATATAAAGCAGGATCTGTCATACCAATGTTTGACATGATTGAACAATCAAAAAGGTAAACGTATAAGGCCGCGTACACACGAGGGGATATGTCCGCTGAAAACGGTCCGATGGACCGTTTCAGCAGACATCTCCGCTCGTGTGTATGGGCTAGCGGACAGATTTCTCCACCCGACAGATTTCAAAGCATGCTTTGAAATCTATCTGGTGGGAATCTGTCCGCCCGACATGTCTGCTGGTTAGTACACTTACCAGCAGACATGTCGGCTCCCACCGCCGCCGCGCCGCTGCCGAATGGATTCGGCGCATGCGCGGAAGTGTTTTACTTCCTGGTGCGGTGACGTGGCGGTGACGTGGCGGCGTCAACGTCACCGCCGCGTCACCACTACGTCACCGCGCCGTCCGGCGGCGGGGAATTTGATCCGATGGTGTGTACACGCCATCGGATCAAACTCCCGATCGGACATATCCGATGGAAATGGTCCGCGGACCGTTTTCATCGGATATATCCGATCGTGTGTACGCCGCCTAAAGCATATACAGTATATATAATGACATATAAATAGTAATAAGCATCTAATTCAAACTTTACCGAAACATATATCCCAATGGACAGCAAAGCAGCATACAATAAAACATAAAAAACATGCATGCCCTATGAGTAGTGACCAGTAAGGGGCCGTGATCAACTGCCATAAGCAACACTGAGCCACTCTAATGGACCACAGCACTACCCCATACAAAAAGGTCCGTCCAAAACCTAAGTTAATGCAGTGCATGACAATAAAGAAACAGGAACCACATAGAAATCCGTCTGTTGGGGACACACAGAATAACCAATGAGAGCAAGGAAAGACTGAGGGGCGGGTCCGGTGATGTAGGAAGGAACAACATCCAACCCGCGTTGCTCGTAGCTAACCGCACCCCCATGCCTGCCCAATGTCATATGGAGAGCTAGACAATGGACAGCACAAAGATCTGTAGCCAATCCAAAGTAGGTGGGCGCGTGGGAGCTGTGGTGGCTCAACGTGATTGGCACTGCGCTGACAAGCCATTCACCTCTGCAGCCAAGGGTTCGGATCCCGGTCTCGGCTACATGTGAATTGAGTTTGGTGGTCTCAGCCCGGCGCCCGCTGGGTGTGCTATGCAAGGTACGCCTGTGCTTAGTACGCCCACCCCCCCCCACACACAAAAACCACCACACTTGCACGCACACAAAATTGGTTTAAAAACACACGCACTTTGGCCATGCGGTCTCTTAAAATAAAGAGAGGCGAAGGACCTACGGGGCTGGCTGGGTGGGCTAGGCCCCCTCACTCCCTCATAGGGGGAGTCCCTCTGCCCCATTGGGGTCCCGTTGGGCCCCAGTTGGGCTCCCAAGAAGAGCAGGTAGGGCGGGGTGAGTGGGAGGCCCCCCTTCACACCCGCCATTGCCACCAGGGGCATGGAGAAGGATGGCGATTGCCTCCGGGGGGAGGGTCTGCCTACTCCCAACTCCTGCAGTCCGGCTCCTCTCTCTCGAGTTCACGCACAAAAATACACTTTAAAAAAAAGAAAAAAAAGAGAATATAAAAAAAAAAAAAAAAAGTAGGTGGGCGCGGCGCCGATAATGTCATCGACACCGCCGCCCACAACCAATCCAAGGGGAACCGCATTCGTGACTGACAGGCTTCAGCAGCCAGACATGCAATCCAATGGGCGGGCGAGACGTCAAAAAACTTCATATAAACTTCCGCCCACTGATTTGAATGGATAAGCTCGGTGACGGCTGTACGTCCCCATTTCATCCGCCCATCGGGAGGCACAGGCGCATCGCCGATCGGGAAGCGGGTAAAACTACCCACACTACCCGAATGTACATAGATGCGTCATTACGTCACCCTCATGGACTGAAGAAAGGGGGGGGGGAGGGAGGGGTGGAAGTCCGTGTCTCCAGAGAAGGAACGCTCCACCCTGGGCTGTGAATTCCAACCCCAGGGGACACCCTCCCATAAAGGCCATAAGCAAGCTAATAATGACACCAGGATGTATTTATGGAAGAACAGTAATGTTAATGTATAAAACAACATAACAACGAGTTGTGCAAAAGCAAAACTTTAGTAACCTAGAAAAATAAGGACAACCAGTGTAACACCTAGATGGGACATGAACGTCGCAACTGCCCAATAGATGGACGCATATCCACAAAAAGGGGGGAAAAAAAAACACTGGAATGAGTAAATAATTATATAATTCTTCCTTCTCTCCAAAGTTTGGACACATGAGCACAGGACCTCACGCCCGGTTAATGAAGCAATTGACATCCCAATCCACATTCATACCGTGGGACGTGTAGCTCCTGAGCTCATGTATCCAAAAAGTCTCCAAACGGGAGACACCCCTAGTACAAGAGTCGCCCCTCCAGTGGGGGACAAACTTATCAATGACTTGGAAGGAAGTACCCCTGGGGTCACTGGCGTGGTGTTCCAAATAATGTCTGGAGACAGTGTGTTTAGGGCATCCCTTTTTGATCTTACCCAAATGTTCGTTAACTCGAATGGCAAAGTTCCGAATGGTTCGGCCCACATATTGCATTTTACAGGGACATGTGATGAGGTACACTATGTAACTAGTAAAACATGTGGTGAACTGTTTCATCTTATAACTGCGGTTAGTCACAGTAGAAATGAATGTGTCTGTTCTTTGTCTGCCTAAAACATTGACAATGCATGTGTTACACTTCCGACACGGATGATATCCTTTCGTTTCTGGAAAGAATGTGGCCTTTATAGGGGGGTCTATGACATTGGGTGCAATATCACTCTGTATAGATTTGGCTCCCCTAAAAATTAGACCTGCTTTCTCAGGTAGGCAAGGTCCCAAAATGTTGTCGCTACGGAGCACCTTCCAGTATTAAGTATTTTCTTAATGTCGTTATGCTGTACAGAAAAGTCGGTGAAAAAAGACCATTTGAACCTATCATCGTAGTTTTTCTTAGGTTTATCAACCAATAGAGAAGACCTTTCTATATTGGATACAGTGTTGATGGCATCATCCAATTTACAAACTCTGTATCTTTTGTCTAAAAATCTATCCCTTAAGGTCTGACACTGGGACTCGAAGTCCTCCCTTCTGGTACAATTCCTCTTCATCCGAAGGAACTGGCCCTGAGGGACAGATCGCAGCCATTGGTGGTGATGGCAACTATCGACCGGAATGTAACCATTCCGGTCGGTAGGCTTGAAAAAGGTCTTAAATTCAAAATGACCACCAATGGCTGAGATCTCAAGATCCAAAAAATGGATGGAGGTTGAACTGACTTCGTATGACAACACAATCCCACAATTGTTGTCATTAAGGAAAGACATGAAAGAGTCAAAAGACTCTCTCGTGCCTTTCCAAAGGAGGAGGATGTCGTCGATATAACGTGCCCACAGGACCAATTCGGGTCTCTGTGGGGCATCGACGACATCCTCCTCCCACTGGGCCATAAACAAGTTGGCGAGGCTAGGGGCATATTTAGCCCCCATAGCCACGCCTTTGACTTGGGAAAAGAACTGGCCCTGAAACCAGAAGTAATTATGCTTTGTGGCAAAGTCTAATAACTCCATGATGAAGTTCCCCTGGATAACAGAAAGGGATGGATTGCGTGTAAGAAACAATTCCACTGCATCCAGTCCCAATTTGTGGGAGATGCATGTGTATAAGGCAGCAACATCTGCCGTTACCATCAGTATTTCTCCCTGATAATGAACAGCCTCCAGTCGTTTAATGGTATCCTTGGTATCCCTCAGATAAGAGGGAACCAATTTTACCAAGGGCTGCAAGTATGCCTGATCTGACTTGCTGTTAGTACTAACATGTTAGTACTAACATGTGAGTCCACCACAGCTGGTAAGAGTATCCATTTCCATTGATTTTGATAGTCTGAAGGTTGCTACAGACAAGCCATCATTGTTGTCTTAATTTCCTTGAACTGGCATCATATGTGAAGATTCCATTCATCCATTTGGGACACACCTATGAACTATTCATTTTTGTTTATTTTGTTTGGTTGGTTTTTTCACTCATCAGTTTGCCAACATATGTGTGGACTATATCAGTATTCCACACATGTTGAGTACAATTGTCTTTTACTATGCTTTTACATACAATTTTTGTTTGATTTCACATTGTTATGTCATGTGAATTAGAGAATTCGAAAATGTAAAAAATTTGAAAATTCCAATTTCCGAATTTTGAATTTCCAAATTTTTGTATTTCCGAATTGTTTAATTTCTGAATTTTTTTTTTTTTTTAATTTTCGATTTTTTTAATGTTTGAATTTTCAAAATTCCGAATTTTAGAATTTCGAATTTTTCGAAAATTTTAATTAATTTTCGATTTTTCGAATATTCAAATTTTTCATATTCAAATTTTTCATTTTCAAATTTCGAATATTCGAATTTCGAATATTCGAATTTCCGATTTTTTTATTTTACGAAATGTCGAATCTTTCATTTTCGAAATTTCTCGAATTTTCGAATTTGTCATTTTCAAAATTTTGCATTTTTGAATTTTTCATTTTCGAAATTTTGCATTTATGAATTTCGAATTTTTCAATTTTCGAATTTTTAATTTTCGAAATTTCGAATTTCCCAATTTTCCAATTTTTAATTTTTCGAATTTTTAATTTTCGAAAATTAAAAATTCGAAAAATGTGAAAATTCGAAAATTAAATAGTTTGAATATTCGAATTAGAGAAATTCGAAAATTGAAAAAATTTGAAAATTCGAATTTTCGAATTATTTAATTTTCGAATTTTCTAATTTTCGAATTTCGCATTATTCACATTTTTTATTTTTCGAATTTTCGAAAAATAAAAAAATTACGAAAATTCAAATATTCGAAATTTCGAAATTGTAACATGAAAAAATCTAAAGTTCGAAAATCTAAAATTCGAAAATGGGAAATTTCTGAATTTTTCGAATTTTTTAATTTCCGAAAAAAAAATGTTTTCATTTTCGTTTCATTCGTTTTTTTTCCGGAAATTTCGTTTTTTCCGTTTTATTCGTTTTTTTGCATTTTCGGAAATCCGAAAATTCCGAATTTTCGAATTTACTGAATTTACGAAAAAAGCAAAAAAACGAATAAAACGGAAAAAAATATTTGTTCGATCTTCCCGAATTTACGAATTTCCAAAAAAAAAAAAAACGAATGAAACAAAAACGATTTTTTTTTTTAATTTCCCGAATTTCAGAAAAAATTCAAAAAACGAAAATAACATAAATGAAAAAAACGAATTTTTTGGCAGTGCACATGTCTATAATGATAATTAGCGCAGTTGTTTTTCCCACTAACCACACTTGCAGGACAACACATCCGTATGCCAACATACCAGGGGCAGCCATGGTCATAGCACTACTGCGTCCACAGGCACGGAGGAGGGCACGGGAGAGGATATACCGAACGCGCATTAACATCTTTGGCATGGGTGTATCAGAGGTGTATCGCATCTTCAGATTCAGCCCTGATGCCATCCTGGAATTAGCCACAGCCCTGCATGATAAAATCACCAGCCAGACGGGACGTTCACATGCAGTGCAGCCACTGGTCAAGGTAGTGGCAACACTCCATTTCCTCGCCAGTGGATCTTTCCAATGTACAAGTGGAGTCGTGTCTGGGATGTCACAATCCACCATGAGCAGATTTGTGCACCAGGTTGTCCCCGCAATCCTCACATGCATGTCCCACCACATCATCAAACCCACCCATAAGCATCTGCGGCACAAGGCAATGCAGGATTTCTGCAGCATTGCCGGATTCCCACGCACCATCTGGGCCATTGATTGCACACATGTGGCACTATGCCCCCCCCCGTGCCACAGAGCACATATACCACAATCGTAAGCAGTGGCATTCCATAAACGTACAGGTGATAGCCGATGCCCAATGCCTCATATGGCATGTCCGTGCCAAACACCCCGGGGCCAGCCACGACGGCTACATATACCGTCAAAGCAACATCCCAACAGAATTCGAACAGAACTTGTACAGGGACAGCTGGCTGGTTGGTGAGTGACATGGGTGTCAGGCATGACTGTCCGACCCCATAATGCAGACATCACGAGGGGCACATGCATGGCTAACATCCTCCTGTCTTTTCCCTTCAAGGTGACTCGGCATATGCACTTGGGCCCCATCTCCTGACTCCATACCGGAATCCCCAAACCAGAGGAGAGAGAAAATACAATGCTGCAGTGGTGGAGTGCACATTTGGCATCCTGAAGTCCCGTTTTTGATGCCGGGATAAGTCCGGGGGGACCCTGTTGTATTCCTAAAACTTTGTGTGTCAGATCATCGGTGCATGTTGTGTGCTGCACAACTATGCCATGAGAAAGGGCCTGGAGATTGACATATGTGATGACCTGACCTCCGAACCACACAGTCCCCCCCTGCCTGAAGAGACCCCATCTGCTGAAGGAACAGCAGTCAGGAGTTGCCTTGTGGAACGTATCTTTGTACATTAACCCCTTAAGGACCGCCGCATGTACATATACGTCGGCAGAATGGCACGTACAGGCACATTGGCGTACCTGTATGTCCCTGCCTAGACGTGGGTCGGGGGTCCGATCGGGACCCCCCCGGTACATGCGGCGGTCCCCGTGGCTGTGCGAGTGATCCGGGATGAGGGGGCGGCTGTTTGTTTTTGTCCGCCCCCTCCAGATCGCTCCCAGCCAATGCGCGTCCTCCCCCGCCCTCTTCCTCTGTAAACACAGGAAGGGGGAAGTGATGTCATCCTCCTCTCGGTGGTATTTTCAACCGCCGCTGAGGAGAGAAGACATCACAAGTGAGTCTGCACCAACACTACACTGACACCAGTGACACATAGGCACATTAACCCCCCCGATCACCCCCCTGTCACACTGTCACTGAATGCAGTGATCATATATTTACTGATCACTGCATTTAGTGTCAGTGTGACAGTTAGTGTGAGGTCCAGGGTAGCCCCCGTACCCCCCTAAATAAAGTTTTAACCCCTTGATCACCACCCTAGTTAAACCTTTCACCCCCTATTGCCAGTGTCACTAAGCGATAATTTTTCTGATCGCTGTATTAGTGTCACTGTTGCCGCTAGGTAGCTAAAAAAAAATTATTGCGATTTTTTTTTTTTTACTAAAGACATGTGGCTGAATACATTTTGGCCTAAATGTTTGACTAAAATGTAGTTTATTCGATTTTTCTTATAACAAAAAGTAAAAAAAATTGTCGCTCTATTTTTGTATATAGCGCAAAAAAATTTAAATCGCAGAGGTGATCAAATACCATCAAAAGAAAGCTCTATTTGTGGGAAGAAAAGGACGCAAATTTTGTTTGGGAGCCACGTCGCACGACCGCGCAATTGTCTGTTAAAACGACGCAGTGCCGAATTGTAAAAACACCTCTGGGCATTTAGCAGCATATTGGTCCGGTCCTTAAGTGGTTAAACACACACACACATTCATCATGGCACACGGACAATGCACGCATGCCCACCACTGTGGTCCCTAGCTCACACACACACACCACATCCACCTCACATTAGATTAGCCCAAGTCCACCGGACGGGACTTGGGAGCAGCAACGCCATGCCAAGGTCCCAATGATGTTGCTGTCCATTCATACCACATTCACACAGTCGTGGGCATAACCTCTCCCTGACGACCCAAGGTGACACACCTTGCTGGCAGGAATGTCACCCACACATTCACACACCAGTCACACTGTAGCCTGCACTCCTTACCGTGTGCAGTGACTAAAAAAATAATAAAAGGGATCATGCCATTGTCTGACATGGCATGCCCTTACAAGAGGATGGCACATCCATCTGTGTACGTCTCTCCAAAAAAAAAAGCTCATAGTCTGAGCGGCATACATCCTGAGGAGAGACATTTGCCCTCTCGTGGGCCAGGCCTCATGCCCAGGGTTCGGCTCCTCAAGAGTCATGGCGACAACTGGGGTGGAGGGGTGGGGCATCAGGAGGAGGTGCATCCCCTGGGCTGTCGCTCCTGGCATATGTTGCCTGCATGCCCTCCAACGCTCTGGCAATGCGTGTTAGCACGCTGTTGGTGTCAGCCTGCATCCGCAGCTGCCTGCCGCAGGTCTGGCACTGGAGGCGCCTGTTCTGCCGACCCTCCGCCTCGATGGCAGCAGTGTTGACCTGTACGACCACTCCCAGGCTCTTCACCTCTGCCACAAGGCCTGCTGCTGTGGCCTGCAGATCCCCAATGGCCATGGTATTACGCCTCAGGCTGGCCTGCACATCCGATCCATGGTCCCCAGATGGTGAGGAACCCCCTGCCACCATGTGGTGACGCAGGGCCTCAAGGGTCTCGGTTTGGTCACCCAGACATGGGACCATGGCAGCGCAGTTTGCGCTCACCTCCTGAAGGCAGTCCGAGATCGAGATGGTATGCTCAGCCTGCTGGGTGAGGCACTGCTACATAGCGGCTGCGGTGCCCTGAACAGGCACTGTGCACTCAGCCTGGGTCATTGCTGAGGAGGCCAGGCTGTCAGCCACACAGTGCAGGTCACAGGCTAGATCACCCATGTGGCGTGTCTGCCTTGCCTGCTCCCTCTCCAGCCCTTCTTGGGGGGATACAGCTACACCCCTGGTCTTCCTCAAAGCCTTCATGGGGGATGGAGAGGCTTGTGTCCGTCCGGACGGGGTAGCCCTGGAGAGGGTAGCCCTGAAGGGGGTTCCCCTGGGTGGGGTAGCCCTGGAGGGGGTTCCCCTGATGGGCGTGGAGGCCTCCATGCCCTCCACCTGCTCCAGACAGCTGGCGTTGACCTCCTCCTCTGCTGTCAACTTCAGAGAAGAAGCTGGTCCACCTCCCGTGCCCCTGAGGTGCCTCCTCACCTTGGCCAGCTTTTCCCTGACCCGCCGTCTCATGTCATTTTTTTTTTTTTTTTGAATACCGTAGGAGGTCCTGGTCTCATGCCTAAGAGCATTGATCTCCAGGGTGATCTTCTGGTAGATCTCCTTCTTCCTTGCCTTGCTGGTCCTGGCACTCTGTGCGCCATGGAGGTAGGCATCATACTGGGCTATTGCTGAGGTCAGGATAGCCCTCTCTTTCAAGGAGAAATTTTTCTTCCTCCTCTCCTTGTCCACCTTAACATCATACATGGCTCCGTATGGCTGGGCGTATTTATGTGCTCGGCGTAAGCCGGAGGGCCGGCGTATCTCAGGAAGTTTTGAGCATGCGCATAGGGGTGCTGGGCATACGTCCGTGTCACGGCGCATGCGTCGTTCATGATACGCCGGGCGTAAAACATTGCACCACGCTCGGACCATCATTTGCATGGGGTCACACCCACTTCCACCTACGCCGGCTTAGGCCTTTGAAATTACGTTACGCCGGCGCAACGTTTGGAGCAATTGCTTTGTGAATTCCATGTTTGCCTCTCTGCGCTGCGTCGGCGTAGCGTAAAAGAGATACGCTACGGCGGCATATATATGCGCGATGTATGTGAATCCGGGCCATAGTATCCCCATGCACGTCAGAATTAGGAGAATTTATTTTGGGTTGATTTTTGGTGGTGGGTCAAAGTAATTGCACAAAATATATAGCTAAATTAAAACATTTGTGAAAAAAAAGCAATTTATGTTTTTGCCTACTAAATTCAAAATTGCTCCCACAAAAATTGAGAGGCTAAAACCCTAGATTTACCCCTAGATAGATACCTTAGGGGGTCTTAAATTGCAAAATGGAGCGATTTGGGGGGTAGTTCCATTATTTGGATACCAGATAGGGCCAGATTCAGGTAGAGTTGCGCTGGAGTATTTCGATATGCGCCGCGTAACTGTGAATATTCGCCGTCGTTTCTATGTGGCCATACCCACCAAACTAGATGCGACAGAAAACGGGCCATTTCCGATCGGCTTAACTTTCCGACGCCAGAGTCTCGTCAGCGCATAATTTCGCTTGGCGCGTCAGTCGCGCCTATTGATTTCCCCTGCAAATATGCAAATGAGGGAGATTTCCCGATTCGCGAACGGATTAGCACCATACGCTGGCTACATGCGCCGCGCGTATCTCGTCCATCCGGCGCAAAGTTATTTCTACAAATAGCTGCTTTATCTTTACTCCAGACGGCCTCAGGTCAGCAGGAGAGCAGCTACAGCAGCAGCGTTACCGACGAAACTAGCAAGCTGAACAACCACACTTGCAAGGACAACACCTCTGTGTGCCAACATGCCAAGGGCAGTTGCGGTCCTAGCACTAGTACTGGGTCCCCCGGTACGGAGGAGGCGGGCACGTGAGAGGATATACCGCACGCGCATGAGCCTCTTTGGCATAGGGGATGAGGAGGTGTATCGCCTCTTCAGATTCAGCCCAGATGCAATACTTGAACTAACCACAACTCTGCAGGAGGACATCACCAGCAAGACACACCGCTCACAAGCAGTGCAGCCACTGGTGAAGGTCCTGGCAACACTTCATTTCCTTGCCAGTGGATCATTCCAGCGTACAAGTGGAGTGTGGCTGGGATGTCACAGTCCACCATAAGCAGATGTGTGCACCAGGTTGTCCCTGCAATCCTCAGACGTCCAACCCGTTCATCAGACCCACCACTGAGGAGCTGCGGCTGAAGGCAATGACAGATTTCTACAGCATTGCCAGATTCCCACGCACTGTGGGGGCCATTGATTGCACACATGTGGCCCTACAGCCCCCCAGTGCCACAGAGCACATATACCGCAATCGGAAGCATTGGCATTCCATCAACGTACAGGTGATAGCCGATGCCCAACGCCTCATATGGCACGTCCGTGCCAAACACCCCGGGTCCAGCCATGACAGCTTCATATACCGTCAGAGTCCCTTCCCAGCAGAATTCGAGCAGAACATGTATGGGGACAGCTGGCTGGTTGGTGAGTGACATGGGTGGCAGGCATGACTATCCCCTCCCATGATGCACATCACAAGGGGCACATGCATGACTAACATCCTCCTGTCTTTTCCCTTACAGGTGACTCTGCATATGCACTGGGACCCCATCTCATGACTCCTTTCCGGAACCCCCAAACCAGAGGAGAGAGAAGATACAATGAAGCACACATCAAAACCCGTGCAGTGGTGGAGCAAACATTTGGGCTCCTGAAGTCCCGTTTCCACTGCCTGGATAAGTCTGGGGGGGCCTTATTGTATTCCCCTACCTTCGTGTGTCAGATCATCGGTGCATGTTGCATTCTGCACAACTTTGCTATGAGAAAAGGCCTGCAGATTGACATACGTGATGACCTGACCCCCCAACCAGACAGCCCCCCCCCCTGCCAGAGGAGACCCATTCAGCTGATGGAAGAGCAGTCAGGAGGGTCCTCGCCGTAGGCATCTTTGGACAATAAACCAAAACATTAATCACACAGACAATGCATGCATGCACACCACTGATGTCCCTAGATCACACACACCACATCCACATCACATTGGATTAGCCCAAGTCCAACATGTAGGACTTGGGAGCAGCAACGCCAGCGTCAAGGCCCCAATGATGTCGCTGTCCATTCATACACCTTTCACACGTCATTCATAAAGCCGTGGGGTTAACTTCACCACCACGGCCGAGGGTGACACCCCTTACTGGCAGGAGTGCCACCCCCTCACATTCACACACCATTCACACTGCAACGTGTGCAGTATCAAAAAAAAAAAATATCTCATATCCAGAGCATAATCACAAATAAAATAACTCATAACCTGAGCATTAAGAATAAAATAAAAATCTCAGAACCTGAGCATTCAGAAAAAAAAAATACAAAACTCATGTCCTGAGCATCAATCAAAAAAACAATAAATAAATCATCTGGGATGCCGGGGGCTTCTTCTGGCGGCCCCTCTCTGGCTCCTCAGCTGCCTGGATGGAGTGGGTGGGGGTGGGGGGGCATCTGGAGGTGGCTGATCCCCGGGTGGGCCACTCCTGGCAGGTGGGGCCTGCATGCCCTCCAAGGCCACGGCAATCCGGCCGAGGTACGAACTGGTCTGGGCCTGCACCCTGAGCTGCTGGGCCTGCATCCTGAGCTGCCGGGTGACCTGATAATGCTGGGCCCGTCGACTCTGCCTCCCCTGGTCCCGGATGGCAGCACTGTTTGCCCGGATGGCAGCAGTGTTTGCCTGGATGGCTGCAGTGAGGTCCCTTATGTCACCCTGCACCTCCCCAGACTGGTCACCACTGCAGCGCAGTTGCAGCTCACATCCTGCACTGCAGAAGAAATCTGGGCCACGGAGCACAGGCTGTCAGCCACTCTGTCCAGGTGCCCAACTATGTCCCCCATTTGCTGGGTCTGCCTGGCATGATCCCTCGCCACCTGGTCCTGGACCAGATCAGAGCCCCCCCTGGTCTTACGGGTGGCCTTCCTGGGGCCAGTAGATGGTTGTCCCCGGGGAGATGGAGTCGCCCTTGAGGGGCTTCCTATGATGGGGGAGGGGATCTGAGAGGGCCCTGCAGAAGAGGAGGACTCGTCCAAATATAAAATAATGTCCTGCTCTGCCCCAACAGGCTCCTCCTCAACGACCTCTGCAGGTGTGGTGTGGGCACTCTCCCCCTCCACCTCGGTGTCTTCACCACCCAGGGGCACGGGCACTGGGTGCCGTTGGGGGGATGGGGTGGACTGGCTGCCGACAGATGATGGCCCAGCTCCGTCATCTGTGGATGACACAAAGCAGACACATGTTGGTGGTCCCACACACTTGGCACATGTACCCCCCCCCCCACATGCAACACACCAAATAGGGGTTAAAAAACACTTACCTGTCCTGGAGCCTTCCTCCATGGAGTCATATCCAGGGACCCCCCTCCAACTGCTCCCTCTCCAGGCAGCGGGCAACCACCTCCTCCTCTGTGTACAGGCTGACCGGACATGGGGGTCCACCACCTGTGCCCCGTTCATGGCTCCGAATGGTGGCCACCTTGCCACGGACCTTGCGCCGCAGGTCATTTATCTTTTTCTGGATATCACCAGCAGTCCGGGTGGAGTACCCCAACACATTGACCCTGCCAGCAATGGTGTCCAGGATGGCCTGCTTCCTCTCCCGGCTGGTCTTCCTACTTTTCTTCCCATGCAGGAAATCATTGTAAGTCTCCATAGCAGAGATGACCACAGAGACCTCCTGGGCATTAAAATTGAGGTTCCTCCTCTCTTTGGGGGTAGCGGGAGCAGCCATAACAGAGCAAAAGTAAATTCCCTGGGGTGGGGGGAAACAGAAATACTTTTGCGCCGGAATGGCGCTTCCGCTGGCACTTTTATACGCGCAACGGAACACATTGCGCTGGCGTTTCCCGTGAAGTGGTGCCGACGGAAGTTGTGAGCATGCGCACAGGGGGCCGAGTGAAGCCTCACTTACTGCGCATGCTCCGTGGATGATGCGTTGAACGTAAGCCTCTGCGCTGGGCTCCGCCCATCATTTACATATGATCACACCCACTTCCACTTGCGTCGGGTTACGCCAGCGCATTTTCGTTACTCCGGCACAAGTTTAGGAGCAAGTGCTATGTGAATAACAGTACTTGCGCCGAAAGTGTCGGCGGAGTAACGTAAATGAGAAACGTTACTCCAAAGTAAAGAAGCGCCCATCTACCTGAATCTGGCCCAAAGTGTCTAATTCATAGTACCTGAAATGTTAACCTGGATTAATTGCCCTCCTAAAGGCAAAATGTGCACTATGGCTTCTGGGCCCAATTATGGGTACCAACAACAATTTACCACACACATATGTGGCATATTTATTCAAAGCAGTATTAGAAGTTATTTTTGGTTGTTTTTTGGTGGTGGGTCATGGTAGCAGCAAAAAATATATAGCCAAAATGTAAAAACTGTTATTTTTTTTACCTTTTTGGCCAGTTTTTCTTTAATAACAAAACAACATTTATGAGTTATGCAATAACATTTACCACCAAAAGAAAGCCCAGGTGTCCTGAAAAACAAGGTATAATTCACCTGGATACACAAAGCAGTTACAAAGATATGTACAGTTTAACTAACACATGTCAAAATTGCAAAACTGCGTTCAGGCATTAAAGGGGTGTTCCAGCCAATATTTGTGTTTATTAAAAGTCAGCAGCTACAAAAAGTGTAGCTGCTGGCTTTTAATAAACAATCACTTACCTGCTCCAGCATTCCAGCGACGCGCCAGCCAGGGCTCTGCTCCTCTCCCCCCCCTCCCCGGCCGGCATCCTCATCGCAACTGTGGGCACCCGGCCGTGACAGCCTTCGGCTTCACGGCCGGGCACCCACTGCGCATGCGTGAGCGGCACTGCGCATGCGTGAGCGGCGCGGCCCGCCGCTGATTGGACAGGCGATCGCATGGGACCTGTCATGTGTCCCATGCGATCGCCTACAGGGAGGGGCTGCTGTAGGCGATTAAGCTTAATCGCCTAACCAGCCCCTTGGCGGAAGGAGGAAGTGGGACAGGAAGTCCCACTCCTCCTGAAGCCCCCACTCCCCCCCCAAAAAAATTACATGCCAAATGTGGCATGTAAGGGGGTGAGGAGTGGAATAAGCGGAAGTTCCATTTTTGGGTGGAACTCCGCTTTAAGGTTTGTTTTACCCTTAGGCATGAAAGGGTTAATGTTAAAAAGTGTAAAGTTATGCATTTGAAGGTTAAAAATATACATGCATCATACATACTAGGGAGAGTACAACTGGGGGAATCCAGGATCTGGGACATTTGGTAGTTCATAGGCGTGTCCGGACGTGCTCGGTGATAGACGCGGTTCTGAGGAGCTCGGCCAGGCCTGACAAAAAGCTAAGGCCATCCTAAGTCAGTTTACACCAAACTGGCCTCCAAATCCCCGATCCTAACTCCAGGAGTTTCCTTGCACAATTATCCCCACCTGTATTGAGACTCCAGACCGGCCGTCCACACTGTAGCCCGTGCTGAAGCCGGCTCCATTCGCTAGGTCCCGCCGACATCTTGCGGCCTACGAGGCCTCTGAGACCACCGGTCTGGAGTTGTGTGGAGGCGGAACGTACTGAGACCCTCACCGGATACATCCCAGGCTGCTCCTCCGATATTGTGGCCCCAGGCTGGAAGCCTGCCCTGCAGTTTGAGCTGTGGACGGCTCTATTCCTCAGGGCCCCGCCACCATCTTGAGGCCTACAAAGCCCCCGCACACACCGCACTCAAGAGCCATGGGCCGGACAACGGACGTTTTCGGGCCCAACCACAGCCACTCTTCCAGACCGGGAGGTAGACAAAGAGAGCCCACAGGCCAGAGGGAGGTACCCTGCAGAAGACAGCACTCCGTGAGTAGAGGTGAGCGGCGGCCATCTTGGTCCACCCAAAGCTCCCCATCAGCCTTATCATCCCACCTGAGCTCCATGGCTGGTTAATATGCCCTCGCCCGTGGGGTAGGCGACCCGGGCCACAGTCAATTAGGTTCCCCTGGCCAAAAGCAGCCCAGATCCCTCTCCAGCAGCCATCTTGCTGCTCCCATTAGGACAAGTGAACTCGCTCAGCCCGGCGGCCATCTTGCTTCACCCGACCAGGGCAGTAACATTTGCCACGGGCTCCTTAGGCCTCCTCACACCTGGATCTTCTTTTAAATAATTACTGACCCCATTCAAAAACAAAGTGACACTCTTAACATCCGGCTACTGTGGCCTATAAGGAGATTTTCTGTCCTGGTCACTCGCACGTCAGCTACCTTGCTCCACCCGGCTAAAGTACCAGCTTCAGGGCTCATAGCACATCTAACTTCCTGTAAGCAAGGTTACTGGTACCTACACACACAAGCCCTGTTATCATCAACACATAGCGGCATCCCTCATTGTTGTTCCACAAGATACGGGTCACCCCTGAAGGCCCGGAAAACCCCCTGTAACAATCAGCTACGTGTTCCTACTTGACACATGCTGAAACCACAGCCCTGATTCCGATACTAGAACCACAGGAGGTGTACATTCTACCCCGCATTACTATAATGTCTGCAACAATGGGGATGATCACAGGATCCTAATGTAATAACTTGGGACGTGGCTTGGTGCGCAGAGGGGACCAAGCGACACATAAAACAAGTCGTATTTCAGTCGATTATGTCCACACAGGCTAGGAGGGGAACACCTAGCAGACTTCTACGCTCGATGGGCACACCAAAAAACAAAATCTCGTCAGCCAACTTAAACATATTCCGCTATAGCGGCGGCAGCAAAAAATTCAAGATGGCACAGGTCAACAGGAAGACTGACTGACTCAGATGACTCCTCAGGAGGTAATGTACCTAATGACTACCCCCTGACTTACGCCACCATGATGGAGATCGCGGCGGATATAAAGAACTCGTTCTCTGTGGCCATTACTGACATCAAAACTGAATTGCTACGGTTGTCAGAACAAATGTCGGTAAACGAGAAGGCAGGAAATAGGAGAGACAATGCACTAAATAGATTAGATGACATAGCGATCACTCACGCTCAACATTTGATCGATACAAACAGGCAGATCGAAGACCTCAACAACCGGGGTAGGAGACACAAAATCAGAGTGAGAGGCGTACCCGAATCTGTCACACCAGAGCAAATCAAGCCGGCACTGACCTCCATCTTTAAAGGTCTTCTGAATAGGCCTGACGCCTCCCCGATCAAGTTTGATAGAGCCCACAGGGCTCTCAGACCCAGAGCCCCTGACACTGACCCTCCAAGTGATATCATATGTTGTCTTCCCAACCTCAGCCTGAAGTAAGAAATTTAGAAAAAAAACAGAATTAACGATCCTGTCGTATTCAATGAAACAGAGATCCAACTATTCCAAGATTTATCGCCTATTACTCTTAAAAACAGAAGAGCACTGAGACCATTGCTTGGGGTTCTAAAAGAGAAAGGAATAAGTTACAGGTGGAAATTTCCCTTCGCTCTCCAAGCCAACAATAATGGCAAACACCATTTTTTAAGAGTCCCGGACGACCTACGAAGATTTCGTGAAAAAAATTGCTCCGATTGACCTACCGGATTGGTATGCCGAATTCTGCCTTCCTCCAGCAATAGACAAAGTGCCTACTATGCATGATCCCTCGCCAGCTAAAGCACCATATCACTCAGGCCCACACCGCAGAAGTGACAACAGAAGCCAGTACAACTCTCCTGCGACCAAGAATACCAAAATGAGGGTTCATACATGAATGTTACACCTGGCCTCACTGATAAGATGTCAATAACGTTCATTATCTTTCAATTTAATTTTGTTTGCTTTCTTTAGATCTGTTCAATTGTTATGTGGCAATCTTCCACAGTTCTTTATTTTTGATGCAAAAGATTGGATACGGTCTTAAATACTTGTTCCATACTTGCTTGTTCAGCCTCTATCCAAGTATTGATACGGTAATAAAAGAGGGAGCTCTGGTCTCAAAATGCCCCATTTAATAATGGATGGTGATGGTCTCGACGAGATCCTTACTGCCTAATGGCTCTTCCAATCTCATGTTTGCCTGTGACTCTTGTTTTTGTTCCATCCCGAGATTGAAGTGCCGACCTTACTTTAGACCAATCTCCCCTAAAGGAAGATGAACATTGGAGAACATGCTCTCTCAGCGTGACTTTAAGGTACAGGTTTGCGGTATACACACTGTGTGCAGTGAGTTGTTTCTAACACTGTTATACTGTTTCCTATGCCATTGATTACTGTTCCATTAGCACTGTTGAGACCAATGCCCGTCCTACAGTCAGCCTTTGTCACTCTGATGTTCTTTATTTTTTTTTACATTTTTCATATGTTACGGTTTTTCTGTTTACTTCATTGACCCTAGTGTTGGTCAGGGTGGAGACGAGGCTGTACGGTCCTGGTGGCGTTTAGCCCCAAGATAGGGTTCAGCCATCAGGAAACTCAGCTGAAGACTCTTCTAGTTATGTTTTTGGCTTTCAGAATAACACTGAACTGAGGTTATAGCTATTTGTTTTGCAATGTGACTGATCGCTACCTAATGTTATCAGAATCCAACCAACCTTAATTGTCTTGCTAGGATTGCTTTTTACTGATAATAACAAACCACATTACGCTCTTATATTCATATTCGCAGATCTGGTCCCCTCTGGACCCACCCCATTGACTGAACTGAAAATTAAAATTCAACGCTCCATATACATCCACTAGAGCACCCATCCCTATGGCCTCGTACACACTATCGGACATATCCGATGAAAACAGTCCGCGGACCATTTCCATCGGATATGTCCGATCGGGAGTTTGATCCGATGGCGTGTACACACCATCGGATCAAATTCCCCGCCGCCGGTGACGTGGCGGTGACGCGGCGGTGACGTTGATGCCGCCACGTCACCGCCACGTCACCGCACCAGGAAGTTAAACACTTCCGCGCATGCGCCAAATCCATTCGGCGGCGGCGCGGCGGCGGTGGGGGACGACATGTCTGCTGGTAAGTGTACTAACCAGCAGACATGTCGGGCGGACGGATTCCACCCGATAGATTTCAAAGCATGCTTTGAAATCTGTCGGGTGGAGAAATCTGTCCGCTAGCCCATACACACGAGCGGAGATGTCTGCTGAAACGGTCCATCGGACCATTTTCAGCGGACATATCCCCTCGTGTGTACGAGGCCTTAGAGTCACCTTAAGTGTTTCTCTCCAATAACACTTTTCTGCTCTAGGTCCCCCAGGCATAACTAGAGATAAGACTCATACAAGGTGTTTTTCTCTTTAACACCTTCCCTAACCTACTGAACTGACACCCAAATAGTGTTCAGTAGACTTCCAACCCCCTATGCTTTCTCCTCCTTGTAAATATAGTACCAAACCATTAACAAAATGGCATACACCTTCCTGGGTAAATCGCCTACGATAATCTCACACCATGTAAATTGCCTCAACATCCCAGAGAAGAGATCCAAACTGCTCAAAGAACTCAGAAAGGTAAAACTGTCAATTGTATACATCCAGGAAACACACTTCAAAGGACAAAATATACCTAAAATCACAGACAATCTCTACACTGTGGTCCACCATGCAACGAATCAGCTGGCTAAAACGAAGGGGGTAGCTATACTCATTAACAAAAATGCATAATTTTAACTTAAAGAATGACTGGTTGACCCTGAAGTCAGGTTAATTTTTCTAAAAGGCACATGGGAAGGTTCGCCAATCACTCTGGCAAACGTATGTTTTCCGAACAAGGCACACATAACATTCTGCAACAAGTCAATGAACTGAAGTGGTTCACAGAAGGATGTATATTGTTAGGTGGGGACTTCAATATCCCTCTGTCCCCATTACAAGACACTTCAACGGGACACTCACACTTCTCATACAGAATTCTGAAACGCATTAAGAGCACCCTACAATCATTGGCCTTAGTAGACACATGGAGATCATCTCACCCCTCGGAAAGAGACTACTCATTTTTCTCATCACCCCACAAAAAGTACTCCAGAATTTATTTGACACGCATTTCGCAGAGGGATTTACCTAACCTACTCAGAGCAGAGATAGGAATCATCACCTTCTCTGTCCATGCACCCACAGCTGTCACTTTAGAATTTAGCCCTCCCAAGAGTACAACATTCAATTAGAGACTTAATGCTGCCCTGCTGACTGATCAATCAATCCGTGAAGAGGTCCAGGACTCCATTAAGAAATATTTTTTTACATAATGTAGACTCTGACACAAATCCCTTTACCAATTGGGAAGCTCATAAAAGCGTGATCAGAGAAGATTTTATTAAGTGGGGTGCCAGGAAGAAAAAAGATAGAGAAAAAGAAATTACGCAATTATCTAACACTATAGCTAAATTGGAACTACAACACAAACAAAGCCTTTCCTCCAAGGTGGCAGATGAACTCATTCACAATAGAAACTCCCAGAAACAATTATTGAATTTGCAAACCCAAAAGTCCCTTTTTTTCAAGAAAGGTATTTTTACAAACACGGTGACAAGAGCGGTAAGCACCTAGCCAGAGCCCTAAAAGATGTTACGATTGCCAACCATGTACATGCCATTCAAAAACAAACAGGGAACGCTTGAACACAAGCCAGACCAAATAGCAAAAATCTTTTACAATTTTTACTCCAAACTCTACGACCTTCCTCCTCAACATAACCCCCCCCACATATTGTCTTGTAGGAAAGATACAATCCAAAAATTCCCAATGGACAGTAAACTACCAACACTCTCCAAAGATGATATAGATTCCCTAGATGTCCCTATAAATGACTTTGAACTACAGGAGGCTATTAAAGACCTAAAAACAGGGAAAAAGCCCAGGTCTTGATGGATTAACCTCCCAGTACTACAAAACATTCATACAGTTGATCACCAACCCGTTACTGAAAGCACTCAATTATCTAGTCAAAAACAAACACGATTCCACATCCCTACTCGCAGCACACATTGCGGTAGTTCCCAAACCAGACAAAGACCATACGTGCAAACTTCAGACCAATCTCACTCCTGAATGTCGACATTAAATTATTTGCGAAGATATTGGCCAACAGACTGAAACCACTCCTTTCAAAGATCATAGGCCCGGAACAGGTAGGCTTTCTGCCAGGAATAACATCACCAAATCTTTGAATCTTATTTACTACGTAAAGAATTTGAAGACCGAGGGTCTTCTCTTGTCTACAGATACATAGTTACATAGTTAGTCAGGTTGAAAAAAGACACAAGTCCATCCAGTTCAACCATAAAAAAATAAACAAACAAAATAAACACAGTACATCCCATACACCCAACTCCATACCCACAGTTGATCCAGAGGAAGGCAAAATACCCCAGCAGAGCGACGATCCAATTTGCTGCTGGAGGGGAAAAATTTCCTTCCCAATCCCCTGAGAGGCAATCGGATTTACCCCGGATCAACTTTACCTACAAAACTTAGTACTCCGTTATATTATGTGCATTTAGGAAAGAATCCAGGCCTCTCTTAAAGCAATCTACTAAGCTGGCCAGAACCACCTCCGGAGGGAGTCTGTTCCACATTTTCACAGCTCTTACTGTGAAGAAACCTTTCCGTATTTGGAGGTGAAATCTCTTTTCCTCCAGACGTAAAGAGTGCCCCCTTGTCCTCAGTGTTGACCTTAAAGTGAATAACTCAACACCAAGTTCACTATATGGACCTCTTATATATTTGTACATGTTGATCATATCCCCCCTTATTCTCCTCTTCCCAAGAGATGCAGAGAAGGCTTTGATAGAGTTTCGTGGGATTACATGATGGCAACCTGTTCTCACATTGGTTTGGGAGAGAATATGTTAAATTCGATACAGACCTTATACCTTGTAAATAAACCCACCTAAACAAATGCTCATGTAGTTGCCATCGTCCCTTTAGAAATTTGGAAAATGAAAACCTGGACTATGTGGGCAACAAAAAAAGTGGAATTCAAAAATTATTAAAATATATATTTAATTAATAGAAAAAGTACAAAAAATTATTAACATTACACTACAAAGTAATATGTTAGAAAGAATGCATATTCCAGACATATAAATAACACATTGACACTATGCCATATCAGACAGAAATTCCCTCGAAAGGGGTGAATTGCAGATGGTTAGCTGACTGACGCGTTTCCAATCAAAAACTTTTAAAATTTGATCTTTATCAGGGTTATAATGTCTTTAATATCTGGATAAAGAGAATATTTATTGAAAAATATATCAAAATCTAATAATGTACATGTTTGTGTTGATAAGATCCCAACTCACTTCGTAGTGCCACCAAACGTGTTCCCATTCTACACCTGTACAGCCTCCACTGAGTCCCGGGCAGGTCCACGATCAAAACCACATATAAAACACCCACCAATATCTCATCAGAGATTGAGACCCAAAGTGGTCCAAAAAATGACGTTTAAACAAAGTAAATCTGAAACAAGGAATATACGTCACTTTAAATGCCGATTGATAGAGAATCTATGTCTGTCAGTAGACAGACTGGAAACTAACTAAAAAGTCCCCACTTACTGTATGTGCACCGGATAGGCTCATATGATGGAGCTTTTTTCCTTTCCTATTGGGAGCGGAGATAGTTGGCCCAAGAGGGATAGACTGTGAGTAATTCACAGTAGGTGAACTGCAAAAGAAATGACACTGTTGTGAAAAATAGATCAAAAAGAAAAAACGTTGATTGTATAGTGGGGAGGAGATGGTTGTAATACTTACTAAATATGCACGTAGAAAAACCTGGGCCACCTCTGTTAGGAGGTGCTGGGAACAAGGTCTGTTCAGGTGCTCCTCGCAGTTGCTGAGGAGAGTGAATGGCGCCGTTCAATCTCTCCGGCATTCTTTTTATGGCAAGACATTCGCCCTGATTGGCTTATACCTGACATGTGACCGCATCAGCTGTAAGATGCGTCACACGTCAGGCCAGCCTACGGAAAAGCCCTGTAGTGGCAGGACATTTGCCCTGATTGGTTTATACCCGACATGTGACCGCATCAGCTGTGGGATGCGTCACGTCAGGCCTATGGGAGAGCCCTGTAATGATATAAGCGAGAGGCGCGTTGCATGCCTCCAGCTCCTAACAAATATACAGGCAGGAAACTGACAGAGGGGCGGTTCTAAACGTCAGCACAGCAGACCAAGCCAGTACGCAGAGAATGGGTGGAAGGAATCCTACGGCGCCACAAGGCAGGCTGGATCCCAATCACACAAGTTTCTCATTAGGACTCACAATGCTACATCATGTGGGGTTTCATTATCTCTATTATAATGATTACTTTGAAAATTTATGGCAACGATAATTCTCATGTTTAATGGTGTTTGAAGATATCTGTCCATATATGTATATATAATTACTTTGATTTATGTATAGAATTTTTTTGAATTTGTTCATGTTATGTGTATGTATTGATCACCAGCTGCCTGTGCCCCCTTTTCTGATGTCTTCTGCAGCCTGGATCGCCTCCATACCGTCCCTATAACAGGATCTCCTTCATTTTCCAATCTTAATCGCCTCCCTACTCATCCGGTGCTACATGCGCCGCGCGTATCTGGTCCGTCCGGCGCAAAGTTATTTCTACAAAAGGCTGCTTTATCTTTACTCCAGACGGTCACAGGTCAGCAGGAGAGCAGCTACAGCAGCGTTACCGACGATAGGAGCTTGCTGAACAACAACACTTGCAAGGACAACACCTCTGTGTGCCAACATGCCAGGGGCAATTGTGGTCCTAGAACTACTGATGGGTCCCCTGGAACCAAGAAGGCGGCCACGTGAGAGGATATACCGCACTCGTATGAACCTCTTTGGCATGGGGGATGAGGAGGTGTATCGCCTCTTCAGATTCAGCCCAGATGCAATACTTGAACTAACCACAACCCTGCAGGATGACATCACCAGCAAAACACACCGCTCACAAGCAGTGCAGCCACTGGTGAAGGTACTGGCAACACTCCATTTCCTTGCAAGTGGATCATTCCAGCGTACAAGTGGAGTGGTGTCTGGGATGTCACAATCCTCCGTGAGCAGATGTGTGCACCAGGTTGTCCCTGCAATCCTCAGACGCATGTCCAACCAGTTCATCAGACCAACCACTGAGGAGCTGCGGCAGAAGGCAATGCAAGATTTCTACAACATTGCCAGATTCCCTCGCACTGTGGGGGCCATTGATTGCACACATGTGGCCCTTCAGCCCCCCAGTGCCACAGAGCACATATACCGCAATCGGAAGCATTGGCATTCCATCAACGTACAGGTGATAGCTGATGCCCAACGCCAAACACCCTGGGTCCAGCCATGACAGCTACATATACAATCAGAGCCCCATCCCAGCAGAATTTAACCAGAACATGTATGGGGACAGCTGGCTGGTTGGTGAGTGACAAGGGAGTCAGGCATGACTATCCCCTCCCGTGATGCACAACAGAAGTCGCACATGCATGACTAACATTCTCCTGTCTTTTCCCTTCCAGGTGACTCTGCATATGCACTGGGACCCCATCTAATGACTCCTTTCCGGAACCCCCAAACCAGAGGAGAGAGAAAATACAATGAAGCACACATCAAAACCCGTGCAGTGGTGGAGCAAACATTCGGGCTCCTGAAGTCCCGTTTCCGATGCCTGGATAAGTCTGGGGGGACCCTATTGTATTCCCCTACCTTTGTGTGTCAGATCATCGGTGCATGTTGCATACTACATAACTTTGCTATGAAAAAAGGCCTGCATATTGACATACGTGATGACCTGACCCCCGACCCACACAGTCCCCACCTGCCAGAGGACACCCAGTCTGCTGATGGAAGAGCAGTCAGGAGGGTCCTCGCCGTAGGCATCTTTGGACACTAAACCAAAACATTAATTACACAGACAATGCACGCGTGTACACCACTGATGTCCCTAGATCACACACACCACATGCACATCACATTGGATTAGCCCAAGTCCAGCATGTAGGAGTTGGGAGCAGTAACGCCGCGTCAAGGCCCCAATGATGTCACTGTCCATTCATACACCTTTCACATGTCATTCATACAGCCGTGGGGTTAACTTCACCACCACGGCCGAGGGTGACACCCCTTACTTTCAGGAGTGCCACCCCCTCACATTCACACACCATTCACACTGTCCCCTGCACTCCTGACCGTGTGCAGTACAAAAAGAAATTAAAAATATCATATCCTGATAAATAAAATAAACAAAATCTCATAACCTGAGAAAAAGGAAAAAAAAACTCATGACCTGAGTATGTCCAAACAAAAAATATAAAACAAGAAAAAAAAAAAGGCCTCATCGGGGATGCCGGGGGCTTCTTCTGGGGGCCCCTCTCTGGCTCCTCAGCTGCCTGGATGGAGTGGGTGGGGGTGGGGGGGCATCTGGAGGTGGCTGATCCCCAGGTGGGCCACTCCTGGCAGGTGTGGCCTGCATGCCCTCCATGGCCCTGGCTATCCGTCCAAGGTAGGAGTTCGTCTGGGCCTGCATCCAGAGCTGACGGGTGACCTGATAATGCTGGGCCCGCCGACTCAGCCTCCCCTGGTCCCGGATGGCAGCACTGTTGGCCTGGACGGCTGCAGTAAGGTGCCGAATATCCCCCTGCACCTCCCCCAAAGTGGTGACCACTGCAGCGCAGTTGCAGCTTACATCCTGCACTGCGTTGCTGAGGTTGGCAACGGAGCCCAGGCTGTCAGACACTTTCTGTAAGTGCCCAACTATGGCCCCCATCTGTTCCGTCTGCCTGGCGTGATCCCTCGCCAACTGGTCCTGGACACCATCAGACACCCCCCTGGTCTTCTGGGTCGCCTTCCTGGGGCCAGAAGATGGTTGTCCTCGGGGGGAAGGAGTCGCCCTTGAGGGGCTTCCAAGGATGGGGGAGGGGACGACAGATGGCCCAGGAGAAGGGGAGGAGACAGACAAAACTAAGGTAAAGTCCTGCTCTGCCACAGCAGGATCCTCTACAACCACCTCGGCAGGTGTGGTGTGGCCACTCTCCTCCTCCACAACCTCTTCACCACCCAGTGGCTCGGGCACACGATGGCGTGGGCTGGATGGGGTGGAATGCACGCTGACAGATGATGGCCCAGCTCCGTCATCTGTGGATGACACAAAGCAGACACATGTTGGTGGTCCCACACACTTGGCACATGTACCCCCCCCCCCAAATGCAAAACAACAAATAGGGGATTATAAAACACTTACCTGTCCTTGTGCCTTCCTCCATGGAGTCATAGCCTGCGACCCCCTCCACCTGCTCCCTCTCCAGGCAGCGTGCGACCACCTCCTCCTCTGCGGTCAGGGTGACAGGACATGGGGGACCACCACCTGTGCCCCTCTCATACCTCCTGATGGAGGCCACCTTGTCCCTCACCTTGCGCCGCAGATCATTAATTTTTTTTTGTATGTCCCCAGCAGTCCGGGTGGAGTACCCCAAGACATTGACCCTGGCAGCAATGGACTCCAGGATGCCCTGCTTCCTCTCCCGGCTGGTCTTCCGGCTTTTTTTGCCATGGAGAAAAGCATTATCCGTCTCCATTGCCGAAATGATGAGCGAGACCTCCTGGGCATTAAAATTCAGGTTCCTCCTCTCTCTGGGGGTAGCGGGAGCAGCCATCACCAAACAAAAGTATCTTCCCTGGGGTGGGGGGAAGCGGAAATACTTTTGCGCCGGAATGGCGTTTCCGCCAGCGCTTTTAAGCGCCCAGCGGAACGCATTGCGCTGACGTTTCCCAGGAAGTGGTGCCGACGGAAGTTGTGAGCATGCGCACAAGGGGGCGAGTGGAGCCGCACTCACTGCGCATGCTCCGTGGATGATGCGCTGAACGTAAGCCTCTGCGCTGGGCTCCGCCCATCATTTACATATGATCACACCCACTTCCACTTGCGTCGGGTTACGCCAGCGCATTATCGTTACTCTGGCGCAAGTTTACGCGCAACTGCTATGTGAATTAAAGGACTTGCGCTGAAAGGGTCTTCAGAGTAACGTAAATGAGAAGCGTTACTCCAGAGGAAAGATACTCTCATCTACCTGAATCTGGCCCATAGGGTGCATTTCCATATATGTTCTTATAATTTATACCTTTATATTTATATTTATATTTTTTATTTCTCTTCTTTTGTTCTCCCCACGGGCTTGATTAAGCCACTACAAAGGAATAAAAGCAAATTCTGCAAATGGAAATGAACTTTTTTTTGTATTTATTCAATATGAGCAGTTCCCCCTTTTTTGTTTGCAGAAGGTTTCTCGTGTGATTGGGATCCAGCCTGCCTTGTGGCGCCGTAGGATTCCTTCCACCTATTCTCTGCGTACTGGCTTGGTCAGCTGTGCTGATGTCTAGAACCGCCCCTCTGTCAGTTTCCTGCCTGTATATTTGTGAGGAGCTTCTATCATTACAGGGCTCTCCCATAGGTCAGCCTGACGTTGTGACGCATCCCACAGCTGATGTGGTCACATGTCGAGTACAAACCAATCAGGGCGAATGTCCTACCACTACAGGGCTTTTCCGTAGGCAGCCTGACGTTGTGACGCATCCCACAGCTGATGTGGTCACATGTCGAGTACAAACCAATCAGGGCGAATGTCCTACCACTACAGGGCTTTTCCGTAGGCTGGCCTGATGTGTGACGCATCTTACAGCTGATGCGGTCACATGTCAGGTATAAGCCAATCAGGGCGAATGTCTTGCCATAAAAAGAACGCCGGCAAGATTGAACGTGGTATCTGTATAGGCTGTACAGGTGTTGAATGGGAACATGTTTGGTGGCACTTCGAAGTGAGTTGGGATCTTATCAACACAAACATGTACATTATTAGATTTTGATATATTTTTGTCATGGTCTTACCTCTTTGCAGGCTTCTCATTACTGACATGTGCTAGCAGCGATCTTGCTTCATGGGGTTCTTGTAACCTGCCACACCCTGCGGCTCCTCCTTCCCACTGGGAGGAGCTGGCTGCTCAGCATATATATAGATGGCAGCTGCAGCATTTCCTCGCTTGGGCCTTTCGTCTGATACCCCTTCTGTGATCGTGCTGCTTGCTATTGGTCACCAACCCGGCTCTTATGGACGTTCCTTCTGGTTCCTGATTACCGGCTTAGTTTCACGGCTTCTCTGGCTACAGACTCCGGCTTGGCTGACTCTCATCCCTGGCTATCGAAACCTGGCACTGGTGGACGACTCTTCTGGCAGTTTGATCGTCAGTTTGGACTTTGACCTTGCTGTTTGATTTTCAATAAAACCTTCACATTCATTTATCTGTTTATGTATGTCTGATTCATGCTTCCATGACATTAGGCCCAAGCCATGAATCCTGATGGTACAGGGCCACCCTCACTACCCATGCTGGTTGCCAGACATGATCAGCAGGATCACCTGCTGGGTCAGTTCGCTCAGGCGTTGCAAACCCTGCTTGCACGCACTGCTCATCTCGCGCCTGTTGCTGATAGGCCGGTTGTCGCTCCTGGGATCGCTCCTGTTACCGCTCCTACTGCCGCTCCGGTTTTTGCGCCAGAGTCTACCCCGGCACCCGTTGTTGCGCCTGTGGTGTCTCGGGGTATGACCTGTACTGCCCCCCTCCCACAGCGCTTTGGGGGTGAGCCAACTCGGTGCCGAGGCTTCCTTAACCTAATGGGCATTTATTTTGAGTTGCTGCCACATGCCTTCCCTACTGAGAGATCGAAGGTGGGCTTCCTGATCTCGCTGCTCTCGGACAAGGCTTTGGCCTGGGCAAGTCCCCTTATGGGAGAACAATAATCCGGTGGTTGCCGAGTTTTCAGGTTTTGTTGCTTCTCTTCGGAGGGCTTTCGATGTGCCGGCTCGCTCTGCCTCTGCTGCGAAGCTCCTCATGTCCATCAGACAGGGTTCACGATCAGTAGCCGAATACGCCATTGAGTTTCGTACCCTGGCAGCAGAGGTGGGCTGGAATAATGAGGCTCTGGTGGCTGCTTTCTCCCATGGTCTCTCTGATACCATTACTCTGCAGGCTCGAGTTTCTCCGCTGGTTCTTGAGGTGATAGACGGCAGACCCCTTCAGCCGTCGCAGGTGACTTATGAGACAGCCATTGGGGCCGTTCACAGGGAGTCGGTCTGCCTTCAAGTCATTTCGTCTCCACACTACTCGGTGGTCTTGGGGTACCCCTGGCTCCAGAAGCATAATCCGACTTTCGATTGGAGATCGGCTGAGATCCTCCCGTGGTCCCCACAGTGTGGGGCTAGTTGCATCCATGGGCCTGTCAAGGTGTTGTGTGCCTCCTCGGACTCTGTCTTGCCCTCTGAATACAAGGAGTACCTGGATGTATTCGATAAGGTGCGCGCTGGTGCCCTGCCTCCGCACCACCCATACGATTGTGCCATAGATTTACAACCTGGTGCCATTCCTCCTCGTGGCAGGGTATATCCACTGTTGGTTGCGGAGAATGAAGCCATGGAGAAGTATGTGAAGGAGGCGTTTTCCCGGGGGCACATTCGCAAATCCTCTTCCCCAGCAGGGGCTGGATTTTTCTTTGTAAATAAGAAGGGCGGAGAATTGAGGCCTTGCATCGACTATAGGGGCCTAAATCGCATCACGATTAAGAATGCATACCCGATTCTGTTGATTTCCGAGTTGTTCGACCACCTCAAGGGGGCAACGGTCTTTACCAAACTCGGCCTGAGGGCTGCGTATAACCTTGTAAGGATCAAGGAGGGTGATGAGTGGAAGACCGCGTTCAACACCAGGACCAGTCATTACGAATCCCTGGTTATGCTCTTTGGGTTGTGCAATGCGCCCGCAGTCTTTCAGGAATTTATCAATGATGTTTTTCGTGACCTGTTGCAGCAGTGTGTAGTGGTCTATTTGGATGATATCTTGGTATACTCTGAATCCATGGAGGTCCACATTCTGGACGTCAAGCGAGTGTTGCAACGGTTATGAGAGAACAAGCTTTTCTGTAAGCTTGAGAAATGCGAATTTCTCCGGTCCCATGTAACCTTCTTAGGTTACATCATTTCCGCGGAGGGGTTCTCCATGGACCCTGAGAAGGTTTCGGCAGTCCTACAGTGGCCACAGCCCAGTGGTCTTCGTTCCCTGCAGCGCTTTTTGGGCTTTGCCAATTATTATCGGAAGTTCATCAGGCACTTCTCAATGCTGGCCTCTCACGGATCTGACCAGGAAGGACAGTAATTCCCATGATTGGCCAGCCGAGGCCATCCTGGCTTTTAAAGGCTCTAAAATCAGCCTTTGCTTCGGCTCCAATACTGTCTCATCCCAATCCTAGGTTGCCCTTCGTCCTTAAAGGGTGGATGCATCTGAGACGGGAGTAGGCGCCCTTCTGTCTCAGCGTCGGACACCAGAGGGGCCTCTGCTTCCCTGTGGGTTCTACTCCAGGAAACTGTCTCCCGCAGAATGCAACTACCAGATTGGTGACAGAGAGCTGTTAGCTATCGTGCGGGCTCTCAAAGAATGGTGGCACTTGCTCGAGGGTTCTGTGGTTCCGGTTCTCATCCTGACGGACCACAAGAATCTGACGTACCTTTCGGAGGCCAAGAGATTGACACCCCGTCAGGCCAGATGAGCTCTGTTCCTGTCACGCTTTAATTACGTGGTCTCCTACTTACCCGGTTCCAAGAACGTCAGGGCGGATGCCTTATCATGTCAATACTCCGAGCTGTCCAAGGAGGAATCGATACCGACTTCGGTCATACCTCCAAATCAGAACCTGGCCGCCATCCGCACCAGCTTGATCTCTCCCCTTGGTGAACAGATTCTCGCGCCTCAATCTGGTGCTCCCTCTGGGAGACCCAATGGTAGATGCTTCGTGCCTGAGGAGTTGCACACTCAGCTGTTGCGAGCCTACCATAACTCCCAGACCGCGGGGCATCCTGGAAAAAAATCAGCTGTCTTGGGCTGTCTCACGTTTGTTCTGGTGGCCTTCTCTACGGTCCGACATTGCCGCATATGTAGCGGCATGCTCTGTTTGTGCCCAGAATAAATCCCCGCGGGGACTTCTACAACCCATTACCAATGGGGAGCGCCCATGGTCACACCTGGGGATGGACTTCATTGTGGACCTTCCTGTGTCCCGAGGCCATACGGTCATTCTCATGATTGTGGATCGGTTCTCCAAAATGTGCCACTGTGTTCCATTCAAGAAGTTACCCACTGCACAGGAGTTGGCCACGGTTTTCACCAGGGAGGTCTTCCGGTTGCACAGTTTGCCTAAAGAGATTGCTCCCAGTTGGGTATTCGACTCTCCTTCTCTTCGGCTTACCACCCTCAGTCCAATGGGGCCGCAGAGCGATCCAATCAAGCCCTGGAGCAATTTCTTCGTTGCTATGTCTCCGGTCATCAGGACAATTGGGTTGACCTTCTGCCATGGGCTGAGTTTGCCAGGAACACGGCGGTTAACTCTTCCTCTGGGATGTCTCCCTTCATGGCCAATTATGGGTTCCAACCTGCCATGTTACCGAAATCATTCTCTCCCCAAGATATTCCGGCTGTTGAGAACCACCTTTCTGCTCTACGTGCTTCATGGGTACAGATCCAGAGGTCCCTCAAGGTCTCTGCGCAGCGCCAGAAGCTCCAGGCTGATCGCAGACGGTTGCCTGCTTCTTCCTACCAGGTTGGAGATCGTGTATGGTTGTCCGCTCGCAATTTCAACCTCCGAGTGCCCACTCCTAAGCCTGCTCCTCGCTTTGTTGGTCCCTTCCGTGTGCTCCGCAGGGTGAACCCGGTTGCCTATGCTCTTGCGCTCCCACCTGGTATGCGGGTTTCCAATGTGTTTCACGTTTCCCTGTTGAAACCACTAATATACAATCGCTTCACCTCCTTGGTTCCTCGGCCTCGTCCTGTCCAGGTGGGCGATCATGAAGAATACGAGGTGAGCGATATCCTGGACTCACGCTTGGTCAGCGGCCGGTTGCAGTTCTTGGTCCAGAGGAGCGTTCCTGGGTTCCTTCCGCAGATGTCCATGCTCCTGTCCTCCTCCGAGCCTTCCACGCGTGCTTTCCCCAGAAGCCATATTTTGCGCCGTGGAGGAGGGGCCCTTGAGGGGGAGGTACTGTCATGGTCTTACCTCTTTGCAGGCTTCTCATTACTGACTAGCAGCCATCTTGCTTCATGGGGTTCTTGTAACCTGCCACACCCTGCTGCTCCTCCTTCCCACTGGGAGGAGCTGGCTGCTCAGCATATATATATATATAGATGGCAGCTGCAGCATTTCCTCGCTTGGGCCTTTCGTCTGACACCCCTTCTGTGATCATGCTGCTTGCTCTTGGTCACCAACCTGGCTCTTACGGACGTTCCTTCTGGTTCCTGATTCCCGGCTTCGTTTCACGACTTCTCTGGCTACAGACTCCGGCTTGGCTGACTCTCATCCCTGGCTATCGACCCTGGCACTGGTGGACGACTCTTCTGGCAGTTTGATCGTCAGTTTGGACTTTGACCTTGCTGTTTGATTTTCAATAAAACCTTCACATTCATTTATCTGTTTATGTACGTCTGATTCATGCTTTCATGACAGTTTTTTTAAATAAATATACTCAGATGCTTGCAGTAAACACAAAGAAAGTTGGGAAACAGCTCTGGGTCACAGATTTAGCAACGCCCAATGGTAAAAAAGCATGTATATTTGCACACAAATGCTCACTTAGCACAAAATACCATGAAATTTCCTATAAAATCTTAACACAGTGGTACATGACCCCGCAGAAAACAAAAAAAATGGCCACATACAGCGTCAGAAACCTGCTGGTGATGCGACAAGGAGACAGGACCCTTCTTACACATATGGTGGGGCTGTCCGCCAATCCTTGACTACTGGGTACAGATTACAAAATGGATAAAGCCTATTACAGACACCAAAATAAACTTGAATGCAGAGGCATATTAACCACTTAACGCTAAGTAAATCTAAGAAATCATTAACCAGACACCTCCTAACAGCAGCAAAAACTCTTATCCCACTACATTGGAAAACCACTAGAGTCCCGACGGTCAAGGATTGGCTAGACAGGGTACAATACTTATATAAGATGGAAGAGATTGTGGCAATGAAAAAAGAAAATAGTGATAACTTCAATCGTGGCAACCCTGGGTACTATTCATATATTCAAGTGAATATCGTTTTGCTTTACAACTAAATGGCTGTGTAACTTATTTTATGATGAATAATTCCAAGGTATACCTTAACTATGTCATTGTGATGTTCTTTCCAATATGTCTTAATACAAGAATTATTTATGCATATAAGCAAATATAGGTTTTGGTACAGATTTCCCCACAACTATCCACCTTTCCAATTCTTTCCCACCTCCTGACCCTACCCTCTCCCATCCCCCATATCTATCCTCTATTACTATTCTCATCCTTATAATTCCATAAGTAATTAAAATCTCTTTATTACAATTGTTCTTACGAATATACAATTATATTTTACTATTCTGTCAACAGACATAGTTTCTGTTTTATGTCAATCTCTGCAACATTGTCAATTGTATGTATTAACTAATTATCAATAAAACCTTTGATTGTGAAAAAAAAAAGATCATAATCTTAATAATAGCATGCAATGCCAAGCTGCGGTTTCCAAAGTTAGCAATGTTCTTTCTTGTATTAGGAGAGGTATGGACTCCAAAGAGAGAGAGAGAGATACCATTTTGCTCCTCAGTTATGAGGAACTGAAATTGCTGTGGATACTGTGTCAATCTTTTGCTGGGAGTGTGAGGAAATACCTGTATTGGACAGGTATCTGCTCCCCCCTCCCCCCTGAAAGGTGCCAAATGTGACACCGCAGGGGGGGGGAGGAATCTAGACAGCGGAAGTTCAATTTTAAGGTGGAACTCCGCTTTAAAGATGAGATAGATGGGATATCTACGGTACAATTTCTGAAGAGGTGGAAAGAAAATCTAAACCAATACTTCTCATTGATCAACACTTTTCACCCATCTATCAAACTAAAAATTGATTATTCGAACACACATGTTAACTTCCTAAACACTACAGTATACATCAGGGATGACAAGCTTCATACTTCGATATACAGAAAACCGACTGACCGATGCAGCTATCTTCATAGTTCCAGTTTTTACCCCCAACACACTAACGAGCCATCATACACAGTCAGGCCATTAGATACCATCAAATTTGTTCAGACCCAGAAGACAGAGCAAAACATCTCAGAACACTGGCAGGCTCTTTCCATAAGAAAGGTTACAAAGACAAAACCATCAACAACAGCATAAACACAGTGTCACGGTCTGGAGTCAGGCTCAGTGCGGGGTCTAAGCAATAACCGGTATTCACCAGAGCTCCTGATGGTATAGATGGGCTTTTCTGCGTGTTAGGCCGCGTACACACGATCAAATCTATCTCCTGGAAACGGTCTGACAGACCGTTTCAGCAGACAGATTCGATCGTGTGTACGGGCGGACAGACAGATTTTAAAGCATGCTTTAAAATCTGTCTGCTGGGAATCCGTCCGTCCGACATGTCTGCTGGTTAGTACGCTAACCAGCAGACATATCTGCTCGCACATGCGGCGAATGGATTTGACGCATGCGCGGAAGTGTTTTACTTCCTGGTGCGGTGACATGGCGGCGTCAACGTCATCGCCATGTCACCGCGCTGTCTGCCGGCGGGGTTTTTGGTTTGATCGTGTGTACAGCGATCAAACCAAAACAGCCCAGCAGACAAATCTGATCAAATCTGTCTGTTAGACCGATTTAAACAGATTTATTTGCTTGTGTGTACGGGGCCTAAGTGCCAGGTCGTGGTCCTCAGGATAGCCCCACCAGGAGGTGAGCAAGTTGGGGTCCGGAAACAGATATAACATGGCTTTTATAGAAAGTTCATGGGAGGAGCAAAGAGTTCAAGGTTCAAGGCAAACAAGATTCAAGACAAGATCATTCAAGGAACTATCCGAAGAACTGTACAAAGAGCTGTCCAGCATTCTAGGTGGCTCAGCAAGCAGAGTCACTACCAGACACACCAGAGGTCCCAGGTTCAAGCCCAGGTCCTAACAGTACTCCCCTCCTCCCAGGATGTCCCCTGGACGTCTTGGGGCCAGGTTTCTGAGGAAACCTCTGGTGAAATTTCCTTGTTAATCTAGGGGCATGAACATTGTTTCAAGAATTTTCTTCTGGCCCATATCCTTCCCATTGAACCAAATATTGGAATTTGTTCCTAGAGATCCTGGAGTCAAGAATTTTTCCCACCACAAATTCTTCTTCACCCTGTACTTTAACAGGTGGAGGAGGAGGATGAATTCTTCCAGAATAAGTATTTTCATGAAACTGTTTGAGTAGCGATATATGAAAAACAGGGTGAATCTTCATATTGTCAGGAAGTTTTAGGCGAAAAGTGACTGGGTTGATTTGAGCAGAAGTCTCAAATGGTCCAATAAACTTTTGACCCAGCTTAGCACATGGAACCTGAACCTTTAAATTTTTGGTAGATAACCACCTACCTGAAAGGTGGGAATAGACCTATGGTGTCTGTCAGCAGCCTTCTTGTAATATTCCTGCGCCTCCTTCAATGTATCAGTCAATTTCTCATGGATCTCATGTAATTAAGTTAATCTGTTGGTAACAGCAGGAATTGAAGTTGAGATAGGGAGATCAGGAATAAATAAAATAAATTAGGAAAAATGGGCTTTGGGAAGTGGAGCTATGTTTAAAATTATTATAAGCAAACTCTGCCGTAGGAAGGTAGTCCACCCAGTCATCCTGGAGATAACTCACGAAACATCGAAGGTATTGCTCCAGAGTTTGATTGGTCCTCTCGGTCTGACCATTAGACTGCGGGTGAAAAGCTGAGGACAGATTAATTGTTACACCCAAAGCTGAGCAAAAACTTTTCCAAAATTTTGAGGTAAACTGTACCCCTCTGTCAGACACCACATCATCAGGAATTCCATGAAGTTTAAAAACTTCTCTAACCATTACCTCAGCAGTATGTTCGGCAGAGGGTACCCCCTTAACTGGAATAAAATGAGCCATCTTAGTGAGACGGTCAATGACTGCCAGAATGGTGGTCATCCCTTTTGAAAGAGGAAGGTCGACTACAAAGTCCATAGAAATTGACCCCCATGGTCTTGATGGAACAGGCAGTGAAAGACGTAACCCCAGAGGAGAAGATCAGGGTGTCTTATTGCGAGCATCTTATTTACATCTTTCTTGTACCCAGGCCACCAAAAGAAACGTGATAAGAGTTCTTCTGTCTTAGAAACCCCAAAATGACTGGCAAGTTTAGAGTCATGTACCAACCTGAGAGCTTCTACCCGAACTGATTCAGGTACATAGAGGCAATGCGCTTGAGTCCAAAAACCATTGTTGTACTTGAGGTTAATGTCTGTAGGAGGATTATTAAGAAGTTGGTCATTTTCATAACCCTCCTTGAGGAGATTAAAAAAAGTCTTTGAACGTGTGGCCCCTAGAAAGTTCTTTTGAGGCAGGATTGTACATTCAGAATTGCTTTCCTGGAGAGGCCCAGGCAACATCCGTGATAAGGCATCAGCCTTACAATTCCTTGACCCAGGGCGGTATGATATAACAAAATTGAACCTGGAGAAGAAAAGGGTCCAACGTGCTTGTCTAGATTACAACCTTTTAGCAGACCTAATAAATTCTAAATTTCTATGATCGGTAAGAATGGTTACAGGGTGCTTAGCCCCTTTCAGCAGATGCCTCCACTCAGAAAATGCTTCCTTAATTGCTAGCAGCTTCTTGTTTCCAATGTCATAATTCTTCTCGGCTGAAGACATCAGTCGAGAGAAATAAGCGCAAGGATGAAGCTGCATTTTTTCTCCAATTCTCTGAGAAAGGATAGCTCCCACAGCAGAATTAGAAGGATCTACTTCTACGAAGAAAGGTAGTTCTGGATCTGGATGTACATGTAATTTTTATGTTATTCTATGTGATCAATTTAGGAATTATTGTGTTTATATTTTAATGTTATACTCTGTTATATATGCATAATTGTTGTGATGTGCAGGGGAGGTTAAGATGGTACCGAGCGTTTAACATAGTAATTTTTACATGTGATTATGGTTTTGCCCACTAGATGGCGAATCCCTGTTTGGGTCTTTGAGTCGTTCTGTCCACTTGACAGTGGAACAATTAAGTTGTTGAAGCAGGATATGAAGCGGGACGTGCCGCTCCGCGTCATTGTGCATTAGGGAACGACAATAGGATCACAACACAGCCGTCTTTAACCCAACGTGACGGGGGACGCACTCATCTGCGTCATCGCGTCACACGTGGGGATTACTTCCGGGATAAGCGGCTTTATAAACAGCGTGCGACGAGTAGCATTCCTGCCCTGCTGAAGAAGTATTTATTACGCAAAGCGTCCGGGGACAGGAATGCACCTAATTTTGTCGCTCGCTATCATCTGAACCTCCTGTGAACGTTCTTATGTCCTACCATACTTTTGATGCCTTTTGAATTTTAACAAATGTGAGTAAGCTGTGAGCTATATTTCATATTAAAACTTTTAAGCATATGGAAGCTCTTAGATCTTTGCCTTTTTTTCCTCTGTCTTGGTGGGTCCATCATGATTGTTATATGAGGAGAGGTGACGTCATCTAGCTTCCTGGGATACCTGGCTGATTTCTATGCTTATTAGACCTTCTGGTGAAACAGAGGTCTACTTTGGAGGTAATAGCATTTAATCCTTATGGTGGTGGGACCACTTCAAGTTTGTGCTAATTTATCACCTGGTGGAGTTCACGGTCGGATATTTCACATAATATCTTGGATTTTGGACACTTATACGTACCATTTATTGGACACTTAATCATATTGATTGCATCTGCATATTTGATTATAATTTACTTCATATATCCTGAACTATTCAGGATGTATCAAATAATGTACTACCCATTATTTATTATTTAATTTATTGTTTGCGCTGCACTGTTTTTCTATGCTGGATCTGGATGTACCAGTATTGCCTCAGGTGACCACAAAAAGGACACCCCTCTCTTTGTCAGCTGTGTAATTCCTTATAAATCTTCTGTAAAAGTTGGCAAATCCATCAAATCGATGTATCTCCTTAACATTCCTAGAGACAGGCCAATCTCCCACTGCTTTGATCTTATCAGGTTCAATGCATACCCTTTCAGAAGAGATTATGTATCCCAAGAACTGGATCTGAGTTTGTTCAAGCTCACATTTCTCTAGTTTGATGTAAAGTTTATTCCGCTGTGATCTCTCAAAAACAATACAGACATGCTTGCGGTGTTCTTCCAAAGTATCAGAGAAAATGAGAATGTCATCCAAATATGCCATTACAAACTGATCGAGCAAATCTTGAAAAACATCATTAATAAAATGTTGAAAAGTTGCAGGAGCATTACAAAACTATGACCAAAGACTCAAAATGTCCATATCTGGTTCTGAAAGCATCTCCGGAACGAATGGGGACAAGATTGTATGCCCATGTAAATGTAATTTGGTAAAGAGCTTGGCAAAGCGGAGTCTCTCAAGCATTTTTGGAATCAGTGGGAGTGGATAGCGATTCTTAATTGTGATCCTATTTAAATCTCTGTAGTCAATACATGGACGCAGGGTGGAGTCATTTTTCACCACGAAGAATAAGGCTGCCCCAGCAGGAGAGGTTGAGTGTCTGATAAAACCCTTCTCTAGATTCTCATGAATCCACTCTTTGAGCACCTTCAGGTCAGGTTCTGATAAAGAATAAAGGCGCCCAAATGGTATTTTTGCCCCTGGAAGCAATTCAATGGGACAATCATAAGAGCGATGAGGAGGCCGCTGATCTGCGTTTTTTTTTATCACAAACGTCCCGATATTGTGGAGGTAGCTTGTCGTATGACTTGATAGTTGCCAAATATGCTTGTAAATCTTGGGTTGGTGGAGGGCTTATTTGATAAGATTCTTTGCAATGTTTTTTTGCAATGGTCAGATGTAAAGCTTAAAGAACGTGTCTCCCAGTTGATGGAGGGATTATGGATAGAGAACCAATGAATGCCTAGGATAATAAGGAACTTGGGTGCTGTGATCGGCTCAAAACTGATAGTCTCCTGATGGTCAGTCTCAATTAGAAGTTTAAGAGGGATGGTCTCGTGGGTAACTGGTCCTGAAGACAAAGGTGAGCCATCCACAGTTTCCATATTAATGGGGGCGAGTTTATTTTATATTTAAAATTTATTTCTTTGGGCAAATTCGATGTCCATGAAGTTTCCCCCGGCCCCTGAGTCCAGCATAGCAGAGCCAGGTATTTCATTGCTTTCAACGATAAGCCTTATTGGGATGACAAAATGAGTTGATAAAGAATTAACTTTATTTGCTTCCTGAATCAAAAGAGAGACTGACTGAGAAATTGAGATTATTTGTTAAGATACTGTAATATCTGTTGCTGCAATTGTTCTTTTAAATTTATTGGGACAATTAACTGCATAATGTCCAGAATCTCCACAATAAAGACATAAGTTCTCTGAACGTCGTCTTTCTTTCTCCTGAGTAGTAATAGATTTTTTAATAGCATCCACCTGCATAGGTTCAGGAGTGTCAGAATCAGGAAAAACTCTTGGACCCTTAGGAGGACACTGAGTCGTAGAAAAAAAGCATGCCACATTACTGCCTAAGATTCCCAGTCTATCCTTTTTCCTTTCAGTAAGTCTCTGATCAATTTGAATACATAATTTAATGAAAGCCTCAAGGTCGTCAGGACTTTCTACTCTGGCAAGCTCATCTTTTACTTGTTCCGAGAGTCCTTGATGGAACTGACTCTTTTGTGCAGCTGGATTCCAATTTTTTATCTGAGATTCAACGGCGGAATTCAGTTATGTACTCTGCCGTAAATTGTGCAATTTTGCCTCAGCAGTAGCTCAGCGGATAGGATCATCAAAAACTTGGTTCATTGCAGTCACAAAAGAATCAAAATCATCCAGGATGACATCATCTTTCTCCCCATAAGGGGAGGTCCAGGCTAAAGCTTCCTCAGTCAGGAAGTTGATAATAAACAGAACCTTTTTCCTGTCAGAAGTAAATGCAGCAGGTTGCATCTGAAAGTATATACAACATTGATTAAGGAACCCTCTATAATGGCGGCGGTCTCCATTAAACTTAAGTGGTCGGGGCATTCGTGCAATAGTATCTACGGCAGCAGTGTCTCGGGCACGAAAGTCACGCAATTGTTTATTCAGATCAAGGATTTCCTCTTGTAGTGCTTTTACTTAAATTTGTAACTCAGAAAATGTTTCCTGGTAGTTAACACCAAACGTCTGCAACTCAGCGATTTGCACCCCGAGAGGAGCTACAGCTGCTACAATGGCCTTCATGTTTTGGGCCATAATACTCTGTCACGGTCTGGAGTCAGGCTCAGAGGCCAGTAGCTATAGCAGCAGAGTGGATATTCACACAGGTCACCCTGGCTGTTGAAACGGGTTCACCTGAGGTGCGGGGTCTAAGCACTAACCGGTATTCACCAGAGCTCCTGATGGTGGAGATGGGCTTTGCTGCGTGTTAGTGCCAGGTCATGGTCCTCAGGATAGCCCCACCAGGAGGTGAGCAAGCCAGGGTCCGGAAGCAGATATAACAGGTAGGGATCAAGCAGAAGCGTAGTCGGGGAACGAGCCAAAAGTCTGTAACCAATAGCTGCAGGTTGGGATTCAGCAGAAGCGTACTCGGGGGACGAGCCAAAAGTCGGTAGCGAATGGTAGCAAAGATCGGTCGGCAAATGAGCAAAGTGTTCAAGGTTCAAGGCAAACAAGATGACAAGATCATTCAAGGAACTATCCGAAGAACTGTCCAAGGAGCGGTCCAGCATTCCAGGTGGCTCAGCAAGCAGAGTCATTACCAGACGCACCAGAGGTCCCAGGTTCAAGCCCAGGTCCCAACACCCCTAGAGAAAATCTCCTCCAATACACAGAGAAAAAAAGAAATAACCGAGTACCTCTGGTCACCACTTACAACCCAACACTAGAAGGGATAAAAAAGATAATTAAAGATTTACAACCCATTATAACAGAGAATAAAACTCTGAAAGGAATATTCCAACAACTCCCATTATTGGCTTTCAGACAACCACCCAACCTCAGACACAAACTAATCAGCAGGAAACTTCTCTCTGATTATGAAGTCACTAATAATGAAAGAAAACGCAAACTATGCAACCAGATCAATCTATCCAAAAGTGTCACACACACAAATGGGACCTTCAATATCATGGGATCATACAACTGTACGTCAAGTAATGTTCTGTACCTCATCCAATGCAAAAGGTGTGGGAAAGGATCTTATGTTGATGAAACAGGACAGAAGTTGCAAGCAAGGATGAATTTACACAGACATACCATCAAGGAACATAAGACAGTTGATACACACGTGTGGGACATCACTATTCACAACCGGACCACACTATCCGCTTGCCGACCAGCCGCCGCAGTTATACGGCGGAAGGTCGGCACTCCTGCACGAGAGCCCGTAGCTCTACGTCGCCACTTTCGATGGCCACTAGGGGGCGCGTGCGCGCCGCCGGCGGCCCGCGCGCGCGCCCCCTGCTCGCCCCCGAGTCCCGTGCGTGTGCCCGGTGGGCACGATCGCCGCTGGGCACACGCGATCGCTCGTTACAGAGCGGGGAACGGGAGCTGTGTGTGTAAACACACAGCTTTCGTTCCTGTCAGAGGGGGAAACGCTGATTTTCTGTTCATACAATGTATGAACGGAAGATCAGTGATTTCCCCTAGTAAGTCCACCCCCCCCCCATACAGTTAGAACACAAATAGGAACACACTTAACCCCGCCCCTAGTGTTAACCCCTTCACTGCCAATGGCATTTTTATAGTAATCCAATGCATTTTTATAGCATTGATCGCTAAAAAAATGCCAATGGTCCCAAAAATGTGTCAAAAGTGTCCGATGTGTCCGCCATAATATCGCAATACTGAAAAAAAACGCTGATCGCCGCCATTACTAGTAAAAAAAATAATAATAATAAAAATGCCATAAAACGACCCCCTATTTTGTAAACGCTATAACTTTTGCGCAAACCAATCAATAAACGCTAATTGCGATTTTTTTAACGAAAAATATGTAGAAGAATACGTATCGGCCTAAACTGAGAAAAAAAAACGTTTTTTATATATTTTTGGGGGATATTTATTACAGAAAAAAGTAAAAAATATTGAATTTTTTTCAAAATAGTCGCTCTATTTTTGTTTATAGCACAAAAAATAAAAACCGCAGAGATGATCAAATACCACCAAAAGAAAGCTCTATTTTTGAAAAAAAAAGGACGCCAATTTTGTTTGGGAGCCACGTTGCACGACTGCGCAATTGTCAGTTAAAGTGACGCAGTGCCGAATCGCAAAAAGTGCTCTGGTCGTTGGGCAGCAATATGGTCCAGGGCTAAAGTGGCTATAGAAGACCTTAATGTTTAATCCCTAAAGGGAATTTCAGAACTATCCAGGAAAGGAAAACGTTTGAACTTAGAATGATAATTCTTTTTGACACAAAAACGAATATCCTAAATTTAGATATTGGTTTCCTTACCCATTACACTACAGTTTTATGACCCCCCTCTGTGACTAGCATCCCCTCTCTAGTCTATAGCTCTCCCTCTGTCTTATCTCACTAACTCTGCTGCTATTTTTATTACCATTGTTTGTTTTTCTTTTTCCTTTCCCTCTGAGATTTTTTTTTCTTGTTTTGTTTTAACATTCTGCCAAAAAAAATGTGAATCAGTACTGCTTGGACCTTGAAGAAGGGGAAACACCCCGAAAGCTTGTCCTGAAAAATTGTATGTTAGTGAAAATAAAAAAAGTATCACAGACAGTACTCAGTTTTCTCTGAAGAGGTGGAAAAACTGGAAAAAAAAACTGTCAGTATTGGGACCATTTCTAGTAAAGATTAGCCTAGAGTTTGAGGAAATAGAACAGACTTCTCCTGTTAGTTCCAAACTGATTTACAAAACTACAAAAGGAATCCAAGCCCAAATACTGTTATCCTGGGAATGAGTTAGAGAACATTAGGCAAGGAAACTGAGGTTCATTTTCCTTTTCAACAGGAATATGGGTCATCAGTGACAGCAGAAGATGGCCATATGCACCTGTCATCTTCTTTTTACACATGTGATGGCTTTAGTGGACCTTGGAGCTGAAGTCACACTTTTACAAGAAAACCCCTCCAAACAGAAGATATTTATACAGAAGGTTTGGTAGGGTAGACCACACCAGCAGTCAAGACACTACTGGAATTGGCTAAGGATAAGAGACCAGGATTTTGGACAAATATTTTGGTATCAGGCCTACCTGAAAATGGTCCTGGGATGAATGTACTTTAAGGTCATTCAATCCAGACTAAATGGGGTACATTAAATATTTTGGCTGTCCTTACAAAGTATGTCTGGTAAGGGTGGTAAAGGCTGTGGTCAGAAGCCTTGTGAATTTGACCTTTGTCTATATTCCTCCACCAGAAAAGACAGTCTCAAACAGTACATACTACCAGGAGGCCACAGAGAAATATGGGAGACCATTCCAGAACTATTGAGAATGGGGATTCTTAGACCTGCTCTAAGTTCTATCTTGGTTCTGTTGTTCCCAGAGGGAACTTCATTGAAGTCAGCTGTACCTGATATGATCTCAATTATTGAGAAAATTGCAAAGGATGCAGGAGAATATCATTCTGTGATAGACAGGGTAATGCTTTATTTTCCGTCCCAGTAGACCCAGAATGTCAGGACCAATTTGTCTTTTTGTGGGACAGCTGCCAGTACACCTTCACCATGCTTCTTCAAGGGTGCTTTCATTCACCAACAATCTGTAACAAACATATTTCCTAAGTTACATAGTTACATAGTAGGTGAGATTGAAACAAGTCCATCAAGTCCAACCTATGTGTGTGATTATATATCAGTATTAAATTGTATATCCCTGTATGTTGTGGTCGTTCAGGTGCTTATCTAATAGTTTTTTTAAACTATCGATACTCCCTCCCACAATCTTGCCTCTCTTACAGTAAAGAACCCTCTATATAGTTTAAGTTTAATCTATTTTCTTCTAACTTAAAAATGAGTGGCCACGTGTCTTGTTAAACTCCCTTCCAGAAAAAAGTTTTATCCCTATTGTGGGTTCACCAGTATGGTATTTGTAAATTGAAATCATATCCCCTCTCAAGCGTCTCTTCTCCAAAGAGAAGAAGTTCAGTGCAACCTTTCCTCATAATTAATATCCTCCAGACCCTTTATTAGCTTTGTTGCCCTCCTTTGTACTCTATTCATTTCCAGTACATCCTTCCTGAGGACTGGCACCCAGAACTGGACAGCATAATCCAGGTGCAGCCAGACCAGAGTTTTGTAGAGTGGGAGAATTATCGCTTTATGCCTGAAGTTAATCACCTTTTTAATGCATGCCAATATTTTGTTTGCTTTGTTAGCAGCAGCTTGGCATTGCATGCCATTGCTGAGCCTATCATCTACTACTATCTATCATCTACTAGGACCCCCAGGTCCTTTTCCATCCTAGATTCCACCAGAGGTTCTCCCCCCCAGTGTATAAATTGCATTTGAATTTTTATAACCCAAATGCATTATTTTTTATTTTTTATACATTGAACCTCATTTGCCATGTATTTGCCCATTTGTTCAGATCTTTTTGCAAGGTTTCCACATCATGCGGAGAAGTTATTGCCTTGCTTAGTATTATCCGCAAATACAGAGATTGAATTGCTTACCCCATCCTCCAGGTCGTTTATGAACAAATTAAACAGGATTGGTCCCAGCACAGAACCCTGACCATTCCAAGTACTCCCCATTTATCACCACCCTCTGAACTCGCCCTTGTAGCCAGTTTTCAATCCATGTACTCACCCTATGGTCAATGCCAACGAATCTTACTTTGTACAGTAAACGTTTATGGGGAACTGTGTCAAATGCGTTTGCAAAATCCAGAAACACCACATATACAGGCATTCCTTTATCTAGATGGCAACTCACCTCCTCATAGAAGGTTAAAAGATTTGTTTGGCGAGAAAGATTCTTCATGAATCCATGCTGCTTACTGCTAATGATACCGTTCTCATTACTAAAATCTTGTATATAGTCCCTTATCATCTCCTCCAAGAGCTTACATACAGTACTATTGATGTTAGGCTAACTGGTCTGTAATTCCCAGGGATGTATTTTGGGCCCTTTTTAAAAATTGGTGCTACATTGGCTTTTATCCAATCAGCTGGTACCATTCCAGTCAGTAGACTGTCAGTAAAAATTAGGAACAATGGTCTGGCAATTACTTGACTGAGTTCCCTAAGTACCCTTGGGTGCAAGCCATTTGGCCCTGTGATTTATTAATGTTAAGTTTCCCAAGTCTAATTTAAATTCTGTCCTCTGTTAACCATGGAGGTGCTTCCTGTGATGTGTCATGTGGATAAACACTGCAGTTTTGATTACTGAAGCCCCCCCGATTCCCTTGTGAAGACTGAGGAGAAGAAGAAATTCAATACCTTTGCCATCTGCCCATCCTTTGTAACCAGATGTCCTCCCTTTTTTACTGTTTACATACTTAAAGAATTTCTTGGAATTTATTTTGCTCTCCTCCGTTATGTATCTTTCATGTTCTATCTTAGCTGCCCTAATTGCACTCTTACATTTCTTGTTGCATTCTTTATAAAGTCTGAATGGTGATGATGATCCCTCAACCTTGTATTTTTTGAAGGCCTTCTCTTTTGTTTTTATATGTGTAACGGCTACCCAAGTAGGGAGAGGGTATGAGCCGTTGGCGACGTCCTTTTCCCTGGCAAGTTGCTATGCAAGTAAGTCCAGTATAAGCCCATCCACGAGATCCAGAGGGAGAGTCAGGTCCAGTTGTAAGAAACAGAAGGAATATCCCCTCGCATTCCCTCCTAAGAACGAGACGGTGCTACGTTTGGAAGGGTCAAGTAACACAACTTTAATGGTAAATTTCTTAGTTTATATCTTAGTTACAAACTGGTGAGTGCTCAAGGAACAATGAAAGTCTCCGCCCCCTCCCTCCACAGGGGGGCCCCAAGTTAGACACACTGTCACCAGGCCAAAAGAAACCACATTCCTTTCTCAATAGACTTCAATCACAGATAACCCCATCAATAGATAAGCATTTCGGCACCGCAAAGCCTGACAAGTTCTTCTGAACACAAATTAAATGCTAATTCAGTACACAGACAGGAGACTGGTAATTTGTAATACAATACACAAAAGAGAGAAGAGACATTTAGAATTCAACAGTGAAAGAGTCACTCTACAATTAACCTTCTAAATTCAGAACCAACAGATCCAAAACAGCCCTCCAGATATCTCAGAATATAATGTGGATAATCCATATCTCAGGTAGTCCCAGATATCATTCATCCTATCGTAACACGTCCTTCGGTTCCTTGTATGTCCCACTGCATGATTATTATAGATGGACAGGCAGAATACATAGTTCCGTTACACAGCTCCCCTTTTGTGGAACACTCCGGCAGACCCGGATTGATCCTTTTCGGGTCAACTTGGGGATGTCCGGTCTGCTGTTAGGGTAAAAGTTCAGTTTGCCTGGACAGTCCATCGGCATTTCCATTGAATCTGCCAGGGCGGTATTGGATAGAAAAATTGTAGGGTTGTAGGGCCAAGCTCCATCTTAGCAAGCGTCCATTATCCCCAGCTACCCGGTTCAGCCATACTAGTGGGTTATGGTCCGTGATCAGGGTGAATTCCTGCCCATACAGGTAGGGTGTGAGCTTCTTTAAAGCCCAAACCAGGGCTAAACATTCCTTTTCCACTGCCGCGTAGCTCACTTCTCTGGGTAATAATTTTCTACTCAGGTACGCGACAGGGTGTTCTCCTCCATCCTCCCCGATCTGGCTTAGAACTGCCCCCAGTCCGTACATGGACGCATCTGTATGAACGACAAATCTTTGGTTAGGGACGGGGGCAGATAGAACAGGTGCGTTGATCAATGCGTGCTTTAAGGTTTGGAATGCTGTTTCACAGGCGGGAGACCACAGGACTACTCTAGGCAAATTCTTTTTGGTCAAATCTGTCAACGGTTTAGCAATGGTACTATAGTCAGGGACAAACTTTCGGTAATACCCTGCTGTCCCTAAAAATGCCAGTACCTGGGTCTTAGTGTGAGGGGTTGGCCAATTGGCTACAGCCTCAACCTTAGCGGGTTCTGGTCGTTGTTTTCCACACCCGACTCTGTGTCCCAAGTATTGGACTTCTGCCATCCCGAAACTACATTTTTCTGGTTTCAGGGTTAGACCGGCGGCCCTAATTTGATCCAGTACAGCCTCAACATGTCTCAAGTGTTCCCCCCAAGTCTCACTATAGATCGCAATGTCGTCCAAGTACGCGCAAGCAAAATCCTGGAAGCCATCAAGGAGGCGGTCCACTAAGCGCTGGAATGTGGCTGGGGCATTCTTCATCCCAAATGGCATGACCTTGAACTGGTATAAGCCAAATGGGGTGACAAATGCCGACTTAGGGATAGCCTCCTTGGCCAGGGGAATCTGCCAATACCCTTTGCACAAATCGATCGTGGTCAGATAACGTCCCCTGGCGATCCGATCCAATAGCTCATCTACTCGGGGCATGGGGTAGGCATCTGTCACGGTTCTGTCATTGAGGCGTCGGTAATCGACACAGAATCGGGTTGTTCCGTCCTTTTTGGGGACTAGGACCACGGGCGAGGCCCAGGGGCTGTCAGATGGTTCTATAATCCCCAGCCTTAACATTTCTTGTATTTCCTTCCTCATCTCCTCTTTTACTGCCTCAGGGATTCTGTAGGGAGTCTGTCTGAGAGGGTTCTGTCCTGGGGTCTCTACGTGGTGAGTCGCTAAGAGAGTGTACCCGGGCTCCTGGGAAAATGTCAGCCCTTTCTCAGTTAGCAATTGTCGCATCTGTCCCTTTTCCGCGGGAGGTAACCGCTCCCCTAGCTGTATAGTATTGAGCAGAATTTTAGGTCCCGAGTCAGCTAATAGATCTGGGATGGGTAAGCTGTCAGGGTCTTCAGTGGCTGGGATACATATGGCTGCTACATCCTCTGGTCTTTCTTGATACTCTTTTAATAAGTTTACATGAAAGGATTTCTGGACCCTTTCGTCTTGGTTGCTGGCAATTACATATGTAGTATCGCAGACTTGTGCTACTACTTTGTAAGGGCCCTGCCATGAGGTCTGGAGCTTATTCCCTTTGACAGGTCTAAGCACCAGCACCTTCTGGCCCACTTGAAACGTTCTCTGACGGGCGCCCTGGTCGTACCAGTGTTTCTGCCGTCCCTGGGCCGCATGGAGATGGTCCCGTGCCATCCGAGCCAACTGTTCCATGCGGTCCCGCATTTCCAGTACATATGGCACAATGGGGACACCTTCGTGCTCTGTCTCGCCCTCCCAGTGCTCCCGGATGAGGTCGAGGGGGCCTCGCACCCTCCGTCCATAGAGCAGCTCGAAGGGAGAGAACCCTGTGGATTCCTGCGGTACCTCCCGATAGGCAAACAAGAGGTGCGGCAAAAATCGTTCCCAGTCTCTGTATTCCGCTGTAAAGGTCCGCAGTAATTGCTTGAGGGTACCATTAAAACGTTCACAGAGACCGTTAGTCTGAGGGTGATACGGTGAACTAAGCAGAGTTTTGATACCGCAGACCTTCCATAGCTGTTGGGTGAGGTCTGCGGTAAACTGGGTCCCTCGGTCGGATAGGATTTCCTGAGGAAACCCCACTCTGGTGAATATCCCGACGAGAGCACTGGCAACAGTGTCTGCCTGGATATTCGTCAGAGCGACGGCCTCCGGGTAGCGAGTGGCGTAGTCCACTACGGTAAGAATATATTTCTTACCAGCGGGGCTGGGGTTAGGTAGGGGTCCCACTAGGTCGACTGCTACCCTGCTAAAGGGTTCCTCGATCACGGGCATAGGCAACAGTCGGGCTTTAGGGTGATCCCCTCTTTTCCCTACCCGTTGGCATGTGTCACAGGTGCTGCAGTAACGTCGCACATCCTTCGAGATTCCCGGCCAAAAGAAGGTCTGGGTGATCCTGTAGGTGGTGCGGTTACCCCCTAGGTGTCCTGCCAACGGAATGTCGTGGCCGATTCGGAGAAGTTCCAACCGGTACTTTCTGGGTACTACCAGTTGGCGCTTCTGCGGCGAGACACCACCTCTCTTTCTGCCCTCGGTCAATCTGTATAACCTGTCACCATCCCATATAAAACGTTCCCGCTCATCTCCTCTACTGTCGGCTAATTCTCGATACTTTTGGAGGGTGGGGTCCTCCCTAGTTTCCCTCCCAAATTCCTCTGGTGTGTCCCAAGCTATGGGTCCCTCTACTGTACTGGGGTTAAATGTCGGTTCCTGGCTTACCTGGGTCTCTCGGTCTGTTGTAGGATCATCTGTGATACGGGTCTGTGAGCGGGTGGTCACGGGACAAGCAGCATCAAGGGTAGGTAAATAAGCCGAAGTCAGAGGGCCAATGTCGTTGCCCAGTAAAACCTCGGCAGGTAGGTTGTCCATGATCCCAACTGTGGTCTTTCCTGACCCGACTCCCCAGTCTAAGTGCACCCGGGCGGTGGGTAGGCGGAATACAGCACCCCCTGCGACCCGGACGGCCACTGTGCGAGTTGACATGTTCTCTGGCTTTACCAGATGTTTTTGAATCAGAGTGATAGTAGCCCCGGTATCTCTTAGGCCTTGGGCTACTTGTCCATTCACCCGTACCTCCTGACGGTGATGCTGACGGTTATCTGGAGAGGCCGCTTGTATTGGGTCTGCTTCATACAAAATTCCCAGACATTCCTCAGGGCCCACCTCGGTCTCTAGGCAGTGGGCCACAGCGGGCCGTGATGGAGTGACCTCTGTGTTGGATGTTGGGCGTCTCCAGTTGTTATTTGTAGCTCTCAAAGGACAAAAACGAGCAATATGTCCCGTGTTGCTGCAGTGATGGCACGTCACCCTAGACGAATCCCGGGGGTAGTTGTTAGGCCCCTGAGGTCGTGGTGGTCCTGGTGGGACTGGAGCCCGAAATTCTGGGCGTGGGGTGCCGGTTGGAGTACGCGGTTCTACCTTATGAGCCAGCCGTGTAGTACCCTGGCTTACTTTCCTTGTTTCCGCGTACTCATCTGCTAGCCGCGCCGCCTCATTTAAGTTAGCGGGACGGCGATCTCGTACCCAGTCCTGTATGTCTGCGGCTAGGTCTTGGAAGAAATGTTCCATTAGGAATAGCTGCAATACTTCCTCCCCGGAGTTGGCCTTGCACCCTTGGACCCAATGGGATGCCACTCTTTGTAACTGGTTGGCCCATTCCATGTGGGAGTCCACAGCCTTCTTCTTGGATTCCCGAAAGCGACGGCGGTAGGTTTCTGGGGTTACGGCATATCGGGTTAACAGCGCCTTTTTCACTTGCTGATATTGTAAAATATCCTCTGGAGCAAGAGCCCGAAAAGCTTCATTGGCTTTGCCCGACAATTTCCCAGACAAAATAGTGACCCATTGGTCTGGTGGTACCTGGTGCAGTGAGCAGTGTCTCTCAAAATCCGCCAAATATCCATCTATTTCCTCCTCACTTTCTACAAAAGGTTTAAATGCAGTGAACGGTATTTTCTTTCCTGTCGCAGCGGGTGGGGAAGTAGGAGCTGCGTGTGTAATGGGCTGTCTAGCTCTTACCAGTTCCAGTTCTTGTCCCCTCTTGGTTTGAATCTCCTCTCTTGCTTCCCGGAACAGCTGGTTTATTAGTTCCGTGGACGTTTCTGGATACAAGGATAATCTCCGCTGTACAATATCCGTAATTACATCTTCCTCGCTGACAGGTGCTAGGGGCTCCGTTCCTTCCATGGATCCATCCATTTGGTCCAGCTCCAGTAAATCTGCTATCAGCTCCCTCCGTGGCCTGTTACTGGCACTCCTACCACGACTCTCCAATAAATCTTTTAGTGTGGTTCTTTTCAGCCTGGCGTACTGGGACTCCATTCAGAACTTGCTCCTTGGATAAAAGGACCATCCCACCGCTGCCACCAATGTAACGGCTACCCAAGTAGGGAGAGGGTATGAGCCGTTGGCGACGTCCTTTTCCCTGGCAAGTTGCTATGCAAGTAAGTCCAGTATAAGCCCATCCACGAGATCCAGAGGGAGAGTCAGGTCCAGTTGTAAGAAACAGAAGGAATATCCCCTCGCATTCCCTCCTAAGAACGAGACGGTGCTACGTTTGGAAGGGTCAAGTAACACAACTTTAATGGTAAATTTCTTAGTTTATATCTTAGTTACAAACTGGTGAGTGCTCAAGGAACAATGAAAGTCTCCGCCCCCTCCCTCCACAGGGGGGCCCCAAGTTAGACACACTGTCACCAGGCCAAAAGAAACCACATTCCTTTCTCAATAGACTTCAATCACAGATAACCCCATCAATAGATAAGCATTTCGGCACCGCAAAGCCTGACAAGTTCTTCTGAACACAAATTAAATGCTAATTCAGTACACAGACAGGAGACTGGTAATTTGTAATACAATACACAAAAGAGAGAAGAGACATTTAGAATTCAACAGTGAAAGAGTCACTCTACAATTAACCTTCTAAATTCAGAACCAACAGATCCAAAACAGCCCTCCAGATATCTCAGAATATAATGTGGATAATCCATATCTCAGGTAGTCCCAGATATCATTCATCCTATCGTAACACGTCCTTCGGTTCCTTGTATGTCCCACTGCATGATTATTATAGATGGACAGGCAGAATACATAGTTCCGTTACAATATGCACTTTTACATTGGAGCTAAGCCATCAAGGAATTTTGCTTGTTTGTTTAAATGCATTTCCCAAATTTGACATGACTAAGTATCTAATGTATGTAATATTTTTTCTTCAATCAAGATATTATCTATGTGCTGCTGACTTGGGCTCTATATGAAGCTATCTAGATTCAGACCCTATTGGACTGAACTTTGCGGAACCTCCATGGAATGTATCCTTTGAGCACTGGGCTTTGTCAGTTGCACCTCCCAGACCTTCAGGTACTTTGTACTTTCCAGGTTCAATGCTGTGGTAAAGCCTCTGGTGTGACCAATGTGAACAAGCTATAGCCTCCTGCTCCTGGAAATGGCATTCTGTATTATGTAGTGCTTATTTATTGCTGTAACTTTACCATTGCAAAGTGACTTGTGAATAAACAGTGCCTTCTTCTGCCTGAACAAGTGTTTAACCTGCAACATACATGGTGCTATTGCTGTAATATTACTATTGTAAAAGCACTTTGTGGATAAACAGTGCCCTCTTCTGCTTGAAGAAGTGTATGACCTCCAGAATTTACCCCCCTTCATGACCAATCCATTTTTTGCAATACCATCCTGCAATATTTTACCTGCCAATTGCTTGGACATGCAATGCTGTGCCCAAATAAAATTGGTAATTTTCCCACAAATAGAGCTTTGTTTTTGGTGATATTTGATCACCACTGCATCTCTTATTTTTTGCGCTATAAACAAAAAAAGGCTGTCAATTTTGAGAAAAAAACAATATATATTTTACTTTCTGCTATAAAACATATCCAATAAAAAATGTTTTGAAAGGGGGCGTGGCGTCCGAGCTCCGTGATGGCCGCATAGTCAGGGAGCTCCACTCGTCCGCCGGAGAAAAACTACACCATAAAAGCCCACCAGCGCCATCCGCACTTCCAAACAGCTCCATCGGATCGCACGGACACCGAAGCACGCCTCGAGGATGACAAGACGCCGCGAGGACCCACAGCAGCCGCGCAAGCTGGATAGCTACTTCGCGGCCGATCCCCAGCATGGCGGCGGCGTGCGGCATCCACGGGCGGATCCGACGGCAGACCAAATGCATAATGGAGGCAATACGTTACCCGGTCCCTCGGGAGTTGGCGTCCTCCACAGCGAATCCTCCTCTGGGACTCCAAGCCCCACCACAAGAAGTCCAGTGAAATCTAGGCAGAGGATCGCCTCGCCTGCTAGGCCGCAGCCAGAGCAACAGATGGAGGTAAGCAGACCTCACAACGCTGCAGCAGCGCAGGGTCAGACAGGGGGGATCCCATTACTGACTTCCCGACCACTAATGCCCCTATTTCTGACACAACCCTGAAAGAAATGCTGCTGTCTCTAAGGGCCTCATTACATGCTGATCTTGTGAAGGGGATTAATACCTGCCATAAGGAAGTACAAGCCCTGGGTGTCAGAGTAAACAGAGTGGAGCACAAGATGGAGGATTATACTGCCTCATACAATGTAATGGTGGAAGCCCACGCTGCACAGGGAGAAGACATTGCTTGGATAAAAGATAAAATCGCAGATTTAGAGGACAGGTCTAGGAGGAATAACCTCAAACTGCGCGGAGTCCCAGAATCCGTCCCTCCTAATCAACTTCTGCAATTTGCCCAGACCATGTTTTCCACTCTGGTACCAGAATTGACTGTACAAGACCTCACTGTGGACAGAATTCACAGGGTCCACAAGCCGTCCTTCCTCCCAGATGACACACCAAGAGATGTCCTCCTGAGAGTACATTTCTATCATGTTAAAGAAAAAATATTGCTGGCTTCCCGCAAACTAGATGATATTCCCTCTCATTACGCTGGCATAAGGCTGCTGCCGGACCTCTCCAAACATACGTTGCAAAGGCGTCGCAACCTGGCGACCATCACCAAGGCTTTGCGAAATCACAACATCATACATAAGTGGAGATACCCAGCAACCCTTTCCATTACCCACAACGGGACCACAATAGTGATCTCTACACTGGAGGAGGGAATCACTGCCCTGAAAAAGTGGAATATCCTGCCGGACCAAGTGGCTGACCAACTGCTAAGTGCAAGCCCGCAATACGTGCATGGCGAGTGGCAAGTAGTGTCACACAAGCGTTCGAATAAAAAGAAAAAGTAGGCCGCAGCTGGTGGAAACTCATACACCAATCCTTTACGAATCCGACTTTTCTCCGGGGACAGGGGATTAGTGTCTGTTACTTGCCTGCTTTATCCCCTTTACCCCCAACTGGTACTAACTAGCAGTTTTCCTGCACTCGGATCAGTTTCAGGATCCTTTTCTTATGTTCAATATGTTGACTATTTTTCTGTTTTTTGTTATTGTTCTCAGCTCTTTTTTTTTGTCCACTTTCCCACTTCCACCATGTGATACACACGGAACCTCAGGACACTTCCAGCCGCAGAGAGGAAGGACCTTCGCTTATGTGCTTCATCGTACACCACGGTTTCATCCTGCCGCTTGGGAAACCGGACTCGCAGTGAGTAACCACATTACAATGTCACACTACCACGTACCCTATCTAGCAAATGCCACTCAAGTGCATATCCATTAACGCTCGGGGTTTAAATCACCCCGCAAAAAGATTCTCACTTTGGTCCGAAGCATGCAAACACAAGGCAGATTTGCTCTGCGTACAAGAGACGCATTTCCAACAAGATAAGGCTCCACGCTGCTCTCATAAAAACTACCCACACATCTTCCTTGCCTGCACGCCCGACCAAAAGAAGGGCGGAGTTCTAATGGCCATTAGTGGCTCAGTTTCGTTCCAGTTAAAAGAGTCCTTTTTAGATGATGGTGGAAGATTTATTATAGTCACTGGAGACCTGAATGCCAAACCCTACACGCTTGTCACGCTCTACTCCCCAAACACTCATCAGCTCCGCTTTATACGGAAAGTATTGAAAAAAGTTAAGTCTATGAAATATGGCAACACACTAATATGTGGGGACTTTAATCTGGTGTCTGACCTGTCGATAGATACCACAACGCGGCAGACCAAGGGTAAAGTATCACTCCAAACGCTACTCCACACTGAGGAACTGATCGATACGTGGAGATGTCACCATGCCAATGAAAGAGATTACACGTTCTTTTCTCATAGACATCGGTCATACTCTCGTATAGACATGTTTCTGACGGATAAATGGCTTCTTCAATGTGTAGATTCTGCTAAGATACATGACATAACGTGGTCTGACCACGCGGTAATTTCTATGTCTGTGCGGGAGAGGGGTGTCTCCTCTTCCCCCCCCCATCTGGCGTTGTAATCCGAGGTTATTCCAAGAACCACATACATATAAAGCAATAACAAGGCATATTGAGAATTTTTTCCTAGACAACAAAGGGTCGGTACAGGATCCCTTCGTGCTCTGGAATGCCCATAAGGCATACTTGAGAGGAATTCTTATCCAATTAGGGGCTCAGGAAAAGAAACGCCTCACCCAAAAACTAAATTCCTTACTCAAAGACATACATGAAGCAGAAACACTGAACAAATTAGCCCCCACACAGAGCCTAACGAGTAAACTAGCAACACTTAGGGAATCACTGAGGGAACACCTTTCTCAGCAATATGATAGACACCTGAGGCGTTTACAACTGAACTACTACGCTAATGCCAACAGAGCAGGCAAGTACCTAGCGAACAGATTGAAAGCAGTGCGCACCAAAACCAGAATACCCTTTCTTATTCATCCCAATACACAACACAAAATCCTTGACCCACAAGATATTGCAAATCAGTTTGCTGATTATTACAGCTCATTGTATAACTTAAAAGAGGATAGCAAAACGCCTCAGCCGTCTGCAGATAGGATACACTCGTTCCTTCAGAGACTGCATCTCCCTTCCCTTTCAGAACAACAAGTTGAACACCTTAATGCTCCCTTCTCGATCCCAGAAATTGAACGGGTCATAGATACTCTCCCGACTGGTAAATCCCCAGGACCGGATGGGTTTGCTAATGAGTACCTTAAAATGTTTAAACACATACTAACTCCACACATGCTGCCAGTATTCTCCTTGGCAGCAGAGTCCGCATCCTTTCCCAAAGAAATGTTAAAAGCACACATCGTTACGTTGCCCAAACCAGGCAAAGACCCTAATACCCCAGCCAACTTTAGGCCGATATCTTTACTTAATTCCGACATTAAGGTATATGCCAAACTACTGGCCAAACGATTAATGTCTGTCATTCCATCGCTTATACAACGAGACCAGATGGGGTTTGTGAGGGGGAGACAAACTTCCGACGCCACTAGGAGAATTGTAAATGTACTGTACTCTGCTGTGTCTAGTCGAACGCCTTCTCTGTTGTTATCCATCGACGCAGAGAAGGCGTTCGACAGGGTCCATTGGACCTATATGCAAATGGTGCTTTCCAGGTTTGGTTTCAGAGGGCATATATTATCAGCTATTTTAGCACTATACTCTTGCCCGTCTGCACAGGTACACTCGGATGGCTTCCTGTCTAAGGTCTTCCCATTGACTAATGGTACTAGACAAGGCTGCCCCCTCTCACCAACTGTATTTAACCTTATGATCGAGCCCTTAGCCGAATCAATCAGGTCTCATCCTTCTATCACGGGTTTCCAGTTTGGCGATAGATCCCATTCAATAAATCTCTTTGCAGACGATGTTATTCTGCTACTGACCAATCCGTATACATCTCTGCATCATGCCCATACCATCCTTATGGAATTTGGAGAAATCTCCTACTATAAAGTAAACTTTAGCAAATCCCTTATTCTAGACTTGGGAGTATCTCCCACAACACGTGCCTCTCTACAAAAACAACTACCGTATTCCTGGAGTGAGAAAGGTATTGTATACCTTGGTATAACTATAACAAACAATATCTCGACCCTAGCTAATACAAACATGACTAATCTAATGAGCAAACTGGAATCCCAATTGAAGGAAATGTCAAAAAAGGAAATCTCCTGGATGGGAAGGATATCGGCCTATAAAATGATAATCCTACCACAAATCTTATATGTATTCCGCACATTACCAGTCCATATACCTAAGAGATTCCTTACCAGACTCTCCAGTATGGGTTGGAAATATGTCTGGGGAAAGACGAAGGCTAGATGTCCCCGTACCACTCTTATTGCACACAGAAGGGTAGGAGGGGCAGGGTTGGTAGATTTGACTGATTATCTGTGGGCTGTCAGATTAGACCAAATGAAACATTGGACAAGTACGACAGAAACACCACTTTGGGTGGACATGGAAAAAACCATAGCACCCACGACCGACCTAGAATTACTACTTCTTAGTGATGGATGGTCTTCCTGGGACCTTGCACACCTTTCTCCACCAATACGGGTCTCGCTGAGTGCATGGAGACTATGCCTCACGCGCAATAGGGAGGATGCTCAGGAACTACCCTACAGACTTCCAATAACACTACTGGAAGCTAAAATTCCTTCACTGTCAACCAAGGACTTAATGAACCACGGTATTACACGCATATCTGACTTCTATGACGGTCCCAAACTCAAGTCCCTAGTACAAACAATGGAGCAATATAATTTGCCAGCTGACAAATCGTTCACATGTCTACGGATCTTACACTTCCTCAAGTCACACACTAAACCTAAAATACACGTGCCACACAGACTATGGAACTTTTACTCTGACAACAACGACTCAAAGAAAGGTACGGCGCTGTTTTATAATCTTTTACAAGACAAAATGACCTTCAAAAAGACGACAGCAATGGACAAATGGGAAGCCGATCTTGTCATTTCCTTCTCTGACTTACAATGGCAGGACTCATTTAGAGAGATTCATAGAGCCTCCCATTGTGTTGGGCATTGGGAAATGGCAATAAAAATTGCAAACAGATGGCACTATACTCCATTCAGACTGGCAACGTACTATCCGACGCTTTCACCACACTGCTGGAGGGGATGTGGTCAAATTGGTAATCTTTTGCATATGTTCTGGCAATGCCCGAATATACGGAGTCTATGGAACCAAATCTTTTCCTTTATTTCCTCTCTGACGGGAATACTGACTCCACCCTCTCCAGCATTGGCTGTCCTCCATATAGGTGTGGACCGATTCCCCATGGAGAATAGGCCGGTTGTCAGTCATGTCCTTATAGAAACAAGGGCGACCATTCTGCGCACTTGGAAAACAACTATAACCCCTAACCTATCTGATATTATTAGGGCAGTTCATAGGAACTACACGGTCGAACGGTTAATCGCAATTAATTCTCTGCAATGCTATCGATTTGACAAATGTTGGTCTATCTGGCCTAAGAAATGTGCTTAACGCTTAATGCTTAATGATTATTGCGTATTGCGTGTGAAGTATGAAGTACTTGTACATACTAAGTATACTGTGTATTTCGTGTGTATCAAAAGATCTCTTTCTCTTCTTTTTTCTTTTTTCTTTTTGATTCTTTTGATTCTTTTGTTTGTAATGCTTATATGAAAATCTTAATAAAAACATATTGAAAAAAAAAAAAAAAATGTTTTGAAAAAATCAAATGTCTTCAAAGGTTTACACCAATATGTATTCTGCTACATATTTTTGGTTAAAAAAAACAAAAAACAAGCGTATGTTGATTGGTTTACGCAAAAGTTATAGCGTCTACAGACTATGGTGTGTGTGTCTGTGTATGTGTGTATACAGGTCATTCTCAAAAAATTAGCATATTGTGATAAAGTTCATTATTTTCTGTAATGTACTGATAAACATTAGACTTTCATATATTTTAGATTCATTACACACAACTGAAGTAGTTCAAGCCTTTTTTTTGTTTTAATATTGATGATTTTGGCATACAGCTCATGAAAACCCCAAATTCCTATCTCAAAAAATTAGCATATCATGAAATGGTTCTCTAAACGAGCTCTTAACCTAATCATCTGAATCAACTAATTAACTCTAAACACCTGCAAAAGATTCCTGAGGCTTTTAAAAACTCCCAGCCTGGTTCATTACTCCAAACCGCAATCATGGGTAAGACTGCCGACCTGACTGCTGTTCAGAAGGCCATCATTGACACCCTCAAGCAAGAGGGTAAGACACAGAAAGAAATTTCTGAACGAATAGGCTGTTCCCAGAGTGCTGTATCAAGGCACCTCAGTGGGAAGTCTGTGGGAAGGAAAAAGTGTGGCAGAAAACGCTGCAAAACAAGAAGAGGTGACCGGACCCTGAGGAAGATTGTGGAGAAGGACCGATACCAGACCTTGGGGGACCTGCGGAAGCAGTGGACTGAGTCTGGAGTAGAAACATCCAGAGCCACCGTGTACAGGCGTGTGCAGGAAATGGGCTAGAGGTGCCGCATTCCCCAGGTCAAGCCACTTTTGAACCAGAAACAGCGGCAGAAGCGCCTGACCTGGGCTACAGAGAAGCAACACTGGACTGTTGCTCAGTGGTCCAAAGTACTTTTTTCGGATGAAAGCTAATTTTGAATGTCATTTGGTAATCAAGGTGCCAGAGTCTGGAGGAAGACTGGGGAGAGGGAAATGCCAAAATGCCTGAAGTCCAGTGTCAAGTACCCACAGTCAGTGATGGTCTGGGGTGCCATGTCAGATGCTGGTGTTGGTCCACTGTGTTTTATCAAGGGCAGAGTGAATGCAGCTAGCTATCAGGAGATTTTGGAGCACTTCATGCTTCCATCTGCTAAAAAGCTTTATGGAGATGAAGATTTAATTTTTCAGCACGACCTGGCACCTGCTCACAGTAAATGGTTTACTGACCATGGTATTACTGTGCTTAATTGGCCTGCCAACTCTCCTGACCTGAACCCCATAGAGAATCTGTGGGATATTTTGAAGAGAAAGTTGAGAGACGCAAGACCCAACACTCTGGATGAGCTTAAGGCCGCTACTGAAGCATCCTGGGCCTCCATAACACCTCAGCCGTGCCACAGGCTGATTGCCTCCATGCCACGCCGCATTGAAGCAGTCATTTCTGCAAAAGGATTCCCGACCAAGTATTGAGTGCATAACTGAACATAATTATTTGAAGGTTGATTTTTTTTTAATTAAAAACACTTTTCTTTTATTGGTCGGATGAAATATGCTAATTTTTTGCGATAGGAATTTTGGGTTTTCATGAGCTGTATGCCAAAATCATCAATATTAAAACAAAAAAAAGGCTTGAACTACTTCAGTTGTGTGTAATGAATCTAAAATATATGAAAGTCTAATGTTTATCAGTACATTACAGAAAATAATGAACTTTATCACAATATGCTAATTTTTTGAGAATGACCTGTATATTAACATAAATATATATATCTCACACTGGAATTCGTATTTATTTTTATATGAGTAATGGCGGTGATCAGCAGTTTATAGTGGGGCTGCGATATTGCGGTTGACAGTCAGACACTAACTGACACTTTTGAAACTTTGCTGGAACTAGTGTCATGAATACAGTGACACTGTACTAATGACACTAGCTGGGAAGGGGTTAAACATCTAGGACGATTAAAGGGTTAACTGTGTGCCTAGCTAGAGTTTTTGTGTAAATCCATCACTTTTCCCTTGACAGAATGGAGCTCTGCCTTGTTTACATAGGCAGAGCTCTTTTCTGTGTCTCTGCATGTCGATCAGCGGGTGCTGGCGGACATCCATTGCCCAGCTTCCACAGATCGGTTTCTCCTGTACTCACAGCAGAAGCTGCCCGCTGGCGATGCGCTCCTCCTAGGTGGGAGTGCCGAATCATATATGTGTGTGTGTGTGTAATATATATATGTGACAGACCCCCGTACTCAAGATGAGTCTGTTCGCCGTATCGCTCCTCTGTCCGGTACCACACAATCCAAGACCCCTTAGCTTTCCCATTCACTAGTAGGGTAAAACATCAGACAGTTTATTAGAACCAGAATACAAGTCTTATATACAGTTAAAGAGGAGGAGGTTGCTACCTCCTGCTCATATTACTCTAACAATACACAGAAACATAAATAACATGAGCTAATTAACCAATCCCTTAAAACAGCCGATGTGACTCCCTAATTACAATACACATTATCATACATATCAACACAGAACTTCTTCATACAATTGCAGGGTTAATTAGCACAATCAACAATGGGTGAAAGACTCTTAGAAGTTATCCTAGACTCATTTACATTATAACAGACAACAGACTGACAGGTGGCTGGAGTTGACATCAGCAAATTATAATGCCGCGTACACACGATCGTTTTTCGGCATGAAAAAAAAACGGAGTTTTTCAGCATGTCAAAAAAACAATGTTTTTTCCAACTTCATCATTAAAACGACGTTGCCCACATGGTCGTTTTAAAAAAATGCTCTAGCAAAGGGCGGTGACGTACAACACATACTACGGCACTATAAAGGGGAAGTTCCATTCAAATGGCGCCACCCTTTGGGCTGCTTTAGCTAATTTCATGTTAGTAAAAGATGATTCGCGCTTTTCTGTCTGTTACAGCGTGAAGAATGTGCTTACTCCATTACGAACGTTAGTTTTACTAGCTCCCGTCTCATAACTTGCTTCTGAGCATGCGCAGGTTTTTCACGTCATTTTAACCCACATACGATCATTTTTTACAACGCGGTTGTTTTTTAACATCCCGAGGCTCGGTCTGCTGCTGGGCAGAGGAGCTGATCACCCCACCTTCCTGAAGCTGTAGAGACAATGTAGATACTAAGCAGAGGCCAAGCGCCACTCTGCCCAGTTGCCAGTGATTCAGCTGGGAGCAGCAGCTTCAATACATCAGCTTGTCCCTGGAATAGTTATTGCCGGTGCTGGGCAGAGGTTGGTAGCACTCTGCCCTGTTGCCAGCACTTCTGCTGGGGACTCCACATCCTCCGATCCGGCTAAACTTTGGAGCAGAAGGCTGACTTCCTCTATTCTTAAACTGTGTAGCTGCCATTGGGGAGGTGAACTGGCTTCTTCCTTTTCCATTTCCTCATCTGGCTTTTGGGACGACATGCCTGTGGTACTGTCTCCCAGGTGTACGGATCTGTGCTGGGGAGGAAAAACTGCTTCCTCCACCCTGACCGACTGTTGAGGGGGAAAAGGTACTTGCTTTTCTCCTGGTGTAGTTACCAGTCACTGGGGAGGTATCTTGCAGGGACTATCTCCCAGACTCCCTGTCTCTTTTTCTGATGCTGGGCAGAGGCCAACAGCACTCTGCATCATAGCCAGCAATTCTGCTGGGGAGATGATCACTGGGGTAGTGTCTAATTGCTGGGGAGGGGGGAATAGCTTCTTCCACTCCTGATGGAGATATATTCTTCTGGGGAAACGGCTCACAAAGATTATCCCTCGGACTCTCTGAGTCCAACTCTGAGGGTGGGTAGAGGCCAGCGGCGCTCTGCTCCATCGCCAGTGCTTCTACTGGGGCACTAGATGTGATACTTTGAACTTGCTGCTGCCAGCCTTCCAGCACCCGTCTCAACCCCAGGATATTTTCCAGCCACCACTCCTCGTTGCTCCCAGTCTGCGTCTCCGTACATTTTTTGATGGAGCAGCCCCATGCCGACGTAGCCAAGGTCTTTTGTCAGGCTGCCATCTGCTGTACCTGGCCACAGTTGAGCGAACCACCGCAGGGCTCTGTAGCTGGCGTCCAGCCTCATCTCCTCCCAGACCAATCTTCCAAGCTCCGTCTTCCACTCATCTCATGGTCGTTCCCTCAGGAACACCTTTTGTGCACGGTACTGCGTCCAGTACATCTCTGTGGAGGAGTAAAGATTTTTCCCCCTTGTGGTGCTGTTTGTGGCTTGGCGTCTCTTGCCAGAGTTGCCGACGGATCACATCCCCCAGCCAAGCATGGTGTGCTCTGTCGCTGGTACCCGATGTTGCTTCTGCATGCCTTGAAGCCTCATCCCGAACTTCGCTTTCATGCTGGCCGATCCGCATATCGCTCCTCGGCAGTTGCCCGGATCTTGAATCCTGGTGGTGGTTTGGATGTCCCGGACTGCAGGAGACATCCCACTGCTGCCACCAATTGTGACGGACCCCTCGTGCTCAAGATGAGTCTGTTCGGCGTATCACTCCTCTGTCCAGTACCACACAATCCAAGACCGTTTAGCTTTCCCATTCACTAGTTGTAGCTCAGTGTAGGGTAAAACATCAGGCAGTTCATTAGAACCAGAATACAAGTCTTATACACAGTTAAAGAGGAGGAGGTTCCTACCTCCTGCTCATATTACTCTAACAATACACAGAAACATAAATTAACATGAGCTGTCCCCTCCAAAAGCCTCTGTCCCAGGTGAGTCTGTCACAAAATATATATATATATGTATATATATATATATATATATATATATATATATATATAGTAAAACATTGGTTTAAGAGTAACTTGGTTTGAGAGCGTTTTGCAAGACAAGCTAATTTTTTAAATAAATTTTGACTTGATATACAAGCATTGTCTTGATATAAGAGTAGCGTCATGTTACAACTGAGTTTAAAATAGAAGAGAGGTGCCTCCAAGTGTAGCAATATGGTTACATTTAATGAAGGTACAACATTTAGAAACTCATAGTTGATGTTTAAAAGAGGCACATTTAAATATGCAGGCATCTGGGGTAAAGGTGTCCACATAGACCATCGTTAGCACCACCATTGATGTCGTCCCTTCCACAAGTGGGTCAAGCCTCGCTTTCAGATCGCTCTACTGCAGGGTAGTCTTCCCGGTCACGATTGCAGACTGACATAGGTGAGAGTCGGCGGCGAGAAGGACGGTCTATGAGGATCGCTTACCCTGGATGCCTACATACTTAGATGTGCCTCTTTTAATTGTCAACCATGTGAGTTGCTAAATGTTTTACCTTCATTAAATGTAACCATATTGCTACACTTAGAGGCGTCTCTCTTCTCTTTTATACTCTGTAGCCCCTGCTGGATTTTGGTTCTAATCCCCTTGATTCCATTTGTGGATGGACATTTTATGGGTACACAACTTATCACATTGCTATAATCTTTTTATATGGACTTTAAACTGAAAGACTTATGAATAAATGGTTGTGGAACAAATCATTTGAGTTTCCATTTTTCCTTATGGGAAAAAGCAGAGTTAGTTTCTTACTGGTAACTCTGTTTCCAGTCGTCTTCCAAGGCAGTCCTTTGAGAGATGGAGCTCCTCCTCACAATTAGGAAACACATTGCCATTAATTGTTTTCCTCCCCTTAAGAGGCAGTCCCTCAGGTGCCTGGTCAGTCACCCCAAGAAACGAAGGCCGGAATCTGAAACAATATACTACACAACACAACCCAACAAGGTTAGACATTTTAGGGTGGGATTGTGTTGCCTTGGAAGACTACTGGAAATATGTAAAGTGACTAAGGCCCACACAGACCTATCCTATCATCACCTAAGGTCACACAGAGAGTCCTGTATAATAAAAATGTGAACACAAACTGGAAAATAAAAATAGAAATAAATGGCAGGCCACAGCTGCCAGTTCAATAGGTAGTCCAACCAGTTCAAAGGAGTTCAAACACTAATCAAACAATATGTCAGTCAATAACAGATGGGATAATCAGTCAGTGCCACAATTGGCAGAGATACAATAGTCTCTATGACATATATTGACTGCCGGTTATGATATGGATCCAGACCATAGGAGTTAAGGAGGATTTCTTGCCGTGGAGGTGTTCCTATGTAAAATTATTTGCGGTGATCCCTGTGCTCCCCACTCACCAGATGTTGTTCCCCACCAGGGGTAACGGGCATGTACAGTATCAAAGGCTTCTCAGACACTGCTCCAGCTCTCTCCTCCCCAGGTCTGCAGAAATTGCGCATACGTTACTTCCGGGTCAGCGTGAGTTGGAAAGCAGCTGCCGCTTACACTTTTGTCGCTAACCCTTTATCAGTGCCCTGCTGTAAAAATTGAAGGATGGTCGTGTATCCATTTTTAGTCTTTTGTTTTCAGTGTACCAACTGTTAAACTTCCTTGAGGTCTTTCTGTATATGGCTCTGGTGTTTGGCTTCCCGGTGCTCAGAAGCATTTCCACCACTTTCTCTGAGACTCCTTTTGATCTCAAGATGTCCTCCTCAGTAACCAGGCCACCCATTTGAAACTTTCTTGTTTTAGGCCTGTCAATTCCTGTAGGAACTTCTTCACCACCCATGGAATCATATGAACCGAAGGGAAGAAATAGCATATTTTGAAGTTCCAAGGACTTTGGAGAGCGTCTATCCCTGGAGGCTGATCTTGTTGGTTTAGAAAGAAGAAATGCTTCACGTGAGCATTCTTCCGAGAGGCAAACAGGTCTACGTTTGGAACTCCTCAGCGGGCTGTAATTTCCCTGAATACCTCCAGGTGTACTACACATTCCTCTTGGGAGATCTCCTGACGGCTGAGGAAGTCCACTACTTGGTTGTCTTCCCCTTTTAGATGGACTGCTCCCAGTGATAGCAGGTTCCCTTCTGCCCATCGGCATATGTGATTGGAGATGTGGCTTAGGGAGGGGCTTCTTGTGCCCCCTTGCTTGTTCACATACGCCACTGCTGTGGCATTGTCCGAAAGTATCAGGATGTGATGACTTCTTAGCTGGTTTTGGAAGAATTCTATGGCTTTGTCATAAGCTCTCTCCAGTTTGAAGATGCTGTGCTTCTTCCGGGGACCATCTCATCTGAGCAGTTTGCCCTGCTAGGTGAGCTCCCCATGCCCAACTGCTTAAGTCTGTGGTCAATTTCCATGAAATCGGAAATGACAATGCCAGACCCCGGTTTGGGACTTTCAATGAGGCAGAAAGACAAGGTTGGCAAGCAATGTAGAAAAAAATATATTTCTTCTTCTACTACCATGGTAAACAATTATAACAGTTAATATCATACATGGATAAAAACATGAAAACGTGTAGTTTGTGTAGTCATGTGAGTGATAATGCTGCATGTCAACGATATCATAACATATTAGATGGTACAATGAGATAAATACTCCTTCACATCAACAGATCACTAGGGACTAGTGTTGCTCACGAATATTCGCATTGCGAATATTCACTACAAATATTGCATATTCGAGTATTCGCGAATAACTCGAATATTGCGGCGAATATTCGCTATGGCGAATATTCGTATTTTTTCAAATTTATTTTTAAAACAGATCACATCCTAGTGATCTCCATCGACGTCTAAAAGCATTGCGCGATATTCCTTTTGCCGAATATTCAAGTTATTCTGATTGGCTCTGATGCAAAAGAAGGGCGGAGAAGAAAATCGCGCAATAGGAATATTGCGCGATTATCTTCACCGCCCTTCTTTTGCCCCCTTATTCTCCTTTCTTTTAAGTAGAGTTAGTGTAGAGTTAGTGTTTAGTGCATATTATTTTAGTAATACAGGAAATGATCTCCGTTTATGAGAATTTCGCAATCATTTTCGCATTAGCGAAATTTTGCAAAATTTTTTTTGGATAAAATATCACGAATATTCAATATTAGCGAATATTCGCGAATATTCTTCTATATATTCGCGCAATATCGCGAAATCGAATATGGCGTATTCCGCTCAACACTACTAGGGACAACATAATTTATGGTCGTTAGCCTCTGATCGAGAGTGATGGACAAGACTTACAACATAAATAGACCTGAAGTGTGCCTTGGTGGTCTGGTCAGTATGCCAAGAAAAGGGGGCATACCCAAAGAAAGTAATGGGTAGTTAATTGAAGAAGGATATGCTGAGAAGTGCCCTGAAAAAGGGAAGGGCGGGAGGGTGTTGAATGCGATTGAATGCGCAGACTCACGGACATGAGGTGAGCTGGGAAGAGTCGGCCCAGTGACGTGTAGTACCGCACACTGAACCGACAAAGAGCAAGTGTGAGTGGGCTGCTTAAATACCCTCCAGGCTCCTCCCATAAACTCAGGCCACCATACTGGCCTTCTTATTTATGGTCGTTACCCTCTGACCGAGAGTGATGTGGATCACATAAACAACACTTACAACATAAATAGACCTGAAGTGTGCCTTGGTGGTCTGGTCAGTATGCCAAGAAAATGGGGGAAAAAGACTCAGATAGGGAAATAGCTTTTATTGATTTCTTGTATCTATTGAGCCAGCTTGGTAAAGGCTTGTGCCATTCCTCCCTGAGGATTTGGGATGTATGTGGCAAAACAAGGAGACTTCCATCAGTCTGGTATCTTGATTACGTGGTCTGGTACTCCCTGTTGGGAGGCAGTTGAGGCTGCTCTAATTCGGAAAGAATGTCCAGAGAACTGACTGGGGTTTGAAGCCCAAGTTACTAAGGAGGATTCTGACATGCTTTACACACTAGCTGCCACTCAGGGAGCTGGTTTAGAAAGGGTAGCAACAAGCTACCATCATATTGGCTGGGTAGATGGAGCAGTAGTCGGTCGAGCACCATCACTGGGCATCAGGCATTGTTAGTCTGAAACAGGTTGATGTCAACCCCCAGGGCTGGTTTGTAGCGTTTGCAGACTGTGAGAGTGTAGTGGTTCGAAAGCGAGTCGGGTGGCATCAGAGCAGTGTCTGACTGCCGGAGCCGCTGACTGTAAATTCACTAGGTCATAGGGAACTGTAGAAGGCCTGGTAGATGGCTGTTTGGGTGACTATGCTGGGCAAAGCCCTAAACAGGGAACGAGTATAGATTTCAGACATGTCCCTAAAAAGGGCACTCTTGAAAGGTAGGCGCTTTCCACTGACTACAGGTTGGTGCTTCTGTATGCCCTGTAGGAGGGACTTGACTGCATGTGCTTGAGAATTCTGTTGGTTTACTGGGGTCCTGCAGGGACAGGAAATGCTGGACGCCATCTAGATATGGCGTGATAGTATTGTGAGAAAGGGTCAGCTGCGTGTGGCAATACGATATGAAGGCCAAGTTGTGTCTAACGTTGCCTATTGCTGCTCTGAGGCAAGGGGCCAAAAATTTGCGGTTAGTGTTCCAAGCAGTGCAATAGGCCTTCAGTGTGTTGCGTGCCAAGGAGTGGTTAATATGCTGGGTTGCGTTGGTGAGATGCGACTTCAGTCCACCTTAGATCTACCTTAATTGATGATGTCGGCTGTGGCCTGATTGTCTGTGGTGAAGAACACTGTCTGTCCTGTTCAAGTGTGGCCCCAGACCTGGGCATCTGCCACGATGGGGTACAGCATGAGGCGTGATGAAGACTGGGTGAAGCAGAAATTTAAGAGAATTTCTGGGGCCAAGGTTTGGAGAACCAGTGGTGGCCAAAAAATGCCCACAAAAGCCTGTGGTGGCTCGGCTGACACTGCCGGGATGAGGATTGAAATGCTGTTCTATCAGGTGGGGAAGTTGTCCCACATAGCTATGTCTGCTACTGATGCTGGTCTAGTTTGAGAATTTGGACTGGATCTTGCATTGGTGTGAGAAAAGCAAGACAATACACAGGTGCTCAACAAGATGATATACATGCACTCGCAGACCAACGTGCACTCGCTGGTGCTGGATGGAAACCTAAACTAACCGCAGGGAAAAAGACAGAGAAAAGATGAGTGGCCCGCGTGCCACTGAAGATAAATGGCCAACTGGGTGCCACTGTGTGTTTGTGTGGCTGATTGTTTGTCACTGAGGTGTGTTTGCAAGTTTAGTTTGTATTCAGGTTTGTACGTAGGTGCGTGCTGCAAAGTGTTTTATACTACTGCAGACAATATTGTGTGGTTGCAAGGGTGTCAGTGAGTGTCAGGTTGCTGGGACGATATTGTGTGGTTGCAGGGGCCTCGATGAGTATTAAGGTTTGTTTTGAGATGGCATTACGTAGTTGTAAGGGTCTCAGTCTGGTTTGCTGAGACGATATTGCGTGGTTGCAAATGTCTCGATGATTATGAGGTTTGTATTGAGATGGCATTGTGTGGTTGTACGGGTCTCAACAAGTGTGGGGTTGCTGAGACAGTATTGTGTTTTGAAATGGTCTCGAATGAGTGTCAGGCCGCTGAGACGACTTTGTATGGCTGCAAGGGTCTGAACGTGTGTCAGGTTGCTAAGACGAAATTGCATTTGCAATGGTCTCAAATGAGTGTCAGGTTGCTAAGACGAGATTGTGTGGTTGAAAAGGTTTAGACGAGTGTGAGGTAGCTGAGATGATATTACATTTTGCATGGGTCTCAAATAAGTGTCAAGTTGCTGAGACAGAATTTCCTTCTTTTTTTTTTTATGAAATTGACTGTGAATGAAACGCTGGTAAACATGAGTTACCGCATCTGGTAGTGTTTACTAACTGTTACATAAGAGGAGAGATTGGGGATCCTGTGTAGATGTACTGATAAAATAACATAGAGGAGAGATCAGGGGTGGCTGAAAAACACCCAACTGTTCCTAAACGTCCATTTACCAACAGCAGTGTACACTAGGCCTAAGACGATTTGCCTGGCTGCAAGGGTCTCAATGAATGCCAGGTTGCTGAGGCGAGACTGCGTGGTCACAAAGGTCTTTGATGAGTGGGTGGTTGCTCGAGATGGTATTGCATGGTTGCAAGGGTCTCAATGACTGTGGGGCTGCTGAGATGTTATTGCGTTTGCAAGGGTCTCAACAAGGGTGTCAGACTGCTGAGACTCACTTGCTCTCACCCAGGTTGATTTGTTCAGGTTTGGCAGCTGTCAGTTCTGAATTGTCCTGTGGGTCATTCTGCGCTCCAGGGATGTGATCCCATCTCTGCGCGGCAGCTGGCGCCAGAGGGGTTCAGGCAGAACCACTTTTCCCCAGCAGCCAATTGGAGGAGCGTTTCCCTCGCGGGGCTTGCTGGGGAGGGGTATATCTGTGGCAGACGCCATTTTTTGGGGTTATTCACGGGGTTCCTGGTTCCAGGTGCGGCACCCACCTTCAGGGTGTGCGCACATCACGGGCCCCACCACTATGGCCTACCTGGCCGGGGCCCGTGCCACACAGAGTTCCTCACTCTGGGCCCTCATGGTTCAGAGACGCTAAAGTGACTGGGGAACCTCAGTGACTGACTGGGGTTCCACATCTCAAGAAGACAGAATTGAGAGGATATGCTCTATTGCTCTTAAGTACCGGACCTGTGGCAGAGGCCTCTACTAATCTTCTAGAGCCAAGTCATGGCAGTGACTTGTTTCTTCTCAGCTTTCTCGTGACACTCTTGCTGCCAGGTCTGTGTGAGAGACCTGTCCGGGTGCACTGCACCCACTCCGGCTGGAGTGGCGACGTGATTGATTTAATTACTCTATCCAAGCCTGACTCTGCAAAGTTACTGTATTTTCATCAATCTTTTCCTATCTACCTCAAGTTGATGTGTTGGTCGTGTTGGACCAGGAAAATAAAGCATTCAGAAAACTTCAGCTACAGGTTGGACATTCGTTTTTGCTCTACTCACTACATCTACCCCTAGACACCACACAGAGGTAACTTAATTCGCCGATCCCAATCTAATCAGCGGCTCCTGAATGGGTTAGCGCTACAAATGAGAGAGAAGAACTGTGTACAAACAATTCGTAAGTTCCACTGCGGGAACTAACACACACGGCATGGGGGAAACAACCAATGGCAACGGTAGAAAGTATGCAATGTATCTGATACAAATTGGTTATAAAGAGAAATGACTGATACAAAAGGTTTGTAAAATGCATGAAAAGAATCCGATACGAATCGGTAATAAGAAATATTGAACAAATCTGATATGAATTGGTTGTAGAGTGTATGCTACCCCTTGCTTTGAAACCAAACACCTACTAACCACCCACCCCCCCAGGCTAATCAAGTGCAGACAATGCACCAGGTGAGTCCAATTACCACCTCAATCTGCCAAAGAACCCATACAAACAATACATGCTAATCTCCAAATGGATGTGAGAGCAACCATGGACAGTAAATTGAACAACTAACAGTGGCTCGGAGGCTTGGATTTAAATGAATCATATGTTTGGCAGGAGGAAGTTACAAATGTACCAAGCCTGTGCCGAATGATGTTGGAACATGAGCAACGATAACTCACGGACTCACGGACATGGGGTGAGCTGGGAAGAGTCGGCCCAGTAAAGTGTAGTACCGCACACTGAACCGACAAAGAGCATGTGTGAGTGGGCTGCTTAAATATCCTCTGGGCTCCTCCCATAAACTCAGGCCACCATACTGGCCTTCTTATATATATTGCAATTAAAACATATAGAATCAACTGTAGGGCATGTAGCATCTGTGTATGTCCGACGTGATTTGTGGGCTAATTACCCACTCTTCAGGGGCGGGTCAATTTTTTTTCCCTTAAAGATGAATTTATTAGTTGCAAACTACTCATCACAGCAACGATCAACTGTTGACATAGGCAATCCTGGAAAGTTGGAGAGCTACCCACATGTGGTATCGCTGCAATCGTCAGGAGCAGCTATTTCTTCCCAACAAAAGCTGTATGAATTTCTTGCTGTTATCATAATTTACCACCGAAGAACAACCCAAAATAAATTCTCCTGCTTCTGATGATTGCCACGTTACCACATGTGGGTAGCTCTCCAACTTTCCAGGATTGCCTATGTCAACAGTTGATCGTTGCTGTGCTGCGTAGTTTGCAACTAATAAATTCATCTTTAAGGGGAAAAAAATGGATCTATAATTGAGAATACATTCGATGGACACACATGGGGAAGTGACATTTGCTGGATAGTTGGATGATCTGATCACATTAGATACCATTCCTGATACTTCACAGTGGGTCTAGAGGGGAACCTTAAATCCCCATATTTGCAGAGACCGCTGTCACACAGTTAGGGTAAGGAGACTACATTACCATTTCTGGGTGCCTTTCTGGTGGATGAAGCTTTTCCTATTTCTTGTTTCTTTCTATGCCCCAATATGGATTAACCCTTTAAGGACAACGTTCGAATTTACAATCTCATCTGTGATTTACCTGTCAACTCATTGTTGTGGTACTTTATTTATTCACTTATTTTCTCTCACAGTTGTGAACCACTTATTTCTTATATATATTCATGTATTATATAATGTACTTTAGTCACTGATATTCTTGTTTTTTCACTAAATGTTATATCACTGAGATACCCATATGGGGCCAGATTCACAGAGCGATTACGCCTGCGTAACAGGAGATGCGCGGCGTAAGTCTAAATGTGCGCATGCGTTTCGATGCTCCGCATCCCCAAAACGAGATACGCAAGAAATCTACTTTTTTTTGTCCGGCGTAATTTCGATAGACAGGCGCATCTGTCCACGCAAAACACCATTGATTTGCTATTCAAATATGCCAATGAGGGAGTTACGGGGATCCACAAAAGAACGTTGGTGCAGCGCAGGCTATGCGCTGTGCGCAACAGCTGCACGGCCTGTCTAAAATTAGACCATATAAAAGGTGGTATAAAATTAGACAATTCGTCTCCGGTAGCAAATTGGATCATCGCTCTGCTGGGGTTTTTTGCCTTCCTCTGGATCAACTGTGGGTATGGAGTTGGGTGTATGGGAGGATGTACTGTGTTTTACTTTGTTTTATTTTTTTTATGGTTGAACTGGATGGAGTTGTGTCTTTTTTCAACCTGACTAACTATGTAACTATGTAACTATATACATGTCAGAGAAAGCAACACTGTTAGTGAGGAGCTGAGCAGTCACACGTGTTGCACAACAATCTGTATGCCAACATGCCAGTGGCATCCATGCTTATAGCTATACTACTGACTTTAGATGAGCAAAGAAGGAGGAGGGCACGGAGAAGGGCACGGAGGAGGGCACTTTTTTAACAAAAAAAATGTCTTTGCTTTAACCTCCCTGGCGGTATGATTTTGTCTGGAATTACGTACCAAAAGCGGTACAATTATTTTGCATGGAAATTCTGCGTTTTATACTGTAGGCCTGCAATTTTTAGGAATAACTCACTTAAATTTGTCCAAACCATAGTCTAGTAGACATCCCGGGTATGATAAAGTTTGAAACACAAAATCATAAAATTATAATATAATAAATAACTATAAATAATTATAACAAATAATAATGTAATTATAATAAAAATTATTCACTAATGTAATCAAATCAAAATCACTGAAATTTGCTCAGTTGCAGAATTGTCGCTGTCATTACTTTTATTTTTTTATGACGAATTTCCCCCCCAATCGCTATCGCTCAATTCTGCAAATGATTATAATTTATTATCGCTGTTTTCTAGCTGCTCTAAAATCACTTTTGACATAAAGGGACACTTTTGGTTGCTATGGACAATCTACAGTTTGCAGGCACAAAAAAAAGTTTTTATTATGTAAAAGAACATGCAGGGCACTGGGCAGACCACTAGGGACAGGGGGGGGGTGTACTTTTTACATACAGTACTGTAATCTATAAGATTACAGTATTCTGTATGTAATGTGTTTGTTTACATTTTTGAATTTGCCGCCAGTCTATGCCCCCGTGCGCCGTTACGTCGCAGGAAACGGAGATCGGCGGCGCGCGGGCACTGTGTGAGCCGAATGGAGGACGCCACTCGCTCACACAGCGGGGATGCATCGCTGGATCCAGGGACAAGGTAAGTACAGTAACCCTGCCTGGATACAAGGTAAGCCAGCGCGCGCTGCAGGCTCTGCATTCACCCCGAGCGCGATTTGGGGATATCGATATTTGCCTGAAAAATCCAACCCGAATCGCGCTCGGGGATACCGGCAGGGGGGTTAAGAAACATTTTTACAAAAAATATACATATATATATATATATATATATATACACATCAATACATAACATACATACAAATTACAAAAACGGTCTCACTATCTTTCAATAGCCCTTTAAAACCTTGATGGATATAATAATCTAATCTGATACAAGCCCCTCACTCTTCACTTGATATATCACACACGCATAGACATCTTTGGCATGAGTGATTCTGAGGTGTCTCGCATCTTCAGATTCACCCCTCATGCCATCATGGAATTAACCACAACCCTGCAGGAGCCCAAAACATGACACCACCCACTACATATACAATCATAGCCCCATCCCCACAGATTTTGAACAGAACATGTATGGGGACAGCTGGCTGGTTGGTGAGTGACATGGGTGGCAGGCATGACTGTCCCCCCCATGATGCTGAAATCACAAGGGGCACATGCACTACTAACATCCTCCTGTCTTATCCATTCAGGGTGACTCTGCATATGCACTGGGACCCCATCTCATGACTCCTATACGGAACCCCCCCTAAGCCAAGGATACCCCATCTTCTGAGGGAAGAGCAGCCAGGAGCCAGCTCACATTAGGCATCTTTGCACGTTAAACATACAGATTAATCGTGGCACAATGAGAATGCATGCATGCACACCACTGTGGTCCCTAGCACCGACACATCACATCCTCATCACATTGGATTGGCACAAGCCCACCATGCAGGACTTGTGAGCAGCAACGCCATGCCACGGCTCCAATTATGTCACTGTACATTCATACACCATTCACACGGACCTGGGGATCACTTCTCCACCACAAATGAGGGTGACACCCCTTTTCCGGCAGGAATGTCACCCCCACATTCCAAAATCATACACAAACAGAACCAAAAAAAAAAAAAAATTGACCAGCAAAAATATAATTTAAACAAAATAACAACAAAGAAAACACATAAAAGACAAAAATCACTCTGCCAAACAGTCCCCAAATATCTCAAAGTCACGTCACAAACAAACAAACAAACGCTAATAAACAACAGAACAAAAGCACCTTGCTGTATAGGAAGGGATACAAAGGGATGTACTTTTGCAAAGGAAGTGCGTTTGTGTCTGTCTATTTATGCTGTCTGCGTAGTTCACTAATTTGCCCTAGTCCACTTCCAATTTCACTGATTGCGCCATTCCCGAGTTGTGAGCATGCGCACAGAGGTGCTAACCATGGTCTGCTTCAAGCACGCATGCGCGAGCCAGCCGGCCCTTCATTTGCATGGGGTCATGGCTCATTTCAATGTAACATGCCCACGTAACCTTCCCAATTTGAATTACTCCGCCTTGCGCCTCTGAAATAACGTTGCGCAGGCGCAAATTTCTGCGCAAAACCGACGAGAATAGGGTGATTGCGCTGCTACATTGTGCCAGTCTAACGTAAAGGCGGTGCGCTACGCCGGTCCAATAATGCGCAGATGTACGTGAATCTGGCCCATGGTATTTATTACAAGATCTATTCACACTAGATCTTTTTCACTTTGTTGTTATGTTGATGTTTTTGGATTTTAGTATCTGAATTTTTTGGTACTGGCAGCTTTTTATTTCACTATAATTTTGGTGTTTTTTTAAATCCAGCGCAGTGTTTTCCTTTTGAATTTTTTGAGTCTATAGTAAAACATTAAAATAATTATGACCGTATTCTAGTAGTTAACCTGGAGGAAGGGTAATCATGGATGCAGAGGACGAATAGTGTGCCGCCGAATAGGCATATAATTTTTTATATATGCATATTGTTTCTCAACCATTTTCTATGTATGTTTATTTTACATGCTGCCATCTAGTGACCTTTTGTGGTAATGCACAGTTTCTGTATTTTCTTTGTCTGATCTATTACACACTTACTTTCTGTGTATGCTCCACCCTTCTTCCTGAGTTTTGGTACTTCCTGTCTATGGAGAATACTTCAGGCCACATGTAACAAGGGTACATGTATTCTGCATTGTAAGCTACACGCAGTATCATCTTTTGACCGCACAATACTACAACCTGTTCATCTGCTGTATTCTGATGTTTGGATTAAAACAACTTCTGTGAATAGAATCGGTATTGGTGAGTTCAAGCTATCTGATAAGCATAGGCGTGCGCACAGGGTGTGCCAGGTGTGCCTGGGCACACCCTAATCACCCCATGTGCCAAACATTCCCCATATTTTGGAAAAAAAAAATTAAACAAATAAAATTGTAAAAAAGAATATAACATAAAATAATACAAATAAAAACTACTGACACCATCCACTACCCTACTGACACTGTCCACTGCTCTAATGACACCGTCAGTATATATACACATGGGTTTGAGCTTTGGGGTGCACACCCTAATGTAATGGGCTGCGCACGCCTATGCTGATAAGGATTGTCCTCAGTGGTTATATCTGCTTATACAGGCCAGGCATAGAGGTCTCAAAAGAGATAAATCGCTTCACAACAATCAGAGTCAGAATAAATAGCATTCCTTCATACTTATGTTGGCTTGGTATGTGCGGCCAGAGGGTAAGGACCACTGAGAATGTCCCCCAAGGGAGCTGAGGTATAGGGACACAGGGAGAGATGCAGCACTTGTAAAATCCCCAAGAAAGATGTCCAAGTGATAATAAAAAGGGGCTCCACTTCTGTAGCTATAAATAAGTTGTGTATAACAATCTGTAATAGTTTATGTATTAACCACTTAAGGACCCCCGCACGCACATATACGGCCACAGAATGGCTCGTACAGGCACAAGGGCGTAAATTTACGTCCCCGCCTTCGTGCGGTTCGGGGGTCCTATCGGGACCCCCTCCGCGGCGTGCGGGGGTCCCCCTGGCTCCGGGAGCGATCCAGGACCAGCGGGCGGATGTCGGTGTTTACCCGCCCCCCCGATTGCTCCCAGCCAATGCGCGTGCTCCCCCTTCTGTCACTTCCTCCTCCTGTGTAAACACAGGAAGGGGGAAGTGATGTAATCTCCCATCGCAGCGGTATTTCCAACCGCTGCGATGGGAGAAACACCTCACAGTAAGTCCTGCACCAACACTACACTGACATACACACACATAGGCATACTTAACCCCTTGCGATCTGCCCCCCCCCCCCTGTCACAGTGTCACTGAATGCAGTGATCTAATCACTGCATTTAGTGTCAGTGTGACAGGCAGTGTAAAATCAGTTAGTGTTAGGTTCAGGATAGCCCCCCCACCCCCCTAATAAAGTTTTAACCCCCTGATCACCGCCCTAGTTAACCTTTTCACTCCCTATTGCCAGCATCACTAAGCGATCATTTTTCTGATCTCTGTATTAGTGTCGCTGTTCCCGCTAGGTAGCTATTTTTTTTTATTGCGATTTTTTTTTTTTACTAAAGACATGTGGCTAAATAAATTTTGGCCTAAATGTTTGACTAAAATTTAGTTTATTTGATTTTTTTTTTAACAAAAAGTAAAAAATAGTGTTTTTTTTTCAAAAATGTCGCTTTATTTTTGTATATAGCACAAAAAATAAAAATCGCAGAGGTGATTAAATACCACCAAAAGAAAGCTCTATTTGTGGGAAGAAAAGGACGCAAATTTTGTTTGGGAGCCACGTCGCACGACCGCGCAATTGTCTGTTAAAGCGACGCAGTGCCGAATCGCAAAAACACCTTGGGTCATTTAACAGCGTATTGGTCCGGGTCTTAAGTGGTTAATAAATAACAAAAAAAATGTAATGCGCCTTTTGGCAAAATGATGAAAATCGAAAGTACCCAAAAATGTCTCTAATTTTATTTTTTTCACTTACAGCTTTCAGAATCTCAGAACAAACATCTTCTGAAAGCACATGGTTAGAATAAAATGAAGGTGCTACTGATTTTTAAGGCAGCGTAATATTTGCGCAAATGTTTATCAAATCAATATTTTTGATAAAAATACACTAAGTCATTAATAGTGTACATAAACACAACATAACTAAATTCCTGCTAAAATGCTACTAAAGCATAGTTCACATGTGACATACTAAAGTATACGCCCATGGAGGGCCATGTTTACCCGCACTGGGATGCACAGGTGTTCCATGCATCCCTGTACAGGCAGTCCTCTTTATGTCAAGTGGGATGCAACGGCTGTACAGGCATAGCTGCTGTTCCCAATCTGACATCTGTGTGGGTGTGGCTACATGACCACGAACGCAGACAGTGTGAGCTCAGGGACATGCATTCGGAACAACATGGATGTAAAATTGGGAGCAACGGCTCTGTTCATGCAAGTGCTACATCCCAAATGGGATGGACTGCAGACACCTGTGCCTCCCTGTAAGGGTACACTGCGTATGCCCTGTGTGAACAAGGCCTTAGGCCCCTTTCACACAAGCAGACTGATCGGGTATGCCTGTGCGTTTTTCAGGCAGGCCCAATCGGACCACCCATCGTTCTTTATGGAGAGGCTGATGTAAATGGACATCTGTCCGTTTACACCCACCTACATCCGATCCAGTCCACTAAATACATATGGCTGGGGATTCAATTCCCCATCCATCTAGCAGATTGGATCAGATGGTATCGGATGGAAATGCACAGGCTGTCAGTTTCCATCTGACCGCCCCATGGAGAATAGCGGGCTGTGTCCATCAGCCTGCTCAGCAGGGATCAGCAGACCTGCTTGACAGAGTCCGCTCCATGTGAAATGGGTCTTATCAGGAGCAGCTGGTCTATTAGGGACGCAGTGGCGTTTTTTTTTTTCTTTTTTTAAGCCACATGATTAGAGCTTTGGAACTCTAATTGGTTTTAAAAAGGTTGGGCTCAGTGCCGAGAGGAGAAGCTGAGGAAGGGTGGGGGGACCGTCACCGTAGAGGGGTGAGTGCGGGGGGACTGTCGTCATGGAGGGGTGAGTGCGGGCGGACCAGGGGGAGGGGTCTTGCTATGTTTGTGTATTTATTTTTATTTTTTACAGCTTATATTTTTAGGGGGTCTTTGATGAGATATCGGAGGTCTAAACAAGCCCCCATCTCTCTTTTTTTGAGACCGAGAAAGGGACTAAAGATCGTCCCTTTCTCTGTAGCACTTTACATGAATGAATGGAATATGTATAGATTCCATTCATTCATAAAATGATGGAATGATACATTGTAACATTTGCAGTTGCAATGATCGGCTGCCAGTGGATATAGCAGTGATTGCTGCCTATAGCCATTGTACGGGGGTGGGTTTGGTATACACATGTATACCAAGCCCCAACTCCACCCCCACCCACAACTCCACCACAACCCCCCCTGCCCCCACTCACCATGCTCTCCAGCCTGACAGATCATAGGAGATCTGTGCATGGAGAAGCTGAAGGCAGTGGGAGGGAAGGAGGGATGTCGCTCGATTTGACCGCAGATCGGGGGGGGGGGGTATGGACGATGTTTAGAGGTATTGTGGAGGCACATCTGGGCCCCCCCTAAGCCTCATGCAGCACCTGAAGTCGGTGGGAGTGGCAGAGGAGGGATTCCGGCTAATGATGGTGGCTGCGGGTTTGCTGGGGGGGGGGGGGCGGTTTGGGTGAAGGGGGGTAATCAGTGCAGGGCGGGGTAAAGGGGATAAGGGGGGAGAGTGGGGGAAGTAGTTCTAAGTGGAAGTTAGTGTTAGGAGGTGGAGAGGCAGGGGACAGGGAGGCAGCGATGTTTCAGTCACATTGGGGGTTAATAACTCTGATCAGCAGGTAATCCACTGATCAGAGTAATAGAATTGTTCAGCAGAAGTCTGAGTTTATGATTAAATGCGGTCCATAAATTCCTCCATATGACTAAAGCATGATATAATGATATTTCAACTCAATTAATCCTTTTTTCTAAATAATTGGATGTCGGCAGAGTGGGGGTCTTCCCTTTTCTTTAGCCTTTGATAAATACAATGTTTTTTTTTTGTTTTTTTTACATTTTTTTTATTGTTCAACACATATTATTATAATACATTTTGTGCACATCTTCAAGTACAAATGCAGAGTACCGGATATATTAAAAATATAAAAATTTGTGTAAAACTCGTATTTCCCATACTTATTTCAAAGCTTACTCCCTTATCTATGTCTCTTTTGTGCGTTATTGTGCATTGTATTATGTGTGTGTCCATTTATCTCCCACCCAACCTCCCTACCCTTCCCACCCCTCCCTGTCACACTAAAATATTGTATTTTAACTCTCATTTATTTTCTTTTTCCTTTACCCTACTCTTCTTTGTTCCTTATGTTTGTCTCCGAAGACCTTCCCTTATTGTCTGTAGAGACGAGAGTCTGTCATCGCTCAACCATATTTGCCATATTTGATTAAATTTCCCACTGTCCCCCCTCCGGCTATATGTTAGTCTTTCTCTATGGAGTAGAGAGTTCACTAATAGGACCCACTGCCTTCCCGTAGGGATTTCTGGTGCCATCCAATATCGCGCTATAAGTTTTCTTGCTAAATACAATATCCTAGTTAACATTATATACATTCCTTTTGAAAGTGTCTCCATCTCTATGGCCCCCAGTAAATATATCCGGGGATCCAAAAGGATGGGCATCTGTGCAAATCTACTTATATGCTGGGAGATCTCCTCTCGATACCGGTGCAGTTCTGGGCATCTCCAGATCAGATGTATAAAATCGCCCTGGTGTATTTTACACTTCGGACATAGCGGGGAGTCTCTTCCTCCCCACCTATACATCTGCTCTGGCGTTCTATATGCCCGGTGCAAAATAAACAGCTGCGATAGTCTGTGAGATGATGATATCGACACTACTGGGATACATTCTACAGCCCTTTTCCAAAGGCTTTTGTCTATATTCCCTATGTCTTCAGCCCATTTACTTCAACATTTTAAGACTGTATAGTCCTGCGCCCTGGATAGTATTTCCCTATATATTTTGGATATTAATCCTTGCCGATCCTCTACTCCGAGTACTGTCTTAATTAGTGGGGCTTCCGATATTTTTAGAGATTGTGTCTTTTGTTGTGCCTGTAGCGCATGTCGCAGTTGGAGGTATTGATAGAATCCCTTTGATCCCAACTGGAATTCTTGGCACAGTTGCTCATATGTCTTCAACACCTCTCCTAATACAACTGCTTAACAAATTGTATCCCTTTCTCTTTCCACCCAGTGAATCCCTTTAGCGCCTGTATTTCCGGGTACCTTGGATTATTTCATATTGGGGTAAGGGGTAAGGAGCAACGGCCCCCGTACTCCCAAAGCTTTACTGACCTCTCCCCATACCCTTTTCAGCAAAAAACCTGTCGGGGCTGAGCGTGGTATGCTAGGGAGGTCCATTTCCAAGTGCGATGCTGCCACCAATGCAGGTGCACAACTTGTTACCATATTACAAGTGGAAGGCGGGGCCGGAGGCCTGCCTGAGTTTGTAGGAGGAGTCGGAGGGCTATTTATCCCTCCTCCCCTCTTATCTCCGGCGTCGGTGGGGTTTCTGGGTAGTGCACGTCACTTCCGGTCTTCGTGTGGAGCAGCAGCGGCTGCTGCAGGTGTCTCATGGCTGCTCGGATTCCCCACGGGAGAGGTGGTATTGCTGGGGGGGTTTCCGCCTGGTTGTACCCCATCCTCCTCCATGAGCTGACCCGACCGCCCCCCCCCTTCTCCTAATTCTTGCGGGGAGGGGGGGTGCATGTCCTCCCACTTCTCCCGTTTGGCGGCTTTCTACAGTGCGGATGGACTATCGAGGGGGCCCTTTCAGGTATCGTGGGGGCCGCTTGCTTCTCCTTCCGGGATCACGCTATGTAGGGCACCCCTCCGTCCACCCTCCCGCTCCCTCGGGCATACACTGTGAGAGGGGGGGCATCCGTCCGCCCGGTTGGAGGGGTCGGCCGCCGGAGCGCAGTGCAGCTGTGCTGTGCTCACGCTGGGGGGGGGATGGGTGGACCGTCAGTCTGTCCATCCGCCCACTCCACACTATCCTCTTTGTGACTGCTTCTGCTTGGGCCTCCACCACATTGCAGGATGTTGTTCACGCCGGAGAGGGGGGGGGGAGGGCGTCCCTCCATCTGCTAACCCACGCTGCCTGAGCGCCATCGGGCATTGTAGGAGGCCGCCCGCTTCTCCCAGGGCTCGGGGGGGGGGGGGACCGCACACCCACCCGCTCTCACACGCTGCCAGGCTTGTGGCCTTCCGCTTCATCTACACATCTACCCATGCTGCGGGGGCTCAGTCTACCTTTTAGGAGGCCGCCCGGTGCTCGCGCCGGGGGGGGGGGGACGACGACACGTCCGTCCACCCACCCATCCTGTTAGCCTCTACGAGTACTCTGTCCTGTGTCTCAGCGGTTCTGTCAGGGGGGGGGGGGGGAGTTGGTGGGATGTCATTGCATGTTTCTTGTCAGTATGTTTTGTCACAGCAGGTTCTGTCAGTATGTTTTGTCACGGCAGGTTCTGTCAGTATGTTTTGTCACGGCAGGTTCTGTCAGTATGTTTTGTCACGGCAGGTTCTGTCAGTATGTTTTGGTCACGGCAGGTTCTGTCAGTATGTTTTGTCACGGCAGGTTCTGTCAGTATGTTTTGTCACGGCATGTTCTGTCAATATGTTTTGTCACGGCATGTTCTGTCAATATGTTTTGTCACGGCAGGTTCTGTCAGTATGTTTTGTCACGGCAGGTTCTGTCAGTATGTTTTGTCACGGCAGGTTCTGTCAGTATGTTTTGTCACGGCAGGTTCTGTCAGTATGTTTTGTCACGGCAGGTTCTGTCAGTATGTTTTGGTCACGGCAGGTTCTGTCAGTATGTTTTGTCACGGCAGGTTCTGTCAGTATGTTTTGTCACGGCATGTTCTGTCAATATGCCGTACTGTCCAGCGAGGCTAATGGCACACCTCAGGCCTGGGTAGTTAGGGTGTCGCATTCCTCAGTGTAGACTCTGACTACAAGTGGACGGCGGGGCCGGAGGCCTGCCTGAGTTTGTAGGAGGAGTTGGAGGGCTATTTATCCCTCCTCCCCTCTTATCTCCGGCGTCGGTGGGGTTTCTGGGTGCCCACCCACCCGTTCCCCCTTTTTTCATGTTATCATTTTTCTTCATTCATTTCTTCGTAATTACTTCAGGGTATGCCCACTTATAGGCGTACTGTCCAGCGAGGCTAATGGCACACCTCAGGCCTGGGTAGTTAGGGTGTCGCATTCCTCGGTGTAGACTCTGACTACAAATAGAGTCCTCTTTGTTTTCCCGTCCCCATCCCGCTAAATGTTGAATCTTGGCAGCCAAAAAATAAGTTTTAGGGTGTGGGACTTCCCAATGATCTGCATCACTGCCTGCAGTGAAGCGGAAGAATCCCCTAGGTAAATTAGCGCATCATCTGCATACAATGATATCTTATCTTCTCTCTGGCCCCTTCGGAATCCCCTTACCTCACTGGAGCTACGAATATAGATAGCCAGGGGTTCAGCTGCCAGTGCAAACAACAGTGGGGACAATGGACACCCTTGCCGAGTCCCTCTATGAAGCTTGAATGCAGAAGAGAGACTATTATTAATGCGGAGTCTGGCTCGGGGATCAGAATACAGCACCTTCACCCATTCTATAAACCTGTCTCCTATTCCAAATCTTGCCAGGACCTCCACGAGGTAGGGCCACTCCACGCTGTCAAATGCTTTGGCAGCGTCCAGTGATAGAATGGCCCTCCCTCCCGGATTATCCACCGGCATCTGTATATTCAAATAAAGTCGCCGTATATTATCCACCGTAGAACGAGATGGTATACAGCCGCATTGATCTCTATGTATCAGTTTTCCTATCACCTGTGATAGCCTGGAGGCCAGTATTTTGGCCAATATCTTGACATCCGCATTTAACAGAGATATTGGGCGGTATGAATCGGGCAGCAATTTATCCTTTCCTGTCTTTAATATAACTATAATTGTGGCTTCCTGCATGCTCTCTGGTAGAGTACCTGTTTCGATTACCTCCTGCAGGGTTTGTAGCAAAGGTGGCAGAAGTGACTCTTCATACTGGGAGTACACCTCTGCTGGTATACCATCTGGGGCCTGGGGACTTGTGTAGCAAAGTCTCATGCAGGGCGTTCTTCAGCTCTAACATAGTAATTGGTAGGTTTAACATTTCCCTATCTACTTCAGACAGCTGTGGAAAGGTGCATGATTGCAAGAAATCAGTCATTTCTGATGTGTTATATCTAGCTGAGTATAAGTCCTCATAATGGTTTTGAAAGACCTTCAAAATATCAGGTCCCGTAGTATACATCTCCCCTGTGTTCGCCTTTATTGCTGTGATATTTGAGGTTTCCTGTTGTCCCCTTACTATAATGCCGCGTACACACGGTCGTTTTTTGCGATGAAAAAAAACAACGTTTTCTGTGAAGTAAAAAACGACGTTTTTGAAACGTCACTTTTCAAAGACAATTTTGCATACACACCATCGTTATTTCACAAAAAGCGAGGTTACGTTCACCACTCTTTTCCATTGAAGCTCGCTTCATAACTAGCTTCTGGGCATGCGCGGGTTGAAAAACGTCGTTTTGAAAGACGTTTTTGCTACACACGGTGACTTTTTGTGAAACAAAAAACGACGTTTTGAAAAACGACACAAAAAATTCAAGCATGTTGGAATTTTTTTTTGGTCGTTTTTTTTAAGGCAAAAAACGACGTTTTGCCCACACACGATCAATTTAAATGACGTTTTAAAAAACGTCGTTTTTTTTCATCGCAAAAAACGACCGTGTGTACGCGGCATAAGGGCAAGTAAGCGTCCTGTGTTTTCCCCTTCCTCAAAATAACTTTGTTGTTGGAAGTATCTACTCTTCTCTGCTGTTGTTAGTAGAACGGTATTATAGAGGGTTTTAACCTCCTTCCAAGAGTCATGCCTAGTTTGAGAGGGGTCTGCGACCAGGGCTTGTTCCCTAGTTTCAATTCATCTCGTAACCTTTTTTCCCATTCCTTCGATCGGGCTTTAATACCCGAGATCTCCTTTATCAGGCAGCCCCTCAAGAATGCTTTAAGTGCGTCCCAAACAGTCGCTGCGCTAGCAGTCCCCCTATTAAAGTGATAAAACTCCCGTATAGCCTCTCCTGTACCATCTGTAGGTGGTAACAGGGTCAGCCAATACGGGTTCACTTTCCATGGCATACGATCCAATGTCATATTAACATTAAGCTTTACCCAAAACAGCGAATGATCGGATAATATCCGGGGCTCGTAAGCCGAGTCCATTACCCGGTGCGTTAGTAGCTTGTTCCCCAACCCCAGATCGATGCGGGAAAGTCCATCGTGTGTGGCAGAGTAGCATGAATAGCATCTCTCATCTACATGTCTCTCTCGCCACACATCATGGAGTCCTATTTCCGAAAGCAATGAAGCAAAAGCAGTTTTATTAGCCTTTTGCCCTATCCCTCTAGATGAGAGATATTCTGTCAAGATTTCTATCAAGTGTGTGGTTAAAGTCGCCTAGTACTATTGCCGGTACATCTGGGGAGAGCGCCATAAATTGTGCCAGGTGGTGCCACCGTAAACGGTGGAGGTACATATATTGAGGCGATGATGCATAACAGGCCGTTCATTTTACACAATAAAAAGACATATCTGCCCTCTCTATCTAACTGTTGTTGAAGACACTCAAAAGTTACATTAGCTGAAATCAGCACACTTACTCCTCTAGAATAGGAGGAGTGTGTTGAGTGGTATTGCACTGGGCCTTTTCGTAAGTTTAATAAGTGTACCGTGGTTTCCTTTCAATAAGATTTTTAAACATACAATGTTAAATGGTATAACACTATCAGAGGTTTCTCTTCTTGATGAGCCATCTTTTGAGAAGGAGGACAATACAGTGAAGACCTGATGTGAAGTGCCGTTTAGTGTCCCCTCATCGGGTGATCTATTGCTACACATTCATGCAGTTTCATGGTAAATCAAACCTCCTATAACTAAGGCCCCCTTCACACTGGGGCAGGGGCAGGGTCGGCGTCGGAGGTAGAGACTATTTTTAGCGGTGCTTTTCCATTCATTTTGCGGCGCTATTTAGCCGCTAGTGTGGCACTTTTACCCCTGCTAGCGGCCGAGAAGGGGTTAAAACCACCGCAAAGTGCTTTGCCGACACTATAGCCACGGTGCCCCATTGATTTCAATGGGCAGGAACAGTGAAGGAGCGGTATACACACTGCTCCTTCACCGCTCCAAAGATGATGCTAGCAGGACATTTTTTTACCGTCCTGCTAGCGCACCACTCCAGTGTGAAAGTTCTCGGGGCTTTCACACTGGAGAGACAGCAGGGGCTGTTTCAGGTCGCTTTGCAGGCACTATTTTTAGTGTTATAGCGCCTGCAAAGTGACCCAGTGTGAAAGGGGTCTTAGGCTCTGTCTCTTTGGTTAGAGGCTGGATACGTTGAAGTGGTGGGTTCACTAATCGCACGTTTTTGCTACATTTAAGAATGATGGACACTATTCTGTGAGCACTGTGGATTGGATCTATTCACTTGATCACGAGATTTCTTTTTTTATCTCAAACAAAAGTTTTATTGAGCAAACACAGAGAATAACATACAGTACTCCAGAGCATTTTTACCACCAATATCACAGTGAATGGTACACATATAAAGCATCCTAACACTACGCCGAACATACTTTTCCGTTACAGGGTCCCTATCTCCTTCCCACCCCCCCATCTTTCCAGTGGATGCATAGAGATAGCTAAAAATCACGTTATCAGGGTCCTAAAATAGGCGATCCCACACAAGATCTATCGGAGCCAGACCTGGAACATTGAGCCACGGGGCCCATAACTTTTCATATTTGCCACTGGCCCCTCTCCTCTGATACACCACCTTCTCCAGCCTCAACGTGATCCCCATCTGTTTAATCCACTCCTGTACCTTAGGCGGTTCAGTGTCCTTCCAGTGTCTCAGTATCATTAGACGAGCCTGAAACAGAGCCCTGCCAATAGCCTGTTTTGGGATATCCTCCGCCAGCAAGCCATCCGTTATCCCCAACAGGCAGACCTTGGGTTCCAATGGAACCTGTATCTGGAAGGCCCCGCTAATAGTGTCAACAACCCCTGTCCAATACAGGTGAAGCTTCGGGCAGCGCCATAGCAGGTGGATGAGATCTCCGTGGTCCCTGCAGCATCTAGTACAGCAGGGGTCTACCCCCAAACCCATATGCGCTAATCTGGCAGGTGTGTAATGTGACCTTAGAAGAATGTAGAGCTGTGACAGTCTGTGCGCCACGTTCAGGGAGCATGTAGGAACCGCCTGTAAGGCTTCCTCCCACTGCTCCTCCTCGAACACGCCCACATCCCGTTCCCACCGGGCTACCGCCTTGAGAGGGGCTCCCGGCAGAAAGAGGTTCAGCAGCATGGCATAGCAATGAGAAATGAAACCCTTATAGGTAGACACATCAGACAGGAAGTTGAAGACCGGTGCCACATCCATGGACCATATATCCGCTTCCCTCTGTGCGTTAAATGCATGTTTAAGCTGCAGATAGTAAAAATACATGGAAGCCGGCAGCTGAAAGTCCTCTCTGAGCTCCGAGAAGGGCCTCAGCTCACCCGCTCTAATTATATGTGACAACAGGGATATCCCATACTGTTTCCACTTCTGCCCATACGGTAATTTAGCTATTTCTTGATAGTACGCGTTGTCCCAAATGGGGCTGTATTTAGTGTACCCTGTCACTCCTTGCATCATCCTAGCCTTATTCCAGACCTTCTGCATAAGGTTGTACGTGGGGAACCATTTGTTAGATTTAGCATATTGCAAGGCCTCCAAACCCTCCATCACTTCTCCCCCAGTCGTGAATCTGAGCAGTCGAACCGAGGAGTCCCTCAAGTTCAGCTGCAAGTCTCGTTGGGGTCCCGCCACCCTTGCGATATGCTGCAACTGAGAGGCCAGGTAGTAGAGCCATGGATTGGGCAGCGCCAATCCACCGGCTTCCTTTGGGCGCTGTAGTTGCTCAAGTTTAACCCTCGGGGGCTTTGTGAGCCAGACCAGGGAGCGAAAGATTGAGTTAATGACTCTAAACTTTTTCAGGGGGATAACTGCTGGGGCGTTGTGTAAAACATAGAGCAGCTGTGGCATAAGGATCATCTTTATGAGGTTCACCCTCCCAACCGGTGACAGTTTCAGCTTGCTCCATACCTTGACCCGGTCGCGGCAGCGACTGATCAAGGGGGTCAAGTTAAGGCCAATATAATCCAATGGGGAAGCGGTAACCTGAATACCCAGGTATCTGAAAGACTCAGACACAGGGATGTCCAGTATAGTGCCAATGTGCGTCGCGGGCCGTCGATCCAGCAAAAGGAGGGAGGACTTGGTCCAATTAACAGTCAAACCCGAGTATTTCCCAAACCGTCGCACTACCTTCATAGCCTCCATTAGTGACTCAGAAGTGTCACCCAGGAGCAGCATGGTGTCATCCGCATATAGCATGATCTTCTCATGCAGATCACCATATTCAAATCCCCGTACCAAGGGGTTAGTCCGAATCATATCCGCGAGGGGCTCGATGGCCAATGCAAAGAGGAGGGGAGACAGGGGACAGCCCTGCCGCGTGCCTCTGTGAAGATCAAAAGTATGCGAGACTCTACCCCCCTCTCTTATCGCCGCCACCGGGGATGAGTACAAGAGCTGGACCCATGTAATGAATCCCTCCCCAAAACCAAATTTCCGCATCACTGCCCAAAGATACTCCCATTCTACGCTGTCGAACGCCTTATGGGCGTCCAACGATAGCAAGGCTCTGTCCCCTATGTTGTCTGCCCGTGATTGCATATTAATAAAGAGTCTCCTCAAGTTTATCGCCGTCGACTTCTGCGGCATAAAGCCTGATTGGTCAGAGTGAACTATAGTGGAGATAGCCTCAGTCTGACCGCCAGTACCTTGGCGAGAATCTTTACATCGTTCTGTAACAGGGAGATCGGTCTGTATGATCCCGGGTCAAGAGGATCCTTATCAGGTTTCAAGATCAGAACAATGTTTGCCCTGGTCATAGAGAGGGGGAGCGTGCCCACCTCCCTCGCAGCATTGAAGACCTTCAGCAGGTGTGGGAGTATCAACTCCCCATACTGCTTGTATACTTCCGCTGGAAGGCCATCGTCCCCGGGGGCCTTCGAGTTAGGGAACAGGCTGGTCGCCATCTGCAACTCACCGAGGGACAGCGGGGCATCAAGCATCTCCCTATGGGAGGCCGACAACTTGGGCAATTGTATAGGGTCCTAAATACTCAGCCAGGGAGTCTAGTGAATATGACATTTTGGAGTCATACAGGGAGGAGTAGAATCCCACTAGTTCGGAAAGGATTTGATCCGGGGAATTAGTCACCCCCCCGCTGGCAGTACGCAGCGCCCCTATAGAGGGCGACAACTGCTGGGCATGGGCGATAGTTGCTAACATGCGACCAGTATGCTCCCCCTCCTCATAGAACGCCGCCCTCTGGAAGAAGCGTTTCCTCTCCGCTCCCGCTGCCCGAGGTCGTGACCCGGTACAGGGCATCCTGCGCCGACAGCCACGCCTCCCTATTATTGTCAGATGGATCTGCAATGAATTTGCTCTCTAGGCTTTCTGCCATTCTTTCCACCCCCTCCCGGTGTGCATTAGACCGTCCCTTGGTGGCCTGGATCTCCTTGATGAGTAAGCCTCTCAGGACGGCCTTAAAGGCCTCCCAATTGACCGCCATGTTGTCAAAGTCAGCGTGCACTCGCCAATATTCCTCAATGCGGGCCTCTATGTGGTCATGGGAAGTGAAAAGGTTCAACCAGAAGGCGTTCATCTTCCACGGGGCCTTGGCCACCGCCGAAGGGGGACGCACCTCCAGGGAAGCAATCAGTGGGGAATGATCCGATACACTTCTCAGGCCATACGTCACATCTACAACATACCTCTCAGCAGCATGAGAACACAGACAGAGATCTATCCTAGATAAGGTCGAATGGCTTTTAGAAAAACATGAGAACTGTTTCTTCCCTGGGTGTCTAGCTCTCCAAGGATCCCTCCACCCCACTTCCTCTACCAGTTTCCGTAGGGCCGTACTGCGCATCCCCATCCTCCCACCTCCCGGCGGATGTTTATCCATGTTAGGATCCATGTAGCAGTTGAAGTCCCCGAAGGCAAACAAGGGTACCTCCGGGAACCCCACCTGGAACTCAACCAAAGCCCGCAGCACCTGATTGTTATACGGGGGAGGCACATATACAAAAGCAAGAATACATTTAAAAGTAAACAATTTGCATAAAAGAAATACATATCTGCCTTCAGCATCCACATCCGCCCACAATTCCTCAAAGGCCAGTGCACTATGCACCAGCACACTCACCCCCCTAGAGTACGAGGTGTGAGTGGAATGGTACACCCTGCCCGCCCACCGATACCCCAAGCAGGACACAGTGTCAGGGGTTAAATGAGTCTCCTGGAGTGCACAAATAGCCGGCAACCGCTTCCTCATCAGGGATGACACCATTGATCTTTTCAGGGGGTCCTGCAGTCCCCGGACATTCCATGATAACACAGTTACTGTCGCCATCAGGGGGGTTGATGCATAACTTCAGAAGGGGAAAAGACATCACCGTCCCAGCCACCCTCCACCCCCCAGTTGAAGGTGTCAGCGCATTAGGCCAGGCCAGGAATTGGGACAGGGCAAACATCCAGGTGGCAAAAAAAGTAAAGGAAGATCTTCCATAATTAGACCAAGAAAAGTATAAGCGGGCTCTGGAGTAAACTGAAAACTGGGAGCAAGCTGAGATGCACAATTGTGCATCGATTTCCTTTCGTAGCAGGCCATCCGCCTGTGAGGGGTATACCCCCATCTGCACATACGCCCTTTGTGGGCTCAAACTTTGGGGAGCCAACAGGCAACCCCGGCAACTGCGGGACAACAGGTCCCTCTGAACTTCAATTCGGCCACCAACCGTGGCAGCCCCGTCAGCTCTCGTCTTCGCTGGGTGTGGTAGTAACAGCATTTCCGAACTCACATTTTAGCACCAAAATATAGGGGTAATGTGTGTTTCCGGCCGAACCCTCATGCGAGGGAGCAAGTATCCAAGGTATACAGTGTTCAGTCCGAGTGTCCATCTTCTGCCTCGGGTGGTCTCCTGGCCTGACGGAGTGCCCCTTCGTTGGCATCCAGCCAGTCTGAGGCATCAGCAGGGTGCTCAAAGAAATGGGCCTGTCCTCTGAGAATGACTCGGAGTCTCGCCGGGTACAGCATAGCATATGGTGCCTGCACCCTCTGCAGGCGCTTCTTAATTTCAGTGAACCGAGCCCGGCTCTTCTGCACTGCGGCGGAAAAATCCGGGTAGAAGGAGACCCGTGTGCCATTGAACTGAACATTCCGCTTTTCCCTTGCAAGTCTCAGTATTATTTCTCTGTCTCTGTAGTTTAAAAGACGGGCAAGGATCGGGCGGGGAGGATTGCCCGGTGGGAGAGGCCTTGAGGGCACCCTGTGTGCTCTCTCCACTGCGTATAGATGCGTGAATGCTTCTTTGCCAAAAACATCAGTCATCCACTTTTCCACAAACTGCGTGGGGTCCCGTCCCTCCACCTTCTCTGGCAAACCCACTATGCGCACATTATTGCGTCTAAGTCTATTTTCAAAATCTTCTGCGCGCATATCCACAGCCCTGGCCAGTCGTGTGGTAGCCTGGGTTTCTCTGATCAGTGGGGGCAGCTTATCCTCTAGGTCACTAATCCTTCCTTCCGCAGCTGTGGTTCTTTCCCTCATTTTCTGTATGTCATGGCGGATCAGGCACACCTCCTCCTCCAGACTCCCAAACCTGAGCTGCAGGCCATTGACTGACGCTGTGCACTTGTTCACTGCCTTTAGTATGGCAGCCAGCGTGGGCTGTTCTCCCCCCTCCGCCTCAGTGTCGTTTGCTTCCCCTTGCGGGTCATCAGAGCTTCCCCCTGCCTGCTCCATTATGGCCCCTGCTCCCTGTACTTCTTCCTCCTCCTCCGTTTCCATGTCACTCTGGGGGGCACAGTCATCCAGGGGAAACACACCTGCCACTCCGGGCTTCCCTGCCAGCTTCTGGGCATAGTATCTCATGTCCTTAGGGGGGTCCCCGGGGGTCTCTTTAGCCTTTACAGGGCTTTACTCACCCCCTCCTTCCCCTTGTCTCCTCCGCGCGCCTTCTGTGCTGATGGTGGAGCGGCGCCATCTTGGGAGTCCAGCCTGCCGCCGTCTGTCTTCTGTCCCCGGGTCATCATACCCTCCAGCCGTGATCCAACAGCAACCGAGTGGTGGGGGAGTGTTCCCCTATCCGTCAGACCAGAAAATCGCGGGTGTAAACGGTGCCGGAAACCGGATTCTTTCAGGATCAGTGCGGAGCTCAGTGAACCTGCGTCCGTTCACATGCCGTGCTGGCCACGCCCCGATCACGAGATTTCAATTCGACTCTATCTAATTGCCTCACATATTACTGGATTTCACTATTTTATTTAATTATTTAATTTCCTAATGATTTATATCATTTCTATTTTGTATTTATGGTGAACACAATGAATGTCAATTTTATGCTTTAGTTACACAGTGCAACTATTTTGGAATATCAATAATCAATGGTGTTGGTCTTTTTGTGTTGAGCGCTACGGAATGTTACTATTTTATTCTTTTTTTTTTTTTTTTTAACTATACATTTTTATTATATCGAATAATATTGTACAGTTGCATAACAAATGCATAAAGAACAGAGTTGTATTACAAATAAAACAGTAAAGACATAAACAGAACAGTAAAGGCCTTTCTTGTAGACATGGTATGGGCCTTGATGACCTAGACCAGCCTACCCCATCTGGGTTCTAACTGCAGGACTGGTAAGACATCACGATAAACAATAGTACAGCCTGTACTAAATAAGGAATCACAATATAAATAAGTTAGTATTCTAATTTGAGGCACTGAGCGCATTTTTTTTTTTTTATATCTAGTTCATGCTTCACTACTGCCTGCAGAAACTCATTATTGTACAGCTCTCCAACCTTTCAGAAAAAAAACTTTCTTTTGTTACAGCCAAATATTTCAAATTTTGAGCACCCGCTGTCATTTTTTTCCTCACCCCAGTTCCTGCATAGGGCCAGATTCAGGTAGATGAGAGCATCTTTGCTCCAGAGTAACGCTTCTCATTTACGTTACTATGACGACCCTTTCAGCGCAAGTACTGTTATTCACATAGCAGTTGCGCGTAAACTTGCGCCAGAGTAACGATAATGCGCTGGCGTAACCCGACGCAAGGGGAAGTGGGTGTGATCATATGTAAATGATGGGCGGAGCCCAGCGCAGAGGCTTACGTTCAGCGCATCAACCACGGAGCATGCGCAGTGAGTGAGGCTCCACTCGCCCCCTTTGTGCGCATGCTCACAACTTCCGTCGGCACCACTTCACGGAAACGTCAGCGCAATGCCTTCCGTTGGGCGTTTAAATGCGCCCGTAGAAGCGCCATTCCGGGACTAAAGTATATCCTGCTCCCCCTCCCCGCAGTGATGTTACTTTTGTTCTGAGATGGCTGCTCCCGTTCCCGCAAACACACAGGAGAAAGCTGAACTTTAATGGCCAGGAGCTGTCAGCCGTCATCTCGGCTATGGAGACCTATGATGTCTTCCTCCATGGCTGTAAAATTTGACACACAAGCATGGACAGAGGTGTTGTCCTGCAAGTGGGGGTGCTCAGCTAGCTCTTATCGTCGGTAACGCTGCTGTAGCTGCTCTCCTGCTGACCTGTGGCCATCTGGAGTAAAGATAAAGCAGCCTTTTGTAGAAATAACTTTGCGCCGGACGGACGAGATACGCGCGGCGCATGTAGCCAGCGTATGGTGCTAATCCGTTCGTGAATTGGGAAAAATCCCTCATTTGCATATTTGCAGGGGAAATCAATAGGCGCGACTGATGCGCCAAGCGAAATTAAGCGCTGACGATACTCTGGCGTCGGAACGTTCCGCCGGTCGCAAATGGCCCGTTATTGGGCGCATCTAGTTTGGTGGGTACGGGCACATAGAAACGACGGCGCATCTTCACAGTTATGCGGCGCATATCGAAATACTCCAGCGCAAGTGTTGCTGAATCTGGCCCATAGTTGAGTCACTTAGCCTTGTTTCCGCCTCGGAGCCATGGCTTTTTGGCCGCAGTTTTTCCATGATGACCACTTCTGACCTGTGACATTAAAGGCCCCTTTCACATTGGGCTGGAACCGCGCTGGCGGTATAGCAGCGCTAAAAATAGCTCCGCTATACCGTCGGATTTGCCGCGGCCGCTAGCGGTGCGGTATTAACCCCCGCTAGCGGCCGTGAAAGGGTTAATACCGCCTGGGAGGTATTGCTGCGGTTTCCCATTGTTTTCAATACACGCCACTCCTCTTACCGCTCCAAAGATGCTGCTGACAGGAGATTTGTTTCTCTCCTGCCAGCGCATCGCCTCAGTGTGAAAGCCCTCGGGCTTTCACATTGAGGATGCAGTAAAGGAGTTTTTCAGGCGGTATAGCAGCGCTATTTTTAGCGCTGTACTGCCTGAAAAACTCCTCAATGTGAAAGGGGCCAAACTCTCTTCCACATACTCACCTTAGTAGCAGAGTTTGGCTCTTCCTCACCCAATTTTAAGCGGTTTACAGCTACACTGCTGTTTGTTTCAGTTTATTACACTGTTTCAACCTACATATTGAAGATCACTAGAACCTGCTTGGTATAATTGGTTAATCATACACCTTATTCTAATCCTACAAATTTCCCTTACGTTGTGCAAGTGTACAAAGTGTGCAAGTGTAATGCTAGATTCACACATATGCGGCTCTGGACTGCTTTGCCTCCTGCAGCATTTTAGAGATTGCACCCCGAACTGGAACTACAAATGCAGTGTGGTTCTCTGGGTGCAATTTCCATTGCATTTTTCTGTGTGGGTGGCTGCCTCTGCGAGAACAGGTGCAGACACCCAGCTGGAATTACCTACACAGATGTGAACCAAGATAAAGAATTGATGCTGGTGTGAAGCCAAAGGGTAGATACACCAAATAATGATTTGATTCAGATTTTTCTTCTGTTTTATAACTTTGCATTATATAAATTGATAAATATATATATATTTGAAAGCATTCTAACTTTACAGGATTTCTTCACACCTGCCTAAAACCTTTGCACAGTACTGTGTGTGTGTTTGTGTGTATATATGTATGTAAAGTTGTGCTCATACGTTCACATACCCTGGCAGAATTAGATTTCTTGCTTTTTCAGAGATTATGAATGATAACACAGCAACATTTCTTGCACTCATGGTTAGTGTTTGCCTGAAGCCATTTATTATCAATAAACTGTGTTTACTCTTTTTAAATCATAATGGCAACAGAAAATATCCAAATGACCCTGATCAAAAGTTTACATACCCTGGTGATTTTGGCCTGATAATATGCACACAAGTTGAAACAAATGGGTTTGAATGACTGTTAAAGGTAACAATCCTCACCTGTGATCTGTTTGCTTGTAATTAGTGTGTGTGTGTATAAATGGTAAATTTTGTTTCTGGACTCCTGACAGACCCTTGCATCTTTCATCCAGTGCTGCACTGATGTCTCTAGATTCAGAGTCATGGGGAAAGCAAATGATTTTTTTGAAAGATCTGCGGGAAAAGGTAGTTGAACTCTATAAAACAGGAACGGGATATAAAAAGATATCCAAGGAATTGAAAAGGCCAATCAGCAGTGTTCAAACTCTAATAAAGAAGTGGAAAATTAGGGGTTCTGTTGAAACCAAACCACGGTCAGGTAGCCTAACTAAAATTTCAGCCACAACTGCCAGAAAATTGTTTGGGATGCAAAGAAAAACCCACAATTAGGGTTAGCTGAAATACAGGACTCTCTGAAAACCTGTGGTGTGGCTGTTTCAAGATGCACAATAAAGAGGCACTTGAAGAAAGATCGGCTGCATGGTCAAGTCGCCAGAAGACAACCATTACTATTCAAATGCCAAAAAGTATCCCGCTTACTATATGACAAAGAGCACAGAGACAAGCCTCTAACCTTCTGGCACAAAATCATTTGGAGTGCTGAGACTAAAATGTTGCTTTTTGGCCACAATCACAAACACTACATGTGGAGAGGCCTATGATGAAAGGTACAGAGGTGGATCGCTGATGTTTTGGGAATGTGTGAGCTGCAAAGGCACAGGAAATTTGGTCATAATTGTTGGCAAGATGAGTGCAGTATGTTATCAAAAAAGGAACATTTGCATTCATCAGCCAGGAAGCTGCACTTGGACATTCCAACATGACAATGATCCAAAACAGAAGGCCAGGTTGACCGGTCATTGGCTACAGCAGAATTAAGTGAAGGTTCTGGAGTGGCCATCTCAGTCCCCTGACCTCAATATCATTGAGCCACTCTGACAAGAGCAATGGGCAGCTATACCATCTAAGAAAAGATAAAGAGCCTCATCCACAAAATACTTCAAGCTGTCATTGATGTTAAAGGGGGCAATACACAGTATTAAGGTATTATACTTTTGATCAGTGTAACTTGGGTAGTTTCTGTTGTCATTATGATTTAAAAACACAGCTGATTGATAATAAATGGCTTTAGCCACATTTTTGTGTTATCATTCATAATCTCTGAAAAATAGCCAAGAAATCATAAATGCTGCCAGGGTATGTACATTTTTGAGCACAACTGTGTATATATATTCATTTGGCAGTGTCAGCTCTAGTCTGACCTTTTTGTCCAATAAGCATTTAGCTTGTGATATCACCATGTACAGCAAGCACATGATTGTGAAGCACTTTAATTGGTTCCCAATCATTAGTCTGAACTGGAACTGTCAATGACAGCCTGCTCTGACAGATGGCAACCACTGTAGGCTGCTAGCTGTCTTAGGTGAAGAATAGATTCACTCTACATGGGGTATCATGTAAAGGTTTTGTAATTGAATTATTAAATTAAATTATTGTTTACACAAATGGGTCAAACAAGCAGTAAAATATGGAGAGATTGGTGTGTTGGTATAAAGTAATCATACAATATTGCTACGCTATGCTTTTAATATACTTGCTTTTAGGATCCTTACCATAGTATGTTTATTATTCCCATTCTAGCCAAAATCTAGTACTTTGTAATTATAACCTTGTTTAAGACCTCTGAACATAATGTATATGTGTTGCTAAAAATTATAATACAGAAAATAAACATTTTACTTTATCTTGTTTGGAGATGAATATGTTGCCAGTTTGCACCTACCTTCCTTTGATGCCCACTTAACTGAGTTAAATGATGACCAAGCGAAATACCTTGGACTCAACAAGAATGGACCCTTTTTTAAACCTAATTATTACAGGTGGGTACCCGAGGAAAATGTGTCAAAATGGTTGCTGTATAAAGTGCTGTCCTATAATTGCAATTTTTGTAATGCCATCGCGTAAGTTTGGGAAAACCTCTTGAAATAGTTTAGTTTTTAAGAAAGCAATTTAAGAATGGGCTTGGGCAGAAATCTGAACATGTAGCCTTTACCACTAGCCGACCACCTGCCGTCATTATACTGTGTATAACAAAAAGAAAGATGCGCTACATAGGAATAGCAAAAAATTGCAATAATAAATTGAACATGTAATCAAGTCCCAATTAAGGAAAACATTTATATATTTCTGATGATGGTTCGGATCTGATCCACAATGCTTAGGTATTAAACTTGACTGGAGATGAGGCTGATCTTAAAGCGGATGGTTCACCAAAAAGCAAATATTAAAAGCCAGCAGCAACAAATACTGCAGCTGCTGACTTTTAATATTAGGACACTTACCTGTCCTGGAGTCCAGCGGCGTCCGCAGCAGAGGATGAGCGATCGCTCGTCACCCTGCTGCTCCCCCCTCCATCCACGGCGAGGGAACCAGGAAGTGAAGCGCTCCGGCTTCACTGCCCGGTTCCCTACGGCGCATGCGCGAGTCGCGCTGCGCCCGCGATTGGCTCCCGCTGTGTGCTGGGAGCTGAGAGTTCCCAGCACGCAACGGGAAAAGCCCGTCTTTTGCCCGAGACTGCGGGCCGGAAGTGGGTGCGGATACCTGTCTTTAGACAGGTATCTGCACCCCCCTCCCCCCTGCAAGGTGTCAAATGTGACACCGGAGGGGGGGAGGGTTCCGATCAGCGGATCTTCACTTTAGGGTGGAGATCCGCTTTAATAATCTACAGACAGATGGCCGCTTACCAGACAGTTGGACCCCAAAGGGTCTATGTGGGCACTGCAAGCACTCTGATGTCTCTCCAGGTAAGATAATCCAAGTTGATTCCCTTTAGACGACACCAGGGGATAGCTGGCACTTCAGGCGATGTCTTTCAGGCAAAGGCAAAGGACGTCCAAACGCTCCAAGATAGGATAATATTCCAAACAGGTGGACAAACCATGTGGATTAAGAAGAGAAGGATTCCATAGTGCAGTAGTTTGTTTAAATTGTACCGACATCATGAAAAAAAACATACTGCTGGCCATGACAGGGCGCCAGTATTTAAAAAACAACCCCGGACCAATATGCAGCTAAAGGACCAAAGGTGTTTTTACAATTTGGCCTTGCGCTGCTTTAACTGGTAATTGCGCGGTCATGCAATGTTGTACCGAAACAAAATTTGTGTCCTTTTCTTCCCACAAATAGAGCTTTCTTTTGATGGTATTTGATTGCCTCTGCGATTTTCATTTTTTGCGATATAAACAGAAAAAGACCGTAAAATTTTGAAAAAAATTGATTTTTCTTATAACACAAAGTAAAAAATATCGAATAAACTAAATTTTAGTCAAACATTTAGGCCAAAATGTATTCAGCCACATGTCTTTAGTGAAAAAAATCGCAATAAGCGTATATTTATTGGTTTTCGCAAAAGTTATAGCGTCTACAAACTAGGGTACTTTCTGGAATTTACACAGCTTTTATTTTATGACTGCCTATCTCATTTCTTTTTTTTTTTCTTTTTTTTTTTTTTTTTCAATAGTTTTTATTGAATTTTTAAAAATATTAAGTCATATATGTTACAAAGCATTGTCATAGTATAAGTATATAATGTAACAATAAATAGCGTAAGAAGTACGTGACATTCATAAATTCTGATAGATCAAGTAGTCGTATATAAGTAGTAAAACATGGAAAGTATGTAAACAAAGCATAAATTAGATAATTAACTTATCATGTAGAGAAGTATCAGTATTAGAAATGGTCAGAGTATAATGTTATAATGTTAGCAAAGTAAACTCAATCAAAAGAAATCTAATCTAAAGAACACGTGAGAAATCGGTATCATCCGGATACAAAGTATCATGTAATGAACCAGGACATAGAGAAATGTTGAAAAGGGTTCAGTCGAGAGCTACCACACCCCAAGTTCATACCAGTTTTTCCATGGGGCCCAGGAAACATCATTTTTGTAAAGATTATTCATTGAAATGGCCATCATACGTTCATACGTGAAGTGGAGATTGGTCAAATCAATGGCTTCAATAGTAGAGGGAGGACAAGAGTCCTTCCATTTTCTAGTGATTGAGAGCCTTGCGGCCAGAAGTAAATGGTTGATAGAATTCCTGAGAACAGCAGGAATGTCATCAATACCCAAGGACAGTAAAGCTAAACCAGGGTTGGGATCTATCCATGAACCAGTTAAAGCCGAAATTATACCAAATATTTCTGTCCAATATTTAGTAAGCATGGGACAGCTCCATAAAATATGGAGCAAGTCCCCTTTCTTTCCGCACAGTCTCCAGCATTGTTTAGATTGCTGATGACTAAATTTAGATAGTACATCTGGAGTATAATACCACCTCAGAGTGATCTTTACTGAGAGTTCCCATAGTGATGCACATTTAGAGGTTGATTGGTTTATTTTACAAGCCATGTGCCATTGGTAATCAGTGTAAGAACACTCCAAGTCTTTTTCCCATTGTAGATGTGATGGGGTTTTTGAAAATATTCTCTTGTCCTGAAGTAGGTTGTAAAAAAAGGTAATACCTTTCCTCTTAGGTTCAGTACTAGTAGAGAGAAAGGTCCAGACCGATTTTTTTTTTTTTGTTTCATTCTTTTTTTTATTTAAAGATTAGGAAAATACAGAACATGTATCACAGCAACAAGATTAGTGTACAATATGTAGTATCTCATTACATGAACATGGAAGCAATCATTAGAAAACAAATATGACATGAGCATGGTACATGCTGCTAAGAACATAGTCAGCAGCAATTCAGCGAAACACCTAGACTGTGTACAGAGAGAAAGGTAGGGAAAAGAAAGGGAAAGACAAAGAAAAATGTACCGTGTCAAATACAAATAACAGATAAACAACAGACTTAGTACGACAAGCATCGAGGATGCAGAATGCAAGCTGTAGGTCGGTCAGGGAGGAGAAGAGAAAGAGGAAGAAAGTGGTCGGGCCTGAGAACAACAAAATCACAGACCGATTTATGTAGGCAAAAGTTTTTGGTATTCAATTTACATAAACGTTTTGCTATTTGTCTATAATGAGCATTACAATGTTGGGGTATATTAAACTCAGACTGGATGGTTTGGAATGGTTTAATCGTGCCTTTATCATAAAGGTCACAAATAGATTCCACGCCTTGTTCGCTCCAAAGACTAAGTGATGAGTGATACATTATAAGATGCAGTGTTTTAAAGGGAATGTCTACCGTTATTGTTGTATCAGGAGAGGTCACAGAATTCAAAATCTTAAGCCATGTAGAAATGGATACTTTCATTGTGGGAGGTAAGTGCTAGGGAAGTTTAATTCCCATATGTGCACCAAAAAGCCATAGGTTGGTCGGTAGTTTATTACAATAGGAGGATTCAATTAGACCCCAATTTGTCGTTGGGGAGGGTTGGAACCATTCTCTCATTTGAGACAATATTGAGGCATAGAAATAGTCTTGAAAATCGACATAACCCACTCCTCCCCACATTCTATTTTTAATCAATTTATAATGAGCACATCTAGATTTTTTCCCTTTCCAGATGTAGTTAGAAAGGATTGATTGTAAGGATTTAAAGAAATACACAGGGACTGGAATAGGCAAACTTCTAAATAAGTATAGGACTTGAGGCAAGTGGATCATTTTAAAAGCAGATAATCTGCCCCACCAAGAAAATTTGTGTTTTCCTAAATCTTTCAGATCTGATTGTAGTTTATTTTTAAGAGGAATATAATTATGTGTAAATAAGGATTTAGTGGATCTAGTCAAATGAATTCCAAGGTACGGGATGCTAGTGTCTGCCCAAGTATAAGGGAATTGGTGTTGGAGGAGATTGTTTGTCACTGCGTCAATTCCAATATCTAGAGCATACGATTTGCTTTCATTAATCTTATAACATGATACTTTACCAAACCAAGACAATAATTTTTGGACTTCAAGTAGGGAGGATGAGGGAGAAGTTAACATTAAAATTATGTCGTCGGCAAACAAACTAATTTTGTGGGTATCGGATCCTATAGTGATGCCTTCTATTTTAGAATTGGATCTAATATGTTCCGCTAGAGGTTCAATCATTAAATTAAATATTAAGGGGGACAATGGGCATCTTTGTCTGGTGCCCTAGGTGATACGAAAGGGTTTCGATAAAAGGTTGGAATTCAAAACTCGTGCTGTGGGGTTGGAATAGAGGGCAAGTACGGCTTTAAGAATATGACCCTCAAAGCCAATTTTTTTTAAGAGTGAGTGACAAATAGGACCAGTTAACCCTATCAAACGCCTTCTCTGCATCTAATGAAAGGAGCAGAGAAGGCGTTCCGTTTATGCCAACATTGTGGATAACATCAATTAATCGTCTGGTTGCGTCAGATGTTTGACGACCCCTGGTGAAGCCAGTTTGGTCCATGTTTATTAGTTTGGGAAGTATGTTGACTATTCTATTGGCTATAATCTTTGAGTAGATTTTCAAGTCTGCATTCAATAAGGAAATAGGACGAAAATTTGGGGGAGAAGTAGGGTCCTTGCCAGGTTTAGGGAGAGTAATAAAGAGTGCAGATAGCATTTCATCAGGAAAAGAAGAGAAAGAAGCAGCAGCATTATATAATTCTTTCATATGTGGTACAAGCTGTTTATGGAATATTTTAAAGTATTCATTCGAATATCCGTCTGGACCAGGGGCTTTGGCCTTGGGAAGAGAGTTAATGGCGCTTATAATTTCGACGTCAGAAAAACAAGAATTTAACTGTTTAAGTTGGTCATCAGATAATTTGGGTAAATTAACATGGGAAAGAAAATCTAGGATTTTACCATAATATGAGCTAAAGGCATCAGCTATGGATTGAGGGTTAATTATCTTATCTTGAGAAACATGGTCATAAATGTATGATATCTTAGTTTTTCGTCTATGACCCTTTATACGGTTTGCCATAACTTTCCCTGCTTTGTTATTAGTAACATAGGAGTTTGCCTTCAACTTTCTAAGTTTATGGTCATGAAATTCTAGAAGTAGAGCACGTAAATCATGTCTGAGTCTGAAGATCTGGGATTTGAGAGATGTTGACGGTTAGACTTATTTTCTTGATCTATGATATTCAATTTTTTGGTAAGTTCCTCTATGTTTGCTTCCCTTTTCTTTTTTGCTTGAGAACCAAGTTGTATAAATAGTCCCCGTATGTAAGCTTTATGGGCGTTCCACACTACCACCTGGTCGGACACCGATCCCAAGTTGTCTGAAAAAAATTCAGTCAATTTTTGAGAGATATATTCAATGTTATCAGGTTGTTGTAAAAGATAATTATTTATACGCCATAAATAAGATCTATGATTAGAATTAGCATTTTTTATTTTTAAACTAATATGGGCGTGGTCCGACCAAGTGGCAGTATGAATGCGAGCATCCAGTACATTTTGTAGCAACCATTTATCAGATATAAATAAATAAATTCTGGAGTAAGTGTTATGACGTGGAGAATGGAATGTATAGTCCTTTTCAGTCGCGTTACAACACCTCCAGATATCATACAAATCATTTTCAAAAAGAAACGGTGACAAGGGGGAAGAAAATCTCTTAGCATTGGAGGATGAGTCCATGACAATGTCTGGTACTAAGTTGAAATCCCCACAAATTAGGAGAAGACCCTTCTGAAGTTCTCTTATTTTGTTTAGAGTAGACTTATGGAATTTCATTTGTCTAACATTTGGCGCATATATATTTACCAGCGTATATAGAACATTGTCCAACGTGCATACTAAAATCAGAAACCTGCCTTCAGGATCCGAGTAACAGTCCAGAAGAGTAAAGGCTAGGGTGTCACGTATGGCAATACATACTCCTCTTTGTTTGCGAGTATAGTTCGCTTTGAAAATATGGGGGTAAGATCTATGTTGGCATATCGGAGCATTATCTCTGAGAAAGTGAGTCTCCTGTATGCATAGAATGTCACAATTAGAAGACAATGCCAATTTCCACAATGATGCTCGTTTAGCAGGGTGGTTTAAGCCATTGGCATTGATGGATAGAAAATTAATAGACATTTCTAGATATTGTGGACACCGATTTTTATACAATACTTACAAGCGTGAAAGAGGACCTGGTTGATGGAGAGTGTGATGAAGTTGAAGCATTATGGGTGGAACTGCATACAGATGTGCGTAGTTCAAAGCTAATCATTGGAGTTTGTTATAGACCACCCAATGTTAATGAGGAGGTGGAGACTCAGCTCCTTGCACAGATGGAAAGGGCTGCAAGGGCAGGGACGGTGATAATAATGGGGGATTTTAACTACCCAGAAATTGACTGGAATAATGGAATTTCTGGGACAGTTAAAGGACAAAAATTTAAAAACCTATTGCAGGACAATTTTATGGTCCAGTTTATTGAGGCCCCAACTAGGAATGATGCTCTGTTGGACCTGGTAATCTCAAACCATGCAGAGCTCATTACTAATGTTCAGATAAAGGAACACCTGGGTAGCAGTGATCATAACATGATTTCGTTTAATGTAAACTATAAGCAAGAAATACATACAGGAAAGATAAAAACACTTAATTTCAAGAGAGCAAATTTTCAAAGCATGAGGACTGCTCTCCAGGGCTTGGACTGGGAGGGAATATTGGCACCGATGAACACAGAACAGAAATGGGAATTCTTCAAAAAGACTCTTTGGAACCTCACTGCAAAGTATATTCCCATGGGCAATAAGTTTAAAAGGCTACAGATAAAACCTATGTGGCTCACGGTTAAAGTTAAAAAAGCTATAAACAATAAGAAAATAGCTTTTAAAAAATATAAAAATGAAGGAACACTAGTGTCGTTTAAATGTTACAAAGAATATAATAGAATATGTAAAAAGGAAATCAAGGATGCAAAAATTCAAAAATGAACGACAGATTGCAAAAGATAGTAGGACAAACCCTAAAAAATTCTTTAAATATATTAATAGTAAAAAGGTCAAGTCTGAGCATGTAGGCCCTTTACAAAATAATCTAGAGTGGGTGACTGAGGACATAGAGAAGGCAAATTTATTAAATGCTTTCTTCAGCTCTGTGTATACAATGGAGAATGGGGGAGCTCATGTCGATATAGGGGGTGGGAGTGACACAGCCCCAAATCCACAATGGCTCAAAAGTGATATGGTCCAGAAATATTTAGACAGAATAAAGGTGGATAAAGCACCTGGACCAGATGGCATCCACCCACGGATCCTAAAAGAATTGAGCTCTGAAATTTCAAAGCCACTGTATCTAATATTTAGGGACTCATTAATGACAGGAATAGTACCACTGGATTGGCATAAAGCCAATGTGGTGCCCATATTTAAAAAGGGAACAAAGTCTTTACCTAGTAACTATAGACCTGTTAGTTTAACTTCTATAGTTGGGAAGATACTGGAACGTTTAATAAAAGACCACGTGGATGAGTTCTTGCTGGAAACAAACTATTTAAGCAGCAGACAGCATGGATTCATGAAGGACAGAAGTTGTCAGACAAACCTGATTTCTTTTTATGAAGAGGTAAGTAAAACCCTGGACAGAGGCGTGGCAGTGGACGTGGTATACTTGGATTTTGCAAAAGCGTTCGATACAGTTCCCCACACATGGCTCATGTGTAAGGTAAGGTCTACAGGATTAGATATATCAGTTTGTAAATGGATAGAAAACTGGCTGAAAGACAGAATTCAGAGGGTTGTGGTTAATGATTCTTACTCTGAATGGTCCAAGGTTATCAGCGGTGTACCCCAAGGTTCAGTGTTGGGTCCCTTACTTTTCAATATATTTATAAATGATATTGGGTCTGAGATCAAAAGTAACATTTCTGTTTTTGCAGATGACACCAAGCTATGCAGTGGAATAATGTCCTTGCAGGATGTCTCCAATTTACAAGCCAACCTCAATGCTCTGTCTAATTGGGCGACTAAGTGGCAGATGAGGTTTAATGTTGATAAATGTAAAGTTATGCACTTGGGGGCTAAGAATATTCATGCATCATACATGCTATGGGGAGTACAACTGGGGGGATCTGTAGTGGAGAAGGATCTGGGTGTTTTAGTTGATCATAAGCTCAATAATGGCATGCAATGCCAAGCTGCGGTTTCCAAAGCAGCAAAGTCCTTTCTTGTATTAAGAGAGGCATGGACTCCAGAGATAGAGATATCATTTTGCCCCTGTACAAATCATTAGTAAGACCTCATCTGGAATATGCAGTCCAGTTTTGGGCACCAGTTCTCAAAAAGGATATCGGAGAACTGGAGAAAGTGCAGAGAAGGGCAACCAAACTGATAAGAGGCATGGAGGAGCTCAGCTATGAGGAAAGATTAGAGGAACTGAATTTATTCACTCTTGAGAAGAGGAGAATAAGGGGGGATATGATCAACATGTACAAATACATAAGAGGTCCATATAGTGAACTTGGTGTTGAGTTATTCACTTTAAGGTCAACACTGAGGACAAGGGGGCACTCTTTACGTCTGGAGGAAAAGAGATTTCACCTCCAAATACGGAAAGGTTTCTTCACAGTAAGAGCTGTGAAAATGTGGAACAGACTCCCTCCAGAGGTGGTTCTGGCCAGCTCAGTAGATTGCTTTAAGAGAGGCCTGGATTCTTTCCTAAATGCACATAATATAACTGAGTACTAAGTTTTGTAGGTAAAGTTGATCCGGGGTAAATCCGATTGCCTTTCGGGGGATCAGGAAGGATTTTTTTCCCCTCCGGTAGCAAATTGGATCATCGCTCTGCTGGGGTTTTTTGCCTTCCTCTGGATCAACTGTGGGTATGGAGTTGGGTGTATGGGAGGATGTACTGTGTTTTACTTTGTTTTATTTTTTTATTTTTTTATGGTTGAACTGGATGGACTTGTGTCTTTTTTCAACCTGACTAACTATGTAACTATGTAACTATGTAACTATGTAGCAGGGTGGTTTAAGCCATTGGCATTGATGGATAGAAAATTAATAGACATTTCTAGATATTGTGGACACCGATTTTTATACAATACTTACAAGGTATTATGACTCTCGGTACTAGAACAGTAGATGAAATATATAGAAGGTCTCTGGGTTATAGACAACCGAGAGAAAGATATTTATAAGAGACTTTGTAACAACTTTAAGAATAAAAGTAAAAATTTAAAAATGAAAACAAAAATAAAAATAAAGGTAAAGCTAAATGAAACAAACTGAAACCTAAACAAAAAGTAAAACAAATAAAATAACAAAGACAAAACAAACAAAATAAACAAACAAAAATCTGTTCTAATAAACCAAAGCAATTATTTGCTTGCGAATGAATAGAAGGAATATGTTATTATCCCACCTTTGTGGAACAATAAGAGCCAATATGATCCAAGCAATAAACAAAAAGAAAGAAAAAAAAAAAACGAAAAAAAAAACGAATAGTCGGGTGTATTACTAAGCCGACTAACGGGGGTGTAAAATTCAAGTAAGAAGAAAAAACAAACACAGCATATCAGATACCAGGGATATAAGCTGATAACAGTAAATTGAAAGAATATAAATCAAAGGAAGATAAATAATATTTCAACGTGGATCAGCGTCTTTTTGGCGGGCGGTAATCATATCGTGTTTGATTACCGAAGTGCGGTTTTCCCATCAGTTTGTTGTCATCAGGAGAGATATCTGGAATTATACCCCATGAATGAAGAAGCTGCAGGCCGTCCTGGGGGTTCGACACCACAGTAGTAGTCCCATTATTGGTGATGATCAGCGTTGCAGGGTGTTTCCATTTGTATTGAATATTGTGATTGTTCAAGGCTTTAGTAGTAGTCTTTAGTTGTCTCCTCAAATTCAGGGTATATTGCGAAAGATCTGAGTAAAGATCTATTTCTGCATATGGATCAGGTAGTGATGACAAGACTCTAGCTTTGGTTAATAGCTTTTCCTTAGTAGGAAAAAAATGTATTTTCATCAAGACATCTCTGGGAATAGCAGCGTCTAGATGTTTGGGTTTTGGTATGCGGTAAATGCGATCTATCATGCGTTCGATTTGGGATGATTCCGGCAATAGGTTAGCAATCAGATCGTCCGCATATTTCGGTAAATCTTTTGGGGTTACAGATTCGGGGACCCCCCTCAATTTAACATTGTTCCTTCTGGAACGATCCTCGAGGTCTGCGAGCTTGGTTTTGATCTTTACATTGTCATCTGACAATTCTTTATATGCGTCAATAAGATCATGCACAGTATCAGATTGATCGTCCATTTTGTTTTCAATTACATGGATCCTGTCCCCCATTCCTTTCATCTCGTTTGAAAAATTGTTCATCATAAGTGAAAAGTTAGACATAAGCGACGTTTGTAGAGATATAAGCATTTCTTTCATCGTCGTGTCTAATACTGGTTGTCCTGATGTAGGGTAATTGACAATTGATGATGCAGCAAAGGGGCCTACCTGAACCTGAGGTAACATTGCCATTCCAGAGTTTAGAAGCTGCGTTTCAGTGTCAATCCTCCTCTTAGATTTCACCGGGCTTTGTGTAGAGGGGCTATGTGAGGAGAAGTTTACATTCTGTGATGTACTTTGTTCAGCTCCCCAGGAGTCTTGGCCATCATCTGGGAGATCCGTGTATGACGATGCCTGCTGAATAGAATTGACACCAGCGCCATTTTGATTTTGCCTCACAGCTGAGACCAGCATATCTGTGACGTCAGAGGCTTTATCAGCTTGTTTTTGGTCCTTTCTCTTTCGTTGTGACATCGGGAACGATCCCCGCGGAATTAGTGAGGTATTTATCGTTCGATGTCGTCTTTGAATTCGATCGTTTTGCCGTTAATCCCCGGTTTTCTGACAGAGCTCAGCGATCAAGCAGCCATCCCGATCGCGTGCAAGCCACGCCCCCCCCCTATCTCATTTCTTGAGGTGCTAAAATGGCCACCTTCAAGATTCCTAAGGACATACATTTTTTTTATTTCACTCACACAAATCTTGAAGGTGATGATTGGTTTTCGGGGTCCCGTACGCGGCTAGGCTCCCAAAAAGTCCCACACATGTGGTATTCCCGTACTCAGGAGAAGCAGCAGAATGTATTTTGGGGTGCAATTCCACATATAACCATGGCATGTGTGAGCAATATATAATTTAGTGACAACTTTGTGCAAAAAAAAATCAGTTTGTCATATTCCCGCAACTTATATAAATATAACATTTTCCATGGACTCGACATGCCTCTCAGCAAATAGCTTGGGGTGTCTACTTTCCAAAATGACCCACTGTACATTTGCTTTCACATTTTGGGCTCTAAATTTAGTCGTGCACTGGTGATGATTCACAGGTAAAAAAAAAGCACCTGACTGTAGAAAAGCAAACGTAGAAAATGCTTAAAAAAAAAAACTGTTAGCGATCGCAGGGATCAGGGCTGTCTCTGCGAACGCTGCAGTTATGTGTGTTGTGTTTTTGAAGTGACAGTGATCGATCGATACTGCACTTGGGTGGGTTGGGCTGGGCAGAGCAGCAAAACGCAGGTGCTAGCGGGTATCTGGGCTTATTCCGCTAACAATGCGTCTTTGGGTAAGTGTTACTGGCACTAACGCTGCCTGGGGCGACGCAGACCCTGACTGACGCTAAAATTTTATTGATATACCCCGCTGGGCGATCAGGGGGTTAAACCTTTATTGGGTTATATATGGCGGGTGCCCTGATGCTATAAACAGCAAACTAACTAACCAGCGTCAACCGTAACACTTATATGGTGATCACTGGTGAAAGGGTTAACTAGGGGGCAATCAGGGGGTTGAAACCTTTTTTAGGTAATATATGGGGGTACCTGACGCTTTATAAAAATCTGGCGGTGAACCTAAATAACTAACTGGCTAACCTGCGTTACCAGTGACACTTATACGGTGATCACTGGTGAAAGGGTTAAATCTAGGGGCAATCAGGGGTTAAAACCTTTTACTTATGGGGGTACCTAACGCTATAGAAACCTGGCAGCGAACCTCAAAAAAACTAGCTACCTAGCTGCAACAGTGACACTAATACAGCGATCAGAAAACCGATCGCTTAGTGACACTGGCAATAGGGGGTGAAAGGGTTAACTAGAGAGGTGATCAAGGGGTTAAGCCTTTATTAGGTGGGTAGGGGGCTACCCTGACCTAAAGGGGCCTAAGACGAACTTCTCTGCAACTTTTAACTGTCACACTGACACTAAATGCAGTGATCAGTAAATATATGATCACTGCAATCAGTGACAGGGGGCTGGGGGGGGGGGTGATCTGAGGGGGTTAAGTGTGCCTATGTGTACTGGTGTCAGTGTAGTGTTAGGTGCAACTCACGTGTGATGTCTTCTCTCCTCTCGCCGGAACAAAAAGACCGCCGAGAGGAGGATGACATCACTTCCTCTGCCTGTGTTTACATTACACAGGCAGAGGCGCAAGCGGATTTGCTGGGAGCGATCGCGAGGGGGCGGACAGAAACAAACAGCCAACCCCTCATCCCGGATCGCTCCTACACGATTAACGACCGCCGCATGTACCGGGGGGGGGGTCCCGATCGGACTCCCGACCCACGTCTAGGCTGGGACGTACCGGCACGTCCATCTGCCTGTACGTGCCATTCTGCCAACGTATATTTACATGTGTCGTTAAGCGGGATAGCAGGTGCCCCGCTGCATCGCGGGGTGAATATATATGTACTATATGTGTAAACACATATTTAAACCAAACTTAAAAAAAAAAAAGATTTAATTGTTATATCACCCAATTATTTGTACTTTGTTTTTGGGGGACCTTTGGTGAGAGATCAAAGGTCTAAACTGACTCCTGATATCTCTTTTTGAGACAGAGAAACCTATGGAAGCCAGTCTCTTTCTCTGCAGCCTGAATAAGGAGTCTGTATAGAGACTCATATTAATTGATAAACGGACACACAGTTTACTATGCTCCGTTATCCATGGACATAGAAGTGATTACTACCTATGTCCATTGTAGTACAGGGAGATGGCTGGTAACACATGTTTACCTCGCCAGAGCTGAGTGCTGGACAGTAGCTGCAGGAGGGGAATGAGGGAATGCCGCCCAGCAACGACAGATCAGTGAGTTGGGGGAATGCAAATTTTGATCACCTCTAAGCCTCTGCAGTACCTGAAGCCAGCGGGAGAGGCAAAGGAGGGAAGCCGGCGGTTTGAAGGTAGCTTCAGGGGATCAGGTTTGCTAGGGGGGAAAGAGGGAGGTGAAGAGGCTGCAGACAGGGAAGTGGTCACTTCTGTGAGGACAGAGGTCACATTTGAGGTGATAACGGATTGTTATCTGCTGATCAGAGCTAAAGGTTTGTTCAGCAGAGTCTCCTGAACAATTCTGCTATAAGTTTATGGTCACTGAAGTGACCATGAGCTTATAGCAGAAGGAGGAATCGGGTCCGTGCGGGAATTCCTAAAAAATATATATAAATATGCCAATACATACATATAGAGGTGAATGTTTTCTTTTAAGTATAAGTCTTTATTATATATGATTGATATAGGATACAAATGCCATGGGTAACTTCTATCACCACTGTGCCAATGATCAAAAAGTCAAATAAACTACAGCTGATGCTTGGTGTATGAATATTTAAACAGAAACAAAACGTAACCCAAAATAATCTAAATGATATAAGAATGATATAAGAAGATTGCAGCGCTAATTAATATAATACTAAAATAATAATACAATAACATTTAAACTCAATAACACCACGTGATGAGTGATATAAAGTCCATAACCTAAATGTCATAAAATTGTACCACCAGTTTAATTCAAAATCGCAGCAACACTTCATTAAACTCACATGTAAAAAAATAAAATTGAACTTCAAATAATATCACAGCAAACATCAGTGTTTAGTTGGCTCTGCAGTGGTCACGGCGGACCTAAGGTGTGTGCTTAGTTGGTAAAGGCTCACCACACTCCACAGACTCCCGACTCCCAGCAGTGGTGAGTTGTCTAAACAGCAGCGGCATCTCTAGTCGGTGAAACCAGTGTAACTGTAGCCACGTTCCCGACATGTTTTGCAGTAAATGCTTAGTGGGATTGGCCACTGAGCTCCCCGCCACTTTCTTTGTAGATTCCCCCTGCCAATCACGTGATTGATCATCCCGCGCATGCGTGCATGTCATGTCCCCATGATCGCAAAGCACGGCAGTCTGCAGACCTTGGATGAAAGAAGCTGCACAGAGTTCACATACTTCATCACTTCAGCCTTACATCTAATTATGTACCAACTCAATCTGCAGATAGGTAACATGGAAAATTCATAGAATAACTAAAATCAATCAATTAAACAATGCGAGAACCCAATATTAAAATAATTACAAACGGCATAATTCATATTTATCACAGAAATAGATGAATATGTTAAGCACATCTAACCAATGCTGAAATGAACCAGCACTGTATTAAAGGCATATTATCCAATACCAAAAATTAAATATCCAATAAAGTGATTTAATGAAAATTAGAAAGAACTAATAAAGACATCACACACCACCACGATCCCCTGGATAATGCTATCACATTCCAAGGGGTAATGTGATCAGTGCAAGGATATTAAAACAAATTAATATGTGTAACACTAAATTATATAAAAATAGGAATAAGGATAAAAATAAATTTAAAGGGAAGAACTCACAACAAGAGCTTGGGCCAGATTCAGGTAGATTGGCGCATATTTATACCGGCATAGCGTATCTCATTTGCGCTACGCCGATGTAATTCAGAGAGGCAACTACAGTATTCATAAAGCACTTGCACCTAACTTTGCGCCGGCGTAACTTAATTCCTTTGGCGTAAGCCGGTGCAACTGCAAGTGGGTGTGACGCTATGCAAATGATGGTCTAGTGATTTACGCCCGGCGTATCTTGGATGGAGCATGCTCAGTACATTTGTTCCCTTGTGAGCATGCTCACAACTATGCCGGCCCAACTAACAGAGATACGCTGGTCCAGCTTACGCCCAGCCGATGCAAAAGTACATCCAGTTTTATTCCCCCCCCAGGGAAGGTACTTTTGCTGTGAGATGGCTGCTCCCATTTCCCACAGGCAGAGGAGGAAAAAATTTTTAACACCCAGGAGATGTCAGCCCTCATAACAGCAATGGAGACTTATGACCAGGGCCACCATCAGGGGGGGTACAGGCAGTACACCTGTAAGGGGCCTGGGGGTCCCCAGGGGCCCGGATGGGACCCACACTTTTTTTATTTTATTTTTATAAAAATATATATTTTTTTAATATATTTGTATTTATATTTTTTTGATGGACAAGAAGGCCAGGCTTGCAGTCTCTGCTCTAATTAATTTCTAAGGTGTTCTATTGAGTTGAGGTCAGGACTCTGTGCAGGCCAGTCAAGTTCCTCCACCCCAAACTTGCTCATCTATGTCTTTATGGACCTTGCTTTGTGCCATGGTGAGCAGTCATGTTGGAAGAGGAAGGGGCCCTCCCCAAACTGTTTCTACAAAGTTGGGAGCATGACATTTTCTAAAATGTCTTGGTATACTGACGCCTTAAGAGTTCCCTTCAATGGAACTAAGGGGCCAAGTCCAACCCCTGAAAACAACCCCACACCACACCCCCATTTCATCAAATGATTTGGACCAGTCCACAAAGCAAGGACCATAGAGACATAAATCAGTGAGTTTGGGGTGGAGGAACTGGACTGGCCTGCACAGAGTCCTGACCTCAACACTTTTGGGATGAATTAGAGCGGAGACTGCGAGCCGGGCCTTCTTGTCCAACATCAGTTCCTGACCTCACAAATACACTTCTGGAAGAATGGTCAAACATTCCCATAGACACACTCCTAAACCTTGTGGACAGCCTTCCCAGAAGAGTTGAAGCTTTTATAGCTGCAAAGGGTGAGCCAACCCAATATTGATCCCTCCGGACTAAAGGATCGCACACACAATCGAATATTCCGATGGACGTGTTTTGTCGTATAATCAAACCGTCTGTACGCTCTGTCGGACAAAAGAGTAGAAAAACAACGTAGTTTTGTGAATGTTGGCTGAAAAAGTTCTGCCGTCTGTATGCAGAACAAGTTCACGGCTAGTGCCTTTCGGACAAAAAAAAAAAAAATATATATATATATATATATATAATTATTATTATTATTATTATTATTAAAGGGCCCAGAGGTCCCGGATGGAAAGCCCCCTTTATTTGGTAATTTATTTGTATATAAAATAAAGGGAAGTAGCCATCTGGGGCACTGGTGGCCTCCGGACCCCTAAAAGGTTTATTTTTTTAAGGGGGTTCCCATCCGGGCCCCTGGAGACCCCCTGGGCCCCTTACAGGTGTACTGCCTGTACCCCCCCTGATGGGGGACCAATTAGTAGTGCTAGGACAATGGCTGCCATGTGTTGTCCTGCAAGTGTGGTTGCTCAGCTCGTCTGTAACGGTGCTGCTGAAGCTGCTCTCCAGCTGACTTGTGCAAGTCTGGTGCAAAGTTACCCCTGCTTTATGAGGGGTAACTTTAGGCCGGCCAAACAGCTTAGGCACACCGTGCGTAGCCTGTGCCGAACGGGCCTATGTTCGGGAATCGGCGTATCTCCCTCATGTGCATATTTGCATAGGAAATCAATGGGTTTGCCAGATGCGTCCGGCATAAATGTGCACCTAGGATGTGCAGGCAAGTTACGCCGGTCGGGAATAGCCTATTTTGGTGCGTATCTAGTTCTGTGGGTACGGTGCATAGATATTCCGGCACAAATTTAGACTTAGGCCGCACATCTTGAGATACTCTGGCATAAGTCCTACCTGAATCTGGCCCCTAGTCTGCAACATAAACTGCCAAATTACACTGGCCCTATTTGTCCGCATCTCTCTCATGAAAATAAAGGTATCAACATGATATATTACACTAGATACATTAAACAACATAATACGCATAGAAAGGGCAACCTGATCTGCCAAATAACTGTTTCAATACGTGTAATCAAAACAAATTTCAACGCATCTCATATGTCTTATAATGTGTAAATAAGAAACTCCTAGACCGGGATATAGGGTCTTATCAGTGATATGGAGAATACAAAATACCCGATAGGTGAACAGCGTTATCCCAACTCTCCAGTCAATATCTATCATTCAATAATTATTGATGAAGCGGTTGAGATCAACTTCAATGTTTAACCCCCTGGGCGATAAACATTTCAACAAAAAAAAATTCAATGGGTTTCCCTCTGAGAGAGGTCCCTAACCCTGTTGTTACCTCTCCAAGGTGGGTAGATGGTACAAAACTGTAAAACTGACGGATCCTGATTATGTTTTTGTCTGAAATGAAGTGATACGCTATGATAGCAAAAACCTTTCTTAATATTAGCCAGGTGTTCAGCAATATGCACTCTTAATAATCCTTTTGTTCTTACCACATATAATAACCCACAAGGGCACCACATGGGATAAACAACATGGGAGGAGTTACAGGTGATAAACTCCTTGATTAGGGAAAGTGGAAAAAACAACTGCGCTAATTATCAAAGAAAAACAAAAAACAATGTAGCAGCCAGCACACAGACAAACAAAGTCAAAGTGAACGTGGAGAAAGAAAGTGCAGCGCTATACTAATTAATTTTGTGAAAATGCTGCCAAATTCACATGACATAACAATGTGAAATCAAACAAAAATTGTATGTAAAAGCATAGTAAAAGACAATTGTACTCAACATGTGTGGAATACTGATATAGTCCATACATATGTTGGCAAACTGATGAGTGAAAAAACCAACCAAACAAAATAAACAAAAATGAATAGTTCATAGGTGTGTCCCAAATGGATGAATGAAATCTTCACATATGATGCCAGTTCAAGGAAATTAAGACAACAATGGTGGCTTGTCTGTAGCAACCTTCAGACTATCAAAATCAATGGAAATGGATACTCTTACCAGCTGTGGTGGACTCACATGTTAGTACTAACAGCAAGTCAGATCAGGCATGGTGGTCACAGCGGACCCTGGGCTCTGTGCGTGAAAGGTTTTGCAGCGATGGTCACTCCAGCTGAGATGATGGATTCAATCTTGGTCGGATACCTCACTTCAGGGACAGGAACCCGGATAACAAAAGGCCAATGGAGGGATGGCCAGGCTCATGTATCAACACAACATGTGTGGCATGGGAAAAAGAAAAAAGAAATGCTCCCAATGGTGCAGATCAAAAAACCAATGAAGGCTTTATTTAAAATAAATGAGTAAAATCACGTGAAAAATATATCTAAAAGCAGTATGGGGTACTATGGATGTTACCCGACTAGTTTCGGCTCAAAGCCATCAACAGGGGCATCCCATACTGCTTTTAGATATATTTTTCACGTGATTTTACTCATTTATTTTAAATAAAGCCTTCATTGGTTTTTTGATCTGCATCATTGGGAGCATTTATTTTTTCTTTTTCCCATGCCACACATGTTGTGTTGATACATGAGCCTGGCCATCCCTCCATTGGCCTTTTGTTATCCGGGTTCCTGTCCCTGAAGTGAGGTATCCGACCAAGATTGAATCCATCATCTCAGCTGGAGTGACCATCGCTGCAAAACCTTTCACGCACAGAGCCCAGGGTCCGCTGTGACCACCATGCCTGATCTGACTTGCTGTTAGTACTAACATGTGAGTCCACCACAGCTGGTAAGAGTATCCATTTCCATTGATTTTGATAGTCTGAAGGTTGCTACAGACAAGCCACCATTGTTGTCTTAATTTCCTTGAACTGGCATCATATGTGAAGATTTCATTCATCCATTTGGGACACACCTATGAACTATTCATTTTTGTTTATTTTGTTTGGTTGGTTTTTTCACTCATCAGTTTGCCAACATATGTATGGACTATATCAGTATTCCACACATGTTGAGTACAATTGTCTTTTACTATGCTTTTACATACAATTTTTGTTTGATTTCACATTGTTATGTCATGTGAATTTGGCAGCATTTTCACAAAATTAATTAGTATAGCGCTGCACTTTCTTTCTCCAAACTCCTTGATTAAACTGGTGGTACAATTTTACACTATTGGAGCACTTCTTTTGTTTTCATGTACATTATTGAGAAAATAACATGGTGATCCAGCTGAGATCCGTTCATCCCTTTGTGGGATCATACACAAGCTATTTAGCCTAACAAGAGAGAGTGAAAGGCAAATCCATTTGGTGAGTGTGGTTTTCAGAGGGGAGTTATTACAGCATGGCGGTGTGGTGGAAGATTCACAGAAATAAGGATTGTTTTTCGTCCGTTTTGACATTTATGTTATGGACTTAACACCACATGGTGAGTGATATAAAGTGTTGATGTATTATTATTTTAGTATAATATTATTAGTGCTGCAATCTTCTTATCTCATTTAGATTATTTTGGGTTAAGTTTGTTTCTGTTTATAGATAAGTCTTTTTTCTATTTTTAAACAAGTCATATAAACAATAACAAGAAAATGAATAAATATAGGTTATAATGAAAAACAAATCAAAATATTCTGCAGCAACCCATTCATTTTGTAACTAACAGATGCAAATAGATACAACACCCTAATGGAAATTATTGACCAAATCAAATAAAAATTACTTCAAAAAGCATGCAGTCAAGATATCACGGGTATTTCCCTCAAACTTGCCGATCAGAAGCAGGCCCCCAATGTCTCTCTGCAAAATACATACCTTCCCCACTACCAAATTTAAACTAATATTAAACTTTAAATAAATTAGGGAGTTGTGTGGTTGAGCTAAAGAGAGAGAGAGAGAGAGAGAGAGAGAGAGAGAGAGAGAGTCTGCTACAATAAGAAATAGTCATGGCATCAGATGTCGGCCGGCATCCACCATGCGTAAACCAAGGACATGGAGCGGAGCTCTACATAGTACAAGGCAGATCTCCACTTCCCCTTACCCTGCTAGTAAGTGATTTCATTCATATAATCCAGAGACTGCCTTGTGTATCTAATACCTATTTTTGGGACTACTTTTAACCTGAAAGTCTTTACTTCATATCACTGCTTAAATGCTCTCTTTATTTATTATACCTTCCTTCCTGCTTTGATAGGGAAGAAAAGAAAACAGAAAAAAGAAAACCCTCTAACCCTCTCCTGACCCCAACACTTGGGGGTCTGGAAGGAAAATCGCCATTTTTTTTTTTAATAAAGATTTAAAAACGAAAACAGTAACCCTACCCTCTTCCATGAAGAGATGCTGTCATATTTTCCATTATTATAATTTTATCAATTCTAGAGAACCAATGTTCCATTGGTGGCATGGTAGTACTCTTCCACAGGTCAGGGATACATGTTCGGGCAGCATTCAGCTTGTGCAATAACAAAAAATGTTTTTTATTGACAGAGGGGCATCAAATGCAAAAGATTTCTCAAGGGGTCCAAACCAAGATCAACAGATGTCAGTTGTTTAATCACTTTCCCCATTTTTTCCCAAAATGGTGTAAGTAAGGGGCACAGCCAAAAAATAGGTAATAGTGTCCCGGGCTCTTTATTACATCGCTGATCTTGCTTAGAGATTTGTGGATATAGTTTAAGTAGTTTAAATAGGGCCTTAAAGGGGTATTTTCTAAATAGGTTCCTTTAAGCTAGTGCATTGTTGGTTCACTTACCTTTTCCTTTGATTTCCCTTCTAAATGTTTTTTTTCTTTGTTTGAATTTCTCACTTTCTGTTTCTCCTCAGTAAGCTTTCCACCATCATCCAAGTGGTGGAAAGTCATTTAGAACAGCTTACTGAACACATTACTGAGGAGGAACAGGAAGTAAGAAATTCAGACAAAGAAAACAAAGAAAAAAAACATTTAGAAGGGAAATTGAAGGAAAAGGTAAGTGAATCAACAATGCACTAGCTTAAAGGAACCTATTTAGAAAATAAAAAATGAACCTTTACAACCCCCTTTAATCCTATACCATCTGACTAAAAACGTATATCCGTGGTCTTGAAGGTGACTTTCTATAGAGAGGATCTGTGAGCTAGTGAGATAACCCTATTAATTTGCTGTCTTGAAAAATAAATTTGTAGGTCCACCTCCCATCAACATATATATGAAGAGATATGACCTCCTGAAGGCTTGATAATCTACAGTATTTGTTTAAAAGTGACAGCAGATATGGTACATGTTTTCCCTCTGCACATATGCACTCAAAGAATGTCAGTGGCCTAGAATGTATTCCTGGATCTGGTATGAACTAAATAATGAGACAATTAAAAGGGCTCAAAGGGGGCTGTGAAAGGCTGGATAATGAGGCAGTATCTGGGGTCTGTTTGACCCCCAGCTATTTTATTAAAGACTAAGGCCCATATTCACAGAGAATTAGATTCTCGTAGAGTATCAGAAATACACTACGCTGCCGTATTTTACCTGGCTCTACATGGAATCCAGGTAGATTTTGTCCAGTAAACGACGGCGGCGTAGTGTATTTCTCCCGTCGCAATCCATCTGCGCGAGTAGGGGGCGTGAAGCATTTAAAATAGGCGCGTTCCCGCGGCGATCGAACTGCGCATGCTCCGTTCGCAAATTTCCCGCCGTGCATTGCGCGAAAACACGTCGTTACGTCATTCGTTGTTTGAGTAGCGTCGTTTACGGACAATCCTAGTCCCGGACGAGTTACGTCAAAAAAATAAATAAAAAAAAAAATCGACGCGTGAACGACGGCCATACTTAACATTGGCTACGTACCGTTAGACCAGCAAAAAGCTGGTCTAACAGTACGTAAAAAAAAATAGACGAAAGCGATTGCGAAGACCACTCGTATCTTCGTGGATCGCCGTAAAAACACATTTGCATATCCCGACGCATGAAAACGACGCAAACTCCTCCCAGCGGCCGCAAATATATCGCAGCGTAGATCCGAAGGCTTACGAAGACGTAAGCCTCTCGGATCGAAGCCCGAAGCCGCCGTATCATGGTTTGAGGATTCAAACTAGTGATACGGCGCGCAAAATTTGAAATTACTCCTTTCTAACACCAGTTAGACAGGCGTAATTGCTTTCTGAATCTGGGCCTAAGTCCCCTTTCACATTTATATGACTTGTCTTACGATTTTGGACTGCAAAATCATATGACAAGTCATTCTCCATTATTTTCAATGACTACCATTCATACTGGCACGACTTTAAGTTGTGCCTACTTCAAAGTAGTCCTTACACTACTTTGGTCCGATTTTGATGCCACTTACACAGGCATTCATTGAAATTGTGGCTGCGAATCGCGGCAAAATCGCGGTAAAATTGCGTGACTTTGAAGCCGTTCAAGTGTGAAAGGTGTCTTAACTGATTTAAACCGATAGGCGCCTTGTAGCTTAGCGATACACTCCGTGGGAAGAAGAATACTCATTGCTTCACATTTATCATAATTTATAGAAAAGTTAGAAAGATGCTCATACTGAACAAAGAGGTGAACGTTTTAAAGTTTTTCATGTATTTCGGAAGGGTTTAGTTATCAGTACAGCCACACAACAACTAATGTTTTCTAGGGCAGGTTGCTGGCTCTGTGGACTAATAATACGCCCTTTTCCAAATTATTATGCCAATTAAATTTTTCTTATTTACCTAAATAATTGATGTAAACAACAGTCAGCATAATTCTCATGTTATCAACTATTGAGGCCGCGTACACACCATGAAATAAATCCGATCAAATCAGTCTGACAGACCGTTTTGATCGGATTTGTCTGCTGGGATAGATTGGTTTGATCGTGTACACACGATCAAACCAAAATCACCGCCGGCAGACAGCGCGGTGACGTTGACGCTGCCACGTCACCGTCACCAGGAAGTAAAACACTTCCGCGCATTTGTCGAATCCATTAGACGCATGTGCGGACAGATATGTCTGCTGGTTAGCGTACTAACCAGCAGACATGTCAGTCGGATGGGTTCCCAGCAGACAGATTTTAAAGCATGCTTTAAAATCTGTCTGCTGGAAAAATCTGTCTGTCCGCCCGTACACACGATAACATTTTTCTGCTGAAACGGTCCGTCGGACGCGGCCTAAGAGTACAATTTGAATTTTATTGAACAAACCTAATAACAGTTTTTTGTTTTTTTTCAAAATAAAAAACGTACAATGCACTGTTCCAAATTATTACGCACATTAAGTTTCAAAACACTTTATAGGTTGTAAAGAGCTGAAAATTGCCATGTAACAGATCATGTTACATTATAACATAGGACCCCTTATTTGATAGCAGCTTCACAAGTCTTGCGTCCATTAAACTTGTGAGTTTTTTTTTTTTTTTACAGTTTCTGCTTGAATTTGTTTGCAAGATGTCAGAATAGCCTCCCAGAGCTGCTGTTTGGATGTAAACTGCCTCCCACCCTCAGATATTTTGCTTGAGGATGCTCCAAAGGTTCTCAATAGAATTGAGGTCACACCATAAATTTCTTTCCTTGTATCCTCATAGCAGCCATTGATGCAGAGGTGTTCTTTGCAGCATGAGATGGTGCATATGCATGAAGATGATATTATTACGGAAAGCATAGTTCTTCCTTCTGTACCAGGGAAGGAAGTGGTCAGTCAGGAACTCCACATACTTTGCAGAGGTGATCTTTACACCTTCAGGGACCCTAAAGGGGCACACCAGCTCTCTCCCCATGATTTCGGCCCAAAACATAACGCCACCACCGCATTGCTGACGTTGCAGCCTTGTTGGAACAGGGTTGGCCGTCCATCCACTACTTTATCCATCTGCACCATTGATATGGAGATATCAGGCTGTACACAGAGCACACAACCATTTTCCTTGTGCTAATAAGCACACATTTTGTCTTTTTTTATATAATGCATCTAAAGCTAAAATTCACTCACCTTTCATTTGCTTTCCCATTCATTCAATAACTAAACATCACTGCACTGTTATGTTCTCATCTCAGCATCCCAGCATCACTGGTCGACCAAGAGCCTCATGGCTCATTTTTATTAAAATCACCCCAGGAAGTGATGTCACCATCACAAGAAGAAGTTAGAAGTGCTATGGATATGCTAAAAATGGCCAAAGGAAGATGGTGAAATGTTTATTTCAATGCGCAAACACATGCTCCACATGCTCTATATCTCATATATATCCTATATACTCTATATGTTATTGATTGCTATCATACACAGTCATAATTTGTAATGATCTTATACAACCCTTGCAATCCTTGCTCACATGATGCTGCTATCAGATATGTGTCACAAGATCTGACGAAAAAGGGGAACTCTGTCTGCAAAACAAGTCGAAAATAGATCGGCGAAAGAAAGCCCCGGATATCGAACCACAGAAAACCAGACATCAGACATCAGACAAACCAAATATATATATATAGCATTGTTGCTTCATGCTTCGCACCATCCTAACACAAAATAGTTAATAGCTCACAAAATCAGAACGTCACAAGACTAATATTACGTATTAATGAGCAGGTTGGATATTCAAGAATATGCACGTCATCAACCATATATTAAGTCAAGACCAAAATAAAAAAGAGGAAGTATTTCAAACTGCAGCTTTGTCAGTGTGAAATTATTCTATGCATGCATGCAATTATTCACTTCTTATCAGATTTGGCCAGGAAGCAGATACCAAAGAAACTGACAGTTTTGTCTGTCCAAATCAATTTGGCGCCCAACGTGGGGCCATCGGGCTTCCTGATTCGAAGGGCCAAGCCGATCGAGAGGGAACTGGGACGAATCAACGCGGACAGGGCACAGAGAATTGATCACTCTCTGACTGAACGGTAAGACTTTTAATATTGTCTACTGTTTATATCCTGTCCCGTGGTTTTGGTTGGTTCTTGTTCCCGTGTCGGCTTACCTCGATCAGAAAAGGCAGGTAATATAGCTTATAGCTTGCCCGAAGGTCATTTATAAGAACCTGCATAACTGGTATCTGCTGCCTGTATATTTGTTTCCTGTTTCCTGTTCTGTTTTGTCAAGCTTGTGACGGCTGTTGTGAATAAGGGGATTAATTATATAGTCACGGATGAGAATCGACGTGGTCAAACTCCTCCTGGGGGATAAATAATTGTGCTGTGACCAGGAGGGGGCGTCAGGAGAACGCATAGTAGTTGCGTGGGGATCCCGTGAGGACCTGATAATCCTGTACTTCACTGCGGTTGTCACATATCCTGTTGGTTTATTGTTACATGTGCTGGCTTCTGGTGGGTTGATGAGACAGGCAGAACGGAATAGGGTCACAGATGCGATAACTGGCTGTGAAACGTGGTCAAACTTCTCTCAGGGTTGATGCAAAGTGTGCCGGAGAGAGGGCGCATAGCCAGGGTATCAGGTATTAAATAAGAGGTACATGTAGGAAGATGTACATGATAATCCTGTGACAGTTGTTCTGGGTCTCATCTTTCCATCGCATGAGCCAGGAATGTCATGTCCTGAATGTGTCTGTGGACTACTGTTGGGAATTCATTCAGAAGGCTGGGGGCTGGTGAAAGTGATAACCCCAGGGTACAGGGAGGAAATTCTTGGCCTGAAACCTTTGTTGGTGGATGTTCCAGACCTGTTAGTGTTCAGATTAAATGTGCATTACCCTGTTAGAATTGTAGTCGGTGCATCATTGCCAGCGATAGAAGGTGAAGCTAGAGAAAGGGGATACTTACCTATAAGGTGTCCACTCCAGCCAGAACAGCCAGAGAAGTGTGAGAACACGTAGATGATATTGAAGGAACGCACTGAATTTAATTGTTGCTTTGTTAAACAAGCTTTGTTTGTCTGCAGCAGCCTAAAGACACTTTCGTTTTCAAAAAAAAAAGAGAAAGTGTACTTTTAAAAAGAGGAAGTGGCAGCGCTGCTGTTCTAATAGAAAGATTGAATGATTTCAAGATTACACGCAGCCAAAACTCAAGTTTCTCTCCTTGTATAGTGGGATAAAAAAAAAAATGGGACAGAAATTACAGAAGCCGGTGGAAGGGAGTTTAGCGTGCAGCTTGGTTGCAGAGAGGGAAGGAAGAGGAGCAGTTAAGAAGGTGAACGAGCTTGCAAGAATATGTGACATCAACATGCATATGGGTGGAAGATTACAAGCAGAGGAATGGCGGATATTGTTAAAACGAAAAAAGGGTTTGTTGTCTGATCATGGCTTATTGGCTACAGCTGAAGCCTGGTACAGAGTATCGAAAGCCATTCAGGGGGAGGGGTTTGTAGAACGAGAGACAAATCAACATTGATATATTGTATATGTGTATCACAAACCAGAAAGTACATTGGTCGGAAGGCCACCACCCTATAATGGAGTCCGAACACAAGACAGGAAACCCTGCCCCTCAGAAACCACCCCCTCGCTTGACCCTCCCATCAGGCTCCGCCCCAATGTACCACCTCCCTTACCACCCACGGCACCTCCCCGGGATGGTGGCCATCTTGCTACACCCAACAGTGGTGTCACACCCTCTCAGCACACAGGAAGACTCCCTATGACTACTTCCTGTGACGGCCATATTGGTACACCCATCCCTATATGCCCAGTGTTAGACCAGACCGGAGCATATTACAGGGAAGATGCTAACCACGTTAACCCATTAATGATGTTAGAAGATGATGAGGACGGGGCAGAGGCAAGCAGTGGCAGTCACTGCCACTCACCTGAGCTCCAAGAAGTAGTAGTGACCAAGGGGGGCATCAATCCAACTGCAACCACCCCTAGTTCAGCCAGTCATGGGAGCCATGGCCCAACTCAGATTATAGTGTCCGGAGGCCTGTCGAATGTGGACACCAGGGCAACTACACTTCCCTACCAGGGCCATGAACCAGTACACTCCCCCTACCAGCCACCTCAAAGGGTGCTGCAGGAAATCTCTATGGAATCTGACCGAGTGACATCCTCACATCCCCATCCCACATCCACAGCAGCACGGCCTACATCCGCAGGCCCTTTGGGAGCAGTGCAAAAAGCCAGAGTGGGTGCTAGGTACTCACTCCCACTGTATTCCCCTCCTCTTTCACAACCCTTCTCCGAGGACATGGCAAATGTCTCAGGAAGACCCACAGGTGATTCGCATGACACCATACAGTATGGTCCCCCCCCACCGAATAGGGGACTACCTCTTCAACTACCACAACAGGGGAATGACTGGAGACCTCCACCCCATGGGTTGCAGCCTCACATACCTCACATACCAAGGGGGGAAATGCCGCCTGCACCATTAGGCGCACCCATGATGTATGTGACCTTTAACCCTCAACAAGCATCATCCCTTGTAACCAGTCTACCAGACCCTGAGAAACAGCCCATGCCATTTTACAGAAGGATTGCCCAGATCCAGAAGGCATACTCCTGTGCCTGGCGGGACCTGGTAAGCCTGTGTGAAATCAAAGCAGGGGATGCTTACTGGCCAGTAATGGAAAGGTGTTTTAGGGTGGACAGTGGCGTCCCTGACAATACATATGGTTCGGGATGTGAGTTTGTAACACAGTTACAACGATGGGCACGTGACCGCCTGGCAGACCAAGCAACAAGCATACAAGACATTACACAAGACAAGGCTGAATCAGTTGAGAAATTCCATACTAGGATGTTACAGGTGTTCACTGATTTGGGGTTCAGCACACAAAACAAGGCACATACACAGATGCTATCCTCTGCATTTGTAGCAGGCCTCAGGGAAGCAATCCGGAAAGGCCTGCTACTATCTCGGCCAGAATACAGAGTGTTACCTCTTGACACTCTACTACTGGTAGCAAAGGGTATAGAGTCCTCACAGGGTAATAGGAAGGCAGTCCCTCTCATGTTGGCTTCTGACACACCATATCCGCCACCACAAGCACGAAACTCGTGAGCCTGCTGTTACAACTGTGGGAGGCCCGGACACTTTCGGAGACAATGCCGAAGCCCGTGGAGACCCGATCGAAGACAGCCCGATCATAGAGACAACCCAAGAAGGGGAGATGCTCAACACCAAGGACAAAATGTCCAGGGGAATTCCAGCTCAGCACCTAATGATTGGCCTCCTCCTCCTCCTCTTTTTGGCCATATGGACCCATAGGAACTCAGCAAGCCTGTGTCATACACTCCAACCATGATCGCAGCATACAAAGATTCAGGAGGACCGCCAGTCAAGATGATGCTGCAGCCCATTCTGAAGACCTTCTCTGTTACCTGGCCGAACAAGGTTGTAAAGCGTCAAAGCAGAAGATTCAGTGGTGCAAGCAAACAGTGGTCTTTCTTGGACACTGTATCTCACAAGGTGTAAGACATCTTACTCAAGAGCGAATAGCTGTGATCAAGGCAATTCCGGTGCCAGCTGGCCACAAGTCTCTCCATGCATTTTTGGGCCTAATATCTTATTGTCGTTCTTGGATTCCAGAAGCATCTCTGCTAATGCAACCACTCTATGATGCTCTGAAGACTGATCCTTTCACACTGCCACCAGAGGCCCTTACGAACTTTGAAATTCTGAAACAGATCCTGTCTGTGGCCCCTGCACTTGGCCTTCCAGACTATGAAAAAAGCTTCAAGCTATTCGTCTCAGAGAGAGACGGACACGCCACCGAAGTACTGGCCCAATCTTATGACAACAGACTCAGACCTATCGGATACTATTCCTGTCGATTGGATCCAGTAGCTAGGGGGGCACCCTCATGCCTCAGAGCCATTTTTGCAGCCCAGGCCCTTCTGGACAAAACTGCAGATCTCGTGCTGGGCCACCTTCTCATCCTACTAGCCCCTCATGACATATCAGCTGTGCTGAACCAAGTACAACCAAAACATATGTCAGCAGCAAGACATCTCAGACTACAATGCACTCTGCTCCTCCCGGATAACATCTCCCTCCTCAGGTGCAACACCCTCAACCCGTCCACTTTGCTCCCACTTCTCGAGGGGGGAAACGACCCATACGATACCCCTCACGACTGTCTCGAAATGATGAAGATGGAAACTACACACCTGCCAACAGTTAGCAGAGTGCCGCTGGATGACCCTGACCTATCTATGTTGATGGATCAAGATATGCAGATCATGAAGGGAGGTACCATACCGGATATGCTGTCACTACCAAAGACACAATCCTCCATGCCTCTGCATTGCCCCCCTCTAAGTCCGCACAAGAAGCAGAACTTCAGGCCCTAATCATGGCATGCAAGCTGGCGGAGGGTAAAAAGGCTAACATTTATACAGACTCAAGATACGCTCTGGGAGTGGCCTGTGATTATGGGGTCCTGTGGAAGAATAGGGGATTTCTGACAGCAGTGGGAACACCCATAAAACACAGCGCAGCAGTCAGGGACCTGATTGACGCTCTGCTTCTTCCTACCCAAGTGGCGGTTCTCAAGGTAAAGGCACATGGCCGACTGAATACTCAAGAAGCACGAGGTAATCACTTGGCAGACACTGCAGCAAAAACATGCCGCGAAAGGTGTGCGAGAAGTCGTACGCAGAGTGGACGTCCAAGGCACTCCGATACAAAACATTTTGACACAAGAAACTTGGCCACAAGACGCGGTACAGGCCACCATGATCTTGCAGAACCCTCCTGTGGATTGGGCACGCTTGAAGGAAATGCAAGAGGCAGCAAGTGAGGAGGAAAAAGGAACATGGACAAAGAAGGGAGCCATATTGAAGGATGGACTCATGGAAGTGAATAAGAGACCATGTTTACCACGGTCCATGTTCCCAGCTGTGGTGCAGTGGGCTCATGGTGCTTCTCACCTGTCGAAGACCTTGATGAATTCTTTGATCAATAAATACTACCTGGCCCCGGGAATTACCCCGCTTACCAACAACTTCTGCAAGTCATGCGTCATTTGTGCTACGTGCAACCCAGGAAGAACGGAAAAGACACCCGTGAAACATCTAGCTAAAGCTCAATATCCCTTTCAACGAATACAGATCGATCACATTCAGATGCCAAAGAGTGGCCGGTATGAATACGCTCTAGTAATCGTCGATATGTTCAGTTCCTGGCCTGAAGCATTCCCTGTGACCAACATGACAGCAAAGACCACAGCCAAGAAGCTTCTGACGGAAATAGTGTGCAGATATGGTGTCCCAGAGGTCATAGAGAGTGATCAGGGGCCGGCTTTCACGGCCTCATTAACCAAAGAAATATGGACAGCCCTAGGGGTCACACTGGCTTTCCCACACCCCATATCACCCTCAGAGCAGTGGGAAGGTAGAGAGATTGAATGGCACAATAAAATCCCGAATGTTGAAAATGTCTCAGGAGACTGGGATGAGCTGGCCAGACAGTCTACCCATTGCCCTGTTCAGTATAAGATACACTCCTAAAGAGAGCCATGGTTTATCTCCTTATGAAATACTGTTTGGTTCAGCACCGAGATTAGGGTGTTATTATCCACAGCAATTACAGTTACAATCCGATGTATTAACTGATTATGTGACTGCTTTGTCTCGCGAATTAACCCGTATCCATGCAAAAGTTTTCTCTTCCATTCCAGATCCTGAGTTAGATACAGGAACACACAAGCTGGTCCCCGGTGATTGGGTTATGATAAAGAAATTTGTGAGAAAACACCCTCTTGAACCAAGATATGATGGTCCCTTCCAGGTCCTCCTAATAACAGCTACATCGGTGAAAGTTGCAGGGAAGAACACCTGGATACACGCCTCCCATTGTAAGAAGGCTTCCATACCCGAGGAAGCAGGAAAAGATAAATCATGATCCTATATATCCTTTGTCTGTGTGGTTTGACTAGGGCACAACATGCAGCCATCACTAAGAAAGATGGGAAGGTTATTCTTTGGTATAATTCATCTGATACCCATGTAGTCACATTTGATTTCCACCCGTGTAAGATACTCCCATGTCCAGAGCATAACAGCAGGTCAGAACGGTATGAAAAAGGTGACGGAGAGGGATATATATGTGTCACTAAAGGGTCGTGGGGAAAGAATTGTGACAGTTGGGGAGCAGCAGCTTGGAACACAGGGACACCCTGGGGATATAAACCTCAACCAGCCTATGACAGTAAAGACAGCCAGGGAGAGCCCTTGCTAACCCGTCTCACCCTCACCAAGCCAGGGCCCAGTATGACACTGGTTCTAAACATACGAAATCCGAGCCCATCCGATAAGGGAGAGTATGTGTTGGGGTGGTGGTTCGGAGGGGGTCACTGGGGTCATAGAGGATCTTTCCGTTTAGAAGATATGTACAACAACAATGAATGGCAGCCAGTCAAGAATGTGCCCCCACCAAACCCCTTAAAGCCCCATGTACAGACCCTGGGGGACATGGTTGCAATAGCGGATCCTACCTTTAAAGATACAATGGAGGTTGAAACCGGCCTCTCGGAAGTCAATCTCTGGCTAGAGTGGATGAGATATAGCGCCAGTAAACATAATAAAACCAACTGCTATGTCTGTGGTAGTGCTAGGCCACATTTGGGTACAGTCCCGTTAGTTATACCTAAAAAGGAGGAAGAGTGCTTCCTAAGCCTCTACACAAACATTTCCACTAACCAGTTACCATGTGAGAAATGGAAAAAGGAATATCCCATAGACACTAGGGACACAATACCCAAGATAGCTATCACCATATACCCTGGAAACTACACTTGTTATGCTCACCATGAAGGGAGGGGTAAAAACCTAGGCAACTTTTCCAAAGGTTACTGTACATCTTACAGTCATGTCCCGGCCAACTTAGTAGAAAATCAAAGTCAATCCTTGGGGGATGTGTATTGGATATGTGGAGACATGCAGGTACCTATATCCCAGACAACACCGGCCCGAATGGCCAAGTCACTGTAGCTCTTAAAAAGTTGAGGAATCTGTCAGTTGAATTAAAGAAAAATTCAGGCATCACAGACCCATGGGACCAATACTTCAGTTGGATGAACGGGTGGCAGAGAATTTTAATCCAAATAGGAGTAACTATATATAATCGTCCTATTCCTCCTCGCTCTGGTAATTTGTTGCATACTCCCTTGTCTGAAGAAATGTATAGAAAAAGCGGTGGAACAAGGAATCCCCACATTCGTGAACCAAGATGTAGGACACAAGGAAGATGAGTACGACGAACCACACATTCCACTACAGACATTCCCAGTCTCACATCATGAGTAGGCAGGACAACAGGGACAGACAGGGTAGGGAACCCAAGGCCGCGACCTGGGTTCAGCTGCAGCGAAATCCATCCTCACCACTAGAGGCTCTGGGGAACACCTGCTGGACCTTAGACTCCGCGCGCCCTGGGGTGGGGAATCTCGGATTAAAGACAGGAACAGATTAAAATAGATTAAAATAGCATTTCAAGGGGGGAACTGCTATGGATATGCTAAAAATGGCCAAAGGAAGATGGTGAAATGTTTATTTCAATGCGCAAACACATGCTCCACATGCTCTATATCTCATATATATCCTATATACTCTATATGTTATTGATTGCTATCATACACAGTCATAATTTGTAATGATCTTATACAACCCTTGCAATCCTTGCTCACATGATGCTGCTATCAGATATGTGTCACAAGATCTGACGAAAAAGGGGAACTCTGTCTGCAAAACAAGTCGAAAATAGATCGGCGAAAGAAAGCCCCGGATATCGAACCACAGAAAACCAGACATCAGACATCAGACAAACCAAATATATATATATAGCATTGTTGCTTCATGCTTCGCACCATCCTAACACAAAATAGTTAATAGCTCACAAAATCAGAACGTCACAAGACTAATATTACGTATTAATGAGCAGGTTGGATATTCAAGAATATGCACGTCATCAACCATATATTAAGTCAAGACCAAAATAAAAAAGAGGAAGTATTTCAAACTGCAGCTTTGTCAGTGTGAAATTATTCTATGCATGCATGCAATTATTCACTTCTTATCAGATTTGGCCAGGAAGTGATGTCACCATCACAAGAAGAAGTTAGAAGGAAATGATGTTAAAGCAATGTCCGCTTCACCCAGGAAGATGACCTTTACAGGAAAATTACCATACAAGTATATCCCTTTCAACAGGGTTATTTAAATACATGCAATACATGAATACAGCACAATACAATGATGGCTAAAGTCTTATGGGTGTGTCCGGGCAGGGAAAGCGTGTATGCTCGTGGCAAACAAAGCGGTATTGCTTTAAAACATGGGCGCTTTCCCTGACTCTGAAAACCCTCATAAGCTCTTGTATTACCGCTGATAGGAATCCTTATTTTGCGCAATTCCATAGAATAATGCATATCTGGATTATATTATTATTGCTTGTGGAAGGGAGGCTATCTTCAGGCACACACTACAAATCCCGACCATGCTGATCAGACACAGTAGAGACAAGAGCATACGCTCGCCTATAACCAATAATCTTCTTGCAAAACGAGCATATCCCCTCCTCAATGATCGTCCGCCCTTTCGATGGTGGACATATGCCCACTCTGCAAACATCACACTCCAACCTCAAGACATTTCCCACTACCAGATGGGATTCAACCAGCCTCAGACTGCCCCAGTCAGCTCTGTAGAGCAGGTTGCAGAAGAACCAATACTGGGTGACACTATGACAATACATATTAAATACATCTTGAAATTTCCACGATGACCATCCAGGGTTGCACGGCACTCATCAATGAACAGGACTGTTTGAAAACAGTCTGTGCTCTGAATCGGCCAGAAATCTCTTAATAGTGTGATGATCACGCTTAACTTTTCATGGAATATCTAATGTGTTCATACCTCCTCCAAGGCAATGAACTATTTCACTCTTTTCGGCAGCAGAGAGATCATGTTTCTTCCCCATATTGCTTGAAAATGGTTCTCTGCTTAACCACTTTACAACTGCCCTATAGCAAATGTACGTCTACAGGGTGGTTGCTTAACTCTGGGAGGCCGTTAATTAACGTCCTCCCAGAGAATTGTTTCCGCGGGCACCCTGGCGCTCACACAGGAACATCCATGTGCACTGGGTCCAGTAGCAACACGGGAACAGTAGCAACACGGATCTCGGTAAACGACCAATGACAACGGCCTTCCTTTTGCGCTATCAGTGCTACCAGAGCCACACCAGTGCCACTACAGCCTGTGCACACCAGTGCCACCTGTGCCCATCAGTGCCACTCCAGCCTGTGCCCATCAGTGCCACCTGTGCCCGCCTGTGTGCTAATCAGTGCCACCAGAGCCACACCAGTGCCATCAAAATTCTTTTTTTTTTTACCAAATTTACGTTCTTTTTTCATTTATAGCGAAACAAATAAAAAGTGCAGAGGTAATCAAATGCCAACAAAAGAAAACTCTATTTCTGTGAAAAAAAAGGACGGAAATTTCATATACAGTGTTGTATGACTGAGTTATTGTCATTCAAAATGTGAGAGCACCAAAAGCTGAAAATGGATCTGGTTATTAAGGGCCCTTTCACACGGGGCGGATCAGTATTGATCCGCTCCGTGTGTGTCCGTAAGCTCAGCGGGGATCCCCCGTAAAATCCCCGCTGAGCTGTTGGCTGACAGGGCGGTCTCCGCACACTGTGCAGAGACCGCCCTGTCTTTCCTCCGCTCTCCCCGATGGGGGGATCGGATGAACACGGACCGTATGTCCGTATTCATCCGATCCGATCCGCCAGACGGAAGAAAAATAGGAAATTTTTCCGTCCGAAAAATCAGATCATTGCGGATGCGGACAATTACGGGTGTCGGCGGATGTTTAATGTCACAGTCCTGATAAAAAATTGCCGCCATTACTTGTAAAAATAAATAAATAATAAAAATGCCATAAATCTATCCCCTATTTTGTAGACTCTATAACGTTTGCGCAAACCACTCAATATACACCTTTTTGTGATTTTTTTTATTACCAAAAATATGTAGAAGAATACATATCGGCCTAAACTGAGAAAAAAATTAGCTTTTAAAAAAAATTATATAAAATTGAGGCTATTTATTACAGCAAAAAGTACAAAAAATGTTGTTTATAGCGCAAAAAAAAAAAAACGCAGAGATGATCAAATACCACCAAAAGAAAGCTCTATTTGTGGGAAAAAAAGGACATCAATTTTGTTTGGGTACAGCATTGCACAACTCCTCTGCCGCTCCAGAGCAGCGGAGGGAGGTGAGGAGAGCGGCACGGCCACAGATTGATTGGTGGATTGAGCTTCCACTCTGAGGTGCCGTACACACGGCAGAGAACCTCGACGGGCAGAACACATCGTTCCGCCCGTCGAGGTTCTCTCCCGGCCGTCGGATTCGGCGACCCGCCCGTCGGGAATGGCAACCAGCCATTCTTCCAGGCGGGCCGTCGAGGAAATAGAGAGCGTGCTCTCTATTTCGGCTCGACGGGCTTCCCGACGGGAAGCTCGCCGAGACCGTACACACGGCCGAGGACCTCGCTGGAATGTGCATTCCAGCGAGGTTCTCGCTGATTTTCAGCGAGAACCTCGGCCGTGTGTACGGGCACCTTACTGGGATCCATCTGTATGGGACAAGAGAGGAACTGGTTTGGAAAGATCAGAGACCGTGGCTAGGTTATATGCCTGCCATAAGCTGTTTTGATCTCGTTCATGAGATCAAGAAATCTGGTAAGCGGTAGTGATACCTGAGGTGGCGGCTTTTCTATCCATTGGGGATTATCACATTTTCCTTGGGTGTTTTGTTTATCATCACGACATTTGGAAAGGAACCTATAAGTACTGGATACATTGAACTTTATTTTTGGACTATTTCTATTTGTTGTGTACACTGTCATTTATTTGCATATTTTGATATTGATTGCACATAGAAGTGGCATGTTCTTGCGAGCGGTCAATGTCATTTAGACATTCCACTGACAGAAACTGTCTCATTGGGTTTTAGGATTCAATCCATTATTTTCACCCACTTGTTCTCTTAAGGGGAATAGTGGGTGATCTTTAACATTATACACAGGGTGTGGTCTTTTTTTGGTTCCTATACCAATGTGTCATGTTCTATTTTTTGCACATCTAATTTTATACTGCAGCGCAGCCTTTTTTTGATACATTTAACCACGATTCCCCCAAGTGGAAACTTGGGGGAAAAAAACAATCTTTTCATCTTTCTATTTTAAAAGAAATCAAATAAAATCAAATGTTGTCATAAATTTAAGCCAAAATGTATTCTGCTACATATCTTTGGTAAAATAAAATCCTGTTAAGTGTATACTAATTGGTTTGTGTGATCAAGGACAGATGTACGCCGATGATCATTGGTTTGTGTGATCACGGATATATGTGTGCAGACGATCATTGGGACATGTGATTTTACTGTTAAATATGTGGGGGACAGGTGTTTTTACTGTCTGGGGACATGTGTTTTGAGGACTTTGTGTGTTTACATTGTGGGGTGACACTAGGCTGGTGATTAGTGTGTTAAAAGCTGTAAAAAACAGCTCATACTCACTGATCACCAGCCGGCTGCAGCGATACACTCTCCTCTTCTCACTGACAACTTCTGTGTGAGGAGAGGAGAGCCGATCGCCTATCAACCGGCTCTCTATTTACATCACATGATAGCTGTGATTGGACACGTCCGTCATGTAATCAGGAGGGTCAATCAAAGAGCCCTCCTGCCGATCGGAGATGTGCCGTGTCCGGGTGACATGAGCACATTGGGATCACGCTGCTGCACGGGCGCACGTGATCCACCTCCTTCTGAGGGACGTTCCTGAACGTGCACTTAGGAGGAAGAGCTCACCCGGCCGTATATATGCAGGGTGGGATGTGGTTAAAAAAAATCATAAGGAGCCCGTAGAACATTGCATCTGTGATCAGCAATGTCCAGCTCCTACAGACTCTCAGCATATCTCATACAGGCAGGCACTTACCTGAGGGGGGGGGGGGGCAGCAGGGGGGAGAGCTACAGATACCAGAACATGTTGTATGTTCCACACTAAAAACAGGTGGAAAATGTTCCAGACGTGAATTTATCTTTTAAGATGGTGTAATATTTTTTTTTAAATATTGTGAAACCGTAAATAAAATATTAGCATTAAAGTAATTATAATTTTTGTTTATGCCAATGTTTTCTAGATACTGATACTTGAAATTGGCGGATTCCAGTCTACCAAGGCATCTGTGAAATCTCTAGAGCGCTTTAGAACAACCATCACCCTTCCTTATTTGTCTGTTTTTATATCATCCTCCTCTTCTTTTATTTTTTTGCTTGTTTGTATGTTTTCTCTTTAAGTAATAGTACCTTATATGTCAAAATTCAGTTAGGGCTCATTCACACTTGAGCGACATGACAATTCACAGCCCATTGTTTGCAATGTTCAGATCGTTGTGACTTTGAAAAGTTGCCTGCGCTATTTTGGTGCAAATTTTGCTGCGACTGGTACAGAGAGTGTAAAGTTGCATCAGTCGCACAACTGAAAATTGTGAATGGAGCCTTATTCTGATTTACCTTTTAAAGCATAGTGTAAAAATTGAATTAGCAGAAACATTGAAAAGTAGCAATTGGTAAGGAAATTGGCAAATTTAAAGTCCATCTGTCGCCAAAACATTTTTCGTTTTTAGAAAGTGGAAGAACATTAGAACCTCTGTAAAATGTTGTATTGCCATCTGTGTTTCTGTTGGGGAAATTTCAACTTGCATCTTGTCCCAATGACCTCAAAGAAACAAAAGAGAACTCTCTCCAGTAGGATCACAAATGGAAAATTAAGTTATTTCTTTTCACTTTATTTACAGGATTAGGAAGTGCAGTGTAGCTCATCTGTAATATAATATATACATGTCTATACATACACACAAACACGTCTGCCTTATTATGGGACCTGTTGACATTCCTGTTTAAATTTGTATACAGAGAGTGAATAATCTGAAGTAAAGGTTTAGGAGACGCAGCAAGAGTAGATGTCCAAGTGTCATTATGTAAATACAATTTGTTTCATTCTATTTACTTCTTCATATGTAGATCAAATGTGTTATTTCCAAAGCAAAATACATGGAAAAAATAAACCTTTTACTGCTTTACAGAATACAAGTAAAGCTAAACTATGAGTGACTGACCCAGTTCCAAAGAAGTTGGGATGCTGTGTAAAATCTTCATAAAACAGAATGCCACGATTTGCAACTATCATAAACCCATAGTTTATTTACAATAGAAAATATATCAAATGTTTAAAATGTACTATTTTAAGGGGAAAAAAAAGGTTGTGTGGAAATTGATGACAGCAACACTGCTCAAAAAAGTTGGGACAGGGCTATGTTTGTTAGTGTATCATCCCTTCTTTTAACACTGTAAATGTCTGGGAACTGAGTAGACTAGTTTCTGGAGTTTTGGGATAGGAATGTTGTCCTAACCTATGTTGCCTGGTATAGGATTCTAACTGCTCAACAGTCCTGGGTTGTCTTTGTCACAATTTTCAAGATGCACCAAATATTTTGAATTGGTGAAAAGTCTTGGCTGCAGGCAGGCCAGTTAAGCACCCGGACTCTTCTACTACGAAGGAATGCTGTTGTCATAAATGCTGTGTTGCAGTTTAGCATTGTCCTGCTGAAATTCTCAAGTCCTTCTCTGAAAAAGATGTCATGTGAATGGGAACATATGCTGATCTAAAACCTGGATATATCTTTTAGCATTGATGATGCCTTTCCAAATGTGCAAGCTGCCCAGTCTTTAATGTAGTGCCAATAAAAACATCAATAACTGTAAGTGCAAAGGACAGTGTACCTGCGCACATGCAAAATAGAAATGGAGTATGATCTCTCATGGACTAACAACTAGCAATACATTAGTTGTTAGTCCATGAGTCCACACGGAACCAATAGATGGGAAATTAAGGCAGCAGCTGTCCTCAGAGAAAGCCAATTATAACTAGGACAAGAAAGAGAAACACAGGGAGTGCCACCTAAAAATGTAGTATTAACAAAAACAATTTAATTGCAGGATACAAGAACCACTCAAAGGATGAAAATTAAAATAGGGCTCATCTGTAAATAGTGTCAAGCAGGTCTCTCCTAGCATTCGGCACATACATCTACAGAGTGCTGAGATGGTAGGGGGGTCCGCTCCATGTCCTGTGGCCATCAGAAGGTCTGATGGAAACAGCGTGGAACGCACGGAAGTGACATCAGCAGAGGCGGGGAGACGTCTGGGAACACTGTACAGATCAGACTGGAAGTCAGGCTATGCACTCGGAACTTCAGCTCCTTCTACAGGCCTAAGTTGAAATGTATATGTAGTGCTATTTATGTGAATGGGCCGGCCGTGGGACAGCAAGTCTCTTTTCAATTTGTTTTTATTAAATTTTTCACTTGGTTAAAGGGAACACATACATAGGTAAAGACATTGAGAACAAAAAAAGAAAGGACAACGCAGGTCCACAAATCGTTATCGATTAGACACAGTACCGTTCATGGCAACATAATGCAGAATTACCATCCGTTTACAAATGATGGGGTTATGGATCGGAGACCGCGCATCCTACTACACTATGTGGAGCCACGGTCTCCTATATAGGAAAGCGACAGTAATCATGATGCATCATAAGTACCTCCAGACAATGAGGTATCGGGCACACCTCACGTCTGTGTCCATATGGACATGCAAATCACCTACCTGCAGGGCCGACCCAAATGGGCAGGCCACCCATGTAGGCACCGGTACTTCAACAAGTAAACAATCAATCAGTTTAACAATGATGTGAAAAGATAAATCCAAATAGGAGCAAATAATGAACAAAAACAATAAAGGGAATAAACAAAAAGAAAACAACAATACCTATAAAAGGCCTGTACCAAAGGTCCATATTCATTTTCACTAAATGTTAGGAGGAAATTATGGGTCAGGATATTTAGAAGTCCAAGGTAACCATTGCGAGCGGAAACCTTCGAGGTTTCCAGATTGGATGGAAAAGTATTTTTCGTACGAATATTGTGTAGAGACTCTCTGTATTACTTCTTTTAGATCAGGAATTTGAGTAGTCTTCCATTTTGAAGTAAGGGTCAATCTAGCTGCTATTAAAATATGTATCACAATGCTCCTCAGTTGGGCCGGGATAGAAGTGGCGGTAATGTTCAATAAAGCTAGGGGTGGGCTGGGGTGTACCAGGAAGCCTGTGGTTGAGGATATTAGTTTGAAGACAGCTTTCCAGAAGTTGTGGATGAGTGTACAGTCCCACAAAATATGGAAGATATTGCCTTTAGCTCCACATTGTCTCCAACATAGGTGTGATTCGGCAGGAAAGATCAATGATAGTCTAACTGGTGTAAGGTAGGCTCTATGTAAGATTTTCAACATATTATCCCAATGATTGGTACAATGAGTGTGCCTGTACGTCATCTTAATTGCTTTCGTCCATTCTTCAAGTGAGAAGATGGATCCCCAATCCCTTTCCCAATTAGTCATGTGTGAGGTTTTAGAGAATCTTTTAGAATTTTGTAGAAGGGTATAAAACCAAGAAAGCCCCTTGGGTTTGTCATAGGACGAGCGGAGGTATGTCCAGATATCTATGGGGAGGTCAAAGCTTAGAGCAGCGTATGATTTTTGGAAGTGTTGTAGTCTCATAAGGGAGTATGCATGTGTAGTAGGCTGTCTAGTCAGTACCTCTTGTACAGTTGTTAAGCCGTCTTTTTTCCATGAAGTAGTTGCTAAGTCTGGAATCAAATGTTCCATGGTTGCCAGATCAGTAATCCTGCGTCTATTTATAGTCGTAGGGTCTAAGGAAGGTTGAATGCTTCCCCACACTATGAGTGTGGCTTCCACAGAAGGTAAAGCAATACTCTGTAGGGGCAGATTCGTCAGTTTGGCTACTAACAGTGCTGGAAGATCTTTTCTGTGGGTTATTGCTTTCTCTATCTTAACCCACAGTTTGGGTGATGTTGGATCAAACCACGCTTTCATTTGGTCAAGGATTGCTGCTCTATAATAGTTCCGTAGGGTGGGGAAACCCGTTCCTCCCTCCCATTTCTGCCTCTGGATAGTGGCGAATGTCACTTTAGGCATTCTACCTTGCCAGATAAACCTCCTGAACATTTTGTCAGATTGTGAAAAGAAAGTTTCGGGAATCTTAATAGGTATGGTCCTAAAGTAGTAGATAATTTTGGGGAGAAGGATCATCTTTAGAGCCGCTATTCTGCCTAGCCATGAGATTTCAAACATTGTGATGTGATCCAAATCTGATTTAATAGTGGAAAGGAGGGCGTTAAAATTAACCTTATATGTTTGAGCCGAGGGGGTAACCAATTTAATACCTAGATATGTGAGTGAGTTGGTCATCCATTGAAATGGGAATTTGCCTTTGAGGTATGCAATCGATGATTTCGGGAGGTTAATAGGTAGAATACAGGATTTAGTTATATTCAATTTATAATATGATACTGTACCAAACTGCTGTAATAGTTCTTGTGCCTTTGCCAGGGAAGAGGCCGGATTTGTCAGCGTCAGGACCACGTCGTCTGCAAAGAGACCTATTTTGTGGGTGTCGCCTGCAATGTTGATCCCTGACACTTCACTTGTCGACCTAATAGTTTCGGCAAGGGGTTCCATCATCAAGGTAAAAATTATAGGAGACAATGGACAGCCTTGGCGGGTACCATTAGTGATATAAAATTGTTCAGAGATGGCACCAGATGAGAAAACTCGAGCTGACGGGCGCGTGTATAGTGCAGATATTGCTGACAGGATGGTGCCTTGTATGCCAAATTTTTGTAGGGTACCAGTGTACCCTATCAAAGGCTTTTTCTGCGTCCAGCGCCAGAAAAACCGCCAGTGTTTTCCTACGTTCTAGTACATAAATTAAATTAAACAGTCGTCTGGTGCCATCTGGGGCTTGACGCCCCCTAACAAACCCTACCTGATCCGCTTTCACCAAATGGGGAGTGATATTGGCCAGCCTATTGGCGAGTATCTTAGCATAGACCTTGAGGTCCGTATTTAAAAGCGAAATGGGCCTAAAATTCTGCGGAGTATCGGGCCTCTTCCCCGGCTTAGGCAGTGTAACAATAGTGGCTTGTAGCATTTCTTCCGGAAATGTAGAGGAGGAGGCAACACTGTTGAACAAGGTGCAAAGGGATGGAGCTAGAGTATCAGAGAAAACTTTGTAGTACTCAGACGAGAAACCGTCCGTACCTGGAGATTTATTGTTGGGAAGTGCACGTATGGTGTCTGTGACTTCTGTGAGAGTGATCGGGCAATTAAGTGTAGACAGTTGATCTGCAGTTAATGACGGTAGAGAGATTGCATCAAGATATAAGGCAATACCTGATTCAGTGGGTTGTGTGGTGTCCGGGTCTAGTTGGAGATTATAGAGGTCTCTATAATACTTCATAAATGCGTTAGCAATATGTGTTGGGTGATTAACCATGTTGTTAGAGTGTGGGTCTTTGATATTAGGCAATCTGGCTTGTTGTTGTCGCTTAGTAATGTATTTCGCCAGAACCTTCCCTGCTTTGTTGCCGTGGGCATAGTACATCGCCTTAGATCTTCGGAGATATGTTTGGTGAGTGGTGATTAATAAAAGGCGAAGGTTATTTCTGCATTTAAATAGGTTGTCTTCTAATATTGGAGTAGGTTGTGTTTTATGTTGGGTTTCTAACAATTTAAGCTCCTCCAACAGGTCGTTCAACCGTTTTGCCTTCCCCCTCTTTTGCCTAGCCGCTGCTTGGATCAACAGTCCCCTGCTAAATGCCTTGTGAGAGCACCACACCGATGCAGTAAAGGCATCACCATTGACATTTATATCAAAGAATTCCTTCAGTTGCACTCCAATCCTATCCGTAAGGACAGGGTTAGAAAGGAGATTATTCCTCCACAAGTAAGTCGGAGATGAAGAGTTACCGTCCCGTATGAGAATAGATACAGGAGCGTGGTCTGACCACGTTATAGAATGTATTGTGACCGATAAGGTATTTTGTAGTAAAGGCAAGTCTGAGAGAATTAGGTCTATTCTAGAGTATGCTCGATGAGGGTAGGAATAGTGGGTGTAGTCTCTTTCCGAGGAGTGCATACATCTCCAGGTGTCATAGAGATTATTGTTATGTAGAAGAGATTTAATCTCTATCCTGCGTGAACTCTGTGGTTGGGAGCAGTCCATGGTTTGGTCAGGAACGCAATTGAAATCTCCGCAGAGAAGTAGTGAGCCTTTTTTGATTTTCTCAACCTTCCTAAGCAGAGAGTTCAAGAATTTCGGCTGCCGTCTGTTTGGTTCATAGAGGTTAATTAGGGTATAGGTTGTGTTGTTCAAGTCACAGATCAAGATTATATATCTTCCATTGGTGTCACATATCAAATCATGTAGTTTAAACGCCACAGAATGTCTGATAGCCAGTAGCACACCCCTCTTTTTAACTGGAGCTGTAGATTGGAAGATATGAGGATAGGCTTTGTGTGAGCATTTGGGGTGGTTGGAAGTCATAAAATGTGTCTCCTGGATGCATATCACATCTCCTTTAAGTTTGTTCATTTCTGACCACATGGAGGACCTCTTAAAGGGGCTGTTGAGACCATGGACATTCATGGAGACGACAGACAGTGTCATTGTAGAGGATAGAGGGACGCTCCATGTATAGCAGAGAAGGCTCTGTATGCAGGTGTAGTAATAAAAAGTTACCTGAAGGTGGTGCTGTTGCAGTAAACTTCCAAAGCCGTGGAGATCCTGCTGTGCTGGGTGTAAATGAGAATTGCAGATTCTCTGGAGGAGGATCATGTTCAAAGTGAGGAATCTTTGGTACAATAAAGAAAACAAAAAGGGAGATAAAAAAAAGGGCAAATAACTTGAACCAATACATAAAAAGAAAAATGAACAGTTCTACTAAGTGCGAGGAATTCGCAATAGAAACGGGGGGTTCGTCTCCCCGAGACCCAGAGCCAGCTACTCCGGTAAATGAGCTGGTTAAGGCGGTGCATTTTCCAATCTTGAGAGAGGGAAGGAGGAAGCGAAACAGCGCTCTACTTTAAAGGGACTGAATGTCATTTCTTATGCCACTCTGGGGGTAACCTTGGTAGGTTTTGATCCGGCAACGGAACAGTAGCGTCTTCTGGGAGTATGTTCCATTTCTTGGCTAGGGCAATCCCATTATCAATGTTGGTGATCGCGTAGGTGCGCCCCTCTCTGGTTACTAGCAGTTTCGTCGGAAAGCCCCATGAATATGGTATTTTATGATTCTGTAGAATTTTGGTAAAAGAGGATAAATTCTTGCGTGCCATCATGGTATGTTTGGACAGGTCAGCGAAGACACTGATACCCGAGTAGGGGCCTGGTAGCGGTTCATTTTTCCGCGTGAATCGCATGAGGTCATCTTTAACGTGGAAAAAGTGGACACGAGCAATGACATCTCTCGGCACCCCTTCAGGTAGATATTTTGGTTTGGGGAGGCGATGGGCTCTGTCCACTATAGTTTCACTGGCAGAGGAATCAGGAAGCATGGCTGCTATGAAGGCCTGTACATAGTGCCTGAGTTCTGCGGGGGTCACCGCTTCTTCCACCCCCCTCAGTTTTATGTTGTTCCTTCTCGATCTGTCTTCTAAATCGGCTAATTTCTCTTGCAAGGCCTGGATATCCCCCTCAGCATCATTGTGGGCATCCACTAGTTCATTATGGGCTGCAGTGAATTCCCCCATTTTGTCTTCAACATGACAGACTCTGTCTCCTATAGCAGACATTTCAGTCTTCAGCTGGGCTACACAGGACATCATGTCTTTATGCAGGGAGCCCCTAAGCGTGACCAACATATCTCTCATCACAGTATCACTGAGGGGTTGGCCTGTAGTGGGGAAGTCATGGATCTGTTCTACAAAGTCACTAGTACTGTTTTGCGAGTCACACCCGTCCCCCTGCTCACCTGCATATTTGTGAGTTGCAGACTTCTTTTGTGCCGATTTTTGCGGGCTTTGTATGGGCGATGCTCCGGGGGAAGACATCCTGCTGCCGCTATGCGGAGGGTAGAGGTTCCGACCGTAAGGTGGGTGCGATCCGTTGCTGTTTCCAGGGTGCGAGCCAAACTGCAAGTCCGAGGCCTCGGCGCCATCTTGCGGCCCAGGCGTGCTCGCCGACGGATAAAAATCCGTCAATTTCTTCGGTCCCTTCTCCTTCTTCCTCTTCCCTGTCATGGTCCGGGGGTTCCCAGAGGTGGTGTTAGGTGAACTAGTGCCTTAAAGTGCAGTGAAAGTCGCTAGATTTAGCTGGATGCGAGCGGGTCTCACGGAGCTCTCTCCTTACACAGCCATCCGCCTCGGCTGCCGGCCACGCCCCCCGGACAGCAAGTCTCAACACCTCTGCACATAACTATATTCTACATGGAATTAAAATAAGAACAATGATGTATCATAATAAGAAAAAAAATGCCCATACAATGAAAAAAAGATATACAGAGTGTTATAAGTATAGAACAATATAAGAGAGTTATAGGTGATAATATAACATACAGTATATAATACGACAAACTAACCACCCACCCTCTTCATTGGAAACAATTGAAGGCAAAAAAGACTGATGGGAAATAATATTAAAGCGGGTAAGGGAGGGAGATAATACAGGTTAAACTCGAAAAAGTTGAATATCGTGCAAAAGTTCATTTATTTCACCAATGCAACTTAAAAGGTGAAACTAATATATGAAATAGACTCATTACATGCAACGCAAGATAGTTCAAGCCGTGATTTGTCATAATTGTGATGATTATGGCTTACAGCTCATGAAAACCCCAAATCCACAATGTTAGAAAATTAGAATATTGTGAAAAGGTGCAATAGTCTAGGCTCAAAGTGTCCCACTCTAATCGGCTAAAATAGCCATAACACCTGCAAAGGGTTTCTAAACCTTTAAATTGTCTCAGTCTGGTTCAGTAGTAATCACAATAACGGGAAAGACTGCTGACCTGACAGTTCTGCAGAAAACCATCATTGACACCCTCCATAAGGAGGGAAAGCCTCAAAAGGTAATTGTAAAAGAAGTTGGATATTCCCAAAGTGCTGTATTAAAGCACATTAATAGAAAGTTATGTGGAAGGGAAAAGTGGGAAAGAACCAAGGGCCTGGTATGCTATTGGAGGGGGAACCCATGCCTTTTTTTTTTTAATTGGCGTGGAGTTCCCCCTCAAGATTTGAACCACACAAGTGTGAATCCAGCCTCAAAGAATAATCAGCTCTGTGGGAGGGAGGGGTTTGCCTGAGAAAACAATTTGTTCTTCCTGTAAAGTTGCTTCAGTTAACCACTTAAGACCCGGACCTTTAGGCAGCTAAAGGACCTGGCCAGTTTTTGCGATTCGGCACTGCGTCGCTTTAACTGACAATTGCGCGGTTGTGCTATGTGGCTCCCAAACAAAATTGGTGTCCTTTTTTTTCCCACAAATAGAGCTTTCTTTTGGTGGTATTTGATCACCTCTGAGGTTTTTATTTTTGCGCTATAAATAAAAATAGAGCGACAATGTTGAAAAAATGCAATATTTTTTACTATAATAAATATCCCCCAAAAATATATATAAAAAAAAAATGTCCTCAGTTTAGGCCGATACGTATTCTTCTTTTAGTAAAAAAAGCGTTTATCGATTGGTTTGCGCAAAATTAATAGCGTTTACAAAATAGGGGATAGTTTTATTGCATTTTATTAATTATAATTTTTATACTACTAATGGCGGTGATCAGCATTTTTTTTGTGACTGCGACATTATGGCGGACACTTCGGACAATTTTGACACATTTTTGGGACCATTGTCAATTTCACAGCAAAAAATGCATTAAAAATGCATTGTTTACTGTGAAAATGACAATCGCAGTTTGGGAGTTAACCACAAGGGGGCGCTGAAGGGGTTAAGTGTGACCTCATCTGTGTTTCTAACTGTAGGGGGTGTGGCTGTAGATGTGACGTCATTGATTGTGTTTCCCTATATAAGGGAACACACGATCAATGACGGCGCCACAGTGAAGAACGGGAAAGCAGTGTTTACACACAGCTCTCCCCATTCTTCAGCTCCGAGAACCGATTGCGGGACTCCAGCGGAGCTTCGGACCGGGTGGCGCGCGTGTGACCCCATGGCTGGGCTTAAAGGGCCATGTACAGGTACGTGGATGTGTCGGCGAGCGGTTAAGGCAAGTTTCTGTTCCACTCCATGCTGTAAAAACAGCAGGACCCTGGAAACCGAATACATCTGTGGACGCCACCCCATCTCTTCGCACAAAGATGTAGGCCTTCCAGGTGTGATTGTAGATCTTCCAGGAAGAAGACTTCAGCAAGGTTGAGATGACCGAGTCGGAAATACCTGCCTTTCAATAGCCATGACGTTAAAACCAGCGACTGTAAAGCAGGATGAAGTTTTGAGACAGAAGGTCCTCCCACATTGGCAGCCAGCAGGGCACATCTGCCACCAGGCTCCTGAGATTGGTGCACCCAGGACATCAAGGCCAATCTGGAGCGATTAGAATCATCGGTATCCCCTCACTCTCCACTTCCGGATGCAAAGACCATTCCCCCTGGTCCAGCATCTGGCGAGTCAGGTAGTCTGCCTACCAGTTTTCCACGCCCCGAATGTAGACAGCAGACAGAGCCGTTTCTTTCCGCACATCTTAATATGTGAGCGACTTTGGACGCTGCAGCCGAGCTCTGTGTTTCCCCCTGATGGTTGGCATAAGCCACCGTCATGGCGTTGTCCAACTAAATCCTGATCGGGCGACCTTGCAACCACCTCGACCACGAGGAGAGGCATTCTAGGACATTGATCGGCAGATAGGATTCTTCAAGAGACCATCAAACCTGGGTCGACTGGACCCCCCCAGACGCCCCCCAACCCGTGAGGCTGGCGTAAGTGTAATCACTGTCCACTGGAAGGGAAGAAACGACTTCCCGGACCGAAGAGCTGGGGATCTCAGCCACCAATTGAGAGAGACTCGGACAAGGTGGTTCACCTGAATCAGACGATCCAGAGACCAAGGAGATATGTTCCACTTAGACAGTAACTCCTTCTGCCAAAAACAAGTGTGGAACTGGGCCTTCGGAACCGCCTCGAAGGAGACAACCATCAGGCCCAGGACTCGCATGTAAAAACGGAGAGATGACCATTTGCGAGATGCCAACACCATCACTGCAGACTGAAGAGTCAGCAACTCCTCCAGGGGAAGAAAGACCTTCGCTTCCAAGGAGTCCAGAATCAACTCTAGGTACTCCAAACACTGAGTCGGCACCAGGACCGACTTCTAAATGTTTAACACCCCACCCAAATTCTTGGAGGGTCTGGCTGGCTATAGGACACATTTTCCCCTAATTCTTAGCCAGAAGCTGCTCTCAGAAGAAGGTAGTCTAAGTAGCCCAGAAGGGCAATGCCATGCTTTCTCAGCAAAGCCAGGATCGGTGCGAGCACCCTGGTAAAAACTCTCAGTGCTGACTTTAGACCAAAAGGAAGGGCCACAAACTGATAGTGGTCCTCCCCTATCGCGAAGTGCAGAAACTTCTGGTGACTTGCACATATTTGGACATGCAAGTAGGCAGCCTTGATGTCCAAGGACACCAGAAAGTCCCCCTGATGGAGCACAGCTACCACCAAACGAATGGATTCCATGCGGAACTTCCTTTTCCCTTTGCAAAGGCATTTAGGGCATTGAGGTCCAAAATTCGACGGACTCCTTTCTACTTCGGGACCACAAACAGATTTGAATAAAAGCCCTGAAACCTCTTGTCCGGCGGAATGGGTAAAAATTACTCCACAACGTAGGCCCCTTTCAGACTGGGTGGGATTTGGCCGCTAGCGGGGCGGTATTAACCCCCGCTAGCGGCCGATAAAGGGTTAATACCACCCACAATGCGCCTCTGCAGAGGTGCATGGCGGGCGGTATTGCCGCGGTTTCCCATTGTTTTAAATGGGAAGGAGCGCTATACATGCCACTCCTCTCACTGCTCCAAAGATGCTGCTGACAGGAGATTTTTTTCTCTCCCGCCAGTGCATCACCTCAGTGTGAAAGCCCTCGGGCTTTCACATTGAGTATGCAGTAACAGAGTTTTTCAGGCGGTATAGCAGCGCTATTTTTAATGCTGTACCGCCTCAGACGGGGTAGATCAATGAGCCTGAAGGAGAGGGAAACTTGAGGAAAAGAATCTGTTCGTGGAGAGGAAAGAAACTATCTTGGCAGATCGGAATGCAACGTGTGAAATACAAAGTTTTTAATTAAAAATTGTTATGACATAGAAATATAGGGAATGAGTTGCGACATGATTGCAAATATTAAAATAACCATACACATTCCATAATAAAGCAATAAAAGACATAGGGCCAGATTCAGGTAGATGAGAGCATCTTTGCTCTGGAGTAACGCTTCTCATTTACGTTACTCTGCCGAAATTTTAGGAGCAAGTGCTGTTATTCATGAAGCACTTGCTCCTAAAGTTGCGGCAGCGCATCGCAAATGAGCCGGCGGAATTCAAATTGGGCGGGTACGGGGCGTGTATTATTAAAACTAAGCGCGATCCCGCGGCGAACGTACTGCGCATGCGTCGAGTGTCAATGCATCCCAGTGCGCATGCTCCAAATTCTGTCAGTGAACGTCAATGACGTCACATCCCCATTCATGAAAGTTTTACGCAAACGACGCGATTTTTTTTTTCCGACGCAATGACGACGCCTATACTTAACATAGGATACTCCACTAGGGGGTTGCTTTATCTTTACGTCGTGTATCGCTTCCGGAAACGTCGTAAAGTGACTGCGTCGCGCCCGAAAAAGATCGTGAATTTCCGAGTCCCGCTGATTAACATATTTTTTCAGCGTTAATCAGCGGGAACGCCCCCGGCGCCATTTTTAAGTTGAAGTAACGATGCGATGGCGAAATTCAATTGCGCCGATCGCATCGGAACTCCAACCCGGCGTTTCTTGTTTTCTGGTTACAGAAAACAAAAACGCCGGCTTAAAGTGACAGTTAGGCTGGCGGATCAATGGATACTCCAGCCTAACTCTACCTGAATCTGGCCCATAGCCTGTAATAATAGCAAGCATGTGTAGTTCCTAACGCGTTTCGACCATAAGGTGTTCTTCAGAGGATTTTTTGGTTGTGGCTGAAAGAGATTAATTGTATAAATGAATTGTACATTGATTGTCTTGTCTATACACTCCCTCAGGGATCCCTGCCCTGTCAAGGGACATGAATGGTCCCAGACTTGGGGGGAGGGAGAACACAAGAGGGAGGAAGAAGAGAAAAATGAATTGGATTATTAAAGTAAAAATCAGCACATTTACCATTTGCCATATTAAAAAAGGGTATGGAGAATCCAAGCAGAGCTCCCGTGTGGCAGTGGGGAAGGAGGGTCCCAGTCCGCAAGTCTCCCGATCACAGTCCCCAATCGCTGCTGCGTCCAAGGCAGGGCACCATCCGGGGGTGGCTGCATGTAACCATACGGAAGAGCACCTGGCAATAGGTGCCACATCAATAAAAAAGGGGGTGGGGTAAGGATAGGTAAGTCCTAGAATGAGTAAAATATACTTGCTTAAAGGGAGCCAATGGGTTGTATGGATTAAAATGTTTGTGCATAAATGCACACATGAGGAGTACAGAATGTATTCCAAAAAGGAGTAAGATGATAGTGAGGAACGTAGGTCCAAGATGGGGAGGATGTTGGGAATATTACAGAAAAAAGGTGGGGAGGTGGGAAGTGGGGAAAAAAATGGTGAGGGAATGGGAATCTAAGCCAGAGTCGAAAGGAAACTATCTTGTACCCCGAAGAGATCACCCTCCAGACTGGTCGGAGAGCAGGGAGGTCCACCGAGCTGTGAACCTGCAAAGCCATCCCCCCATCCATGAGTCAGGTGGGGGCAAGACTTCATGCATTGGCAGATTTTGGTTCTGGTTTGTTCGGCTTATGCACCCAGGGACATTTCTGTTCCCCAGCAGAGCCTTTGTCGGCCTGGGAGGGTGTACCTGCGAGCCCTGACTGACGAAAAATACCACTTCTGAGTGGGAACCGGCTAACAGTGGGGGCTCCTTCCCCCTGGTGGACTGAGGGAGGAGAATGCTCTCACTCCCAGTGACATCCTTCATAATGGCGTCCAGTGAGGTACCAAAAAGCCTCCCATCCTTGAAGGGTTAATCTGCCAGGGCTTTTTGTGGATGCTTGGTCAGCAGACCAGCATTTCAGCCAAACAGGTGGCGCAAAACCACCGCCTAAACAGAAGCTCTGGATATCAAGGGGGCCGCATTCAGTGTAGCATCACAGACATATACAAGGCCCAGGACCAGTTGGCCCTCCAGCCTAATAACTTCAGGAAGGGAGTCGGTGCTCCTCCACAGTCTGGCGCAAAACCTTTGCCCATTCAGTGAGTGTCTGAGACACCAGGGTTGCAGCCACAATAGACCGCAATGCAGACCCCCAGCATGGTAAACATGGAGCGAGTCAGTGCTTCGGACCTCCTATCAGCATGGTCATTGAAGGCAGGGGTCCCTTCTATAGGGAGAGAGTGGGCACCATAACTAACCAGGCAACCGGGGGGTCAACTACTGGAGGAGAAGCCAATTTCTTCAAGAGGCTCTCCTCAAAGGGGTACTGAACCGCCAGGCGCTGAGGATCTACAAAGGACTTCTGTGGCGTTTTTACCATTACTTATCAATGAACTTGTCAAAAAAGGACACATAAGGAAAAACCATCACAGAGAGGTCTGATTTGTGTGACACAAAAAAGACAGAGCCCTCAGAGGATGCCTCAGCTGCACTATCCAGCATAAGGGAGTACCTTATAGCATTAACAAGCGCACTGACAAGTGCCCTGACCAGTACTGACCCAAGTGAGCAGTCTCCCTCACAAGGAAGGTCCTGGTCCATTTCATCCAACAACACAGAACCAGGGACCTGAGCCACAGCCAGGTCCTGGTCTGAGCCAGAGCATTCCCCAGGGATGGTGGGGAGAGGGGGCACTTTGCCACCTCTGGCATGTTTGGGAAAGAAGAACCAGACACTGACTCCATAACCAGACAGCTCCAGGGACCCATTCAAGACCTGACCAAAGCCCACCCTCTGTGCTGCGCTGACCGGAGGTTACCCAGGGGACTCGCCAAACACAGGAGGAGACTGTTCAGCGCTGCTGCCCACCCTCAGAACACAGTGTGTGTGTGTGAGGAGATAAACTGTGAGGTAAAGCAATCATGAGGAAATCTGTGCTGCATGGTGTAGAAGCCAGTGCTAGAGGACAAAACCACCTCCAAAATGGCCACCGGACGCCTCAGGCAGGGCACGGCCACAGTAAAAGGGGCGACCGCAATAGTAAGCTGCACCATAGCGCGACCACAAAAAAAATGACCGCCAATAGGATTTAACAATGATAAAAGCAGACTACAAAAAAGGCACCATTTTGGCAGCAAAACGCTGCAACGTGAATGAGAAGGTCTAATGAAGCCTTTTTCAGTCAAACACACCCCCACAGAAATACACAGGCCCAGACACCCCACAGTTCCCTGGTGGGAAAAGTAGCCCCCGTCAGCAGCAGAGTGATAGAGGGAAACATGACAGAGAGCAGGGAAGGGAGGATAGGAGGACCCCCTCACCCCAGGAATGCACAGCCATACCGACCTGCCGAGGCGAGAAGGACTGTACTTACCCGTCCATGCGAGGACTCGCTGACGCATTCCTGACAGCCATACAACCGTGTTGGAATAGCTGTCGGCTGGTTCACTGCGACTGTGGAGTCATGGGGTAAGTCGTGGCAGACCCAGCCTCTTGGTAATGGTGTGCTCACGCTCGCTGGCCAGACTGAGGAGACTACAAGGATCTATATATCCAGCCTGTCTCTTAGCCGACAGTTGATAGAAGATTCTCAATAAAATAAAGAAAATACAAATTTCCTCAGGGTGTTGGGCCTACATCCTCTTTTGCTAGGCAAAAAAAAATTGAGCCTGCAGGGAGGAGGGTTATGTCCGGACGGACCGCCCCCTGGGTGGGGCTGTTCAACTCTGTTAAAGTAACATGTATTTAATTATCTAACATGTTTCTGCCTAGTTCTCTCCTGTAAACAGGAACATAACCCACTTGTCAAGATTTGCTGTGTCCATCCATGGACGATAAGAGAAATATAATGTCCTGCTTGTGTGATTGGCTTACTGATTTTCCCAGAAGTTAAGATACAAATCAGATTTTGAGCATCCATCAAAGAGAGTTTTAAAAAAAAAAAAGTTTTTAAAAACTACAGTTTTTCCGGGAGCAGTGAATTAAAAAATGCTTAAAGTGAAACAATAAAAGTAAAATATTGCTTAAAATGTTATACCGGGGGGGGTGTATAGTTTGCCTGTAAAGCAGCTCTTGTTTCCCGTGTTTAGGACTGTCCCTGCACAGAGTGTAATTTCTGAAGGAAAAAAAGTCATTTAAAATCCTATGCGGCTATAATAAATTGCTGCCTCCCGGCAATTAGGAGAAAAGAAAAGAAATGTGGGGGTTCCCCCAAATTCAATTACCGGGCCCTTCAGGTCTGGTATGGATTTTAAGGGGAACTCCACCCCAAATAAAAAAAAATGGCGTGGAGTTCCCCAAAAAAATCCACACCAGACCCCTTATCCGAGCACGCAACCTGGCAGGCCGCAGGAAAAGAGAGGGGCGAGAGAGTGCCCCCCCTGAACCGTACCAGGCCACATGCCCTCAACATTGGGAGGATGCTTTGGGGTCCGTGACCCCTCAAAGCACCATGTCACCATGTTGATGGGGACAAGAGCCTCATCCCCACAACCCTTGTCCGGTGGTTGTGGGGGTCTGCGGGCGGGGGGCTTCTCAGAATCTGGAAGACCCCTTTAACAAAGGGGAACCCCAGATCCCGGGCCCCCCATGTAAATTGGTAATGGGATACATTGTGCCTCTACCATTTCACTAAGGAAGTGTAAAGAATTGTAAAAAAAAAACACACAAACTGTGGAGAAAGTCCTTTAAAAAAATCAAAAAAATATCCAGTGGTGGTAATCCACTCTCGGTCTCTGCTCCAACGCTGTCGGTATCCTGTGATGGGTGATCTCCTCTTCGCCGGGGTCCAGCGATGAGAGGATCTCTTCATCCAGGTCCAGGGATCCAGCGCATGCATCGCCGCCTGTCTCCACGCGGCTTCAGCCAGTGACAGCTCTTAGGTGAGGGCTGGGCCACCCGTCACGTGACCCCACCCCTCTCTGATGCAACCGTCACGTCACTGGGGAAGCCTGGGCTCTCCCTTGCATCATTTGCTGCGTCCTGAAGGGTCTGGAATGGATATTTGGGGGGGGACCCCCAACGTCTTTTTTTATTTTATTTGATGCTGGGGTTCCCCTAATATCCATACCAGATCTATAGGGGCTGGTAATTGAATTTGGGGGGACCCCCACGCTTTTTTCTTTTTATGAATGACATTTCTCTGAATTTCCAGGAGCCGACAATTCATTATAACCACAAGTGATTTTAAATGACTTTTTTTTCTTCAAAAATGACACTTTGTGCAGGGACGGTTCTAAGCACTGGAAACAAGCGCTACTTCACAGGCATACTATACGACCCCCAGGTACGAAATTTAAAGGAATATTTCACTTTTATTGTTTCATTTTAAGCATTATTAAAATCACTTCTACTGAAAAAACAGCAGTTTTTAAAACTTTTTTTGCATTGATACATGTCCCCTGGGGCAGGACCCAGGTCCCCAAACCCTTTTTAGGACAATATCTTATATATATTAGCCTTTAAAATGATTACTTTAGATTTCAAACGTTCGAGTCCCATAGACTTTAACAGGGTTTTAAAGTTCAGCTAGGGTTTGATGATGCATCTGCCTACCATGTACACTAAGTAGCAGGCCTATCTGGACCTGTTTTATCTTTCCCTGGCTAAAGATGAAATTGTCATCATGGTAAGCCCACGAGAATTCCTTATGGGGTCTCAGGACTTGGTCCATGACTCTTTAAATGTGGCTGGAGCCCCATGCAACACAAATGCGATTCTGGCATAATGCCACAAATCCTCTGGCTTGGTAATTGCCATATTTTCCTTTAACTTGATTGGATGGTGGGATCTGCCAGTAACCCTTTGTTAAAACAAGAATGGTGATGTACTAAGCTGAACCTAATCTTTCAATTATTTTATTTGGGTCATTGGATATGCATTCCACTTGGAGACTTCATTTCAATTCCCAAATCATTACAGAACCACCAAGTTTAATTTGGTTTAGGGACTAATACACTATACGAAAAATCAGCCAAAACAATTTTTGTTAAATACCGTATTTTTCGGACCATAAGACGCACTTTTTTCCCCAAAAAATATGGTGAAAAATGTCCCTGCGTCTTATGATCCGAATGTACATGAGGCACCTCCCCCCGCCGCCTCTGGCAACGCCCCCCGCCACCTCTGGCAATCCCCCAGCCACTGCCCAGCCCAGCAGCGTCCCTCGTGACTTGGCTATCACCGGCACAACGCGCATGTGCGGCCGGCGGTGGATATTGTAAGCCTAGCATCATAGCATCATAGCAATGACGTCTACCGTCACACGTCGTTCACGCCACAGCGCCCTCCGACACTACAGCGTTCCTGGTTGCCTTGGATACTGCCGCTGCATTGTGGAAGCGCGGCCTGCGATTGCTGCCACAATCTCCACCCACCGCTTCCAATCCCTGCACCAATCTAGAACAGATGCTCCCTGACAGCTGGTCCGTCCCCACGATGATTGGGGACCACGCCATTTTGATAATAGAAAGGTACGGTTCTATAAAGGCACTAAACAGCATGTCATTTTACTATTCCCTCCTGTGAATTTGGATTATTTGAGCTGTTTTGGCGGGATTTGTGACATCCTACCAGTCTGGGGGTGAGATTAATATTTTTTTTTCCTGCTTTTTCTGATTGGTTGATGGTTACTTAAATTCTTTTTACTGTTACCCCATGCGATGGCACAGGTCAGGCTGCAATAATGGCAATGGTCAGGCTGCATTTCATGGTAAATATTTTAGTACACCATTTGGTTCAAAATATATTTTTTTCTTGTTTTCCTCCTCTAAAATCTAGGTGCGTCTTATGGTCAGGTGCGTCTTATAGAGCGAAAAATACGGTAATTTCTTGCTCATACATCACGGGACACAGCCTAAATTACTTAATGGGTTATGTAGTCACCTCAGGTGATTGGACACTGGCAAACCCAATTAGAATTGAGTTCCACCCCTATATAACCCCTCCCAAATGGAGAGTACCTCCGTTTTTCCGCCAGTGTCTAAGGTGGTTGGTCACGTTGAACATGTGCTAAGAAGAACAAAAAGCTCTTTTGATGGTTTTCTGTCGAGGCCTAGGAGCTATAACCGGATCCATCCCTTGGGCCGATATCAAAAGCCTAAGATAGGTGGTACCCGTGCCTTGTGATATTTGCCTTTAATGTCTATCTGCGGAGGTCTGGGCTCTGGGATCCAGGCTTTGGTGTACTAATACAACTGTGGCACGAAAAGTTACTGGCAGAGTCCTCTACAGGTCCAGGTAGGAGGTTCCTCTAAGTGGGAAACCAGAGTAAACCTGAAGGTTGGCACAACATTACCCGCCATGATGGGTGAAGGCTGGATCTGCCATTTCAGGAAGTTTCCTGCGGCGGGATAAAGGTAAGGGAAGATTTTTTGTTTAAATGTTATCTTCTGTGAGTAGGATGTCTTACCTGGTTTTCACCATTAGAGGGAGTAAGTTACATACCTGATGTATTCTTACAAAGCCATCCAGGAACACGCTCAGTAAAATTGGTCAAATAAAACACCACTCACCTCCTCAGTGGCAGGCTCTGCCACAAAACACGTAACAGGGGTCCCCCGAAGCCCCCCAGTGGTCTGTTCTCCTTCCTCTTTTGCCCGGAAAGCCGTGGTTGCTTGTGCGCGTGCACAGCACACCTGTGAACAGGCGCTAAGAGGCTTGTTTTAAAAGCCCAGCATGCCAGAGCCTTCTGGAAGTGGCATGGACACAGAGATGTGGGCCATAAGCATTTATGTGGATTGAACCAGGCAAATCTAAGGCCGCGTTCACACGAGGAGATTTATCCGATGAAAATGGTCCGACGGACCGTTTTCATCGGACATGTCTGCTGGGCTATTTTGGTTTGATCTGTGTACACACGATCAAACCAAAATCCCCGCGGACAGACAGAGCAGTGACTGTGACGCTGCCACATCACCGAACCAGGAAGTAAAATACTTCCACGCATGCGTCGAATCCATTCGACGCATGCGGGGGATTTTTGGCCGCTGGTTAGGCCTACTAACCAGCGGACATGTTGGACAGACGGGTTTCCAGCAGACAAGTTTTAAAGCATGCTTTAGAACTTTTGTCTGCTGGAAACCTGTCTGCTAGCCCGTACACACGATCAAATCTGTCCGCTGAAACTGGTCTGCGGACCAGTTTCAGCAGATATATTTGATCGTGTGTATGCGGCCTAAGACTCCTACTCGGTATCAGGTTGCGCAGTGAGCTAATATTGTGTATTGTAAGACTATAGCACAACAGTGATTGCATTTTTTTTGTAATACCTTTGCTTTGCAGTTCAGGACTATGTCTCCCAGAAGGGGTACAAGGGCTAGTAAAAAAGGCACTACGAGATACCCGCTTATGGCTGAGGATTCTGAGCATGCCTGCAGTATGCCTGGTAGCAGCCTCACAAGATGATGTGCTCCTGTCTGGTTTTGCAGCTTCTCCTATGGCAGCTCCTGTATACATCACTGAGGATGCTTTAAAAGTTTCTTTGGATGGCTTAGAAGGAAGGATTGATACTATAATTGCAACCTCCTTAACCACTTCCATACAGGGCACTTATACACCTTCCTGTCCAGACCAGTTTTCAGCTTTCAGCGCTGTTGCACTTTGAATGACAATTGCGCGGTCATGTTACACTGTACCCAAACAATTTTTTTATCATTTTGTTCCCACAAATAGAGCTTTATTTTGATGGTATTTCATCACCTCTGGGATTTTTATTTTCTTTATAAAAATAAAAAAAATACCGAAAATGTCGAAAAATAAAGCGTTTTTTTTTTTCAGTTACAACATTTTGTAAATAAGTACGTTTTCTCCTTTACTGATGGGCACTGATGGTACTGCACTGACGGGCACCGGTGAGGTGGCACTGATGAGGTGGCATTGATGGGCACTAATATGTGGCACTGATGGGCACTGATAGGTTGCACTGATAGGCGGCACGGATGGGCACTGATAGGTGACATGAATGGGCACGGATAGGCGACACAGATGGGCACGGATAGGTGGCACTAATGTACTGCAATGTGTTGTACTAATGGATGCCAATCAGTGCCAAACAATAATGCCTGCCAATTAGTGATGCCCATTGTGGGCACTAATTGGCATCCATTGTGGGCACTGATTGGCATCCATTATTCATCTCTGATCATCATCCATGGTGGTCTAGGGTGGCATACCTGTTGTGGGCATCCCTGGTGGTCTAGTGGCATCCCTGGTGGTCCAGTGTGGGCATCATTGGGGGGGGCTGTGCTGATAATCGATTGGCTGATCATCTGACGGGGGGTTTGCGCTAATCGGCTCTCCTCTACTCGCGTCTAACAGACGTGAGTGAGGAAAAGCCGATTACCTGCTTTTCCTGTTTACATCGTGATCAGCCATGATTGGACACGGCTGATCACGTGGTAAAGAGTCTTCGTCAGAGACTCTTTACCTAGATCGGTGTTGCGGGGTGTCAGACTGACACCCCGCAACAACGATCGCCACGATGTGCGTCCCCGGGGGCGCGCAGCGGCTCAATATCCTGAGGAACTCCTATGACGTTCAATTTTGCTATATGGCGGGCGGCAAGTGGTTAAAAAGGTGGCATAAATGGGGTAGACCCCCTTCATCTGCTCTGGCTCTCTCATCAGATAAGCATTCTGAGGGTGAAAAATCCCTTTCTGGAGATGAGGATCAGGAGCAGTCTGAGGACTCAGAGGATTAGGAGAAGTTCCCTTCTACCTCTCAGTCGCTAAGGATGCAGTTGCAATATTATGCAGAGATGGTGCGTGCCACTTACAAATTGTCTCCTGTTGAAGCTTCTATGTCCTCCTTCTCTGTTTCCTCCTTGGGATCTTGGAAAACTCCACAGGCTGCATGCTCCTTTCCAGTTCATCCCTTGCTAGATTAACTGATGTATGATGACTGTGTTCATCCAGATAAACTGTTTTCTCCTCCTAAGCAGTTTTCCCTCCTTTATCCTATGGAAGAAGGTTTCACTAAGAAATGGAGGGTACCCGCTATAGATGCAGCTATTTCTTGTGCAAACAAAAGCCCGACCTGTCCTATTGTTACAATATGCCTATTTGGGTTTTAAATGTGTGGATCACAACTGCGGAGGCTTCTCAGGTTTGAACCCAAGTTTCACTCTCAATCACTGTAGAGAGTTGGGGTTCAGTCATCACAGCCTCAGATAAGTAAATGGCGCTTATTCCTTCATAGGTGTCCCTAAGGCTAAGGCTAGAACTCAAACTATGGGGTGAGGAAGTGATGAGGCTATGTAGATCTTGAGCTGTAACCTACAGCAATACTTGGGTACGAATCGGACAGTCGGTAACCAGGTAAGAACTACTAGCAAATATGTTAAGCTTCAAGCTATACTTGGTATGAGTCACACAGTTCACAGGCATATACGATATACTGGGTAGGTATGAGAGGCTTGTAGCAATACTTGGTCTGAATAGCACAGATTAAAGGCATTTGAGAATTACTGAGCAGACATTAAGGGTTGCAGCGATACTCGGCATGAATAGCACAGTTCATGGGCATATTAGAACTACCGAGCAGGTATCAGAGGCTTGCTGCAATACTGGGCATGAAATAGCGCAGTTCATAGGCATATATGAACTACTAGGCAGGGAAGCCAGGTTCAGAGTACTTGTGGTTAGGTAGTGGATCGGTAAGACTGTTGGAGGTCCTGGTGGTCCGGTTCAGGGATGGCCTCAGTGGTGTCTTGCCTGGTGGTCAGTTCAGGGATAGCCTCAGCAGGGTCTGCCTGGTGAGAGGTATAGGCTGGAGTGGAGGAAGAAGTCCCAGGTGGCAGCAGGCATCCTGGCAAACTAGAGGAACGCCATGCTGACACAGCTGGGGGTTTAAATAGGGCTCCAAGAAGAGGGATAGGAGCTGCGCCTGGCTGAAGCGCACTTCCGCGTTCCAGGGTGGAACGCAGCGGCGGTGCGCAGGAAGTGATACGCAGGCTGTACAGAACGGAGTGCAGCTGCGAGGAGAAGCAGCAGCTGCGCCCGTTCTATTTAAAAGTAACGACGGCATCGTTACACCTATAGACAATGCTCAGGGCTTTAAGGATCCAACTGATGAAAAGGGTTTCTTGCAAAAGATACTTGGCAGCGTTCCTCTTTGGTGGACGACACCTGTTTGGGGATTATTTGGATAGATACATCCAAAAGATTACCGGAGGCAAGTCTACTCTGTTACTGGTTAAAAAGAAGAGTAAACGTCCTTCATTTAAGCGTTTTTTTCCCAGATGGCTTACCAGCAGAGATATATAAACAATATGGCGAGGTGCTGCTCCTGGAACTGCTAAAGGTTCTAAATTGGGCAATAGAGGGGGGGAGGCTGCCTCCCTCGATGTCAGAAGCCACCATAATAATGCTTCAAAAAGAAGGAAAGGACCAACTAGACACATCATCCTATAGACCGATATCATTGTTATGCTCAGATGTCAAAATACTGGCTAGGGTGTTGGCAGCTAGGATAAATAAATACATTCAGAAACAATCCGGATTTATTCCAAATAGATCCACTAGCACCAACATTAGAAGGGTATATTTGAATTTACAAACGCCAACTGAGAATATAGGTGATGGATCCATTTTATCATTGGATGCTACTAAGGCTTTTGATAGCCTAGCGTGGGACTATCTCTGGCAGGTCCTGGATAAATTTGGGTTTGGTTCTGTCTTTATAAAGTGGGTAAGGACACTTTACAACTCCCCAAGTGCCAAAATAAAAATTAACAATGAATACTCACAGTCGTTTAGGTTAGAAAGGGGAACAAGGCAGGGATGTCCCTTGTCCCCCCTTCTTTTTGCTCTGACAATAGAGCCATTGGCAAGTACGAACAGTGGAGGCATTTGGACGATTTTCGGGCCTGGTGATAAACTGGGAGAAGTCGGTACTTTTACCAGTGGACCCAGTAGAAATCCCCCAATTAAAAATAGTGGAGAAAATGGATTATCTGGGAATTGTGGTAACACGAGACCCAGAACAATACATTAGCAATAACTTGGAGCCACTTCTAGCTAAGTTTAAACGCAAAGCTGATATTTGGGGACGACTTCCTCTATCAGTGGCCGGACAAAGCAATCTTATTAAGATGATATGGATGCCACAATTACTTTATGTGCTCCACAATTCTCCATTATGGATAAAGAAAGTGTGGTTTAAAAAAATAGAGACCCTTTTTAGGGAATTAATTTGGAAAAATGGAAAGGCGAGAATTAGTCTCCAAATATTACAACTACCAACAAATAAGGGAGGTTTGGCTGTCCCACACCCTTATGCCGCGTACACACGATCATTTTTTCTGATGAAAAAAACGACGTTTCAAGTGATGAAACAAAACAACGTTTTTCAAACTTAATTTTCCAAAACGACGTTGCATACACACCATCATTTTTCCAAAATGCTCTAGCAAAGCGTGGTGACGTACACCACGTTCGACGGCACTCTGTTCCATTGAAGCTCCGTCTCATAACTTGCTTCTGAGCATGCGCGGGTTTAAAAACGTCGTTTTCAACATCGTTTTTCCCACACACCATCACTTTTTTTGACACAAAAAACGACGTTTTGAAAAACGACACAAAAAATGCAAGCATGTTTGAACTTTTTTTTGGTCGTTTTTTTGAAGACATAAAACGAAGTTTTGCCCACACACAGTGATTTTAAATGACGTTTTTGAAAACGTTGTTTATTTTTTGGCAGAGCAATTAAAGCACTTGGGAGGGTGAAGTATAGAAGGAGGAGGAAGCGCCAGTGGGGAAAATGATGCTAATGGGGTCCCCACATAATTCTATAGTAGAACCTTTGGAGGCAGATTCTTTCCCTGTTAAGAACCCAACTTTGAGGATGGTGGTAAGAATATGGCAAGCAGGAAAGTTAGCGCTGGGGTACAAGGGACCAACGGAATACTCCCCACTCTGGGAAAACAAACAAATTCCCCACCTTCAAAGGTTAATTAAGTTAGGGACTTCTAAAGGCCTTATCTCAGAATTATATGAGCAGATCAATGATAGGTCCAAAGGGGGAGGGAGATTGGGAAAAATAAACAAAAATGGGAGGAGGATGTAGGCCCCATAACAAACAATCAATGGGAACGGATACTAGAGTTACGGACATCGGTCTCACTCGCCCCGTCACAAAGAGTATCTCATCTATTTTTAGTCCATAGAGTCTATTACACCCCAAAGAAGTTATATACATTCGGAAGGAAACTGGATGACAATTGCCCAAGGTGTCAAAGTACAGGAGACCTTATACATATGATGTGGAAATGCCCAAAATGATATAGATACTGGGTCAGGGTATTGGATATTATGAATACAACCTTTGGAATTGCTCTGGAACTGGAGGCCAGGGTATGCCTATTAGGTTGTATAGTGGAGAGACATGAGCAAAGGGGCATAACAGTAGCGGTTATAAGGTGCCTGTTCCAGGCTAGAAAATTGATAGCACAAAAGTGGCAATCACAGGAAGCGCCCACATCAGCGGAATGGGTCAATGTGATAAATTTGACAATATGGAAGGAAAAGGTAGCCTTAACTAGGTGTGGAAATTTTAACAAATTTAAAACACTGTGGGAGCCTTGGTTGAGCAAAATGGGATGCCCACCCTAGAGAGGGGAGAAGAATATTGATCGGAAGGAGGTTAACTAGATGTAAAAGAGGGGGAGAGATAGAGAGAGAAGAGAGCTGTACTTTTAAGATAAAGGGAATAAAGCTTATCCAGAAGAAAAAGTCCATACTGTAGTAGAGACGGAACAAGTGCGTGAGATACGGATAGGATGATGGGGGTTGGGGATATGATACGCACCTTAAAAAAATGTATGTAACATGTATTTTTGTATAGAAATGGATGTGTTTTTATTAGATTTTTGTATATGGAAGAAAATAATAAAGAATATATAAATAAAAAAATAATTAAAAAAATGGTTTTCCAGGCAGTGGTGATGGCCTCCCCAGTCTAACACCAGAGCCAAGCCCAAGGGCAGAAAATAACTTGGGGTTCAAAATCTTCCAAACAGAACCCAAAAACTTCCCTATGAAGGGGCGCCCCCGCTCGGTGAGTAGGGGAAAGGCTGCTGCAATTTGCAAACGCCTGGCGGGAAGAAGTTCAGGACAAGTGGGTCATCTCCACGGTGTCCTCAGGCTACAAGTTGGAATTCAGAGAACTTGCCAAAGATCCATAAAAAAATAAGGCCTTTGTTTTTGGCCTTGGAACGCCTGTTGTCCCAAGGGTTAATCATAGCGTTAGCCCCAGAAGATCAGGGCCCAGGGTTCTACTCAAACCTTTTCACAGTTCCAAAACCAAAGCGGGATGTCAGACCTATTCTAGATCTGAAAAACCTGAATCAGTTTCTGAACATCCACTCCTTTCGCATGGAGTCTGTTCATTCAGTTGTCTCCACTTTCCAGGGAGGAGAATTCCTGGCATCAATAGACATCAGAGATGCATATCTACATGTACTAATATTCCCCAGTTACCAAAGACTTCTAAGGTTTGCGGTGGATCAGCGTCACTTTGTTATACTCCCTTTCGGTCTGTTCATGAAAATACTAGCCCCACCCCTGGCAAGGCTAAGGGCACGGCGCATAGCAGTAACAGCCTATCTGAATAATCTTCTGCTCATAGATCAGTCAGCTGCACGCTTGGACCACAATGTGCACAGCACAGTGGAATATTTAGAGTACCTAGGCTGGGTCCTCAATCTGGAAAAGTTCTCCTTACAGCCTCAAAAAAGGCTGGAATATTTAGGCATGATTATAGACATGTCAAAGCAGGGTATTACTACCCAAGCCAAATGCAAAAGCCATAAGAGTCTTGGTCCGAGTGATGAAGGCAAAAAGAAGACTTTACATCTGTCTATACATGAAATTATTAGGAAAGATGGTAGCCAAGAGACAGCCTCAAATGATTGAGGCTGTCTCTTATCCCTATTTCACTCAAGGCTGTTGCAGGGCAGAATTCTGTCCGCTTGGAACAAAGATGTTCAGGCCCTGGACCTTCCAATGATCTTATCTCCAAAGGTTCGCCAGAGCCTCAATTAGTGGTTGCTCCCCCAAAATCTATCAAAAGGAAGATCCCTTACTCTGGTTACCTGGAAAATGGTAACCACAGGCCACCACATCTGGGGTACCCCATTTCTGACATATGACTGAATCACATCTTGTCCTGGGCAGAAAGGCATATTCCTTGCCTGTCTGCGGTCTTCATTCCAGGGGGTAGAAAATTAGCAGGCGGATTTTTTAAGCCACCAGCAACTGTGTCCAGGAGAATGGTCTCTACACCCCATGTTTCAAGTCATATGTCAGAAATGGGGTACCCCAGATGTGGTGGCCTGTTGGCTTCCAGGTTCAACACAAAACTGGACAACTTTGTGTCAAGGGCAAGAGATCCTTTTGCTCAAGGATCGGATGCCCTGACAATTTTGCGAGATCGATATTCTCAGATTTATGCGTTCCCTCCAGTTCCGCTTCTCTCACAATTCCTTCAGAGAGTCCAGAGGGAAGGAAAACCGTGATTTTGGTCACCTTGGCTTGGCCCAGGAGAACTTGGTACGCGGAAATCATAAAAATTGCAGAAGGAAGACCTTGGGTTCTCCCACTATGCTCGAACTGTCGCAGGGTCCAATATTCCATCCTGCCTTGCAAAGTCTAAATTTGACGGTTTGGCTGTTGAGACCCACATTCTGAGGAAATGTGGGCTCTCAGGCCCAGTCCTATCAACTCTGGTTAATGCTAGGAAGCCGGCCTCCAGGCTCATCTACTACAGAATCTGGAAGGCATATGTTTTTCCCGGTGTGAACTTAGAATATGGCATCCTGGGAAGTATGTAATTAATAGGATTCTTGCGTTTCTGCAGTTGAGCTTAAAAATAAAGTTGGCCTTGAGCACGATCAAGGGCCAGATCTCAGCCTTGTCGGTGTTCTTTCAAAGACTGATTGCCTCTCATTCCCTAGTCCGGGCCTTTGTTCAGGGAGCAATGTGCTTGAATCCGCTGGTTAAGTCGCCCGTGTGCCCATGGGATTTGAATTTGGTATTGTCTGTTTTACAGAAACTACCTTTTGAACCATTAACACCACGCTTCTTTTTTTTTTTTTTTTTTTTTTCAAATATTTTTATTCGTATTTCCATATTATAAACATACAGGATGAGAATAAGTCCAGAATAGTTGAAAACATGCATTACAACATAGCAATATGACATGAACAACCACGAGAGATGACTCAAGCTATAATGACAAAAGTAGCAACAGTGATACCCTCAGGAGCAGAAGCATGGTATAGACAATAAAGGTTGATTGTCATGTAAAAAAGGCCCAACCACGGCTAGCATAGCTGCGGGATTGGTTGGCTGTAGGCCTAGGAAAGTCATGGAAGTCAAGGAGCTCCAAGGATCCCTGGTGGGGCTACGGTGGGCAAAAGGTAGATGGGTTAGATGGGTCAGAGACCTTGAGGCGGCCAAGCGAATTGGTGAGATCCCTTTTTAAATACCAGTCAGTATAGCGGAAGGGTTGTATAGCTTCCTGTAAAATTTCCTGGGTTAATGCGGCTTCTATATAAGTCCGCCATCTCCTGAAAAAGCGAGAGGTAGTCTGGAAATGAAGCGTAATGGTGTCTAGCCTCTCCAAATAGAAGAGCGAGATCATAGCTCTCTTTACCTCCCCTAGCGCAGGTGGTGTTGGTGAGATCCAGTGGGACATAATAGTCCTGCGAGCAACTAGGAGGCACAAGTGGGCCCATTGTGGGATAGGGAGGGGTGCGACTACAGTGGTGGAAGATGTTGATGGGGTGTAGTCAAACAAGCACAGTAAACGATCCTTCGGGATCCTGGTAGTGTCGATAGTGCAAATGTGGGCAACGACAGAGTCCCAGAATTTGGAGATAGCTGTACAGTCCCATAGACGGTGTAGCAGTGTGGGGCGAGGCATAGAGCACCAGGGGCACTGTGCCTGAGTTGGGTCTGCTTTAATGAAGCAAAACGGATAATATGCTCTGTGTATGATCCTAAATTGTGTTTCACGCCATGTTTCTGAAATAATAATGTTGCGGACATGTCTGTATCCTTCAAGGATTTTCTCCGGCAGTTCATCGTCCTCAAGTATGGTAGACCATTTTCGGAACGGTGCGAGGTGGTACTTGTCTGCTTGGTGCTGAATAAGGTAGGAGTAAAGACTGGAGATGGAATAATCGTCACTATTTAGGACAGAGTCGATGAATGACCGTTAAAAGGGGTCAGAGTTGGGTCCATGACAAGATCTCAGATAGTCAGTCAGTTGAAGGTAGAAGAAGGAGTGTGATGGTGGCAAGGAGAATTCGCTCGACAGGGCCCCAAAGGTCTTGAACTTAGCTGGTTGACCATGGTAAACGGAGGTTATTTTCGTGAGTCCCTTGGTTCGCCACTGATCGAAGGCTGTGTGGAGAGTGGATGGGAGAAACATAGGGTTGCCCTGGATCGGTAGATAGCGAGAGATGCTTGACGGCAATCCCAAAAGTTTCCTCACCTCCCTCCAAGCTATGACCGTATCTCTGATGAGCAAACTCGATTTGAGGCGAGGTGGTAGAGTATTGGGGTTGGAGTGAAGGATGGCCGACAGGGCGTGTGGGGAGGCCAGATCACCTTCAAGCAGGATATTGCAATATTTCGACTTTCCACTTAACCAGTCCAGGCCCTGTCTAAGTAGACATGAGAGATTATAAAACCGAATATTGGGCAGACCCGCCCCACCCTCAGACTTTGGGAGGCATAGTTTTTGTAGCGCAATTCGCGGCTTTTTGCGAGACCATATAAAAGTGGTTAGTGCTTTATGGATCCTCTGCACATCAGAGTGTTTTAATAACAGGGGTATGGTCTGCATTGGATAAAGTAAACGTGCAAAGGACACCATCTTAAAAAGGTGGCATCTCCCAAAGAGCGAGAGGGGGAGGGCCGCCCATGCTTCTAGCTCCTTGACAATTTTTGCTATCAACGGAGGGTAATTAAGTACATATAGGGATGAGGGGTCACGGCCTATGCGGATACCTAGGTATGTGATATGCTGGGTTGCTAGAGCAAACGGAGAGAGAGGTCTCCACCCAGCAGATAGTCGGGGGTTGAGTGCCAGAATTTCGCTCTTATCAAAATTTATACGAAAGCCAGAGCATAGTCGAAAGGCCGCAAAGAGATTGTGAAGTCTGTCAAAGTCTGCGAGGGGGTCAGTGGAGAACAAGAGTATGTCATCTGCAAATAAGGCAGAGCGGAGAACTTGTTTACCCACAGTGACGCCACTGACCCCTTCTTGGGAGTTGAGCAGTCTGGACAGTGGCTCAATGGCAAGATTGAAGAGTAGGGGGGATAGTGGGCATCCCTGCCTTGTGCCTTTCTTTAGGGGTATCGAGTCCGAGACAAAATCAGGGGTAACAAGACGCGCAGTTGGGGAAGCATACATTTGTTGTAAGAATCGCATGATTGGGCCCGAAAAACCGAGTCGCTCCATTACTTTGAACAGCCAGGACAAACTAATATTGTCAAAGGCTTTTTCAGCATCTAAAGAAATAATAGCAACGTCTTGATTGGGATGTGTTTTAGCATGTTCCAGTGCCATCAAAACCTTACGAATGTTTAGAGTAGCCGAGCGTCCTGTGACAAAACCAGATTGAGCCGAGTGTAGCAGAGAGGGGAGCAGTGGGGCCAAGCGGGAAGCAACGATTTTAGAAAGGATTTTAACGTCCACGTTGATGAGGGAAATCGGGCGGTATGAGCCTGGCAGTAGGGGATCCTTCCCCTTTTTTGATATGAGTTTAATGTGCGCCTGAGTACCCGTAGGAAGGTAAGGGCTCCCACCCCACATGGCTGCATAGACATGTTGTAGGGTGTCAGGAAGAAAGTCAGCGGTCAATTTAAAAAATTCAGACGTGTAACCGTCCGGACCTGGGGCCTTAGCTGATGGTAGGTTTTTAATTGTGCGCCGGATATCATCAGAGGTGATAGGGGCATTAAGCGCCTCTAGTTGCGCAAGGTGAAGTTTGGGCAGACGGACCTTAGCTAGGAGAGCATCCGCAGTAGCGTGGTCAGTCTGGTCGGCAGCATATAAGTTTGTGTAGTACTCCGCCAGTAAGTTACTAATGTCTGCAGGCGAGGTGAGCAAGGAACCAGTAGGATCCTTAAGGGAGGAAATATGAGTAGGGCGCCTCGGTCCCGAGCATAATTTGGCCAATAGTTTGCCGGCTTTGTTACCATATCTGTGATAATGTAGATTAAGGTAGGACATTTTAGCTGCTTCCTGTTGTTCAGCCCAAAGGTCAAATGTACGTTTAGCCTGACGCCAATCCCGTATATTATCAGGTGTGCGATTTAGAGCTAGGCGTTCGTGCATCAAGCGTAAAGTTTCACTAGCGCGTTCGTATTTCTGTCTGGCATGTTTTTTAAATTGGGTGGTGTACGAGATGATCTTCCCCCTCAGGAAGGCCTTGCCAGCTTCCCAAAAGAGGTTTGGATTCGCGACGTGTTCTCCGTTAGTTGATGCGTATTCGTTCCACGCTCCGTTTAGCATGTGGCGAAAGTCATCATTGTCTGCTAGGAACGAAGGAAAACGCCAAGTGGGCGAGGGGGATGAGAGTTTAGCGTGTGCCATGTGTATGACTATGGGACTATGATCTGATATTCTGGCATCTGTGATTTCCGAATCGTACAAGGAGGTTGTTAACACAGGGGAGGCAAAAAAGTAATCGATTCGGGAAAAAGAGTTGTGCGGGGGTGAGAAGAAGGTATACTCCTGATCCGTCGGGTGCATCAGACGCCACATATCGACATAACGCATGGAGGCAACGGCTCGCGCTAGAAGAGTCGAGTCAGACGTTGGAGGGGAAAGTCTATGTCCTCCGCGAGGCGTGCCGCTTGTACGGTCCGCTAGCGTGGACATGACAGAGTTGAAGTCCCCACCCACCAAATGAAGGGTTTCAGGGGAAGAAAGTACCCACTGTACCATGTCCTGGAAAAAGGAGGTGTCTGGGGCATTAGGGGCATAAATGTTGGTGATAGCAACTTGTTTAGTTCCTAAAGTCATGTGTAAAGTCAGTTTGCGGCCAGTCGAATCTACCCTAACATCTCTAACAGTGTGTCTTAAATTCTTGTGTAGCAATATAGCCACTCCAGCCTTACGGCCGATTGCGGGTGAGGCGTACACCGATCCCACCCAAAGTTTACGATGACGTGTTATGTCGTCTGCGGAGAGTTCCGTCTCTTGTAACAGAGCCACATCTGCCCGGAGCCGCTTTAAGTGCCTAAGGACAGACATACGCTTGAATGGAGAGCGAAGCCCCTTAACATTCCATGAGACAAACCTTAGGTGACTCCCATCGGTCGACGAAGCCATGTCTGAGGTAAGTCTATACGTTGAGGCAGGGGTCGGCCGAGGAGCGCCCCTGAAGGCAAAGCGTCAGCAGTATGAGAGTCACCAAAGCGTCCCAAATCCCCTGAGGGTACAAGTATAATACAGGTGGTTACGGATAATAAACAATCAACAGTAATGCATAAAAAAAACAGTAAAGCAACTTTTAGATGAAAAAGACATCTAACACACTTCAGACACTTCACTTTTTTCCACATGAGGTTCCACTACCTAGTTTGGCTCCCGTTTACCATCAGCCCCTCTCTTGATGCCTGTAAAGAAGCTACGGGGAGGGGGGGAGAAAAGCCAGCCATATATGAGTGTAGGAAGCAGGGATAGCGACCCCAGATAAGGGTGCAAGTATCAGCAGGTGGGTAGTCAGCATTTGGGTGTGATCAAGAAATGGGCTGAATAGCAGCTGGGGCCCCTACAGCGTACTTTTCCAGTGGCAATCATGTGCTGGCAGGGTGGTGACTAGAACAAAAACAGTTAACCGCACAGCAAAGTCAGGCATAAGTTCCGGACAACAATCAAGGTCCATAGCCGCCACATAGGGTTCAGCCGGGCAGGAGAGAGAAAAAATAAATAAAAAAAAGGGTCAAAACAACAGAGCAAACATTGTAGACCATACACAAGGGTGCGGGATAAAAGATGAAAGGGACAATACTACCCGTTCCCGATGCCAGTCCGATATGATAGTTGCCCTATGGATGTTCAGCGACTGCCAGATCGATCCTCCTTCTGGGTGACACGGATGCGTTTAAAGGGAGGTTTAGTTGGGCTATGTTGATGAGGTTGAGCAGACGGAGAGGATGAATTTTCTGCCGAGCTGGTGTGATCCATAGCCGCTCCCAGGGTGTTGATGTAGCTCTCTGCTTCGTCGGGTGTGGCGAAGGCGAGTTGTTCCCCGTCTTGTGTTTGGACCCGAAGGATTGCCGGGTAAGCTAACGAGAACCGGACTCGGGCATTATGAAGAGTGGTACAAGTCGCAGAGAAGGCTTTGCGCCGGTTCATCACCTCCACGGAGTAGTCCGCAAAGAGCAGCAGTCGCGCTCCATCCACGGACAGTGCGCGTGTGCGCCGAAACTTCTGCATAATGGCCGCCTTGTCAGCAAAGTTGAGGTATTTAACTATGACTTGGCGAGGCTTGACGCGAGTTTCTGAGTATTGCCCAATGCGATGTGCTCTTTCGATGGTACAGGGTATGCGGAGTCCCAATTGCTCAGGGATGATTTTCGCGCAGATATTCGTGAGCTGAGTAGTGGAGACCGATTCCGGGAGTCCGACAATGCGCAGATTGTTCCTCCTCGAGCGATTTTCCAAATCGTTGAGTTTGTCCCACAGATCCTTATTCACAGTATTTAGACGTGCCAGCACAGCTGATGCGGCCGTGGAGTCATCTTCTAGCAATGATACCCTGTCCTCCACATGTGTAAGCCTCTGAGCCTGCGCTTGTACTTCAATGTGGAGCTGTTCCAGACCCCTGTGTACTGCGGCATCTACTGTGGCAGTGAGTGTGGGACCCAGCAGAGCCACAACTGCTTGAGCTATACCCGCAGGGGAGGCAGGGTCTATGGCTGCGGGTGACAGAATAGCAGTGTGAGGCGGCGGCTGCGTCTGTGTTTGCACTGGCGCGGGTGACGGCTCTGCCTGGGAGAGAGCGGCGGCCATCTTGGCTGCGTCTGCCGTCGACTCTCCCGCTGGATGGATCGTGGCGGCGGCTGCAACCCGTGCGTACGATCGCTCCACAAAGCGATCCATCCGTGCCCAGGATGTAGCGGGGGTTAAGGGGGATCTCCCCGAAGCTAATAGCGGTGAATACGGCCGGTTTGGAGAGGAGCGTGGCGGGAGCAGAGGATAACTACCTCTCCCTCATGTGGCGCCGGAACCGGAAGTCTCCGCTTCTTTAAGTCTTTTGACAAAGAAACATTTTTTTCTCGTAGCCATATCCATAGCAAGGAAGGTATCGGAATTGGCGACTCTTTCATGTAAAGAACCGTATATGATTATTCATGATGACAGGGTAGTGCTGCTGTCAGGGTATCAATCCCACTCACCTTCCGATTCCTCAGCTGCGTGACAGCCCAGCGCCATCGCGCTCCCTTGGGCGGCGCGTGCGCGCGCCTGGTGCGTCTGCCCGCCGCGGGCACGTGCACGGGCGCGCGGCCGTTCACGGCGCGCGCGCGCGTGCACGCACGGGCCCGTCCCGCTCTGGGCCAATCAGTGGCCTGAGCGGCCTATTTGAACCAGCCCCTTCCTCCTCTCTGGTTGCTGGTTTGTAAACAGCTACTGTGTGATTTGCTAAAGACTACCTATTGGATTCCTGTGATACCTGACCCTTGGCTTTTGTTTTTTGGACTGCTGCTTTCTGGAATTACTTGACCCCGGCTTGAACCTTGATATCCGATCTGCCTCCGCCCTTGACCTCCGGCCTGAACTTGGACTATCGCTATCTCTTAATCCCTGTCCACGGCTTGTTACCCGGACCTGTTTCCAGCCCTACCCGACCTACGAATTACCTGATCCCGGTCATATACCTCTGTGCACGGACTACCGTCTGCTTCATTTGCTGCAGCCTTCCAGCCGGTGACCTGCCAGTACCTACTCCACGCACCTGCCTTGATCTGCCTGGACCCGCTTCACGCACCAGACCTTCACCTTCCCACTGGTACCGGTGCCTCCGGGTGCGTCTGTCCCTCTGTTCCCATTCCAGGGGACAGATCGCATCAGGTCGCAAAGGTGAGCCACCCTCAGCATCTCGGCCTTGGTAAGTGAACTTCCTGACAGTACAAACCAGCCAATGTCTGAGGCCGACAGGGTGCGCTCACCTTTTGAGACTCTTTGCCAGCAAGTCTCAACCTTAACGGACGCCGTTCAAAAATTACAGGAGGGATATCTTCAGATGGATGGCCGCCTTCAACAGTTGACCACCGCACCTGGACCATCAGTCCCCCCTGCAGTTCCGGGAGCGGGGGCCTCTACCACCCAGCCCGCTCCAGCACCAGCAATGGTTGTGACTCACCCGGAGCCCCGGGTACCTACCCCCGAGCGGTTTACGGGCGACCGCAAGAAGTTTCGGGCCTTTAAAAACGCCTGTTCTCTGTACTTAGCCTTGCAACCCAGAACTTTCTGTTCCGAAGCTGTGAAGGTAGGCTTCGTGATGTCGCTCCTTACTGATGAACCACAGTCCTGGGCACACAGTCTTATGGAACAAAGAAGCCCAATTCTGGATACTATGGACTCTTTTTTTGAACACATGTCCAAAATATATGCCGATCCTTTGCTCTCAGCCACGGCTGAGGCCACTCTTCATAATTTGAACCAGGGTAGGAGGCCTGTGGAGGATTACATTGCAGAGTTTAGAAAATGGTCTGCTGACACTGGGTGGAACGAGCCTGCCCTCAAATACCAATTTCGTCAAGGACTGTCCGAGTCCCTCAAGGACGAGTTGGCTAGGCTCGACCCTCCTGCTTTACTTGAGGACCTGATTCAGTCAGCCACCCAGCTTGACCGACGTCTCCGGGAACGACGGGCGGAACGCTTCCAAGCGAACCGTCCCAACTGGATTCCACCAAGGTCCTCTCCTGCTCCTCCATCTCTTTCGGTCCCACCGGTTCCTACTCTTCCAGATCCTGAACCCATGCAACTTGGCCTAGTCCGGGGACCCCTCACTCCTGAAGAGAGACAGCATAGACGTCGGTCCAACCTGTGCCTGTACTGTGGCGGAGCTGGCCACTTCCTTCGTTCCTGTCCAGTAAGACCTTGTAAGTTGAAGTCACCACCTACTCTCAGTTACCACATTGCTAATTCACAGACTCATGTTGTCCTCTTTCTTTCCTTGCAGCTCCCGGAGGGGGCAACCCGGCTGCCAGCCATAATTGACTCTGGAGCATGCAGCTGCTTTCTGTATTCTGCCCTGGCCCAGAAGCTGCGCATTCCCTGCCGTCCTAAAGACTTCCATCTACAAATCCATCTGGCGGACGGTTCTCTTCCCCGTTCCGGTCTCGTCACCCAGGAAACTCAGCCTATCCTTGCCATCTCTGACACCAGACATCAAGAACTTCTTTGTTTGGACCTTCTACCGTCCCCAATGGTTCCCATCATCTTGGGACTTCCTTGGCTGCAGGTTCATCAACCATGCATAGATTGGTGCAAGAAAGAGATCAAATTTTCATCCTCTTACTGCTCCCAGTACTGCCACCTACCTCCTAAGACCTCTTGTTCCATCCTGTCTACCATACCGGACAATCCCCTTCTTATTCCGTCTGCTTATATCGAGTTTAAGGACGTTTTTGACAAGCAACAGGCTGATCGCCTTCCCCCACACAGGCCATATGATTGTCCTATTGACCTTTTGCCTGGCTCTAAGATCCCTTTTGGCCGTATCTTCCCCTTGTCTGAGACGGAGTTAGTTGCCCTCAAGGCCTATATTGATGAAAACTTGACAAAAAAAATCATTCGCCCTTCTTCTTCGCCAGCCGGAGCTGGAATTTTCTTTGTTGAGAAGAAGGACGGCTCCCTCAGGCCTTGTATCGACTACCGGGAATTAAATAAGATTACCATCAAAAATCGTTATCCGCTGCCCCTCATCTCAGAATTGTTCCAATGTTTCCGTGCGGCCCAAGTCTTCTCCAAACTAGATCTCCGCGGGGCCTACAATCTCATCAGGATCAGGGCCGGAGATGAGTGGAAAACTGCCTTCAGATCCAGGTTCGGGCATTTCGAGTACCAAGTAAAGCCTTTCGGCCTTCTAATGCTCCCGCCACGTTCCAGCATCTGGTTAACGATATTTTCCGCCAATATTTGGATGATTTTCTGGTTGTTTATTTAGACGACATCCTTATTTTTTCAGTTTCCCTCGAGCTACACCGGACCCACGTCAAGAAAGTTCTGGCCATTCTCAGAGAACACAAATTGTACCTTAAGGCCGAAAAGTGCGAGTTTGAGAAAACAACCATCCAATTTCTGGGGTTCATCATCTCAACCAACGGGATTGCTATGGATCCACAAAAAGTTAAGGCTGTCCAAGACTGGCCCGCTCCGGTTGATAAGAAAGGCATACAACGATTCATTGGCTTTGACAATTTTTACCGGAGGTTTATTGTTGGCTTCTCCTCTATAGTAGCCCCTATTACCGAGCTAACCCGTCAGGGGTGTCGCTTTTACTGGCCCCAGGAGGCTCAAGAGGCTTTCACACAACTTAAAGCTACCTTCTCCTCCGCACCTGTTCTACGGCATCCCGACCCGGCTCTGCCTTTCATTTTGGAAGTTGATGCTTCTGAGACCGCCATTGGCGCTATTTTGTCACAAAGACAGGGGCTAAAATCTCTCCTTCATCCGGTGGCATACGCTTCCCGGAAGTTAACCCCTCCAGAAAAAAACTATGACGTTGGAGACCGGGAACTGTTGGCTATTAAATTTTCTTTAGAAGAGTGGAGATACCTTTTGGAAGGCGCCCTTCATCCCATATTAATCTTCACTGACCATCGAAATTTGGAATACCTGCGTTCTGCTAAATGCCTAAAACCTAGACAAGCCCGTTGGGCCCTCTTTTTTACTCGTTTCAACTTTCACATCACTTTTAGACCAGGCTCAAAGAATGGAAAGGCTGACGCCCTCTCTAGAATGTTCTCGGACACCTCCGCCAGGCCAGAACCTAGTACCATCCTTACCGCCCAGAATTACTTTTTGGTTTCCCAAACAGACCTGCTAAACGCTCTGAAAGAGGCCTCCAAATGTTGCTCTGACCCAATCATACTTTCTCTAGAGAGACGAGACGACCTGCTATGGTCACGGAATAAGATCGTTGTACCAGTGGAACTAAGACAACAAATTCTAAGTATGTTTCATGATCACAAATTAGCAGGCCATTTCGGAACACAAAAAACTGCCGAATTGATCAACCGTTCCTTCTGGTGGAGTGGAGACATGACTGCAAGATCTATGTCTCTTCTTGTCCTCGCTGCAAAGGGCCAAAGACCAAGTCCTGGGGTCTGTTGAAGCCTCTTCCCGTTCCGGAACGCCCATGGACAGAGGTTTCCATGGACTTCATTGTCGATCTGCCCCCCTCTGAAGGTTTCACCACGATCTTGGTTGTAGTTGACCGTCTATCCAAAATGGCCCATTTTCTGCCTATGATCGGCACACCCTCTGCGACAGAGACGGCCAAAATTTTTTTCAAAGAGATAGTGAGACTGCACGGTGTGCCCAAGAGCGTTGTATCCGACAGAGGGGTGCAGTTCACGTCCAAGTTCTGGAAGGAGCTCTGTAAAGCACTGGAAATCAAAGTCTGCCTATCTTCTGCCTATCATCCGCAATCCAACGGTCAGACGGAAAGAACCAACCAAACATTGGAACAATATCTCCGTTGTTTTTGCTCTGTCTCCCAGGATGATTGGTCATCTTTACTGCCGTCGGCAGAATTTTCCTATAATAATTCAATACATGCATCCACTAATCAAACTCCTTTTTGGGCCAATTTCGGCTATCACCCTTCATTCCTTCCGGATTCCATCCCTGAAACACCTGTCCCAGCGGTCCAGGAGCATTTAGTCCACATTCAGCAGAACTTTCAGAAACTTCAAGAAGTCATGCAACACGCACAGGAAAATTTCAAGAAATACTACGACAGGAACAAAAAGGAGTGTCCGGCCTTCAGAGTTGGGGAAAAGGTTTGGCTATCTGCTCTTAACCTTAAATTACCAATTCCATCTCAGAAGCTGGGCCCGAGGTTCATCGGCCCATTCGAAATCAAACGAAAAATTAACCCCGTGGCCTTTGAACTAGCATTACCCGGAAACTACAAGATTCATCCAGTTTTTCATGCCTCTTTACTTAAACCAGTCTTGTCTAGCCCGTTCCTTGGGAGAGAGGAACTTCCACCTCCACCAGTAGAGGTTGAGGGAGAAGAGGAATTTGAGGTGGAAACTATCCTAAGCTGCAGAAAGAGGGGGAGACAGCTCCAATATTTAATCAAATGGAAAGGATATCCTCCAGAAAATAACTCCTGGGAGCCTTCTAGAAATCTACACACTCCCCGTTTGATGGACAGTTTGGGCGTTCGGAGCCCGCCCCTTGGGGGGGGCACTGTCAGGGTATCAATCCCACTCACCTTCCGATTCCTCAGCTGCGTGACAGCCCAGCGCCATCGCGCTCCCTTGGGCGGCGCGTGCGCGCGCCTGGTGCGTCTGCCCGCCGCGGGCACGTGCACGGGCGCGCGGCCGTTCACGGGCGCGCGTGCACGCACGGGCCCGTCCCGCTCTCGGCCAATCAGTGGCCTGAGCGGCCTATTTGAACCAGCCCCTTCCTCCTCTCTGGTTGCTGGTTTGTAAACAGCTACTGTGTGATTTGCTAAAGACTACCTATTGGATTCCTGTGATACCTGACCCTTGGCTTTTGTTTTTTGGACTGCTGCTTTCTGGAATTACTTGACCCCGGCTTGAACCTTGATATCCGATCTGCCTCCGCCCTTGACCTCCGGCCTGAACTTGGACTATCGCTATCTCTTAATCCCCGTCCACGGCTTGTTACCCGGACCTGTTTCCAGCCCTACCCGACCTACGAATTACCTGATCCCGGTCATATACCTCTGTGCACGGACTACCGTCTGCTTCATTTGCTGCAGCCTTCCAGCCGGTGACCTGCCAGTACCTACTCCACGCACCTGCCTTGATCTGCCTGGACCCGCTTCACGCACCAGACCTTCACCTTCCCACTGGTACCGGTGCCTCCGGGTGCGTCTGTCCCTCTGTTCCCATTCCAGGGGACAGATCGCATCAGGTCGCAAAGGTGAGCCACCCTCAGCATCTCGGCCTTGGTAAGTGAACTTCCTGACAGCTGCATCCTCACCCGACTTTTTCACCTAAGGTGGTTTCACGATTTCATCTGAATCAAGATATAATCCTACTGTCTTTTTTTTTTTGTTTCCAGATCTGTGGAGGAAGAGAGTCTACACCATGGGTCTTCAAACTACAGCCCTCCAGTTGTTCAGGAACTACAATTCCCATGTCTAGTCATGTCTTTGAATAATATGAAAATGAAGAACTTAAATAAAAAAAGTGGTCACTGCACTGTGGGGGGAAAAAGGGGTGGTGGGGGGGGGAAGGTGAGTGGAAGGACTGTGGGTGGACTAGAGACAGTGACAAAAGATACTGCAATAAACAATATAAATAGTGGAACTGCATACAGATGTGCGTAGTTCAAAGTTAATCATTGGAGTTTGTTATAGACCACCCAATGTTAACGAGGAGGTGGAGACTCGGCTCCTTGCACAGATGGAAAGGGCTGGGACGGTGATAATAATGGGGGATTTTAACTACCCAGAAATTGACTGGAGTAATGGCACTGCTGTAACAGTTAAAGGGCAACAATTTAAAAACCTATTGCAGGACAATTTTATGGTCCAGCTTATTGAGGCCCCAACTAGGAATGATGCTCTGTTGGACCTGGTAATCTCAAACCCTGCAGAGCTTATTACTAATATTCAGATAAAGGAACACCTGGGTAGCAGTGATCATAACATGATTTCATTTGATGTTAGCTGTAAGCAAGAAATACATACAGGAAAGATAAAAACACTTAATTTCAAAAGAGCACATTTCCAAGGATGAGGGCTGCTCTCCAGGACTTGGGACTGCAAGGGAATATCGGCACCGATGAATAGAAATTTAAATTCTTCAAAAAGACTGTCTGGAACCTCACTGCAAAGTATATATTTTGCAAAGTATATATTCCCATGGGCAATAACTTTAAAAGACTAAAAATAAAACCTATTTGGTCCACGGTCAAAGTTAAAAAAGCTATAAACAATAAGAAAATAGCTTTTTAAAAATATAAAGATGAAGGAACACTAGTGTCGTTTAAATGTTACAAAGAATATAATAGAATATGTAAAAAGGAAATCAAGGATGCAAAAATTCAAAATGAACAACAGATTGCAAAAGATAGTAGGACAAACCCCAAAAAATGCTTTAAATATATTAATAGTAAAAAGGTGAAGTCTGAGCATGTAGGTCCTTTACAAAATAATCTAGAGTGGGTGACTGAGGACAAAGAGAAGGCAAATGTATTAAATGCTTTCTTTAGTTTCGTGTATACAATGGAGCATGGGGGAGCTCATGTCCATAATGGGGGTGGGAGTGACACAGCCCCAAATCCACAATGGCTCAAAAGTGATATGGTCCAGAAATATTTAGACAGAACAAAGGTGGATAAAGCACCTGGACCAGATGGCATCCACCCACGGATCCTAAAAGAATTGAGCTCTGTAATTTCAAAGCCACTGTATCTAATATTTAGGGACTCATTAATTACAGGAATAGTACCACTGGATTGGCGTAGAGCCAATGTGGTGCCTATATTTAAAAAGGGAACAAAGTCTTCACCAAGTAACTATAGACCTGTTAGTTTAACTTCTATAGTTGGGAAGATACTGGAACGTTTAATAAAAGACCACATGGATGAGTTCTTGCTGGAAACAAACTATTTAAGCAACAGACAGCATGGATCTATGAAAGACAGAAGTTGCCAGACAAACCTGATTTCCTTTTATGAAGAGGTAAGTAAAACCCTGGACAGAGGTGTGGCTGTGGACGTGGTATACTTGGTTTTTGCTAAAGCGTTCGATACAGTTCCCCACACACGGCTCATGTGTAAGGTAAGGTCTACAGGATTGGATATAGCAGTTTGTAAATGGATAGAAAACTGTCTGAAAGACAGAATTCAGAGAGTCGTGGTTAATGATTCCTACTCTGAATGGTCCATGGTTATCAGCGGTGTACCCCAAGGTTCAGTGCTGGGACCCTTACTTTTTAATATATTTATAAATGATATTGGGTCTGAGATCAAAAGTAAAATTTCTGTCTTTGCAGATGACACCAAGATATGTAGTGGAATAACGTCCTTACAGGATGTTGCCAATTTACAAGCCGACCTCAATGCTCTGTCTAATTGGGCGACTAAGTGGCAGATGAGGTTTAATGTTGATAAATGTAAAGTTATGCACTTAGGGGCTAAGAATATGCATACATCATACATGCTAGGGGGAGTACAACTGGAGGATCTGTAGTGGAGAAGGATCTGGGGGTTTTAGTTGATCATAAGCTCAATAATGGCATGCAATGCCAAGCTGCGGTTTCCAAAGCGAGCAAAGTCATTTCTTGTATTAAGAAAGGTATGGACTCAAGAGAGAGAGATATCATTTTGCCCCTGTACAAATCATTAGTAAGACCTCATCTGGAATATGCAGTCCAGTTTTGGGCACCAGTTCTCAAAAAGGATATCGGAGAACTGGAGAAAGTGCAGAGAAGGGCAACCAAATTGATAAGAGGCATGGAGGAGCTCAGCTATGAGGAAAGATTAGAAGAACTAAATGTATTCACTCTTGAGAAGAGGAGAATGAGGGGGGATATGATCAACATGTACAAATATATAGTGTTGCTCACGAATATTCGCATTGCGAATATTCGCAACGAATATTGCATAATCGAGTATTCGCGAATAACTCGAATATCGCGGCGAATATTCGCAATTTCGAATATTCGTATTTTTCAAAATTCGCAAAAAATTCGCAATAAATTTCGCAATCAATTTCGCGATCGCGAAATTTCGCAATTTTTTTTTTATAAAATATAGCGAATATTCGTAAATATCGAATATTCGTGATATTTTGTAAAAAAAAAAAAAAAAAATCGCGAAAATTCGCATTGCCGAAAAAATCGCATTGCCGAAAATTCGCATTGTCGAAAATTCGCATTGTCGAAAATTTGCATTGCCGAAAATTCGCATTGCCGAAAATTCGCATTGCCGAAAATTCTCAATTTTTTTTTTTTTAAATATCACGAATATTCGATATTAACGAATATTCGCAAATATTCTTCGAAATATTCGCGAAATATCGCGAAATCGAATATGGCGTATTCCGCTCATCACTACAAATATATAAGAGGTCCATAAAGTGAACTTGGTGTTGAGTTATTTACTTTACGGTCAACACTGAGGACAAGGGGGCACTCTTTACGTCTAAAGGAAAAGAGATTTCACTTCCAAAAATACAGAAAGGTTTCTTCAGAGTAAGAGCTGTTAAAATGTGGAACAGACTCCCTCCAGACGTGGTTCTGGCCATCTCAGTAGATTGCTTTAAGAAAGGCCTGGATTCTTTCCTAAATGTACATAATATAACTGAGTACTAAGATGTGTAGATAAGTTGATCCAGGGTAAATCCGATTGCCTCTTGGGGGATCAGGAAGGAATTTTTCCCCCCTGCTGTTTCAAATTGGATCATGCTCTGCTGCGGTCCTCTGGATCAACTGTGGGTATAGAGTTGGGTATATGTGATGTACTGTGTTTTTTTTTATTTTTTTTTATGGTTGAACTGGATGGATTTATGTCTTTTTTCAACCTGACTAACTATGTAAAATAGATAATGTAAAAGTGCAGTGAACAAAACACCTGTAATACTGTAATGGTTAACAGTGAATGTACATAGTATGAATACTACTACATAAAAACCCAGACAGCATGAATATAGTGCAAAAAATATATATAACAAGAATCACACATGTGATAAAGTCCTATCCATAGACAGAAACCAAAATAGTAGTCCAGTAATTGCTCCACAGAGCAGTGTCTAGATGAAACACCTCCACCCAAGATGCAGCATGCCAGATGGAATCTTCAGTGATAAAACCTCTGAGTGTACCAGCAGCTCACCTCACGGCTGTTTGTCCAAACAGCTACAAAAAGACACAGGTCGAAGCTGGATAAATAGGCTGTGGAATTTTGAGGTCACTTTTGGCAAATATAAAGGATCCTGTCTGAGGATTACCCTATCCTCTAGGAGCAACACAAAGGGCTCTTTTATGGTCAGAGCTTGTAGGTCACTTACCCTTCTGGCTGTCGTGATTGCCAGAAGGAAGGCCATCTTAAGTGAAAGAAACGTAACAGAAATCTGAGCCACCGGCTCAAAAGGGTTTTTGGTTAGAGCATCTAATACCAGGGTACAACCAGGCTGCAACCTAGACCCTGAGTGTACTGACTGCTAAGCCCTGGTCTAGTCCCTCTTGGAGAAAATCCAGGACCATGGGGATTGTTTGGAGAGAACCTTCTCTAGGCTGAGCCCAGCGAGAGAAAACTTTTGCATAGATTTTTCTGGTGACTGGCTTCCTTCTCTGCAAGAGTGTCTCAATCACCTTTTCCGAACATCCCCTACGCCTGCGGATCTCCCTCTAAAACACCATGCCGCCAGGGAAAGAAAACCTGGATCGGGATGTAACACTGGTCCCTGGGAGAGGAGATCGCATCTGGACGGGAGATGCAGCGGAGGAGCCATTGACCACCTTCTCAGTGTGGGGAACCATGCTCACTTCGGCCACTAGGGTGCGATCAGAATAAGGCATCCGTTTGACCTGGATAGCTTCTGCAATACCCAGGGGATGAGAGCACCAGGGGTGGGAATGCATACACTAATGCATATCTGAGCCAGGGCATCTATCTATGGGAGTCCTGCTCTCTAGTGAGAGAGAAATACTTGGGAACTTTCCTGTTCTTCCTGCAAGCAAACAAGGCTATCTCTGGTCTGCCAAAGTGTTGTTTAGCTCCCACTCTCCTTGATGAATGGGTTGCCTGCTGAGGAAGTCTGCCTGAATGTTGAGGGACCCCCTTACATGAACCGCCGAAACAGAGAATATTCTCCTCCACATCCCCCTGGATCTCCTAGGTCAGTTTCATCAGCTTGCTGGACCTTGTTCCCCCCTGATGATTTAGGTAGGACACAGGTTCTGCGTTGTCCGAGAAGATCTGTACTTGCCTTCCCTGGACCTGGTCTCTGAAAACGTTTAATGCTTTTCGGACCGCCAACAGATCCCTGAAATTGGAAGAAGCTTTGCTCTGCTCCCGGTCCCAAGAGCCCTGGGCGAAGAGATCTCCCATATTAGCTCCCCTGCCCCAGGGACTTGCGTCCGTAGTCAGAATCAATGGATTCTGTTGGGTCCAGGACCGACCTCCCGACATGTTGTCTGTATTGAGCCACCAGTCTAGGGAGTTCCTTGTCTCTTCTGAAAAGGGACACTGGTATGTGAACTACTGGGATGCAGGATGACATGAGCCCCAGCACTCTCATCGTGGCCTTTAGAAAGGTCTCTCTGGTACCAAGCAGAGCAGACACTGCTCTTTGCACTTTTGTGATCTTTTCTTGAGGTAGAAAGATCTTTTGGTTCACTGTGTCTACCTGGTGCCCTAAAAACACCTTGGATTGTGCAGGATCTAGGGAGGATTTCTCTCTGCTGACTAGCCACCCCAGATATTCTAGCGTGGACAGCCCTTTGTCTCGGTCTGCCTGGAGCTGTTCCAAGGCCAGACTGAAAATAAGCATGTCTTCCAAGTATGGGATCAGGGCTATCTCCCGGAGGTGTAGGATAGACACCACCTCGGCCAGAACTTTGGTGAAAACTCTCGGAGTGGCCACTAGGCCTTGAACTGCCAGTGTCGGACGCCCTGTTTCATCTGCACTGCAAATTTTAGGAACTTCTGATGTTTCGGGGAAATGAGAATATGCAAGTAAGCATCCTTTAAGTCAAACATTATCATAAAGACCCCCTCCTGGAGGTGTCTTCTGACCGTGTAGATGCTCTCCATCCGGAATTTTACGGATGGTTTTGGCACCACAAATATGTGGGAATAAAATCCCTGGCCGATCTGATCTATGTGAACAGGAATGATGACCTCCTGTTCCGCTAGTTCTCGGACACTCCCCAAAAGGCCCCTTGCTTTCAATGGATCTTTGGGGAGATAGGTCAGGATAAAGTTTGGGGGAGGGGTAGACAAACTCTAGTTTGTATCCCTTTCTTATCAAATTTTAAATGTAAGGACTGAGAAATGTTTTTCCACTGAGGGAGGAACCACGAGAGCCTTCCGCCAACTTTTATGTTGGTGTCATTTGGATCGGCCCCCGGAAAAAAGGATTCCACCTTTTTCCTTGCCTTTACCAAATCCCCACTTTTTCCTTGGCTCCTTCTTCCCCTTAAAACGTTTTTTAGAAGAGGGGCCTCGAAAAATAGTCTTCCCTTTTATCCTTCTCGGGCTTAGCAGGGAATTTTTTGTCTTTTTCTGTGGACCGGGACAGTACCTGTACAATCTGATCTGAACCGAAAAGCAGAGATCCTTCAAAGGGTATCCCACACAGACGAGACTTGGATGTGAAATCTCCATCCCACGTCTTTACCCAAAGGGCTCTTATAGCAGAATTTAGAAGGGCTGCCGACTTGGCGGTTGTTCTAACTGTCTCTACTGCGGCATCTGCCAAATAGGCCACCGCCTTCCCCGACCACTTCCATTGAATCTAACACCTCTTTAGATTTACTCTCCTGTGCTACGTGGTCCATTAGTCTGCGGACCCATGCGTCCGCATTTCTGGCGACATATGCGGAGGCCACCGCAGGGCTCATAGCAGCTGCATTGGCATCCCAAGCCCTGCGTAGCTAAAATTCAGATTTATTGTCCATCGGATCCCGAATGCTCCCGGAATCTTCAAAGGACAGATCTGAACATTTGGATACTTGCGCCAAAGAAGCATCCAGATGCAGGACTTTAAAGAATCTGTCTTCTACCTCAGCTTTAAAGGGGCACCTACGCTCTCAGGCTTTAAGTCTTAAAACCTTGCACTCAGGTTACTTCCATTCTCTTAAAATAATACCCTTAAGAGATTTGTGTACCGGAAAGGATTTGGCTTGGGCTTTTCTGAGTCCCCTGTACAGCCTATCTTGTACTGAGACTTGAGTGGGCGGTAGCTGAATGTCCTCAGAGGTATATAGAGCCTGGAGGAGATCCTCCATATCCTCAGCTGAAAAGAGATGTCCGACAGGTCAGTTTCACGGAGACTACCCTGGTCAGAATCCACCTCTTCTTCGAGAACTCTGATCCAAGGTTTCTAACTCATCTAAGTAAGGGACAGTCCCTGAGATCCTTCTGTCACACTTGGGTCTCTACCAGAGAGGGGGAGCTTTCCCTACCTACGGGGGGCTTCCTCCCTGTTTGCTACCATAGCCTTGAAAGACTGGAGAGTAGCGAGCATTTCAGCCTGTAGTGCCCGGCACTCCTTCATAGCTTGTATGGAAAAAAGTCTAATGCGCTACTGTGAGTAAACTGTGGTGGAAGTGTGGGTAGCACCCACAAATTGGGGCAGCTCAATCTGTAGTGTTCACAATCACGAAATGATAAATGGGTAAAGTGGGTGATAAGCGCTACAAAAAGTGGTGCATAAATCCTGCAAACATACAATATATAATAATATATAAATAATATATACCAAAAACAAAACCTCAAAGTGCTATGTGCAAAACAAAGCTATAGGTGCTAAATACAAATGATAGTGAGGAAACACTGATGATCATAATTAAAGTTCCGTGTGTCAAACACTGATGAGTGACCAAGGGTAAATAGGTGATGAGTTCCCTTGAGGGTGGTGGGGGATGAGCTGGATATCAATGGCACCAGGCAGGATCTGGCCAGCAACAGCTGGCGGGCTGGATGGTGATGTGATAGATAACTTTTCCCAAGAGTTTATTCAGTGCTGGACATCCCCAACAGGTAATGTAGTTCCCTTACCTTCAGGGTGCTATATGAGAACATATAGTTGGATGGATCCAGGTGTGTAGATCTCACGGTCCTAGATAGGTGTCCTCTGTTGTGTCCAGGAACTGCTCTTAATCCAAGCTCGACCGTCCAAGTAATGGATGTGGTGGATATGGAATGTGAAAAAGAGAATCTCCAATCGTGAAGTACGTTAACCAACGTGGGTTTATTTAAATAGATAAAAGAGAGTCCAGCAATAATTGGCACAAAATAGAAATAAAATAAGATAATGGGAAAAACCAAAAGTAAAATCCAAAAGTAAAAAATCAAGACAGAGCGATCGTACCGCCGCCTGTATACAAATGTTGTCCGGCTGATGCGGATATAGCGTGAACACGGCTTTCCCTGAAAGGGAAGGGAAAGCCGCGTTCACGCTATATCCGCATCAGCCGGACAACATTTGTATACAGGCGGCGGTACGATCCAACTATATGTTCTCATATAGCACCCTGAAGGTAAGGGAACTACATTACCTGTTGGGGATGTCCAGCACTGAATAAACTCTTGGGAGAAGTTATCTATCACATCACCATCCAGCCCACCAGCTGTTGCTGGCCAGATCCTGCCTGGTGCCATTGATTGATATCCAGCTCATCCCCCACCACCCTCAAGGGAATTCATCACCTATTTACCCTTGGTCACTCATCAGTGTTTGACACACGGAACTTTAATTATGATCATCAGTGTTTCCTCACTGTCATTTGTATTTAGCACCTATAGCTTTCCTTCATAGCTTGTGCTGTCTCCTTGCCTGCTAATCTATAAATGCACTTAAAGCAGAAGGCTTTTGCATGTCCCTGTGGGAGTTTATCACCACAGTTCCCACAGCGCGTAGATATACTTGAGGCATTCAGTCTCTGAAACAGACAAATAAAACCCTGTTACCCATAGGTTATTTCTGTGGGGGAGAGTGTAATAGGGCCACCCCGAAATCTTCTCCCACCCCGTCAGCAGAGTCACTCACCCCCTGTGGTGAATTGTGATGCCAGAATCGGTCCGTCCTTCATTCTGCTTTGGGCAGCCGGCCTGTCTGGGAAGGATCGCTCTGTGCAGGGTGGGGGGGACGCAGGACCGTGGACCCCCGCTCTTGAGCCGTGTGACACACCGCTTGCTGCCATTTTGGTTTAGCCCAGGCGTGGCGGAAATGAAATCATCCAGGTGTGCCACAAGTCACATCCGGGCATGCGCAGTGGCCACAGTGGGACGCTGAAGATCGCATCGCGGTCCGGAGGCGATCTCCTCTTCCCCACTCTTATCACAAACTGCCCGACAGCCTCAGAGACTCCCTCCTTACCAAGGGGGACATCCGAGCGGCTCCTCCTTGCCATCTACAACTGTCAGGTAGCAGGAGAGAGTGGGATACATGGTCCCTGGGGATGTGGACAGTTTCACCGTGCCCAGCACCACCAGTATTCTCAGGGAGGCTTCCTGTAAAGCTGTCCACGTATTGCTCCCTGAGAATAGGTAGAAGGGAGACCACCTGAAAGATAGCCAAAGCTCTATCTGACCCTGCAGCCCCCACTGACTGCCTTTGGTCAGAAATTTCAGGAGTAAAGACCTTGGTCCCAGACCTTAGTCTTTTTTACAAAATAAAAATTGTTTTGCTGCCATCCTGTGGGAAACACAATCAATAACTGGAGGGACAGAGACAATCAAACTCTGTTGTTGATCGTGTTTCCTGTCAGGTGGGACCTGTCATCTCAGGTGTGCCGTCCTGGAAGATGACTGGAGAAAAGAAGATTCCTCCTTTTCAGGTGAAAGCGCACTCGACTAGAGCAGTTGGTGCTTTGTGGGCAATGCAACATCCAGGCCTCCATGGTTCAGATCTGTAAGGCTGCTACTTGGTCTTTGGTCCATACATTTACTAGGTTCTACCAGGTAGATGTGAGAGGGTAGGAGGATGCCACCTTTGGGCGTAGTGTGCTGCAGGCAGCAGTATAGATCATCTGGCTCAATGGCGGTCTTTATTCTGATCTGTGTCTCCCTCCCCTCAATTTAAGAATTGCTATGGGACATCCCATTAAGTAATTAAGGCTCTGTGTCCTGTGATGTATGAGCAAAAATAGGATTGTTTAATACAGCTTACCTGTAAAATCCTTTTCTCGGGAATACATCATGTGACAAAGAGCTCCTGCCCTCTTCGAAGTTAAACGTGGGACACATTGCTTTGCTGCAAAACTGAGGTACTCTCCATTTGGGAGGGGTTATATAGGGGAGAAACTTAATTCTAATTGGGTTTGCCAGTGTCTAATCACCTGTGGTGACTACATAACCCATTAAGTAATTAGGGCTCTGTGTCCCGTGATGAATTCCCAAGAAAAGGATTTTACAGGTAAGCTGTATTATAAAATTCTATTTTTTTTGGCTGTGAGACCATCATTTAATGACTGATAAATCATTCAGTGGACATAAATGAATACATTTTGTGTTAGTTTATTTTACATATACCTCTGCAAACAGTTCGGAAGGGAAACAAACTAACTTTTTTATTTTATCGTTCGTTCTGCAGAAAATTTTCAAACTTTGTCTGTTTTTTTTCAGCTCAAAAAGATTCCCAACGATTATCGATGTTTGTGTCCATTAACTGAAGCTAGAAAACAAACAAACTGGCCAAATGACTGAATTTCAGCTGATTTGTTGTGTAGTGAAGGGATATGCAATTAGCGAACCTCCAGCTGTTGCAAAACTACAGGTCCCATAAGGCAAAGCAAGACTGAAACCCGGAGGCATGATGGGACTTGCTCCCACATGAAATTGTCCAAAATGTCTTGGTAACCAAATGATTTGGACCAGTGCACAAAGCAAAGACCATAAAGACATGGATGAGAGAGTTTGGGGTGGAGGAACCTCTACCCAAAAGGATACCTTTGAGAAGAATTAGATAAGAGACTGCAAGCCAGGCCTTCTCATCCACATCAGTGCGTGACCTCATAAATGTACTTGAAAGAATAGTCAAACATTCCCCTAGACACACTCCTAAACCTTGTGGACAGCCTTTTTAGAAGAGTTGAAGCTAAGACTGGGATGCCATTAAAGTTCATGTGTGTGTAAAGGCAGGTGTCCAAATACCTATCTATGGTTGTCGAATGTTGCATCTGTTACATGAAAACTGAACAAATAGAAACAGTCACAAAATTTGTTTTAATTTTTAATTCACAAAATTTGTTTTAGAATATTCTATTTTTTTTTATTTTTTATGCAAAGCTTTCATTTGGCAATTTTCAGTAGTCGGATGCAGTAAAACTTCAGTTTACAAAATCACTGACTTCAGTTGAAATCATGTAAGGTATAATCAATCCACACAAAATGGAGAGGTAAAAAGTTTTCCTATGTTGAATTTATTAACCGGTTAAGGACCGCCGTACGACTATTTATGTTGGCAGAATGACACGGCTGGGCATATGGGCCCTTTAAGAATGCCCAGCCATGGGTCGCAAGCCGTCGGCGCGCTCGCGACCCGGTCCTGTCCTCTGTGACCGCGCCCGGAAGGGGGAGAGGTGAGTGTAAACTAACCTTCCCTGTTCTTCCTAGTGTGGTTGTCAGTGAAAGTCTGTTCCCTGTGTTAGGGAACGACGATCAGTGACATCACACACACACAGCCACGCCCTCCACAGTAAGAACACTCCCATACACACTTAACTCCTACAGCACCCCCTCCTGGTTACCCCATTCACTGCCAGTGTCATTTTCACAGTAATCAACGCATCTTTTATAGCACTTTTTCGCTCTGAAAATGACAATGGTCCCAAAAATGTGTCCGATGTGTCCTCCATAATGTCGCAGTCATGAAAAAACAGTAGTATAAAAAAAAAATATTAATAAAAATCCCATAAAACTATCCCCTATTTTGTAAATGCTATAAATTTTGCGCAAACCAATCAAACGCTTATTGCGATTTTTTTTTTTCAAAAATATGTAGAAGAATACGTATCGCCCTAAACTGAGGAAAAAAAAAATATATTGTTTGGGGTTATTTATTATAGCCAAAAGAAAAAAAATATATAGATTTTTTTTTTTTAAAGTTGTCACTCTATATTTGTTTATAGCGCACAAAATAAAAACCGCAGAGGTGATCAATTACCACCGAAAGAAAGCTCTATTTGTGTGAAAAAAGGATGCTAGGTTTGTTTGGGAGCTACGTCGCACGACTGCGCAATTGTCAGTTAAAGTGACGCAGTGCCGAATCGCAATAAGGGGCCACGTCCTTTACCTGCATATCGGTCCGTGTTTTAAGTCGTTAAGGAAAACAAAAAGCATGAGAATTATTGATTCTTCTTGATCACTCTTCATCATTTTCTATAGCTCATGATTGTCTCGATCAGCTGTGGGAACTTTATCAGAGTCTGCATTTTGAATCAGCTGATAATAAAACTGGACAACTTTTTTAAGGTTTTCTATTGAAATCCGCTCATTCAGTCCATGAATCCTAAAAGAGGGCAAAAAAAATAGTTATGTTAGCAGTACAACTAAAACTGTTGCTAAACATTGTTTCATTAATTAGTTATTCATTAATAGCTAGTTTTAGGAGGACTATGTATTTTGAGGAATGTTATGTTGGCATCATGCAGCCCTAGGAACACCAGAAAGATGATACCCCTTTGCAGGGCCGCCATCAGGAATTATGGGGCCCCTTACACAGCTTCAGTCATGGGCCCCCTGGAGCAGAGAACGGTGGGGGGTGCTGACGCCTCAAAAAAAAGGGGGGCAGCCATCTGGGGTCCTCTGGGCTTTTTAATGAAAACAAAAAATAAAAACATATAAAAAAAGTGGGGGTTGCCATCCAGGGCCCTGGGGACTTCTGGGGCCTTTTAAAGGTGTACTGCCTGTACCCCCCCCTGATGGTGGCCCTGCCCCTTTGTACCATGTGATTATCTTAGTAAAAACTTGGTGCTAGAATGCGCCATTAAAATAGAACCACTTAACTGCTCTCTGCCAAAATAATTTAGACACCCTGGTCTGACCACGACCTAATCTTAGTGACACTTTCTAATATACCTGCTAGATTAGCTAAACCCCATTGGAGATTGAACCAGTCTTTTCTAGGTAATGAGTCTTGCTGTTTAGATGTGGTCACCTACCTGAAAATGTATTTTGACACCAATAAAGTGGAGGATACCATCCCGGCCATAAATTTGGTGGTGCAGGAGAAGCCACGTGAGTAGGCCTTGGGCCATAACTTCCCATCTCTGAACCCCCTATCCCACCCTCCCTCCCACTGACCGCCTCTCTGTGGCCTGTCCCTAACGCGCTGCCGGTGTCGGACGCTGCACACACCCAAACTCACCGGACCGACAACTCATTAATCGAAAACATCGGTCCCCCCCTCCCCGGGGGTGCCGGGGGGGCTGAATTGCTGTGGGGCCCCTCATTGATGAGGAATGGAGGAGGAGGAGGCGGAAGCAGACTACTAGGAGTCGAGCGGTTTGTGCTGTTGTTGGGATGGGGGTGTTGGGGGGCCATGTTTGGACAACCCATGCCGATCAGAGGAGCAGATGGGCCGCCGCTGGGTGTTGGAGCCGCCACAATGCTGACTTGGGGAGGCGAGAACTGGGAAGCTGCACCTTGGTGGATTTTCCTGTCACCTGGGGAGTCCCCCGTTATGCTCTATACTTCGGCTGGCAAGGACAGGCCTACCATTCAGTTGGGACCGTGGAAGGCAGGTGTGGTTATTCAGTTTAATGTCAGAGATAGGAAGAAGACTGCCATGCGGTCCGCATTCTATATTGCCAAGAATGGGCTGTTGTTTATTTTTTGCACTATGTTTATGCACTATTATACAGCTCTGGTTCGATTGTTTGTTTATATTATGTTCCTCACTATAACTGTACTTTTTTTTGCACTGCTGATATACGCCACATTATACATGCATATGTGATGGGGAGGGAGGGCCAGGTGGCTTATACCTTGGCTAGGGATGAGCTGAACATACCCATGTTCGGTTCGCATCAGAACGTTCGAACAGACCGCGGGTTCGCGCGAACATTTAGAACCCCATTGAAGTCTATGGGACTCGAACGTTCAAATTCAAAAACGATAATTTTAAAGACCAATATTCAATTTAATGTTGGAAAACGTCATTCAGAACCCGGGTCTTGCCCCAGGGAACATGTATCAATGTAAAAAAAAGTTTTAAAAACGGCCGTTTTTTCCGGAGCAGCCATTTTAATGATGCTTAAAGTGAAAAAAAAAAATCCTTTAAATATCACACCTGCTGGGTGTCTATAGTAGTGGCACGCGTTTAGAAATGCCCCTGCACAACATGAAAGGACTATAAAAAAAAAGTTAATAATACTGCTTGCGCACGTGCTGTGTGGCAACAATATGTCGAATATTTTAGCGGTGGTTGGGGGCCATTATTGTTTTCTGAAAGAAACATTTTAGAAAAAAGGACACCCCTCAAACATACTGTAATTGGAGCGCAACAAGGAGCCACGTGCAAAGTATTGCATCAAAAATTGTTATTAGGCACCCCTGTTAAACAGGGGCAGAAAAATTGTGCCTTGGGCACAACACAACACTGCAACCCCTCCCAATAACTCCAATTGGAGCGCAACAAGGAGCCACGTGCAAATTATTGCATCAAAAATTGTTATTAAGTGCCCCTGTTAAACAGGGGCAGAAAAATTGTGCCTTGGGCACAACACAACACTGCAACCCCTCCCAATAACTCCAATTGGAGCGCAACAAGGAGCCACGTGCAAATTATTGCATCACAAATTGTTATTAGGCACCCCTGTTAAACAGGGGCAGAAAAATTGTGCCTTAGGCACTGGTGGCGGAGCCCAGAAACACAACATTTCTTACTAGCTATCAGCAAGAAAAGTTAGGAGGAGAAGGATATTCCATCAGCAGCATAAGAGGACAGTCACTCAGCATCAGCATACGCAGTCTAAAAGGGATCCGACATTTAAAAAAAAATATATATTATTCAGTAACATCAGCATCAGGTGCTTGGTAGCTGGTGTTGATCCAAGCCTGATTCATTTTGATGAAGGTCAGTCGATCAACAGAGTCGGTGGAGAGGCGCACCCTGTGATCGGTAACAAAGCCTCCAGCAGCACTGAATGTGCGTTCTGAAAGAACACTGGATGCAGGGCAAGCCAGTAGCTCAAATGCGTACTGTGCAAGCTCTGGCCAGTGATCCATCCTCAAGACCCAGTAAGCCAGAGGATTTTCGGTGGGGAAGGAGTCCAAGTCGGATCTTGCCCCTAGGTATTCCCGGACCATGTAAACCAGACACTGGCAATGGTTGCTGGAACCGGTCAGACCTTGGGGCTGCGGACTAAAAAACTGTCTGAAGGCATCAGTCAGACGGCCACCTTCTCCACCGCTCCTTCTGTGACTCACCTAAGCCTCAGCAAGACGTCGTCCAGAGCCAGGTTTTGGTAATCCCCCTGGTTCTGGGAACGCATTGCACAGACCCTTCTGCAAGGCCTCCCGCAGAAGTTTCATTTTCTGCTCCCTCTGCAATGGCAACATAAGGTCCGCAACCTTACTCTTGTAACGTGGATCAAGGAGAGTTGCCAGCCAGTAATGATCCGTCTCCTTGATAGCACGTACACGAGGATCCTTACGCAGGCTTTGCAGGATCAGGAAGGCCATGCAGCGTAGGTTTGCAGAGGCATTTGGGGCACAGTCCTCTGGGTCACCGAGGACGACAGGCTCCACAGGCACCTCATCCCAGCCACGTAAAAGTCCACATGTTCCTTGGGACTGTAAATGATCCCTTGAAGACTGCTGCTGCTGAGTGCTAGGCTCCACCTCCATGCTGCTGATACAATCATCCTCCTCCTCCTCCTCCTGTGTGCTAGGTGGGCAAGCAGGCCCACTGTCTGGGTAAAGGGGGCCTTGAGTGGTAAGGAAGTCCTCCTCTTCCTCCCTCTGTTCTGCCTCAAGGGCCCTGTCCATTATTCCACGTAGCGTGTGCTCCAACATGTGAATAAGAGGGACAGTCTCACTGATGCATGAACTGTCAATGCTCACCATCCTCGTGGCCACCTCAAATGGTGACAGGACAGTGCATGCATCCCTGATCAAGGCCCACTGGCGTGGGGAAAAAAAACCTAGCTGCCCTGACCCAGATCTGCTGCCATATTGGCACAGGTACTCATTGATGGCCCGCTGCTGCGTGTGCAGCCGCTGCAGCATGGCCAACATAGAGTTCCATCTGGTGGGCATGTCATAAATTAGGCGGTTCTTGGGCAGGTTGTATTCCTTTTGGAGGTCTGTCAGCCGAGCAGTGGCATTATATGACCTCCAGAAATGCACACAGACTTTCCTGGCCTGCTTTAGGACATCCTGTAAGCCCGGGTACCTGCCCAAGAAACGCTGCACCACCAAATTCAGGACATGCGCAAAACAGGGCATGTGGGTGAGTTTTCCCTGCCGCAGGGCAGAGAGGAGGTTGGTGCCATTATCGCTGACCACCATTCCAGGCTTCAGCTGGCGTGGCGTCAACCACCTCTGAGCCTGCCTCTGCAGAGCTGAAAGAACCTCTTCCCCAGTGTGGCTCCTGTCTCCCAAGCACACCAGCTCTAGCACCGCATGGCATCTCTTGGCCTGCATTCCTGCGTAGCCTCTCGTAAGCCTACGGATCACGGCTGGTTTTGAGGAAACATCAGCACAGGAAGAGGCCACAGAGGAAGACGAAGAGGAGGGGGTGGAGGAGAGAGGTGTGTCACAAGCAGTAGTAGTGTTTTGAAGGCGTGGTGGCGGAACAACCTCCAAAACTACTGTACCTTGCCCTGCGTCCTTCCCAGCTGCCAGCAGAGTCACCCAATGGGCCGTAAAAGACAGGTAACGTCCCTGTCCATGCCTGCTGGACCATGAGTCAGTGGTAAGATGCACCTTACCACTGACTGCCCTGTCCAGCGAGGTATGGACATTGCCTTCCACATGCCGGTAGAGAGCCGGAATCGCTTTCCGTGAGAAAAAGTGGCGTTTTGGTACTTGCCACTGAGGTACTGCACATTCCACAAACTCACGGAAGGGGACAGAATCTACCAACTGAAAAGGTAACAGTTGAAGTGCTAGCAATTTCGCTAAGCTAGCATTCAACCGCTGGGCATGTGGATGGCTGGGAGTGTACTTCTTTTGGTGCTGCAGCAGCTGGGGCAGGGAAATTTGCCTGGTACTATCATTAGATTGCCCGCATGTACTACCACTACTAGGTTGTGACACACCTATTTTTACAACTTCAGTGCAGGCTTCAGAGAGGACTGGGGGTCTAGTGGGGTTGGAGGTCACAGAAGGGCAAGGGGAGGTCCGCTTTGGTCTTTGGTGTGGGTCTTTCTGGTATGCTTGCCAACGAGTTGCATGGCAGGTTGACATATGTCTTGACAAGCATGTGGTGCCCAAGCGGGTGATGTTTTGGCCACGCGAGATACGCTTGAGACATATGTTGCAAACAGCAAAGGTACGATCTGATGGACATGTTTCAAAAAAGACCCACACCAAAGAACTTTTGCTGTACCGTTGAGACACCGCAGTGCCATGCGAAGATGTGCCACGTAATGCAGTTGGTGTGCTGCCCTTAAGCTGACCTCTGGAGGGCATCCTGCCTCTTTGGAGATGTGCCTGTGCCTCGTCATTGTCGTCCTCCTCCTCCTCCTCTTCCTCCTCCTCTCTCCTATCAGGCACCCAGGTAGAGTCAGTGACCTCATAATCACCTCCCTCCTCATCATCACTGTCGAAAACCTGGCAGTATGCTCCAGCTGGGGGAACATCACTCCCAGATTTCTGTCCCTCTCGGCCACCCCCTCTACCTGGGCTCACATCAATGTCTTCCTCTATCTGTGTTCCGTCATCGGAGTCTTCAAAACGCTGCGCATCTTCCTGCAGCATGTACCTGTGTTGAAACAGTTTGGGGGACTCCTCAGGAGGACATGGTGGGACTAGGGAAGTATTGTGTGAAGCCAGAGGGAAGAGGACACCTCGGTAGCTGCTTTGCCAGACAAACTTAGATCAGTCTGTGTGAGAGAGCATGAGGAGGATGAGGACGGCTTGGTCATCCAATCTACTAATTTCTCTGCATGTTGAGGCTCAACACGGCCAGCTCCCGAAAAGAAGGACGAGTGGCCACGGCCACGTGCTGAAGAGGATGCACCACATCCACCACCAGCGTTACCTCTAGATGCAGAGCCTGCTTGCCCTCATGACTCGCTGTCTCTCTTTGTTGTCCTTCCAGACATATTTATATGTTCAGGTGCTATGTAACAGCACAAGCGCAGTGACACCAACTGCGTTCAGGTGGTATGTAACAGCACACGTGCAGTGACACCAAATGCGCTCAGGTGGTATGTAACAGCAAACGTGCAGTGACACTAACTGCGCTCAGGTGGTATGTAACAGCAAACGTGCAGTGACACCAACTGCGTTCAGGTGCTATGTAACAGCACAAGCGCAGTGACACCAACTGCGCTCAGGCGGTATGTAACAGCACACGTGCAGTGACACTAACTGCGCTCAGGTGGTATGTAACAGCAAACGTGCAGTGACATTAACTGCGCTCAGGTGGCATGTAACAGCAAACATGCAGTGACACTAACTGTGCTCAGGTGGTATGTAACAGCAAACGTGCAGTGACACCAACTGCGTTCAGGTGGTATGTAACAGCACACGTGCAGTGATACCAAATGCGCTCAGGTGGTATGTAACAGCAAACGTGCAGTGACACTAACTGCGCTCAGGTGGTATGTAACAGCAAACGTGCAGTGACACTAACTGCGCTCAGGTGGTATGTAACCACCTCAACTCCCCTGTCTTTTAACCCCCCCTCCCTCCTGCCGCAGGTGCGGACACGGATCCGCTCAACATAAATATCCCTGAATGTGAAGGGATTAAACACCCCTCAGAAGCGAAGGATGTTGCTCCACGACATGCGCCGCTTAAAAACAGACATAGTCATGATACAGGAAACACACTTTAAAGACCTTAGACTGCCGCTACTTAAAAACAGACACTACCCCCTAGCTTATCATTCAGCATAAGCGGAGGCCAAATCCCGAGGGCTCTCCATCCTTATATCTGTGAGGATACCCTGGAGACTAGAAGACACTCAGATGGACAGTGAGGGCCGCTTCCTGTTTTTGAAGGGCCTCATTGGAGACAGTAGGGTGACACTGATGAACATGTATGCCTCCAACATTCATCAGGACACTTTTCTTAAGAGACATGTAGACAAAATCAATACAGGTTAGGCCAACTTATACTAGGAGGAGATTTGAATATACCCCTCTCGCCCCCGGAGGATACCTCCACAGGAACATATTCCACCTCGCGCGACACATGTAAACGTATAGGCGTGACGCTACACTCCGCGCAGCTGATCGATACATGGCAGCTCTTCCACACCGGGGAGCGGGACTACTCCTATTCCAAGCCCCATCAGTTGTACTCGCGCATCGACTACTTCCTATTCACTTCCTAATCGTGCCAACTTAAGGACACCTCGATTGGTTCAATTACATGGTCAGACCACGCCTCAAAAGGGATAAAATATGCGCTGACACTCGCGTGGGACAAAGCCTGACCTGGAGACCTAATGAGAGCCTTGTTCAAGACCCTGAGGTCTTGGCGGACGTGGTAGCTGAGGTAGATCGCTACTTTGATACTAACACTATGACGGACAGTGACCTCCGGGTGGTCTGGGGGGCCTATAAGGCAGTAATCAGAGGGGTTCTTATAAAACATGGTGCGAGAATAAAACGGGCTCGAACGGCACAACTGAATCTTCTCCTCGCCAAATTGCAGACACTGGAGGCCAGGCATAAGACGGCTCTGTCCGGCCGTCTGGGGGCTGACCTGGATGTGGTCCACTCGCAGATTACTGACATCCTACAATATAAGGCGAAGGCGGCGATGCAGGTGTGTCAGAGGAAGGTCTAGGAGTAAGGCAACAAATTTGGCAGGCTCCTAGCCCAGATTCTGCAGACACATCGTCAGCCATCCTACATCCCGCACGTGGTTTCCTCTGCTGGGTTGCGGGCATCCCTGCCCCACCAAATCACACAGGAATTTAGATCATATTACAACTCCCTTTACAACCTACACATGCCGAATTCCACTCAGGACCTTGCGACAGACTACCTTGACAGATCCCATATGACCACACTACCGATGGAGACCTGGGAGAGCCTGGAGGAACCCATCACCTTACCTGAACTCAGCAATACTAAATCTGGCAAAGCCCCTGGCCCAGACGGCCTCACCACACACTACTATAAGACCTTGCTGCCATCTCTGGGTCAACGAATGGTGAAATTATTTAAAGACCTCGGCACCGGGAAGCAGTTCCATAGCACCACACTGCAGGCACAGATCTCGGTTATACCGAAAGAGGGCAAAGACCCATCTCTGTGTGGGAGCCCTATATCTCTCCTCAACGCAGACCTCAAATTATTTACTAAAATTCTGGCCCTCAGATTGCAGCAACATCTCCCCCACTTGATACATTTAGATCAAGTGGGATTCGTTCCGACGAGGGAGGCCAGGGACAACACCATCAAGGTCCTTAATCTGTTACATGTCGCAGTCAACGGCAAGACGCCATGCGTCCTGGTAGGGACAGATGCCGAAAAGGTGGTGTTTACGCTTACAAACCCCTCAACCTCACTGTCGTGCCTCCTGCTGGAATTCAATGTATATGGCCGGATCTCTAACTTGAAGATCAACTTCACTAAGTCGGAAGCCATGGGAGTGGGGATTCCGCAGCACCGACTCCGGGGGCTCAGGGATGGCTTTGGCTTGAAATGGACGGACAATACCCTGAAGTACCTTGGTAGCTATATACCGGCGTCTTTCTCCCGTCTCTTCCAACTCCATTTCCCGCCACTCCTTGGGACGGTGAAAAAGCTGCTTGACCAATGGAACCGCGGCCTACATTCTTGGCTGGGCCGCTGTAACATTCTTAAGATGTCAATATTGACAAATTTCCTCTAACTCCTGCAGGCTCTCCCGGTACTGATACCGGGAGACTTCTTCAAACAGGCCCACACTACTTTCACTAGATTCCTTTGGACGGGCAAAAGCCCCCGCCTGAACAGGAGAATGCTATCACTCCCAAAACTACATGGAGGCTTGGCTATGCCAGAACTCCGCACTTACTATCAGGCGACCCACCTTGGCAGGCTCATGGACTGGTGCCGTCACACCGACACCAAGCTGTGGATGCAGATAGAGCAGGAACAGAGCGTGGTCCCACTCCACAGAGCCCCGTGGTGCTCCGCGGCCCTTCCCCCAGAGCTTAAGCGTATTGATAACTTTATACAGAGCCCCTTCCGCTCAAGTCTCTATACAGGGTTATAAGCTCTTCCTATTTGACATGGTACACGACAGGGTTGTCCACTTTCTCCTTTACTCTGCCCTAGCAATTGAGCCATTGGTGATCGCAATTCAATTTCACTCTGGTATATACGGCTTTAAAGGGGTTGTAAAAAATATTTTTTTCCCTAAATAACTTCCTTTACCTTAGTGCAGTCCTCCTTCACTTACCTCATCCTTCGATTTTGCTGTTAAATGTCCTTATTTCTTCTGAGAAATCCTCACTTCCTGTTCTTCTGTCTGTAACTCCACACAGTAATGCAAGGCTTTCTCCCTGGTGTGGAGAAAGCCTCTTGAGGGGGAGGGGGCAAGCAGGCAAGTTAGAACACTCTCTACTTTGCAGATAGAGAAAGGAGCTGTGTGTTAGTGGGCGTCCTGACACTCCTGCTCGCCCCCTCCACACCAGGGAGAAAGCCTCGCAATACGGTGTTGAGTTACAGACGAAAGAACAGGAAGTGAGGCTTTCTCAGAAGAAATAAGGACATTTAAAAGCAAAATCGAAGGATGAGGTAAGTGAAGGAGGACTGCACTAAGTTAAAAGAAGCCATTTAGGGATTTTTTTTTTTACTGTACAACCCCTTTAACTATGGGCATTTAACAGGAGCACAGATGTGCTTTATATGCTGATGATGTGCTCATGTGTACCCCTAATACCCTGCCTAATTTACTTTCATTGCCAAGTAATTTTTCTCAGATCTCAGGACTATCCCTGAATTCCCAAAAAAACAACATCCCTTAAAGGGGTTGTAAAGGTAAAAGTTTTTTTACCTTAATATGCATTAAGGTAAAAAAAACATCTGACAGCACCGGCCCCCCCAGCCCCCGTTTTACTTACCTGACCGTTTGAAATTCCCAGGCGCGTGCTTGTCATTCTGTCTGGTTCCCAGCCTGGCCGTTGATTGGCTAGGCTGGGCGGATTGATAGCAGCGCAGCCATTGGCTGGCACTGCTGTCAATCACAGCGGATGACGCTATGATCATGGGCGGCTATGGCCGCCGCTGTATCATGGGAGCGCGCTCGCAAAAGCTTTCCACCATGCGAGCTCGCTCGCATCAAGGTAGAAAGCTTTTGAGAGGAGGAGCCGAGACAGCCACCGAGGGACCCCAGAAGACAGCGTTCGGGGACACTCTGTGCAAAACTAGCTGCACAGTGGAGGCAAGTATAACATGTTTGTTATTTAAAAAAAAAATCTGCCTTTAGTGTTCATTTAATGTTTCTTTCTACAAGACCTCCAGGATACTTATACCTTCCAATGATAAATGAGCTCCCTTTCTCACTTGGTGATTCATTTAACTTTCTTGGTCATGGACCTCTATAGAGCCAATTACCCCCACTCTTTAAATACCTCCATGAAGAAGTTTGGCTTTGGGCAGATTTTTCCTTGTCCTGGTTTGGTAGAATTGTACGGAACAGAACGCTTCATAGCAGTCACAAGGAGAGACTTATTAGAAATTAACAGACTGAAGTGATTCATTTTATATGGGGCAATTGGTTACCCTAAATGAATAGATCAATAATATATGTCTTAAAAGCTAGAGGTGGCCTTGGTCTCCTGAATCTACAGGCATATTACCAGGTGTCTGAAATCACTCTGCTTTCATCTACTACAGCTAAGGGTCTCAAGCATTTATGGGTCTCTGTGGAGGCTCTTTCTTACCATTCTATAGCAATTGGTGCTTGATGTGAAACTCTAGCCCTTTGCAACCTTGTTATGCCATACTTTGTCCCACTCTTTGGATGTTTGGGATAGGATATGACATTCTAAATCACTAGCATCTTTACACACCACAGGTAGCCCCAGTTTGGTTTAAACCAGAATTTGTTCCAGGGCTAGTACCTACCTACATTAATAGAATCTAACTATAAAACACAGGTATCTGGTACCACCTATATTGCCAAAATACATCCTACAGCATTGTCTGCCTGCTTTCCATGTTGTGGGCAACTGGGGACTATGAAGTTGACATACTAAACAAAATCTGGACAACAACATACTGGACAACACGCCTTTACCATGGACGGACCGCCACGCCATCAAATTTAAAATAACTACCAACACAGTCACTCAAAAATCTACACACTGAAAAATAACACACTGGACAAGATCACAGAAGAAACTACTCGCAACTCAAATCCACAATATCCAACCAAATAGCAATGCTAAATCAAAACCGTCCAACGGAAGAAATACTGCCTTAACAAAGCATTACCACAGACAGCAGACACAGGCGCTCCAAGACACAGAGCACTCATCCGCAAACAAAAAAACGGGCTGGTTCAATGATGCTCTTACATCATTGAAGCAAGAACGCAGAAGAGCGGAAGGTGCCTGGAGAAGGAACCCAACTAAGGATAACCACACAAATTTTGCGCACTAAGAATTACCACAAAGCAATCTTCAATCTTTTTTATTGACAAAATCAAAAAACATTCAGACAAAAAAATTGAACAGAAAAAAACAACCAACCATGCCAGAGCAAGAAGAAAAAAGCCACATAAATCTACAATCTACGAACTTCAGGCTGGTCCCAATCACCATCGACACCGCCAAAATCATCATCAGAAGCCTCAGACAGCTAATCACAGAATGACATAATTTCTACAAAATGTCTGAAAGAATGTACCGACATCTTGGCCCCCACCATAACACATCTTATAAGTCAATCATTCAAAGAAGGTACTGTGCCGATCTCCCTCATACATTGCATAATTAAACCCCTCCTAAGGAAACCCAACCTCGACCCCAAAGTTTCAAATTACCGAAGACCGGTAAAAAGCCTTAACACCATTTAAACACCCACAAACTCCTGGATCCGCTACAATTGGGTTTCCGCCCAGGCCACAGGACAGAAACAGCACTTCTAAAAATATGGGATGATGCCCTTGAAGCAGCAGATGACGGAGAATCATGTCTCCTGGTGCTACTAGACCTCAGTGCAGCTTTCGACACAGTAGACAACAAAACTCTGCTCAACTGTCTCGCAGAAGTAGCCAGAGTCGCAGACGTGGATCTACCCTGGTTTGCATCCTTCCTAGAGAATCGATCCCAGACAGTGAAACTAGGAGCCTTTACTTTGGAAGCATGTATAATTACATGCAGAGTTCCTCAAGGATCACCCCCTGTCACCCGTGCTCTTCAACATCTACCTCCGCCCTCTCCTCAATATCATCAGCAAACAGGACCTGCTCTATCACTCCTGCGCTAATGACACCCAACTTTTCCTTTGCATCACCAACAAAAAAGACCAATACCAGGCACTAGGAAATTGCCTCTTGCTGATCGACAATTGGATGACGGAAAGTTACCTCAAACTTAATAGATCCAAAACAGAACTTCTCTTCTCTTCACGCAAACCGAAAGAAAAACTCTACGACAACAAGCACTCCTCCCACCATCCTCGCCCAAAGCACTAAAGTCAAAAGCCTTGGTGTAATTCTTGATTCGGACATGACCATGGATGCACAAAAAGGATCAGTAGTCACCGGATCCCACCATCTGCTCCGCCTGCTACGTAGACTCATCCCCTTCATTCTTGAGGAGGACACATCAGTTGGTACAAACATTAATTCTCGACAACTACGCAAACTACCTCTACCTCGGACTACCAAAATATCAGATTTTGTGTCTACAAGTTGTCCAGAATACAGCAGCCAGATTGATAATGGGAAAAAAAATTAAAATCTATCACCCTGTCCCTGAGGTCCCTTAATTGGCTAACCGTAAAGGATTGGGTCACATTCAAGACCCTCTGCCTCACCCACAAATGCACACAAGGAAAAGCCCCACAATACCTATGCAAGAAAATAAAACACTAAAACCCTGGTCATGCCCTTCGGTCGACGAATCAAAACCTGCTCTGCATCCACAAGACTCAATACAAATTTAAAGGAGAACAAAGGCTTGCAGTTCAAGGGCCACGGCTGTGGAACGCACTACCAACAATCATCCAAATGAAAGAAAACCATTGCGCCTTCAAGAAAAAACTCAAGACCCACCTCTTCTGAAAGGATCAGGACGACTCTGGATGCAAAGGGAAGAAATATTTGCAGATCCCCAGAGGCAGCCCTCTTCCATAAGCTACCTGACGAGGTCCAAAATAAATCTGTGAAACTCATTACTTATGGTTGTGCTCATAAGTTTACATACCCTGACACTTTGATTTATGATTTCTTGGCTATTTTTCAGAGAATATGAATGATAACACAAAAACATTTTTCACTCATGGTTAGTGTTTGGCTGAAGCCATTTATTATCAATCAACTGTGTTTACTCTACTACCCAAATGTATCAAAAGGTTACATACCCTGGTGATTTTGGCCTGATAACTTGCACACAAGTTGACACAAAAGGGTTTGAATGGCTATTAAAAGGTAACCATCGTCATCCGTTTGCTTGTAATTAGTGTGTATAAAAGGTCAATGCATTGCTGGACTCCTGACAGATCCTTGCATCTTTCATTCAGTGATGCACAGATGTTTCTGAATTCTGAGTCATGGGGAAATCAAAAGAATTGTCAAAGAATCAGAGGGGAATGGTAGTTGAACTGTATAAAACAGGAAAGGGATATAAAAAAAGATATCCATGGAATTGAGAATGCCAATCAGCAGTGTTCAAACTCTAATCAAGAAGTGGAAAATTAGGGATTCTGTTGAAACCAAACCATGGTCAGGTAGACCAACTAAGATTTCAGCCACAACTGTCAGGAAAATTGTTCGGGTGAAAGAAAATCCTATAAATAACTTCAGGTGAAATACAGGACTCTTTAAAAACATGTGGTATGGCCGTTTCACGATGCACAATAAGAAGGCACTTGAAGAAAAATGGGCTGCACGGTTGAGTTGCCAGAAGAAAGCCATTACTATGCAAATGCCACAAAGCACCCCGCAAAAAAGCACAGAGACAAGCCTCAAACCTTCATTTGGAGTGACCAAAATTAAGATTTTTGACAACCATAAACGCTACATATGGAGAGGAGTCAACAAGGCCTATGATGAAAGGGAGGTGTATCGCTGATATTTTGGGGATGTGTGAGCTACAAAGGCACAGGAAATTTGGTAAAAATTGTTGCCAAAACGAGTGCAGTATGTGATCAAAAAATACTGGAGGAACATTTGCATTCATCAGCCAGGAAGCTGTGCATGGGACGTACCTGGACATTCCAACATGGCAATGATCCAAAACACAAGGACAAGTCGACCTGTCATTGGCTACAATAGAATAACGTGAAGGTTCTGGAGTGGCCAACTCAGTCTCATAACCTCAATATCATTGAGCCATTCTGGGGAGATCTCATACGTACAGTTCATGCAAGACAGCCCAATAATTTACAGGAGCTGTTGGCTTTTTGCCAAGAGGAATGCCCAGCTATACCATCTGAGAAGATACAGAGCCTCATCCACAAATACCACAAAAGATTAAAGCTGTCATTCATGTTAAAGGGGACAATACACAGTATTAAGTGGGGTATGTAAACTTTTGATCAGGATGAGTAGTTTCTTTTGCCATTATGATTTAAAAAGAGTAACCACAGTTTGATAATACACTAACCATGAGTGGAAAGTGTGTGTTATCATTCATATTCTCTGAAAAATAGCCAAAAACGTATTTTATTTATTTCAGGTACTTGTATAGCGCCGTCAATTTACACGGTGCTTTACATATATATTGTACATTCACACCAGTACCTACCCTCAAGGAGCTTACAACCTAAGGTAATCATATGTAAACTTATGAGCACAACTGTATGTGTTCCTGACAGCACAAATTACTATCACAAAACAGTGGCAGCGGTCAGTTGTACCATTTGACTATGCGAAGCTTAATTGGATTATGGTCAATGACAAACTCACCTGTGCTCTCCATTACAACACTAAAGGCCCGTACACATGATCAGACTTTTCGACAACAAATGTGTGATGGCAAGGTTTTTCCGGAAAATCCGACAGTTGTATGCGGGTGTATGCTCCATCGGACAATTGCTTAGGAGAGCGGGAGAGATGCCGGGCTCGGGAAAATTTTGGCTGCGGTCAGGATAATTCAGAGGGACTCGATATTGGAAGTCAGTCCAGAGTCCTCCAATGTGCCGGGTAGAAAAGGCAGCATGGACAGACGGGCTGCCCCATTTGAGGAGAAAAAGGAGTTTGGGACTGGCAGGAGAGGGGATAATCAAAAGGTGGAATCTATGTAAAGTACCTAAAGCGTATTGGTTAAAAGCTTCACAGTAACAAAAACTCAGTAATCCCTGCTTATTTGGGTCAACATTTTATCCCCCAGAGTGGCGAGTCGCCTCTTTATTATGGTTCTACAGATCATACAATGGAATGTGGGAAGAGACTTGCATCTGTCATATAAACACCTGACTCATGAACGGGTGGTTACACTTTGATCAGTTGGGGGAATATCGACCCTAATATTTTTGAACAGGGAATATCACCTGTACTCTTTGCATAGCCTCTTTCCTAGTGAAATACAGCTCCATACACTCCTGTCAGCTGAAGATGGGAGAGGGGGGGAGCGGGGGCCCACGTTGGCCAAAAATGAATTTTGAATTTGAACTATAAACTTGACAGTTGTAGAAGATTCTAAGAGTTCTTGACTGGAGTTATTGGGACAGTAAATCTTAAATTTACAGAGACAGGCCTTTATATATTCCATCAGTGAAGATTAGTCTAGATATTTTCAATCTGAACATTACTTTGTATCCTCTTACCTGTCTGGTGTCAGCTTGGGTATTTTTGATCTAAGGGCCCTGGGTGTTTAACCCAGTGAAGCCGGACTATATTGCAGAGATCAACTGGAACTAGGCATGTGTGTTGTGGTTTTCCTTTTATTTTTTGGAACTGAGACTTGGCTATAACTGAGCCCCAGCATTTCCAGAGCTGGCAGCCTCATGTAGTAGGGAAGTTTCTCTGACTTTAGTTAGAGAATATAAACACATAAGAAGATAATGAGAGGTAAACCAGTGAAGGAGGGGGTAAATCCCCCTAAAGTTCTAGTCCTGGTACAATAAAAACATGACACAAGAGGGGGGTCAAGACAGCCGTGGGAAACAGTTGGGGGCAAGGAGCAATTACCTGGATGGTGTTAACAAAAATGGGCATAATAGGCAATCCCTGGGATTATGTAGCTCAAATTTCTCAAAAGAAGAGCATCAGACAGATAGTGACTCTGAAAGGAGGAATAAAGAAGATCAAAGAGCAAAAAAAAAAATCAACTTCCAACTTAATTTGAAATGGTGGATATGTTCTCAAAACTGGAACAGTCCCTAAAGGGGGATATGCCAACTTTACACAGGGACTCAAGCCTGATATTAAAACGGGTTGAAAACACGGAAGAAAAAACTGAATACTCGTACAGTAGAAATAAAAAAAACTTAAGGAACAAACAAAACATTGTTTTGACTCATTAATGACAGGAATAGTACCACTGGATTGGCATAAAGCCAATGTGGTGCCCATATTTAAAAAGGGAACAAAGTCTTTACCTAGTAACTATAGACCTGTTAGTTTAACTTCTATAGTTGGAAAGATACTGGAACGTTTAATAAAAGACCACATGGATGAGTTCTTGCTGGAAACAAACTATTTAAGCAGCAGACAGCATGGATTCATGAAAGACAGAAGTTGTCAGACAAACCTGATTTCTTTTTATGAAGAGGTAAGTAAAACCCTGGACAGAGGCGTGGCAGTGGACGTGGTATACTTGGATTTTGCAAAAGCGTTCGATACAGTTCCCCACACACGGCTCATGTGTAAGGTAAGGTCTACAGGATTAGATATATCAGTTTGTAAATGGATAGAAAACTGGCTGAAAGACAGAATTCAGAGAGTTGTGGTTAATGATTCTTACTCTGAATGGTCCAAGGTTATCAGCGGTGTACCCCAAGGTTCAGTGTTGGGTCCCTTACTTTTCAATATATTTATAAATGATATTGGGTCTGAGATCAAAAGTAACATTTCTGTTTTTGCAGATGACACCAAGCTATGCAGTGGAATAATGTCCTTACAGGATGTCTCCAATTTACAAGCCGACCTCAATGCTCTGTCTAATTGGGCGACTAAGTGGCAGATGAGGTTTAATGTTGATAAATGTAAAGTTATGCACTTGGGGGCTAAGAATATTCATGCATCATACATGCTAGGGGGAGTACAACTGGGGGGATCTGTAGTGGAGAAGGATCTGGGTGTTTTAGTTGATCATAAGCTCAATAATGGCATGCAATGCCAAGCTGCGGTTTCCAAAGCGAGCAAAGTCCTTTCTTGTATTAAGAGAGGTATGGACTCCAGAGATAGAGATATCATTTTGCCCCTGTACAAATCATTAGTAAGACCTCATCTGGAATATGCAGTCCAGTTTTGGGCACCAGTTCTCAAAAAGGATATCGGAGAACTGGAGAAAGTGCAGAGAAGGGCAACCAAACTGATAAGAGGCATGGAGGAGCTCAGCTATGAGGAAAGATTAGAGGAACTGAATTTATTCACTCTTGAGAAGAGGAGAATAAGGGGGGATATGATCAACATGTACAAATACATAAGAGGTCCATATAGTGAACTTGGTGTTGAGTTATTCACTTTAAGATCAACACTGAGGACAAGGGGGCACTCTTTACGTCTGGAGGAAAAGAGATTTCACCTCCAAATACGGAAAGGTTTCTTCACAGTAAGAGCTGTGAAAATGTGGAACAGACTCCCTCCAGAGGTGGTTCTGGCCAGCTCATTAGATTGCTTCAGGAGAGGCCTGGATTCTTTCCTAAATGCACATAATATAACTGAGTACTAAGTTTTGTAGGTAAAGTTGATCCGGGGTAAATCCGATTGCCTTTCGGGGGATCAGGAAGGAATTTTTTCCCCTCCGGTAGCAAATTGGATCATCGCTCTGCTGGGGTTTTTTGCCTTCCTCTGGATCAACTGTGGGTATGGAGTTGGGTGTATGGGAGGGTGTACTGTGTTTTACTTTGTTTTATTTTTTTATTTTTTTATGGTTGAACTGGATGGACTTGTGTCTTTTTTCAACCTGACTAACTATGTAACTATGTAACAATTACAAATGGAGCAGAGGAAGGTGTTGTATAACTTGGAAGACCAGGAAAACCGAAATAGAAGGGAAAAAAAAATTGCTGACTGCCGGAAACAACGCAGGAAGATGTGTTTTTTTAAATATAATGAACAAAGTATTTTGCCCACTAATTGGAAGATCAATAACATTAAAGAAAACATTAAAGATCCAAAGAGTACACAGAATTAGAAAAACTGTAAATATGGCCAGGGAAACTGCAAGAGAAGTAATTGTGAGATTTCACAACTACAAAGATAAAGAACATCTGGGAGAAACTGAGAACAGTTCACCCTAAAAAATATGAAGAAGCCAACCTTCAGATATATGCAGATCTATCATCTGAAACTGGCAAGAAGAGGACAACTGAAGCCCCCGCCCCCCTATGAGAGCACATAATATCCAATATTTCTGTGGTTTCCCGGCATGTCTGATAGGACGGAAAGAGGGTCGTTCAGTAAGATTAAAATTCTTAGAGTATTTAAAAATTCTGTAAGAAATTGGACTTGCCTGTACCAGATATACCAGGCTGGTCAGAACCACAGGAAGAAATTACAAGTTTAAAGGACCAATAATGGCATTTAGTCCCAAAGAAGGAAACTTCAACAAAAAGAAAAAAAACTAGATAGAAGTGAACAATAGATAGGGGGTGGGACTTGGGGAGCAGAGTCGCCTTTAGGACACTTGCTTGGGAATAAGTGTCTGTATTGGTACAAGGACAGAGCTTAACCTCAAGGGTAGATCGTTAAAGGGCAGGTAGGAACAAGATGGGGAAACCCACCTTCAACTTCAAGGCCATAGGTGGGCCTAAATACCCCAACCCCAATGAATGGCCCACATGGTGTGCTTACAAGAAACACATTTAACAAAAGAATCCACTCTCAAATTCATGTCTCCCTCATACCCACAATTTTTCACTGCTTCTGCCAACACTAAACAAAGGAGAACGCTAATAGCGTTCCATAGATCTACTCCATTCACTCTTGCAAAAGACATTACAGATCCAGAAGGTAGATATATATTACTGATGGGTCCTATAATGGATACTCCTGTCACGATAGTTTCGTATTATGCCCCCAAAAAGCAACCCAACTCCTTTCTTTCCCACCTAATGCTAGTGATCAATGACCACAAATTTGGAATATTAATTATGTGCAGGGATTCGAACCAGGTCCTCCTCCCGTTCCTTGACAAATCACCTTATGTTCCTCCTTTCGAAATATAATATGGTAGATCAGGGATCCTCAAACTACAGCCCTCCAGCTGTTGTGGAACTACACATCCCATGAGGCATTGTAAAACTCTGACATTCACAGACATGACTAGGCATGATGGGAATTGTAGTTCCTGAACAACTGGAGGGCCGTAGTTTGAAGACCCATGTGGTAGATACAAGGCAAGAAAGCACCCTGACAAAAAAAAAATAATAATTCACCTATTTCTCCCACCCACACCAATCATTCACCCATATTGACCATATTGTTTTAACCATTGGAATGATTCCAGAAATCCTTGACTCTGATATAATTCCCATACCATGGTATGATCATAATGCAGTATACACAACTATTGCATCTACCATACCAAAAGCACATGATCCAAGCTGGTATTTACCTGACACATTGCTTAAACACCAAACCCATCGCTCAAAAATTGAACAATCATTAAAGGAATACTTGCTTCACAATAGAACCCCAACATATCCCCTTTAACACTCTGGGAATCTCACAAAACTGTGTTGCGTGGTACCCTACAAAGACAAATGACTACACTTAAACGGGAACGAAAATGGAAATGGAATTCAATGCAGCATTCAAAGCATTTCAAGAAAACCCATCAATCACGAAAACCCATTTGGAAAAAACTTGATCTTGATAGTATGACCTGTTTCTCACGGAATCAGTGGATAAATCTTACACAGGCTCTAGACACAATTTCTACACAAAAAGCAACAAACCAGGTACATACATGGTAAGGGCTCTAAACTCATTAAACAAAAAGTTCAAGCCAATCCGTTTTAAAATTAGCAAAAGATATATATACTAGCAACCCCCACCAAAATATTTTTTTTTTAAATTCCACTCACACCTTGCTTCTTTATATGAATCAACCAATGAATTCAACCTCTCAGAAGCAAAATCTTTCTTTTCTCATATCACCTTACCAGGATTATCACAAACCCAAAGAAATTTGATGGAGGAACTTATAATGACTGAAGAAGTAGCTTTTTCCATCAAAGATTTAAAAATAAACAAGCGACCAGGCCCAGGTGGATATTCAGCAATTATAGAACATTTACAGAAACCCTTTCCCCCATGTTAGCTTTCAATAGATTATTAAATGTACACTCCTTTACACAAAAATCATTATTGGCAATTGTCTGCATGATTCCAAAACCACACACTGATGACACCTCATGTACAAACTACCATCCTATCTCTCTCTTGAATCTGGATATCAAGCTGTTGGCAAAAATTATGGCTAAATGCCTTAATGGTATCATAAATAAATGTATACATAGGAGACCAGGTAGCTTTATGCCAAACAGGCAAGTGGGTGACAATGTCCGCAGAGCAATGCTTCTTGCATATATTGCCAGGAAGTGACGTATTCCCTCATGCTTTTTATCCCTTGATATTAAGAGAGCTTTTGACATGGTATCCTGGCCTTATATGTATTATTCTTTACAAAAATGGGGTTTTGATCCTCATTTTATAAACTGGATTAAGGCACTCTAACAATCCAAAAGCATACATAAAATATGCTGGATATAAACCGGATTCTTTCAACATTAAGCGAGGTACACGACAGGGATGCCCATTATCTCCCCTCCTATTTGCCATAGTATTAGAACCATTAGCCAATGATATATGAACCAATTCCACAATTACTGGCATTGAGATTGGAGTTTATCCGCATAAAATCTGCATGTTTGCGGATGATATTTTGCTCTTCATGTCATTACCCACAGGTGTCAAGTTCTAACCCTTTACCTATCCTAGATAAATGTGCGACCTTCTCTGACTTGGTCATCAATCCCAAGAAATGTGTAGTGCTTAATATTTCACTTACAGAAGCAGATTTAATCCCAACAAAAATAAACAAAATACAACAGTGTTTTTACTCAAACAATGTCGCCACTTCTATAACCCTCGAATTTCCGTGCTATGGTACTCATTCCGCATTCAGTCCCAACAACCTGTCCATGACCAGTTCCACCAGGGAAAGCCCCAGCGCATCCAGCCACGGAGCCCATAAATTATCATATTTCCGAGTACTCCCCCTGTGTTGATAAATAAGCTTCTCCATACGTAACATATCTCCTATCTTAATAATCCACTCCCCCGAAGTCGGAGGAATCTCAGATTTCCAGTAAAACATAATCAACTTCCTGGCCTGGAATAACACCCTATGCACAGCCTCCCTCGTGTACACCTCCACCACATACTCCTCCAATACACCAAATAGACAGACCCTGGGGGTCCACAGGTATAGATACCCCAAATACAGAATTTACAGTACTCACTACCTCGGCCCAGTATTTATGGAGTTTGGGGCATCTCCACAGGAGGTAGATAAGGTCCCCATGGTCACGCTTGCATCTAGTGCATGTATCATCAGTTTGCATCCCCATCAACTGCAATCTATGTGGCATATAATATACCCTGAAAATTATATATAGCTGGGTGAGCTGCTGGGCCACATTCAGTGAACAAGTGCTCACCCCTTGGAATATCTTTTCCCACTGTTCTCCATCCAGTTGGCCTACATCCCTCTCCCATTTTTCCCTCACCATGATTGGATGCTGCCCCAAGAAGTTCTGTGAGGCTGCGTACACACGATCGAATATATCTGCTAAAACTGGTCCGCAGACCAGTTTTTGCGGACAGATTCGATCGTGTGTATGGGCTAGCAGACAGGTTTCCAGCAGACTAAAGTTTTAAAGCATGCTTTAAAACTTGTCTGCTGGAAAGCCGTCTGAAGGATATGTCCGCTGGTTAGTACGCCTAACCAGCAGACCGAAATCTTCCGCATGCGTCGAATGGATTCGACGCATGCGTGGAAGTATTTTACTTCCTGGTTCGGTGACGTGGTGGCGTCAACGTCACTGCCCATATAATTTCCACCTGGTCCCTATCTGTAGTTTAGCCAGCTCTGTGTAAGTATTGTTAAGCCATAGGGGGCTGTATTCAGTATATTCATCAGCCTGTTGAATATACTTGCATTTATTTCACACTTTTTTTATGAGATTATACGTAGGATATTTCTTATTTGGCTTGGCAAAAGCCAAGGCTTCCAGTGCCATGGGGATGGGGCCATCCCCCACCGTGTGAAACATCAGTGCCCTGGAGGAGCCAGCCGGCTCACTCCCGAAGCACCCCACCAGGTGCTGCAACTGCGCCGCCAGGTAATACAACCACGGGTTGGGCAATGCCAACCCGCCATTGTCTTTGGGCCTCTGAAGATGCTCCAATTTATTCTTCCATATCAGGGACCGAAAGATGGAGTTCACTATGGAGAGGGATCACCATCAGGGTATTGTGAAGACAGTAAAGCAACTGCGGCATTAGAATCATCTTTACCAAATTCACATTGCCTGCTACCGAGATGCGGAGATTGTTCCACGACTTGACCCGTTCTCTAAACCTCTGGAGCAGAGGGGAAATGTTCAAGTGGCTAAAATCTCTCGGGTTGGCCGTCACATGAATCCCCAGGTATTTAAAGGAAACCGTGACTGGTATGGGGCAGGATGAAGTCACCGTTTGTGTGGCCTCCCCGTCCAACAGCAAGAGGCCAGATTTTGACCAGTTGATCTGTAGGCCAGAGTACACCCCGAACCTCACAATAGTTGCCATGGCCTCCCGCAAAGACGTGTCAGTATCACCCAGCATGAGCAAGGTGTCATCCACGTAAAGCATTGTCACGGAAGGTCCCCTCATTCGGACTGAATGCCTCCGTCATACACCGCTTCCTATCAATCTGGACATAGGCATCAGATATTCCAGCTACCTTTAACACACAACGAGATGACACTTGTATGTGTGCTAAGAATGGACTGTTTAATAGGACCAAAACCACAATCTTATATACAGTACAGCTTGTTAAAGTTAATCACAGGAACAATGAACTCTCCACCCACACATTCCTTTGCTAATGACATTCAGGTGAGCAAATTATCTAATCAGTAGCTAGGCATTTCAGCACCGCATCATCTATTCACCTGCAGAAGACAATGGAAAGGTATTTCACAAGCCCGGCTTCACTTAGCATTTCAATAGTCGGAGCTAAGCATTGAAGAGTCATTGTCCTAGTGACCTAGTCAAGACAAATTAAGCCACTTGTAATGAACTGTCAGTAATGTCCCATCTTCTGCAATATATGATAACATTTCTTTGTCACCCTATGGCCCTATTGGACATAAGGTGACCCTAGACATAGGAGAATCTGAGTCTGTCACAAGCATCACCTTCTCCTGCAGGGGACCATAGCAAAACCCCACAATAATTAGACTAGCCCTAATTTCTATAGTGAGGGGTTATTGGCTAACGCGAAGAGGATATGGGGACAACGGGCAGCCTTGCCTCGTCCCCCTCCCCAACGCAAAGCCATGGGACAGACACCCGAAGGCCCTGATAGCAGCCTCCGGCCGACTGTAAAGTAGGCATACCCATGCTATATACGTGTCACCGAACCCGAATCACGCCAGCACTGCCCACAAGTAATTCCAGTCAATGCTGTCAAATGCCTTAGGGGCGTCTAAGGACAGCAGAGCCCTGCTTCCTACATTGTCTGCGTCGGATTGCATATTCAAAAATAACCGTTGTAAATTAATGGCAGTGGACTTATTTGGCATAAACCCACAGATTACAAATTTACTAAAACAATGGTCCCATCCCCCTCTGTCCTGGATAGGGAAGATCGATGCTTCTAAAAGGACTATCCTACCGAAACTACTATATATCTTTAGAGTCCTGTCAATCCCAATCCCTTCATATTATTTAAGATTGATCCAAAAAAGAACATCTAATATGGGGTACCTCCAAACCATGCATACTAAGTCGCACACTACATCTCCCTAAATCACAAAGTGGACTAGGCTATCCCAACTTTGCAACCTATTACAATGCTGCTCACTTAGCTAGTCTTCCAAAGTACCACGCAACGCAGGAATCTCCCTTATGGGTATCGATAGAGGCCTCAGAAAGTGACCCCTTATTGATCTCCAACATACTATGGCTTTGGCCCAGAGATCGACGTGAATTTAGTAACCCTATCACAAAACACTTTTTATCCCTTTGAGATAAATTTAAATGTAAACACCAATTACCATCGTACACAATCCCCTCTTATCTTTCCTCAAAAATCCAGCTTTTTATCCGGCATGGATTTTCTTGAACACTTTTAAAGCTTGGACAAAAACAAATATTGACGTTACATGACTTGGTCACTTCAAAAAACGTTGTACCTTTTTCTACACTCAGAGAGAAACATGATTTACAGAATAGATATCTCCAAATTAAAAATGTATTTTCTTCACTTTTATAAGTTGCAACACCACTGACCCAATTATCTCATTTTGAAAAAATTTGTAAAAAAGATCCATTAGCCGGAGGAATGATATCAACCCTCTACACCCAACTTCTTATAGACCCCAATTATGACAAACCAACCTATGTGCGGAAATGGGAGGAGGACCTGGGGCGTACCATAGTAATGCTGAATGGACTAAGATTTGGTCAACCTTAAAATCATCCTCGCCCAATCATCCTCGCGATGGAAACAAATGACAAGGTCCTGACATGGCAGTACCTTGTACCTGCTAGAGTGGCCAAATTTGCACCCATTTGCACACATTCAGCTCTTTGCTTTAGGGGTTGTTCAGATTTGGGCACTCACTTGCATGTATGGTGGTGCAATCTTTCTGGAAAGAAATCTTTACAATGGCCTCTAAAATGTTCCGACAACAGATACAACTAGACCCGTTTACAGCACTACTTAACCTAAAACCGGAATGCTTAACATTTTTTCAATTTAATCTTTTTATTGCACTTCTAACTGCAGCAAAACAAACGATAGCCAATGCATGAAAATCCCCAACTTTGGGCAGAAACAATTCATAGAATGAACACCACAATGTCACATGCCAAAGTGATAGCCACTGACAGGGACTAAACCCCAATAATTCAAAAAACTTTGGCTCCCTTGGATAACACACTATTTTACCTCCGGATTTTAATGATGAGGTCCTTCTGTCATGGTAACTGATTAATCGATTCAATGCAAACCCCATATACCTAAGAAATGGTAATTATTACACATCATACTGGTTCTTGGATCGCCCTTGTGGACTTTCTCTCTCTCTCCCACTACTCTTTTCTTTTCTTTAATCTCCCTATTTATTATATTAATGTTGTTCTTCACTACAATAAGTTTAAGTTGTTAGGTCACAACTCGTGTAGTTAATATGACGGTAGTTTAATTATACTTAAAGGCACGGTAGTCATGTATACAATGCTACTCACCAGCTATCTAGTTAGTGAAGATCCAATTAATTCTCTTTAACCACTTCAGGCCCGCGCTACCGTCGGATGACGGCAACAGCGCGGGCCTGAATATCCAACATGCCGTCATTTGACGGCATGTCCTTCAGGCGTTCCCAGCGCGCGCTGTAGAGCGCGCTGCGGGGAAGCCCTGTGTTGTCCGTGTCCCTTGGACACGGCCAATCACAGATCACGGCGAACGGCCAATCAGAGTGGCCGTTTGCGATGCGATCTGTGGGCGAATGAGAGATGATCTCTCATAGATCATCTCTCATTGCCGTTTTAAACAGAGACAGCGTCCTGTCTCTGGAGAGGAGGAGCCAGATCTGTGTTCCTTCCTACATAGGGACACAGATCGGTCACCCCCCAGTCACCCCCCCCTCCCCCCACAGTTAGAACACACCTAGGATACACATTTAACCCCTTCCTCACCCCCTAGTGTTAACCCCTTCAATGCCAGTCACATTTATACTGTAATTAGTGCATATTTATAGCACTGATCGCAGTATAAATGTGAATGGCGTCAAAAGTGTCCGATGTGTCCGCCATAATGTCGCAGTACCAATAAAAATCGCAGATCGCCGCCATTTCTTTTTTTTTTTAACCAAAGTCTTTTATTGAGAACAAAGATGGTACATGAAAAATTGGGTTACACCAATACATGCAGTTGAAAAAGTTGCTATGGTAACGGTCACATCACAGTACAATGAAGTATGCAGATGAATGCGTACACAAAAAAAAAAAAAACAGGAGCAGCGGAAGAACCCGTAGATATGTGACAAACCAACATGGGGTCCCGCCTCCCAGGGTGACCTCCCACCCCAACCCAACCCCTAGACCCCACCACAACTAACAGTATGACCTTCAGAATAATGGAGAATGGAGAGGACACTTTCCTTGAATGCATTGCGACTCATTATGTACAGGTATCAGAAGATTTCAACCATTTGTCCCAGACCTTTTCGAATTTGGATGGGCATCCCCTGTGTGTATACATTAGTTTCTTATACGGTAATACAGCATTGACCTCCGCTAACCAGTGCGATAGCAGCGGGGGATCAGGACGCATCCATCCCCTGGCAATCACTTTCCTAGCTGAGAAAAGTGTCTAGTGTAAGAACAGTTGTGTACACTTGTTACCATCTGGATTGGGGAAGATACCTAGTAGACATAGCTTTGGCTGGAGTGTTACAGGGGAGCCCATCTTGTCATGTAGAAATCCAACCACCTGCGACCAATAAGCCTGCAACTTGGGACAGGACCACAATAGATGGAAGAAATTGGCTGTCGGGTGAGCACACATGGGACAAGTAGAGGGACAATCCTGTTTATATTTTGAAATTCTTAGGGGCGTGAGATACGATCTGTGCAATATAAAAATCTGGGTAAGCCGATCTGACAGTTTGGGTGAGACCAACCTACATGCGTCCAGAGCATCACTCCACTCGTCATCCGCCACCGGGCCCAAATCATCCACCCACCTAGCCTTCACCGCATATGCTCCCACAGTTGCCGAGGGGAGCGACAGCATGGAGTAAAATTGTGAAATTAGTTTTTTAGGATCAGGGTATTTTATGGCCGCCATCAGCGGGAGACAGGGAGACATTCCCCAGAGGAAATTGTGTGTAGTAGGCATGTCGTAGCTGCAAGTAACGAAAATGCAGTGGATCGGGAAGGGCGAACTCTAGTTGTAAGCTGGACAGTGATTTAAGTCTCCCATTGGCCACAATGTGGGACAGATAGAGAATACCCCTGGAGCTCCACCAACCAGTGTCCGGGATGTGGGCGAATTCAGGCAAGGTTGAGTTATGCCATAAGGGAGTAAAGGCATTTATGAGCGGTATATGTAACATTTTGGAGGTTATGGTCCACACTTTCTTATACTGGTATAAAATCGTCTTACGGTCAGCGGGGCCACCCCTTTCCACCGTCCCCCCCGCGATCATCACCATGGGGTCTAATGACGTCTCGGCCCACTTCGGGCACAGAAGACACAAGAATCTGTCCCTATCCGTCTTGTCCACATGAAACAGCTGCGAGAGCTGTGCTGCCAGATAGTATAAGTTGAAATCGGGAAGGGCAAGACCCGCCAGGTCCGTCGGGCGTTTAAGTTTGTGCCATGGGAGTTTGTGCCTGCTGGGTCCCCAGACAAAGGGTTTTAGAAGGGCCTCGAATGCCATAAAATGTCTAAGGATAAGATAAACAGGGGAGTGCCAGAGTATATATAGAATTTTGGGCAGTATGACTATTTTAATGAGGTTTACTCGGCCCATTACCCCCAATGGGAGACGGGCCCAAGTTTGTGTCTTCTGTTTGAGCATCCCAAACAGTGGGTCTATATTGAGAGAGACATAGTCCCCGGGATCTTTGGTCGTCCTAATGCCTAGATATTTGATAACACTGACTCTCAGTAGGGGAAGTGAACCCCTATCCTCTGTAGAAGGGTTAACTATCCAGCGGGAGCACCTGAGACTTGTCCCAGTTAATCTTTAAGCCAGAAAATGTGCCAAATTTCTCTATGAGGTCCAAAGCCAGGGGTAGGGATTTAGTTGAGTCATCTAAATAGAGAAGCGTGTCATCTGCGTATGTACTGATCTTCTCCACCACCCCCCCTCTCTGCAGACCGACTATACCCATATGGGCGCGAATTGCTATGGCGAGTGGCTCTGCCGCCAGCGCGTACAGCAGCGGCGACAGAGGACACCTCTGCCTAGTACCCCTGTGAAGAGAGAACCGGTCCGAGAGCCAGCCGTTAGCCAGGACCCTAGCCACCGGGTTTTGGTAAAGGAGTTGTACCCATTTGATGTATCTGGGCCCTATCCCGAACTTACCCAAACAGGGCCACAAATATCGCCATTCGACAGAATCTAAGGCCTTGGCAGTGTCCAGGGTTACAATTACCCTGGATCCTGGGTTATTATGAGGGGCCTGAAGGTTAATGAATAGTCTCCAAAGATTAAACGACGTGTTCCTGCCTGGTATGAACCCCGCCTGATCTCCATGAATTAATGAAAGAATAACTTTGTTCAGGCGGATGGCAAGCACCTTTGCCAGTATCTTGACATCCACCTGGAGTAGGGAAATGGGGCGGTATGACTCCGGGCGGCAAGGATCCTTGCCCGGTTACTACTATACTACTATACTATAGTAGCTTCTCTCATAGGGGGCGGCATTTCAGAGTTCTCAAATATAGAGTTATACAGTTTTAAAAGCTGAAGCGCCAATACCTCCGCATAAGTGGAGTAAAACTCCACCGGTAGGCCATCAGAGCCCGGTGCTTTGGACGCGGAGAATGCCGCCACAGCCCCCATGATCTCTTCCAGAGTCAGGGGCTCCTCTAGCTCTCTAGTCTGGGCCTCTGTTAAACGCGGAACCTGTAACCCTTCCCAGAAGAACTCCATCACAGAGAGGTCACCCGAAACTGTGGTGGCATATAAGGAGGTGAAGAATTCACGGAACATCTCCGCGACCTGAGCAGGCGCATTCACCAGGGTGTTGTCCGGTGAACGCAGGGAGATCACAACCGGGGGTCTCTCCTCGCTATGGACGAGGTAGGCCAGCAGTTTCCCGGCACTTTCACCATGCTCGTATGACCTCTGTCTGAGGAAGAAAAGTTTACGTTTAGACTTCTCATAGAGTGCCTGATCGAGTGCCCTGGAGCACACTCTAAGATTGCCCGCCCTGTCCGCAGTGGGGTCATTCAGAAAGTCCCTTTCCGCCGCCTCTAAGGCAGACGTTGCATTATCGACCACCGTTGCCGAGGTCCGTTTAATTTGGTTAATGCGGGTGGCAAGGGTCATTCGGGCATGGAGTTTGAAAGCCTCCCAAACTACCTGTGCCCGTGCTGAGCCGTCATTGGTCGTGAAAAATTGTCCCCAATCAGTCCCCAGGTCGTCTTCTTCTGGTAGTAAGGTCAGCCAAAATGGGTTCAGACGCCATGTCAGTGGTGGCCGGGCGTGGGGTAAAGACAATGTAGCCCAGCAGGGGCAGTGATCAGACAATGATCTGGGCAAGAGCCCAGCATCCCTGAGTCTGGGAAGGAGGAGCTCAGAGAAAAGTATAAGGTCTATGCGGGACATGGAGCGGTGGGTGGAAGAGAAACACGAGTAGGCCCGTGCGGTGGGGTACCTGTGCCTCCAGGTATCCACAAAATGAAAATCATCAAGGAGGCGTGCAAATCTTGTCCGTTGTGGGCTCAATGGGGGTCGACATGACCCGGACAACCTATCATTAGTTATATCAAGTACATTATTAAAATCTCCCAGCCAAATAGCAGGCGTGGCCGGGTATAGGGCCATGAAATTGATTCCCTCAGTGAGCACATCAAATTGAAACGTGGGTGGGACATAGAAGGCCAGTATAAGAACCATCTCTCCATTCAGTTTCGCTCTTAGAAACACCGATCTGCCCAATGGGTCAAGGGCCAGGTCTAGGAGCTCAAAATTAGTTGTTTTGGCTATCAAAAGGGATACTCCTCTGGAGTGGGTATTGTGTACGGAGTGGAAAGCCCAGCCCACCCAAGGCCTCTTAAGCGCCTTCAACATGGAGCCCTCAGCGTGAGTCTCCACCAGAGCCACCACGTCCGCCCTGAATTTTTGCCCAATTGCCCAAACACTGCAGACCTTTTAATGGGATCTCTCATACCCCTCACGTTCCACGTGAGGACCTTCAACGTGGCCATGGATTAAAATGAACCCAATATGGAGCACCAAGGTCTAGGGCATCTGGGCAATGGAGCCGCACCCGGACGGGTGCGACCGTAGACGACACCAAGGCATCATTGCAATAGCTGTGTGAACTGACATGTATGTGTATTAAAGATAACAAGATAAGAAGACCATCTCTCAACAACTTAGCCCCCCCTAACCCAACCACCCCCCACCCTGCCCTGCACTGACCCCAACTGGTGCGGGCACCAACCCCTAACTGCCAACTTGGCATGAACAGTGCGCAACCTGTGAAGGAAGGGTATGTTAGTAAATCAGCATATACATGGGCACCAGCAGTCAAGCTACCGACTGCAGGCCAGATAGTCCAACATAGGGTGCACACAATAGCGCACAGGGCGAAACTTCGCTGCAGTGTGCGGCTTTCCATAGGACTTGGCTCACTAGACAGAGCAAGCTCACTCATAGGAAGGTCCCTCCGCCGACCAAAGGGAGGAACGGGAGTGTACATCCGGTCTATGCAAGTAAAAAATAAAATAAAAAAAATAAAGGGTTTTGTAAGGTACCGTCCACAAAGTTTGCATCCATGTTTCCATATGTTTAAGGGGGGAAGGGGGGAAGGAACAGCAGGATGCAGCATTGCCGTGTAGACATGTAGTCCCTCACCCCCGTCAAGTCCCCACCGGAGCAAGGGGGCATAACATAAAAGGAGCAGTGTATGCTTACAGTAAAGGTGGGGACACAAACAGACACCCACCTGCAGAAAGGGAGTCGCATCAGAGCCCCGGGCTAAGGGAACATGTGAAACAGTGAGCAACGTCCAGCGTGCAGTTCCCCGCCCGCTCAGCAACAGTATGAATAGGATACCTCAAAAGAGGGGGGCACACAAAAAATATAAAGGGTAGGGGAGAAGGAGGGGGATGCAGGGAAGTAAACAGGAGGAAGCAGGGATCAGGGAGAGCAAGCATACTTATCAGCGTTCATCTTGTCGTTCGAGCCACGCTATGACTGCTTCAGGATCTTCAAAGAAGTGTACCCTGTCTCCCCCTTCCACACGCAGTCTGGCTGGGAACAGCATCGCATATTTCACGCGTTTGACACGCAGGCGGCGTTTAGCCTCAGTGAAGGTCTTTCGCTTTCTCTGCACATCCGCCGAGAAGTCCGGGAAGACTGCCACCATCTTGTTTCCGAACGGGATGTTGCCCTTTTCCCTGCTGAGGCGGAGGATGGTATCCCGATCCCTGAAGTTTAGGAGTTTAGCTATGAAAGTGCGGGGGGGCGCACCCACAGGTGGCGGCTTGCCCGCCATGCGGTGCGCTCTCTCCACCACAAACGTAGACGAGAACGACTCCCTGCCATATGTGTCGGACAGCAGGGTCTCCAGGAACGTTGGGGGGTCTCTCCCCTCCACCCCCTCCGGCAGGCCAATGAAGCGAAGGTTACACCTGCGCAATCTGTTTTCAATTTCATCCTGCTTCTGGAAGAGCTGGTTAATTTGATGTTGCATGTTCTCAGTGGAGATCTCCAGGGGGGGGGGGGGAGGGAGTCCTTCACCATGCCGATTCTAGTCTCAGCTTCTGTAACCCTGTCCCTGAGTTTCTGGAAGTCCTGCCTGACCAGCGATATATATCCACCTTCACTTCCTCAATCCTCGCTGTGAGAGTAGTCTGGCAGGACGCTACAGCCTCCTGGCACGCTGTGATGGCCTGGAGAAGCCGGGCTGTATCCGAATTCTGAGCCCCTGACTCCTCTCCGCATGCGGCGGCGCCATCTTGGTCCGTCGATCCAGATTCCTGATGGCGGTATTGAGCTAGTTTAGCGATCGCACCGGACTTATTTTTGGGTGGCGACATGTTCCCTCTAGGTGCCCGGTCTGGTGGGACTAAAAAAACAGTGATATATCCAAGGAAAGCGGGTACAAGGATTTTCGGTCAGCGGAGCTCAGCTCACATGCGTCCTATCTCATGCCGCTCCAGGCCACGCCCCGATCGCCGCCATTTCTAGTAAAAAAAAATAAAAAAAATAATTCTCTCCCCTATTTTGTAAGCGCTATAACTTTTGCGCAAACCAGTCGCTTATTGCGATTTTTTTTTTAATTTTTTACCAAAAATATGTAGAAGAATACGTATCGCCCTAAACTGAGAAAAAAAAATGTTTTTTTTTTTTTTTTTAATTGGGATATTTTTTATAGCAACAAGTAAAAAATATTGTATTTTTCTTCAAAATTGTCGCTCTTTTTTGTTTATAGCGCAAAAAATAAAAATCGCACAGGCGATCAAATACCACCAAAAGAAAGCTCTACTTGTGGGGAAAAAAGGACGTAAATTTTGTTTGGGAGCCACGTCGCACGGCCGCGCAATTGTCAGTTAAAGCGACGCAGTGCCGGAAGCTGAAATTTTACCTGGGCAGGAGGGGGGTGTAAGTGCCTAGTATGCAAGTGGTTAAATATTCTATATTATGCATTGTTTATTTATTTTTTAAAACTTTATATATGTCAGTATCTGTATCCTTGCATAAATAACCAATGTATGTACTTATTTTTGTGTAATCAATAAATATTTTTGACAAGGAAAATTATAATGCAGTTTTATTATCACGAGTAAGAGAATGGCAAAAAAAGATAAATGAAAAAAGATGGGTAAAATTGGAGAACACAATTAGTAATGCACGGTTGGGTAAGATTATATGGATACCGCCACAGTATAGAGCATTGGATGAGAATGCACATGTAATGACACAAAATGTACTTAAGATTTGGGAATTCACAAACAAGGAACATCTTTGGGTCAGCCCTTGACCCTGTTTTCCCCCACGTATACCTCACTACAAGCAATTTGTTCCCATGCCTGTGTTTTCTCGGTAATTAGGCTAATCCAAATCTACACAGGACATTGGAACCTGTGAAAATGCCCAAAACCATAATACAAAGAGAGGGGTTACTTCTTATTGTCATTTCATAGGACGCTGGTTTTCCTCCTGTCATAGCTGATACATACACTGATGCCATCCGTACGTGCACTACTCTATTAGACGGATTGTTACCTACCCTTCATCAAGCTTTCTCACCACACCTAATTGTGTCTATTTGCCCTCTTTCAGGCATACTAACCAGCTAGGCCAAGGCCCCCTCCAGCCTTGGTAGTTAGGGCATCGAATTTCCAGTGAAGACTCTGACCACAAGTAAGAAGGCTGGCTGGAGGCTAGCCTGCATTTGTGGAAGGAGTCTGAGGGGTATTTATCCCATATTGTTGGTGAGGATGTAAAGTAGAGGAAACTATGACCACATTTGGTGAGACTGTACAAAAATAAAAAAAATATTGGAGAGAGGTGTTGCAAGTAATAAAAGATTATCAATATAGAAATACTAGAAGAGCATTGAACATGCTTATTCCATGAAGCAAAAAGTTCAATAAAACAATAAAAGAAATCAGTGACACCTCATATGATGAATGCAGCTAAGAGTTTGATACCAAGACATTGGCAAGAAATGGAAAGTCCTACAATAAATGAGTGGATTAAAAAAAGTAGAAGATGCATATAATATGTAACACATAGCTCTGGTTGGCATTTCCAGACCCGTTCTTCACTAAGCCATCAACTTAACTGGCTCATATCTGTGTAGAAAGAGAGGAAGGCATTGGCCAGTTGAGAGTCAGCTCCCACAAATACAGATCTCCAGAACAGTGCTCCTCTCCATTTGAGCTCCCTGACATTTGCCCCAAACAACCACGGCCACAAAAGCAGCTTCCCACATGGATTGTGGCTCTGGTCTAAGTTGACTAGGGCTGGCTGCAGATGGCATCCCGGACGAACCCATAAATGTAGCATGATGCCCTTGAGGACTGCTTGGATTTACCTGCTCATCTGCACCACCATGACCCTGTGAACATTCCTACCCACCTGACACTCTGGGTTCAGACATCTTTGCACCACCTTAAAGTAATAGGTCAAACAAATGGGTGAGTTTATATCATCCTATTAACGTTTACTGGAATAACTCAAAGAAGATCTTGCTGCAAAGAGGAGGTAATCAACTGAGCTTTGGTTAACAGTCCTGACTCGGCAGAAGAATTCCTCTACAATAGTACAAGTTAAGACAAATTAGCAATAACAGTATATTATATACACATGGCGTACCACTTGAACATGACCTGAAAGGATAAGCAAGCGTTAGGCATTAATTCTGGCAAGACTTCTAAAAGGGGAACTCAGAGGAGCCCATTTAACTTTTAATTCTAATGAGAGATCAAGCAAGAATGGTGTAAGGGTCCTTTAAGTAGTAATGTCCCAGTTGCAGGCCTTATTGTCTTTGCCGGCAGTCAGAGCTCATTAACTATATTCAAGTAACAAGGCAATGGTATTTCTAGGACTGGTTGATGCAACAGGTGTCTATGTACAGTGTTCAAATAGAAGTGAGTAAAGGGTTTCCCCAAAGTAAAGCGGTCTGTACACAGTATCTCAGTTAAGCAACAAAGGAAGGTTTGCAAGGGTGGGCAATTGCCCTCTCACTACAACCAGGCCTTTCAATGCCTTCCGAACAGCGGCTCCCGGAGAGATGTTCTTGCAGCAGATCCCCTTGAGACAATCATCTGATGCGAAGCACGAAGAGCGGATTGTCGAACTGTCGAGGTGGTGCTGGATAGATGTCTGATGAACAGCAAGCAGTGCTAGGCCGAGTTGGAATGTTGCACACCGAGTGGTAGACCGCAACCTCGCACAGAGAGGTCCGTCACACAGGAGGCCAGGAGGAAGAGAGCGCGGGGTGGGTTTCCAGACTCTTTTATAGCTCTTCCAAGCAATCTCTTTGATGGTAGCAAAGATCCCTGGGATATGTAGTCTGGGTGTATAGTTATGCGGGGCAATTGCCATTCCGAAGAACTACCAATTCCACAATCCCTTTGGTTTGGCTCACAGAGATGACGTCCGTGACGCTGGGCACTATAGGGAAAATACTAGGGTTGTCCCGATACCACTTATTTAAGACCGAGTACAAGTACCGATACTTTTTTCCAAGTACTCGCCGATACCGAATACCGATACTTTTTTTTCAATGTCATGTGGCAGTTTGACAGATGGGGACTGATAGGTGGCACTTATGGGCACTAATAGGTCGCACTGATAGGTGGCTGGCACTGATAGGTGGCACTTGTGGGCACCGATTGCACTGACAGGTGGCTGGCACTGAAATCGGTGGCACTTGTGGGCACCGATTGCACTGACAGGTGGCTGGCACTGAAATCTCTGGACCCCTTACATTATACAGCACCCTGCACCTATGGACCCCTTTATATTACACAGCACCCTGCACCCCTTTACATTACACAGCACCCTGCACCACTGGACCCCTTTACATTACACAGCACCCTGCACCCCTTTACATTACAATTGACCCTTTACATTACACAGCATCTTGCACTCTTTACATTACACAGCACCCTGCATCTCTGGACCCCTTTATATTACACCACAGTGACAGCACCCTGCACCCCTTTACATTACACAGCACCCTGCACCACTGGACCCCTTTACATTACATTACACAGCACCCTGCACCCCTTTACATTACACAACACCATGTACCACTGGACCCCTTTACATTACACAGCACCCTGCATCACTGGACCCCTTTACATTCCACAGCACCTTGCACCTCTGGACCCCTTTACATTACACAGCCCCCCACAGCTCTAAATGCCTGTATGTTAAACACCCCCCCCAACAGTTCTAGACCCCCTGCATGTTACAGAGACCCCCCTACAGTGCAGACCCCCCTACGATAGACACCCCTCCCCTCTACAATACAGACACATCCCCCCTCTACAATACAGACACATCCCCACCCCTCTACAATACAGACCCATCCCTCCCCCTCTAAAATACAGACACATCCCCCCTCTACAATACAGACACATCCCCACCCCTCTACAATACAGACCCATCCCTCCCCCTCTACAATACAGACACATACCCCCCTCTACAATACAGACACACCTCCCTTCTACAATACAGAGACAACCCCCCACAATACAGACACACACCCCCTTCAGACCCGTAATGCTGTGCACCTCGGCTGATGATAATCAGCATGCCGTGCACAGCACTTGTTGACTACACAGAGGAGGGATAGGAGGAAGAGGCGGCTTCGGTCTGCACGGCTGTGTGACTGTGAGACAGTCACACACCCGAGACTTATTAGAGCTGCGGCCGGGTCCCGGGTGTGCTGACGGACCCCCGCAAATCGAGGCTGTTACCTTCCTGTCACCGCCATGCAGCCCACTCTGCGCTTAGTCCTCTTTAGTCCCGGAAGGTTGGTGCCTGACACCCCCCAGCGTGTGCTGCCCGACACCCCCCAGCGTGTGCTGCCCGCCCCCTCTCCAGCCAAACTCTGTTCGCATTCACTCGCCCTCTCCTGCCTTGCCAAGCCACTGACTCCTCCTGCCCTCTCCGGCCACTCTACAAAAAAAAAAAAAGCATCGGTCAGGCATCGGGAGCATTTGTGCGAGTACAAGTACTCGGTCAAATGCTCTGTATCGGTCCCGATACCGATACTAGTATCGGTATCAGGACAACCCTAGAAAATACAGTACATAGAAATGACGGGAAATCACCACACTTTGCAATTGTAGTCCATATTGCTACATCCTCCCCACACTTGAAAGTCTTTGGTCCTTGAAGAGAGAACACAACCTGTGAGGTCACCTTACTGTATCATAAGAAAGTGAATGGTTAATTATATGACAAACCAGAAGTTGTAACAACCAACAACTGATCCAAAGAAGGATCTTCTAACAGTAAATTATATACAGTAAATCAGGCAAAGTTATTTTAATCTTGTGGCAGGCCAATAAAAAGTTAGTGGCCCACCCAGTAGTGTCAGGGGCTGGATCAAGGACATCTATTACTAAAGGTTCAATAGAGGAGGTAAATACTTGACTAGAGGGGACGTGGTTTGCCTTGGAGGAAGATGGACGCCTGACTCTAGAGCTCCGTCGGACCCCAGCCACATATAGGCCGTTACCGGAGACTTACGCCGAATACCGACCTCTAAGCTATGGGGACCTCCTCCCGTGACACTTCTGCCTCTCGATCGCGTTCCCCGAGAGACGTTAACGGCAGAATTACACAACAAATACCAGACTTCTTCAGGACACAGAGGCCCAACATGGCGACTGGTGTTCCCGCCTCGGTCCCTCCACTCACCTATTCGGACATTGTCCTCACACCCACAGGGCCGCCGCAACCTGCACAAAGCTCCGGGACACCTCCTCCGCAAGTGCAACCCAGCCTGACTGACCTACACGAGGTGGCAGCAGACATCAAGAACACCTTGTTCGCCGCCATTACAGACCTCCGTCAGGAGATTCGCGGCATCGCGACTAGGGTACAGGAGGTCGAGATCACCACTGCCCAGCATCACACAACCCTCAGGAAAGTCGGCCACAAGATACGCATACCTTACAACTCCGGGACTTGCAGAGACATGTCGAGGACCTAGATAACCGGGGCCGACGCCGGAACCTTCGGGTGAGAGGCATCCCAGAGTCCGTGGACCCAGACCGCATCGTACCCTCGGTAACAGAGCTTTTTAACCGGGTGTTGGACAGACCCACACAAACGCCTATTCCCATGGAGCGCATCCACAGGGCTCTCAGACCCCGAGGCAAGGACTCCGATCCTCCGAGGGATATTGTGTGCTGTCTGGAAAACTTCCAGACGAAGGAGGACATCCTCTGCAAGGCCCGAGTGAAGCAGCGGATTGACCATGAGGGAAACGCCATACAAATTTACCAGGACCTATCTGCTATCACCCTCAGACACCGTAAAGACCTCCGCCCCTTGTTGGACATTCTCCGTGCAAGGGGAATACAATATAGCTGGAAGTTTCCCTTTGCTTTGTCTGCATCCCATGCCGGACGCACAGCCCTTCTGAGGGTCCCAGAGGAACTACAGGAGTTCTGCAAGACCTTGGATGTCCCCTTTGTTGAGCTCCCGAACTGGTATGCCGAATTCGACATACCGACCCTACACAGCCGTTCACCAGGGGAAGAACCGATGGATGCACAAGCAACGCGCTTCCGCAGACGCCGCTCTCCTTCTGCCTCCAGACCGGCTACGAATTCATCTCAGAGATTCCAGCCCTCCAGTCCACAGGCAGCACCGCAGCCCCGCAGGGCATGCCAAGACCGTTAAGGAACCATGGCCTCCACAGCACAGATCAGTCAGATACGTTTTCAGACTCTCGCTACCTGACCCCTGTTGTCTCACCTCACCCCCCCCCCTCCGCCACCCCCATGCTTCCCTTCTATTTTGGGACTGGTTCCGGACAGGCACGGCCATATGATCCACTGGTGTGACTGCCTCTACAGCATCTCCACGTCCCGAGCCCATCGCGGCTCCCATGTAATGCCTGCGCTCCCTGATCTCCCTGTTGATACAGACTCTCCCAACTTCCTACTCCCCAGATATCACAACCTGTAGATGCCGGAGAAACATCTGTGTAACATTGCCATTCCGCGTCCCGCTCCCCGTCTCACACCCCCCAGCCAGTACCGCCTGCCATCAGTGTGACTGTAGACGTTGAACCACGGTGCCTTCCCCCTGACCCCGGACACTACACCCTGCTACGCTCTGGAGCTGATCCGTCCCCATGAATGGTTCCCGGAACAGCACTTGCCCTGGGATGTTGGGATCTAGCCAGCATGTGGGAGTCATGGGGACAGCAGTAACTCTCCCACCGCCTGTTTTTCAAAGACGTCTCAGCCTCTGAAGCAGCGTGCGAATGCTGATCAGGCTTGGGTAACAATGTGGTAATACGTGACACCAGTTTCTTTTTATTGCATGTTGTATGATGTCTAGCGTATAATCACTGCCATGTTGTCAGCTGGAGTTCTGCTCCCCTCACCTAGACCCATGTGACCGCAGCTGAACGTGCCCACCTTTATCCTGGCTAGTCCCTGGAACCATCCCCGTCTCCCTCCCCCCTTGCCCTCTCACAACCTCAGTCCATGTGGTAAGGGTGCAGTCAGCCCTGTCTCTGACATCCCCTCGATCAGCCTATCTGATCTTGTATCCACGTCCCCGAGGACCCAACAGTGAGATCTGCCGGCTGGCTCTCCCTTTGCCGCATGGATAGCCAGGTCTCCCCCCTATACCCATTGATCACATAGCCACTTGTCCAAGGTATTACGATCAATGTCCTTCTCCCTCTTTTTGGCTGAGGGGATGTGCTCTCCTACCTACCAACGGGGATGTGGTCATGCTAAGCTTTGTATGCATCTCTCTCCCAGGCATTCTAGGAACGCCCTGTTTCTGCATCTAATGTCTTCGCACCCATATTCTACCCCCCCGTACCCCTTATCCTTTTTGAAGCCCAGACCCCTTCCTCCTCATTGCCTCCCCCCGCCCCCCTCATACCTCCCCTCCCCCCACTCCCACTCCGCCCCCGCCCCGCATCCCTCCCTTCCCTTCAGCCCTCCCCTACCCTTCCCCTCATCTCTCCCCTCCCCCCACCCTCCCCTCACCCCACCTCCCCCTCCCCCCACTAGCCTCACCCTTCCCCGCACCTTACCTTTTCCCTCTCCCTTCCCCTCCTCCTCCCCCCTCACCCTCTCTTCTCCTCCCTCCCTCTTTCTTCCACTTCCCCCCCTTCTCCCTTTCCCTCCCCCCCTTGCCACCCACCACCATCACCGTCCTTTCGCCCTTCGTTATGGTACTCCTTTCTCCAGCCCTTCTCCCCTTCCCTACCGCCCCTCCGCTCCCCCCCTCACACCCTCCACCCTCCCCCACCCCCCCACTGGCTGAACTATACGTGACCACGTCTGTTTGTTCCCCATTACGTCTGTTATGCTCATTATGTTTTGTTTTGTTGTTATAGAGCTCTTGTTGCACTAACCTGCTTTTTTGTTAACTACTGTTGCAAAATGTTATCATCTACGGCACGTCCGAAGACAGATACTGTCTTCTCATGCCCTCAGATTCCTCTTGACCCCATACGGTTAGCCTTTCAGTCTCCACAAGCATACTGACTACCTCACACGAAGATGTGTGGTTGGGGGCCCGAGTGCGGCCCTCATACTTTTTTTTCCTTCTAGGACTTCTCAACCCCCACACAGTGGTTCTTCCTTTAATCCTCACACACACTTTGTTAGACCTCGGGCACACCACTGACATTCTCCGGAAGTTCCGCTACCGCGGATCTCTATACCGCCAGACTGGTGAGTGCTATCTCACCGGCCTCCGGATTACTTCACTCTCCCTATACCTCATAGCTGACCTTCTCCGACGTTTCCGCTGTGACGGAACTGTACAGCACTGAACAGGCGAGGGGATCCTTGCCAGGCTTCAGATAATTCCCTCCTTGATACACATTTACCCACTGTCACTCGCCTAATCTCATCCCCCCAATCCTCACACCCCCACCCGTACCCTTCTTCGGCCAACCCCTGACTTCCGCACTCTTCCTTGCTTACCTCGGTCCTGTGTAGGGCCCTCCCCAGCACTCGACCCTTGCGTCGTGCCGCGGCTCTCGGAACCACGCTTCGTTTTCGCTGGGTGTCTGTTACTCTGCACACTGATGGCCCCTCCTCCCTCCGTGTCCGACGCGCCCACGCTCAAGCTGTTCTCTCTCAATGCTAGGGGCCTCAACTCGCCAGAAAAGTTATGCACCGTCATAAGGCGGACATTGTGTTCGTCCAAGAAACGCACTTTCGCAGGGATGCAACGCCAAAGTTACACAATTATCGCTACCCCACGGTATTCCATGCCACCACTCCGATCTCCAAATCCAAGGGAGTCTCCACTCTTATAGCAAAGCATTGCCCCTTTCAACTCAAAGACTCGCTGTCAGACGGGGAGGGAAGATATGTTTTCCTTAAGGGGTCTCTATATGGCCGGACTGTCACCTTGGCCAACATCTATGCCCCGAACGCCAGACAGGTTTCTTTCTTTGCTTCCATTGCCACAACCCTATCGGCCTTCCAAGAAGGTATGCTTATTCTGGGGGGGGGGGGGATTTTAATATCCCCCTTAACCCCCTCCTTGATTCCTCCACCGGGACCTCCTCTATTACATATGCGGCCCTCAAAGCAATTAAAACCCAACTTCAAACACTACTACTCCATGACACATGGCGCACTCTAAATCCCAATGGCAGAGACTTCACTTTCTTTTCAGCCCCTCACAACAAATATTCGAGAATCGACTACTTTTTCCTGTCGCAAACTGATCTTCCCGTCCTAAGCAAAGCCTCAATCGAACCATTGTTCCTCTCCGACCATCACCCGATCTCGTTGACTCTAACCCTTCCCACCATGTACCGCTCGACCTATTCATGGAAGTTGGACCCTTCCTTACTAACTGACCCCGTGATAGTAGCAGACAGAGCACAGCTTAACTCGGTATTTTATGGAAAACAGACCATCTGAGACCCCGGTCATCACAATTTGGGAAGCCCACAAATGTGTGATCCGGGGTGTACTGATGGCAGCAGCAGCTAAGCGTAAACGGGAGCGTCAGAAACATTTCTCAGACCTCACAGCTAGAATCCTCACGCTAGAGAAAGCACATAAACGCTCCCTGGCCTCCTTCACCCTTCAAACTCTCCAAGCAGCTCGGAAAGAACTCTTGGACCTATTAGATAAACAAATCAAGCGCAAATACGTTCTTTCCCAACGAATCTTCTATGAATTTGGAAATAAGGCAGGGCGCCTCCTAGCTAGAGCCTCACAGACTAAGAAGGCATCCACCACGGTACATTCGATAACTGATTCGGCGGGCAGGAAAGTCGTCTCTCCCCCTGATATTGCGAAACAATTTGCAACTTACTATTCTAAGTTGTATAATCTTCACCCCACAACCTCCCCTTCAGACTCGCATGCTCGAACGGAAGCTATAAAGACCTTTCTGTCCGAATACAGTCCCAGGCCCATCTCGTCCTCTTTGGCTACCGACCTAGATTCCCCCCTCACTGTGACTGAAGCCGTAGCGGCTTTGAAGCAAATGAAACCTGGGAAAACCCCCGGCCCAGACGGACTGACGGTAGGATATTATAAAGCATTCACTCACCTGCTCACATCCCACTTTATTCTGGCTTTTAACTCCCTAGGCCCCTCCTCCACTCCCCCCCGGGACCTGCTTACAGCTCACATTGCTGTGATACCAAAGCCTGAGAAGGACCCTGCACTGGTTATGAACTACAGGCCCATTTCCCTGCTGAACGTTGACCTGAAATGGTACGCCAAGATACTCGCAAACCGTCTTTTACCCCTCCTACCGGGACTGATCGACTTGGACCAAGTAGGTTTTGTCCCTGGCAGAGAAGCCAGGGACAACACCCTCAAAGCCATTTCCATCCACCACTGGCTCACGACGCAGAAACAAAGCGGATTTTCGCTGTCCCTTGATGCGGAGAAGGCATTCGACAGAGTGGCCTGGGACTACATGAGAGAAACGCTAACCTTCCTGGGTCTCCCGCAGCGTATGCTCCAATTTATTCTAGCACTTTATACAAATCCCACTGCGAGGGTCCGTGTCAATGGCCATCTGTCGGATGCCTTCTCCATCACCAACGGAACCAGACAGGGGTGCCCCCTGTCTCCAATCATTTTTATCCTCACACTTGAACCATTCCTGAGACGCCTGAAGGCTAACCCGACTGTTAAAGGGATCGACACCACGTACAAAGTAGCAGCCTTCGCCGACGATATTCTCCTCTTCCTAACAGACCCTGTCACAACCCTACCGAACCTCCTAGCAGATCTTAAAACTTTCCAGTACTTGTCCAACTTGAAGATTAACTTTGCAAAATCCAACGCACTCAATGTCTCCCTCCCACATGATTTGGTAACACAGTGTCAAGCAAACTTCCCTTTCAAGTGGAACAAGAACTCAATTACTTACCTTGGTATCCAACTCCCCTCGTCCCTGTCCAATTTATACTCGGACAATTATCTCCCGTTGTTGCAAACACTACAGAAGGATCTCAAAAGTTGGTCAACGGGCCTCTTTACATGGTTTGGCAGGGCGGCGGCGATCAAAATGAATGTCCTGCCCCGGTTGCTGTATCTCTTTCAAGCAGTCCCTATTAAATTGCCTCAAGCTTTTTTTTCCACATGCCGGACGGCGTGCACAACATTTATCTGGAACGGGAAATCCCCCCATTTAAACTTTGCCAAACTTACCGTGCCTAAGCTGAAAGGGGGAATAGGCCTTCCGGACATGACCAAATATTACCAGGCCTGTCACCTCTCTAGGATAGCCGACTGGAATCTTCACAGCGCTTCTAAAGCGTGGGTGGAACTGGAAAACGCATTTTCTCCCTTCCCGTTAGCACAAGCCCCCTGGACCAAAGCGTATGCACTTTCTCCCTCGTGCCTAGCTCATTCGCTGATCTCCCCGACCCTAGCCACTTTCAAAATAACATGTAATAAATATCGGATCTCATCTCTCTTAGGCCCGATGACCCCGCTCGGACACAACCCTGACTTCCCCCCAGGCCAAGCTCCCTCCTTCCTAACTGACATATGGCCACACATGCATGTGCGCGCATCTCAATTTTTTGACACGGACCGTCTTCTCTCCTACGACTCTCTGCAGTCCAGACTACGTTCTGGATCCTTCCCCTTCTGGACATATGTCCAAATCAGACATTTTTTTTGAGACACCTCGCCCGAAACCACCCTGGACCCGCCGCCTCACCCCTTTTGAAGCAAGCTGCACGGGTACCGGACCGGTGGCCCACTTAATTTCTCTGATGTATACGCTACTATTTCCAGATAGCAATCCAAAGACTAATTGGGCGAGTCAGAAATGGGAAACGGAATTATCCATAGACTTGACAGAAAAAGAATGGGAAGCTGTGTTTGCGTGTTTCCATAAAGGTACGGTTAATGTGCTAGCTCAGGAAAACGCTTTCAAACTCTTCTCACGATGGTATCGGACGCCGACGAGGCTCCATGCTATCTCCCCCACCGTATCCCCCTTATGTTGGAGATGTGGTTCTGAACAAGGGTCTCTTATACATATTTGGTGGTCCTGCCCCAAGCTGCAAACATTCTGGAGAGACGTCCGTCGCATCACGACAGAGGTCTCTACGCTCTAACTGAACTTTACACCAGGACAGTTTCTACTACATCACTCCCACCTACCCCCGAGAACTTACTTCCGCTCCCTAGCAATGCATATGGTGACTGCGGCAAAGCTTTGCATCCCTGCGAAATGGAAAGTCCAGGAACCGCCATCACTGGCTGATTGGTTCAAGCGCATAAATCACATTGCGGAAATGGAAAACCTGATACACCAGGCCCGTGACACACCAACAAAGTTTACCGAGCGATGGGCGTGTTGGGTAGATTTCACCACCACGGACAACTACAGGCAGGTCATGTCTTGACGGGCTTCTGGGAGCTGCGGCGCGACGCGCACCACGTAGACACTAGACGGGAACGTTCATTGACCCTCATTTTCTATCCCTACATCTGTGTTCACAGTCCTCTTTCCACCTGTGCACCCTACGTCTAATCTTATTCTCCAATGGTTATCACACCTCCCACGACCCACTGCCCCAAGCCCCCGATACTCGACTAACCCATACTCCAACAGTCGCTGAGGACACAACCCTTTAATCCCCGTTCCGGGTATCTACCCGACGCATGCTTCCTTACACACATTACTTATTACCAGGGGTGCTCAAGGTAACCCCTCAGTTCTATCTGTTCTACCACCCTGGCCCACCCCACCCTGACTTATCACTCCACCCATCGGGGTGGACATACCACTTCTGTTCGCTCTTGTCCACGTAGACATCACCCCGACCACCAACCCATATTACTCCCATCCCCGAGTGACGACGAGGATCATCCTGGTCCAAGGGTTCTTTCCCAAGATGGCGCAATTTAAAAAAAAGCTATAATGTGTCACCTGTTCATGTTCAGTTATGTTTATGCGCTGATATGTATACGCGCATTTTTGTGAAGCGGCTGCGACCGCGTTTATTGATCTACGACTGATTTACTGTTATGCTTTATCACTTGTTATGTATTCATTATCATCAATAAACTTTGGTAAAAAAAAAAAAATACTTGACTAGAGCATTGAGCAGTAGGAATGAATGTCAGAATTCTCCACAAAAGGTATCATACATCAGTCTTTTTGGAGGGAATATTTTCCATCTCAACCTGGATTACATACTTTCCAACGGTTCTGGTCCCCGATCTGTTCCCCAGAAACTACATCCGGATTTGGGGTTAGGCTCTGGCTCAGGCCCTGGTTCAGGACCAGTCTCTCTCTCTGCTTCATTAGTAGGGGAAGTGGAGGTTCTTCATTGGATTCCATCTTGACTTTGTCTCCTCTTAGTGGGCAAAGATCTGGTGCGTCAACTTCCTGTAATGGGGGATGTGTCTTCCTCATAAAGAGTGTCCCCTGACTGTCTCAGTCCTGGAAGTGATGGAATTGTCTTAGAGAGGGGGAAACCATAACCAATCAAGGGCTAATGCTTTCTCATTGTTCTCCTCCTTAGGTGGCATGGGCGGGCTGGTTTTTCTAGCCCTAGGCCTCAGCGTAGGGGACTGATAAGTTTCTAAGCAGAAGGATGGGGGTACTCGGACAGCCTCGGATATAGGCAGCATATGGTTTTAAACCCAAGTCTTGAAAGGGCCAGTCTTCCCTTCAGGCCGAATCTGGTACACAGAGAGTCCAAGTAATTGCTTACAGAGAATGCAAGGTTAAGAGTGGCAATGATCAGCCAGTTTATGTTTCCCAAACACCCTAGATTGCACAACAACACTCGCTCTCCAGGTTGTAGATCCTGAACCCTTACTCGGAGGTCAAAGTTTTTGTTGTTCCTTTGTTCTGATGGTAAAGGCTTTCTCACATAGGCCACTTTTAGATTCTTTCAAAGTCTGTCAGCATAACACATCTCAGGCCCCCTGATGAGGGTATCTAATGATGTTTCAAAGGCCAGGTCCACTGGTAAACAAGCTTCTCTTCTGAACATGTATCCAATAGAATCATTCAAGGTGCCATTATAAGCATGAACCACTGTAGCTATATGGTCCCCCCAATGCTACTTCTTCTCCAAAGGAAGGGTTCCCAACATGTTCAGCAGGGTACGGTTGAAATGCTCAGGTTGTGGATCCCCTCAAGGGTGGCAAGGATTAGTCCTGGATTTCTTTATATTTAAAAGTTCACCCAATCTTCTGATCAGCTTGCTCTCAAAATCCCGGCCTTGATTTAAGTGTAGGCGCTGAGGCATCCCGTAATGAATGGAAAACTTCTCCACTGGAGTTTTTGCTACAGTACTGGCTAAGCTTAAAGGGGTTCTAAAGGTACAAGTTTTTTTACCTTCATGCATCCTATGCATGAAGGTAAAAAAACATCTAGCAGCACCGGCCCCCCCCGAGCCCCCGTTGTACTTACCTGACCGTTCGAATCTCCCGGGCGCGTCCACGTCGTCCTCTTCGGTTCCCAGCCTGGCCGTTGATTGGCTAGGCTGGGCGGATTAATAGCAGCGCAGCCATTGGCTAGCGCTGCTGTCAATCAGGGTGGATGACGCGGCGCGCTGGGGGGCGGAGCCGAGTGATACAGTCGGCGGCTATGGCCGCCGCTGTATCACGGGAGCGCGCTCGCAAAAGCTTTCCTCCATGCGAGCGCCCTCGCATGAAGAAGGAAAGCTTTTGCGAGGAGGAGCCCAGACAGCCGCCGAGGGACACCAGAAGACAGGTTTCAGGGCCACTCTGTGCAAAACGAACTGCACAGTGGAGGTAAGTATCACATGTTTGTTATTTTTTTTTAAAAAAATCCCTGACTTTAGTGACCCTTTAAGCATAATGGGTGAAATGATCTGTCATAACCAGAACATTACTCTGTGCACTCAGGTCAGGTTCCAAACACAAGAAATCAATGCACACCAACTCCATTGGTCCTTGGCTTTGAAGATGGCCCATTGGGGCTGCCCTTCCTGGTAATGTCTTACTCTGAATGCATCTTCTGCAAGTGCGACAGTAACTTTCCACCTCAGCTCTAATGGATGGCCAATAAAATCGATACCTGACTAATTAAAAGGTTCTATGTGGGCCTAAGTGACCATGATCATCATGAAGAGCAATCAACACTATTAGTCTGTGTTTCTCAGGGAGGAACAGTTGAAGAACACCCTCTAGTTCCTCAGATGGACCTCTCTGGTATATGACTCCATATTCCAACTGCATTCATTCCCACTCTCTATGGATTACTTTTGCTCCCTCAATGGAGCTATTCAACACTAATTGAGGGACCTGGGTGGATATCGATTTGGTCCAGTCTCATGTCCTCTTGTCAACTGAGGCAGTGTCATGATCACTTAGTGCCCCTGTTCCTCATTCCAGCACCTGGGTGCTGGCTGTTGCTTTTCCCCGTCTGTGCTCACCTGCAAGAGGATTTATCTGATCAGTCACCTGTTATAAGCAAACTGAACACTCTATCCCTTGCTTGTGAGAGACGTTACCTGCGTTGTTCTTGATCACGCCTCCTGTTTGCCTGCCTTGCTTTGCTGTTGGATTTCCCTGTGTATGACCTGGATTGGATATTGGACTATTCCCTGAACTCAGCTTGCCTTATTACCTACGAAAAAGAGAAAGATGAGACAGTTGTCTCAAATAATGTCTTTAAGGGAGAATCAGCAACAGGGTCAAATGGAATGATAACAAAAACTTTATTGATGAATACATATACAGTTTATAAAATAAAGGTCCAACTGGGGTGGTACAAAGACCTCCCGAGTGGATCCTGTTCCTCCAATGTAGTTATCTATAAAAATTCAAAAAATAACAATGTTGTATAGAAATAAAAGATTGCTAAAAGACTAGCCAGCGGCTAATGACTGGGGAGATGAACACAAACCTTCAAAATACAGACTGATCGCTGGAAAAGAGTATAGGTATATATATGTGTAGATATATATGTGGCTGGCTCCACTAATCTGGGTCAGAGAGAAAAGGGAAGTAGATGCAAATTCAAACACACTTCTTGAGTATGTACAGCCGATCAGTTCAAGGAAGGTATCCAGGGAGTGCTCAATAATTAGCTGGATGTTTCCAAATGCAATGAAACAACATTAATCGATCTCAAATGGATAGAGAATCAAACCTAAATAGTCCTGAAGCGCATCCTGTGCAAAATAAGCTCAAACAAGTCCATTCATAAAGGCATGTGGCTGCCATAAACATTTAGGGAATATATATCACCGTCTCTGCCAAGCTTGAAGCACTTATCAGACCTCAATATGGAAATATTATAGAGTGATTTTGCTGCTAGGAAGGTAATTAGATTTCCCTGGACTTATTAAACTGCAAGTTCAGCTTGAAACAGCATAAAAACTTAGAAAGGATTGACTGGCATACTATTGGCTACATACTGCAGGCAACCTATCCCTTGATGAGCGGAGAGCACTCAAGGAACTCCGAGCAGCCGACCAAATTATAATAAAACACAGTGATAAAGGTGGGAACGTGGTGCTTCTATCGGCGGATATGTATGAAAGGGAGATAAGACGCCTTGTCTCTGATCAGGCCACATATAGAAAACTTGACCACAATCCCTTTTTTGAGCTTGCTAAACTTATCAATGACAAACTTTTCTTAGCATTTGAAGTCACTCTTCTAACTAAAAAGGAATTTGAATATCTCCAAGTTGAGGACTTTAATTTCCCTACATTTTACATCATTCCCAAAATTCACAAAAAACAGAAGAGCCCCCCCCCCCCCCGGGAGACCAATTGTATCAGCTATCAGAGGTCCATTAGAAAGAGTTGGCAAATATATAGACTGCCTGATTAAAGAACTGGTTGTATCTTTGCCATCCTATGTCCGTGATACTGGAGACTTCCTGAATAAAATCTCCGACCTGGTGCTCCCCGAAGGAGATCTCCTAGTGGGTATCGACGTAGAATCTTTATATACGTTGATACCACATGAATGGGGCATATTGGTTGTACATCATTTTTTAGACCAACAGTTCCCAACTCTGGGAGCACAAAATGAATTTGTTGTGGAGTTGCTGGAATTGGCTTTAAGGAATAATTTCTTTCAATTTTCAAACCAATTCTTTCAGCAACTCTGCGGCACATCAATAAGAGCCCCTTGGGCTCCAGCATACACGTGCCTCCACTTGGGATGGTGGGAGGAAGATACTGTTTATGCCTTGTCGATGTACCTTGGCCAAGTTCAAGCCTGGCTAAGGTACATCGACGATATTTTGATGGTGTGGACGGGCACTGAGGCGTCGCTCAGTGCATTTATGGATGAACTCGGGAACAATACCCGTAACATCAGACTTACCTATGTGGCAGATCATCATGAGATTCCCTTTCTTGATCTGTCCAGATCATCATGAGATTCCCTTTCTTGATCTGTCCATAAGAATAGAAAATGGTAAACTAGCGACCCAGACTTTTCGCAAAGCAACTGCTGCGAATACCTTACTACAAGCAGACAGCCATCATCCCAGGTCTTTGATACACAGTATACCAGTGGGGCAGTTTCTTCGAATTCGGAGAAACTGCTCCACAGACCAGGATTACCATCGCGAATCTGAATCTCTTTACCGGAGATTCCGCGAACGTGGGTACTCCTATCACACCTTACGTCGTAGTAAGAGAATTGCCGGCGAAAGGGACAGGGCAGACCTACTTAGGCCTCGTGATGTAGAGAAGAACGCTCCAACTGGACCAGTAAGGTTCATTACCTCATATGGTAAACAGTGGCAAAAAGTTGGATCGATCTTGTCCCAGCACTGGCATATTCTAAACCCTCCATCACTGCCAAAAGAGCAAGAAACCTCCGAGATGACCTAGTCCAATCTGAATTTAGACATGCCCCCGATATAAGTTGGCTCACTCACATGCCCCGGGTAACTGGCATGTTTGAATGTGGTCACTGTAGCACATGCAAATATGTGGACCGCTCTAAAACATTTAGAGATTCAGAGTCTAGACAAACATTTGAAATTAGATCTTTTATGAACTGTACAACCGCCCGGGTCCTCTACATTCTGGAATGTCCTTGCCACAAACTCTATATAGGCAAAACTAAACGCCAGTTAAGGATAAGATTCGGGGGAAAATCTGAAAAGTATTAGAACCAAGGAGGATACACCTATAGCTCAACATTTACATCAGAGTAAAACATCTGGATTGACTGTCAAGGGATTTTATGCCCTTGACCTTCCAGAACGGAGAGGTGACTATGACACGGTGCTCCTTAGAAAGGAAAAATTATGGATCTTTCTTCTCCAGACCCTTCAACCGAAAGGGCCTTAATACTGAATTGAGTCTAAAAATCTTCTTAGAGCCATAAATTGATTGTATAGGCCCTATTTTGATTGACCTGACACACGCTGTTCCCCTGTGTGTTCTACTAACAACACAGGGGGTAACAACATGTGCCTAACATCCTTCTATACACAGTATGACAGTATACAACATGGAGTAATCTTAATACTGCCTGCTGTGGTCCTTACATTCCATCTATTGATAATAGGTGACTAATTTCAGTAATTGTTTTATTAGATACGCTTCTAGGCTTTCAATAATAATGTCATAAGTATCCTTGTTAACAAAGCCAGCCCTAAATGAAAAACCACACTTCCTCTCCCCCTCCGATCTGATTTAATTCTGTTAAGCAAAGAATAGTAGATAAGTGAATAGCATTGCCAATGAATATTTAAAATATAAATTGCCAGTATGTTAAATTGCTGTGCACTTTTTCAGTCAGTTTTATTTGTCGATTTACAACATGCAATTTTAGTTGTCGCCACTAGATGGAAATATACAATCCTTGTGTATTTGGGTCCTGGTTTTTGATTGGCTAATCTGCCCTATTTAATGATTACAATAACCCAGACACAACATCCAAGACGAAGTGACCGTTGAGGGTCACGAAACTAGTTGATGTACGATGCGTTTGCTATTTGACTACCACTGCTATTTTGACTGAACATCTGGGTGAGCATGAATCTCATTTGAAAAACGGGAGTGCTATAGTTCACTTTGCTCTGCAGCTCAGCTTTCTTGGATCTTGACTGCCATCTACTGGCCACTGGAGGAATACCTTTTCCAGTTTTGTACCACAAAGTCTTTCATACATCTCCACACGTGTCTTACAAACGCTGCATGTGTCTGCCAGGACTATCTGAATACCACACAAACATACAACTGTATTGCATGGCCTGCAGACATTATATGGAGAGAACTGTGGCAGACCTCAGCAAGGGTAAGAACCCTCTATACATCATTGGATTTCAGGATCTGCATGTGGGAACAATCCTGTGACACTACATAGGAGACATATTTCTTTTGAACAAATCATCAGTGGATTGTACCCTCTCCTCCTCTCCAATCTGCATTAAACACTGAGATTACCCATTGTGTTTTTATGCTGTTTCAAGCTGAACTTGCAGTTTAATAAGTCCGGGGAAATCGAATTACCTTCCAAGCAGCAAAATCACTCTATAATATTTATATATTGAGGTCTGATAAGTGCTTCAAGCTTGGCAGAGACGGTGATATATATTCCCTAAATGTTTATGGCAGCCACATGCCTTTATGAATGGACTTGTTTGAGCTTATTTTGTACAGGATGCGCTTCAGGACTATTTGTGTTTGGTTCTCTATCCATTTGAGATCGATCAACGTTGTTTCATTGCATTTGGAGACATCCAGCAAATTATTGAGCACTCCCTGGATACCTTCCTTGAACTGATCGGCTGTACATACTCAAGAAGTGTGTTTGAATTTGCATCTACTTCCCTTTTCTCTCTGACCCAGATTAGTGGAGCCAGCCACATATATATCTACACATATATATACCTATACTCTTTTCCAGCGATCAGTCTGTATTTTGAAGGTTTGTGTTCATCTCCCCAGTCATTAGCCGCTGGCTAGTCTTTTAGCAATCTTTTATTTCTATACAACGTTGTTATTTTTTGCATTTTTATAGATAACTGTACATTGGAGGAACGGGTTCCACTCGGGAGGTCTTTGTACCACCCCAGTTGGAGCTTTATTTTATAAACTGTATATGTATTCATCAATAAAGTTTTTGTTATCATTCCATTTGACCCTGTTGCTGATTCTCCCTTAAAGACATTATTTGAGACAACTGTCTCATCTTTCTCTTTTTCGTATGTTATCCAGTGTCTATTGGGAGGTATCCCGTCTTGTATAGACGTATCAGTGGTTTGGAATATTTACAATACACCCCAGGTTGGATTCCATCATTTTTACCGTTTTGCCTTATTACCTAGACTGTCATTGGATGAGATATTGGACTATTCCCTGAACTCAGCCTGCCCTATTACCTGGACCAACTTAGAACAATGCCATTTGTCTGCTAAACTGCAAGTAGTCTGTTTTCTCTGTTTGCGTCTGCCCTAGTGTGGTGGCCAGGTAGTCTAATCGGTAATCAGTGGTCTAATCGGTAGAGGCACTGCAGGGATTGTTGTATAGGGGGCCAAAGTCTAGGTGAGAATTAACCCCTCCAATGACAACAACAGTTAAAATATAGAAAGCTGCTATAGTAAAAGAGGGATATTTGGAAACTAATCTATCCCCAAATACCCCATTATGGAAAAACCCTGAATTACTGCATCTGGATTCTATTCAGGATCCAGGGGCATGGACTAAATATGGGGTGAAAAGGTTACCGCAAATAATACAGGGGGGAAGATTTTCCTCATTTGCAGAAATGAGGGAGATCTGGAGTATCCCGGAAAGTTACATTTTTAGAAACAGGCAACTTATTCATGCATTATCAGCTCAGTTCCCTGGGGAAAGTCCACAAATAATGGAAGTAGGTCTCGAACAAATGGTAAAAAGTGGAAAAAGGTCAACTTCAACCCTATATAAGTATTTATTAAGAGATACATCACAAGATAAAAGTAAATTAAGCGAACATTGGAGAAGGAACGTTCCAAACTTGGTGGAGGATAACTGGGAGGAAGTATAGAGGTCCCCATTTCAGATACTGGTATCACTTCGAGACAAACTAATGCAATTTAAAATAATACATAGGAGCCACTTTACACCATATAAGCTATATAAGATCTCTCCATCAAACCATCAGAACTGCTGGAGATGTGCAGACATTCCAGGAAATTGTATGCACATATTTTGGTTATGCCCAAAGATAGTGGTATTTAGGAGGGAAGTCCTGAGAATAATTGCTACAGTAACATCAATAGCCATGGAACAGGAGGCGGAGATCTGCCTATTGGGACTGGTAGGGAAGAAGATTGTTCCGACGGGAAGGAGAACACAGATGGACCTACTATTTTAGGCTAGAAAGACGATAGTCTTAAATTGGAAAAAAGGTAGAAGCCCCCGCGGTATCATTGGAAAAATCTAGTAAATAATAATTTGCCATTATATAGGTAGACGACCTGCAATAGAGGACATGGGGAGGTATTCGAGAGAGTATGGGCAAGCTGGATAGAAAACCCTATGTCAGCTTCAGAATAAACAGGGTATAAAAGGAGGCTAAACATACCATTAAAGAAAAGGAGGGAAATTAATATAGGTAAGGTAAAGGTAATTGTGTTAGATGAAATTAATCTTAGTGGAATTTTTTGGAGTCTCGAGAAAAGAGCAGATAAATGTTATTGTAAAAGGCGAAAGAAAAGTATATGCATGTTTTTTTGTATGGAGAATTAATAAAGAGATAAAAAAAAAAAAAAAAAAAGGAATGCATACATGCTGCAAGATGTACACTGAGTCGCACCCCCACACCCGCCGAGCATTGTACCCACTAATTTTATGGGGATTGGGGGTTATGCTCTGTCCAAATTAAACTAGTTTCCTGACACTAATACACAGGTTCTCAAGAAGACACTCAAAGCCCACGTGCACTCACAGTCCAATGTTCTCAACCTCAGGAAGCACCAAGAAAACAAGGGGTAAGCCTTTTGAGCCAGCCTGGAAACAGATTTGGCGATTTTGTAACCCGGAGACAGCTGTTGTGGTGAACAAACCGTATTGTGTTCTGGCATGATGCACTATGCAGACTGCCTCATGCAGTGCAAGCACCGTCTAGGTATGTATCTGGCATAAAAATGTCAACAGCTGTTTGAATAAAACAATTCCAACTCAAGAAGTCTTCATCCAGCAGAATTGGATAGTGACATCTTGCCACCTCAGGATACCAAGCTCAGCTGTGTTTCATAGCAGATACAAGAATATAGCCATTAGATGTAGCTGACTTTATTTCATTTTGCTTGGTGTCCAGTCCTCCTACAGTGTAATCACTGTAGTTGAAACTAAAATGCTGTGTCCTTCAATAAATGATGGAACAAAAATACAAACACGGGTCACATTGAAAATATTTCTTTTAGTACATATTGGCCTCCTACCTTCCCAAATCTTCAGGTTTCAACTGAAAAGGGCTAAAACGATAGATGCTGTTAGTCAAGTTGACAAAATGGCGGCTGTCAGTATTTCCAATACAGATACCTGAAAAAGCAACAAGTGTTACAATTAGCTTAGTGAAAGTGTAGCTGCAATATATTGTGTGATTTTTTTTTCTTTTTTTTTTTTATCCACATCAGCCGGCACCAGGCCCTAGAGACCAGCTCATGGGTGGATGCATTATTTGTCTCTGTGTAACCGTTTCGCATCATCTGTGGTTTTTTGCTTATCTTAGAAGTTTCTCCCATTTTTTCTTTTTCTTTAATTTAATTTTCTTTTTTTTTTCTCCCAAAATTGCAGTAGATGAAGCAAATGTCATGAATTATTTACCGCAAGACCTCACCAATATCTCCAAGGGCACTAGGTGAGAAGCATATGAGTTTTCTACCCCCCCCCGAAAAAGCCCTCCTCCCCCCACCCTCCTCCCGGGGTCCTAGGGTCAACAAGCACACAAGGATAGGTATTCGCAAGTTTGTATTTTTTTATCTCGTAGTTCCTAAAGGTATCTACAAGAAATTGAGACAGGAGGTATCCCCTTGCTTGGTTTTATATTTGATAAGTTGGTGATAATTACAGTATTTATACATATCGCCCCCTATGTTGTTCCTTACGCTCTCAGTTGCTCAACATAGCTCCATGTTTTTTTAAACGCCTTCCACTTATTCAATTTTTCATGGAAATCCCCACTTGTCTCTGCGATACTCTCCTTCAGATCCTCCATTCTATAAGTTTACTCAACTGCATCAATCCACTCCCATATCAGAGGGCACTCAGTCTCCTGCCACTTTTTAGGTATAAGCCGTTTTGCTGCATTCAGCAGATGTGGGATTAATGAATTCCTATAACTTTTTATTCCCTCGCAGCTACCATGAAAGAGTATGGTCCAGGGATCCTTCTTTAGCTCTTTACCTGTGATCTCTTTAATATGGGTCAGGACCGCCTCCCAGTATTTCTGGATTTTCGGGCAGGTCCACCACAGATGCGCCATTGTACCTCTGTCCGTGCATCCTCGCCAGCACTCGGCGGACAGGCCAGCTTTATAATGGCAGGTTTTATCAGGAGTGATGTACCAGCCCGAAATACATTTATAGTTGGTCTCAGCCGTGCGCATATTATTGTGTGATTTCTAAGGATAGGCTCAGGTGGGTTCGCAATTCCATGTGCCCATACCTGCTAGGAAGCAGACACTGGGCTGAGCTAATCATAGGCAGTGAGACATTTCCTGATCTGTGCAGCCACAGACCGTGAACTGCCTGTGATTAACGCTGCGCAGTGTCAGCTTCCCGGCATTTTACTTCCTGTTTGGTGACGTTGCGGCGTCAACATCACCGCCACGTCACCTCGCTGTCTGTCCGCGGGGATTTTGGTTTGATCGTGTGTACACACATCAGACCAAAATCTCCCAGGAGACATGTCCGATGAAAACGGTCCATCGGACCCTTTAATCGGATATGTCTCCTCGTGTGTACGCGGCCTAAGGGTTCATTTACAGTTTAGGTGGTAAAAACTAGGGATGTCCCGATACTGATACTGGTATCGGTACTGATACCGAGCATCTCCCCGAGTACTTGTACTCGGGGGGAAATGCTCTGATGCTTCACCCGATACCTGGGCAGTCAGGGTGATCGGTGTGGCAGAGGAGTTGCAAGCACTGATTTGCCCCCTTTTCAGCCGCTTTGGTTAAAGTTATACAGCGGTGATCAGTGCTTGTAACTCCCCCCAAAGCCGTACCGATCACCGCTGACTGTCCCCCTCTGTGCTGTCCTCCATGCCGTCTTCCCCCCTCCGTGCTGTCTTCTCCCCCTCCTCCGTGCCGTCTTCCCTCCCCCCTCTGTGCCGTCTCCCCCCCCCTCCGTGCTGTCTCCCCCCCCCCCTCCGTGCTGTCTCCCCCCCCCCCCTCCGTGCTGTCTCCCCCCCCCTCCATGCTGTCTTCCTCCCCCCTCAATTTGTCAGGATGGAGAGCGGCTTCTACCTTTTCTGAATGAACAGAGTCAGTGATCACTGACTCTGCTCATTCATATAACTGAAACATCGTAGCCTGTTTTTACGATGCTTTAGTTTATGAATGGAGAGGAGCTTCTCTCCATTCATTTTAGGTGAGGCTGCAGAGAAAGGGACTGAAGAATTGGTGTCCTTAGTCCCTTTCTCTGTCTTAAAGGGGAGATGTCAGAGGTCTGTTAAGACCCCTGATATCTCACCAAAGACCCCCAACAGGGCTGATTAAAAAAAAAAAAAAATTGCAATAAATAATAAAATAAATAAAATGTAAATAATAAAAAAAACAAAAAAAACAGACAATCCACACCCCCCCCCCCGTAAAAAAAAACAGTCACTGTAAAAAAATATAAAAAAAAATACTTTAAAAAACATATACTTGTACTCGGTCTCAAAAAAGTGGTATTGAGACAACCCTAGTAAAAACCCATAGTTAAGATGTGTTTTTATCACCCCATCCCAACCGCAGTCCATTTAGCTGCAGTGGCGTACACATGTTGCAGCTGCAGCAGGAGTTATACGCCCTGTCATGGTTGGTGGATGTAGCACCTGCCATGCATGACCCATTCAAGTAAATTAGGCCACTTTGCAATAGACATGTGCATTAGTTTTCGTTAGAATGCATTTTCGTCCAAAAATCTGTGTTTTTCGTTATCGTTTTAACAAACGATAACGAAAGCGCAAGAAACGAAAACCGAAAGATCCGACATAAAAAATGCTTTATTTTCGTTTTCGTTGCGGTAAAAATTCGATAGAGAGATTCGACATTATAGGGAAAAGGTTTCGACATTATAGGGAAAATATTCGACATTACAGGGAATAGATTTTGATTTATGAGAAAATAGATGCGACAATATTACTAGTCATACAACATTAGAATTCTTGTAGGCGGAATATTCGAACGAAAATGTACGATTCGACATTCCGTCTAATATTCTTTTGACCATTCGACAGAAACCAAGTATTATTGAGTAACTAAATAAATTTATTTTCCAAACGAAAATGAAAAAACGAAACAAAATATTCCAGTCTGCACATGTCTAGTCTGCAAGTGCCCTGCAACCTAGTGAGTATAGCAAACAAGGTGTAAAAGCAGGCAGCGGCATGTGTACACCTTTTACTGCTGCCTTAGCAGCTAATGAGGGTAGGGATTTAAAACCATGACTCAACCGCATGGCATTACATGCACCCCCGCCCCTAAATTTACATGTTAAAGAGCACATGTAAGCTGCTGTCGAATGCAACTAAGGGCTCTTTAACAAGTGCTGTAGGCACCGCTGTTCCCCTAAAAAGTGATCCTAGTGTGTTTGACAGGTGGTGAGGAGTAGAGATGGGCCAGCAGGAAGCCAACACTGCTCACGGCTAATCACAGGCAGTGAGAGATTTCCCGGTCCGCAGCTGCACAGATCGGGAAATGTCTCACTGCCAGTGATTAGCTGTGTAAATGCAGTTGAGACACGGTAGTTTGTCTGTTAGAGGTTTAAATCAGCCGTAAGGAGGCAACACCAGCAGACACTGTGCCCAGTAATCTTTGACTTATTCCATATTGTTCAGGTAGATATTCACCTCTTTAAGGTTGCCTACGCCTGGTTTAGACAAACCATTTGCCACTGACAGGGGTTCTTACACTCATCAGCTTTTATTTATGTGAAACCTTTATCCCAAAAGGAAGAAAACTGTTGCTGTAGCTACTATAAACTGTGAGCTGGAGTTTGGCTTCAGCTGTGTTAGTGTATTTAAATCTGCTAGTGCATTTAACACTACCCCCCCCCCCCCCCAGACTGACAATGCTACTGTCCAAAGGCATTTCTGTGCTCCATCATCTAGATTGGGGGCACTCTAATACAGAAGGTGTGTTACTGGTCAAATCACCAGTTGACAATAGAGGGGAAAAAAAGAAAAGAAACCTAATGCAGGCACCACATCTGATGATTGGTGAGCAGCAACATATTGAAACATTTTTTGGTTTTGGTTGCTTCCTCTGTGTGAAATACCTGGTGTTTCTGCCAGTTCCTGTGTGAAATACCTGGTGTTTCTGCCAGTTCCTCTGCTTTCCTGTTCACATAGCTAATTGGAGGAAAGGCACACACCCCCTCTCCTCATAGGTAGAGACTTTCAGCTCTACATTTATGAATCAATCAGGGCTCTGCTAATTTATACCATTCTCCCCAACACAAAACTGCTTTGAAGAGAGATAACAAAACACTGCAGATATATGTACCCAAATCAAATTCCATGACTCGGGTTTACATCCACTTTAACCACCTCCTTACCAGGCCTATTCTGGCTTTCCTCTCCTACATGCAAGAATCATATTTTTTTTTTGCTAGAAAATTACTCAGAACCCCCAAACACTATTATATATATATATATATATATATATATATATTTTAGCAGACACCCTAGGGAATAAAATGGCTTTAGTTGCAACTACAATGGCTGTATTTGGACAATAATTTTTCAAACGCCTTTAAAAAAAAAAAAAAAATAAAAATGTCATGAATTAAAAAATAACAAAACATTAACCACTTAGTCACCGCCCTATAGACGAAATACGTCTATAGGGCGGTTCCTGTACTCTAACAGGACGTCCATGGACGTCCTCCGTTAGAGTCAGGTGGGCGCGCTGGACCGGGCGCGCGCACGCGATCACCGGTGCTCACCGGGTCCACGGGACCCGCAGCATCGATGATCTCGGTAAGGAGCCAATGGCATTGGCTCCTTACCACGTGATCGCGCCATCCAATGACGGCGCGATCACGTGTGTAAACAAACCCGGCGTGCGTCAGATCCGCGCGCTCGAGCGGGCGCGCACACACGGTCACGGCGCTCGGCGGGTCCACGGAACCTGCAGCGTCAATGATCTCGGTAAGGAGCCAATGGCAGCGGCTCCTTACCACGTGATCGTGCCGTCCAATGACGGCGCAATCACAAATGTAAACATTGTGGGGCACCTCTTTCCTCTCCTCACAACATTGCAGCGTGAGAGAAGAGGAGAGAGATTAGTGCCCAGCAGTGCCACCAGTGCCCCCCCAGTGCCACCAGTGCCCCCTCAGTGCCACAACACTGCCACATCAGTGCCAATCAGTGCCACCTGTGCCCACAAGTGCCGCCTGTTCCCACGAGTGCCGCCTGTTCCCACGAGTGCCCATCAGTGCCGCCCGTGCCCATCAGTGCCAATCAGTGCTCATCTGCACCCCACCAGTGCCATATGTGCCACCTGCACCACTGCAGTGCTGCCTGTTGGCTTGTTAGGGTCTCAAGAAATGAGAGAAGCTGTCAGTACATCAGATGTGATCAAATTGATCAATTTTCAGAAATTGGTACCATAGCTTGTAGACCCTATAACTTTAACCCAGACTAAATAATATCCATTTTTTTTTTTTTACCAAAAATATGTAGCGGTATACATTTTAGGCCAAATTTATGAGGAAAAATTACTTTTTTACAAAATGTTATGATAGAAATAAAGAAAAATTCATATTTTTACAAAATTTTCGTTCTTTTTCATTAATAGCGAAAAAAATAAAAAACCGCAGAGGTGATCAAATACCACCAAAAGAAAGCTCTATTTGTGGGAAAAAAAAGGACAAAAATGTCATTTGGCTACAGTGTTGTATGACTGAGTAATTGTCATTCAAAATGTGAAAGCACCGAAAGCTGAAAATTGGTCTGGTTATTAAGGGGGTTTAAGTGCCCAGTGGTCAAGTGGTTAAAGTTATGCCAATATTTTTGCATAATGTGAAAGATGATGTTAGGTATGAATGGATAATTAAAGAAACAGCCCTCCGACTTAATTATCACCCACTGCGCTTGGTTGAGAACCTAAAACCCTAGCTGCTGCTGTAAGAAAGTAAATGTGAAATATGATATACTGTATATGTACTACACCATCAAACTAAACCAGGTGACATGTAATATATAAAAGCAGCGCTTGAAATAGTGAAAAAATGTGATTCCCACTAACTAAATAATGTGACTATATGTGACACATAACATATATCATATAACATAAATCACCTGATACAGTGAAACATGAGCATACAAAGCGGAAATATTAAACAAAGAGCGAAAAAAGTTCAAATCCTGTGATAATCAGTGAAAAGGTGAAGAAGAGTTCATAGATGAATAATTAGTATCAATCTTCTCAATCTTACACCACACCACCTGTGCTCAGTGAATCCTTCACCCTTCCAGAATGCGCACTCACCACAAATAAATGCCCAGCACTCTCGTGTTGAGGCACAAAAGCAAAACTCCAAATCTCTCCAAATGATCAATATCAATATCCAATTCAGTGATAAGTTCCAAGGTGTTCACATAAAGAAAAAAATAGCACTATAGTGTAATATTGTAAAACCAGTTTTAATCACACCACTAAAAAATCTTCATAAAATGCACTCACAAACGTGATCTTTCACCAAATATTGAAAAACAAGTGACAGCATAGGTTTCCAAGTTTCCAAAACAACAAGCTAGTGGTCACGGCGGACCCTCGATCGTTCCCAGTGTACTCACAGCACCCTGGACGCTGCTTGATGTAAAGATGGTAATGGAGTTGGCCAGCTAGAAGTGTATCGTACGTCCGTATGGTTTACACAGGATCAATGATAAATGACTACGCCCCTGACATGTTTCGTCAAACCGACTTAGTCATGGGATTGGTTAAAAGCTCTAAAAGTCGCCCTTTTATTCCGTTCCTTCATCGAAAAAGACGCGTGTGCCGGAAACTGCGTCGAAAGTGACGCGATCATGCAGCGTACTTCCGCCGACGCGATCGACGTCTCTTCCCGGACCTCCTACAGGTCTATGTGTATTCGATGTTCCGTCGAATGTAAACTCCGCCCGGCCCACCCCGATTCGTCATCACGTCGGAAGTGACGTTTCGATGTAGGCTAAACACAGCACAAACAACCAACACTGCTATTGGTCGAATGTCCCCGTGACCACAGAGCTCATTGTAAACAATAACACATATTCCTCATTAACTAAATATATAATATATAATGAAACTGGTAACGTTCCATTGGTTGAATGCTTAAATTATGAGCATATAAATATAAAAATATATACATATCAGTATACATAATCTGTACAATTGCAAAGTCGAATTAAAACAGTATAATAAATGGTTATACAGTATCTTATCTTAAAAATCAAAATTAAAAAGATGTAACTAAAAAACATCATTGGATTAATATTACATATAATGCTTGTCTGGTTCGTAATCACCTGCACCTATGTAGAAAACCAAATCTATGGGTGTCATAACTCTCACGTTACTGATAGTGATGTTATATATATATAACTATCCCATATATCAACACCTAGATTGTCCACAAGGATTCCGTGCAATACTATGTGCCATAACTGGATTGACAATATCGTACCACATCAAACATGTATAGTGGCCAATACACCAAAATATTCTGAACTATCACTAAATGTCAACGTAAGTAAATACAAGAATAGCTCAAGCATTGTTAATGAAGCAGTTCAAATCTACCTCAATGTTCAAGTCTCTCGGTGTGAGACATTTTAGGAGAAAAGTACCAGTTACACTTACCGGTAACGGATTTTCTAGGAAATCTTCCAGGATGGCACACCTGAGATGACGGTCCCACCTGACAGGAAACACAATCAACAACAGAGTTTAAAAGGCCCCACCCTTCCCTCTGTCCCTCAGTTATGACAAAGTATAGACCCACACCGGTGTCAGAGAGCACCTCTGTGACCACAAAACATCACCAACAAATAAGGGTGGGAAGTAGGCCTGCCGTCCTGGAAGATTTCCTAGAAAATCCGTTACCGGTAAGTGTAACTGGTACTTTTCTCCAGTCATCTTCCAGGACGGCACACCTGAGATGATGGGTAAGAAGACCAGGCCTACCTTAGGGTGGGATCACTGCCTGTAGGACCTTCCTGCCGAATGCCAAGTCCTGAGAAAACAGCTCCACTCTGTAGTGCCTCAGGAAAGTATTTTGGCTCGTCCAGGTTGCTGCTCTGCAGATTTGGTCAATTGAAGCGCCTGCCCTTTCTGCCCAGGAGGTCACCAGAGATCTGGTTGAGTGAGCCTTAATATGATCTGGAACAGGTTTTCCTGCCTGTTCATAAGCTACTACGATAGTCTGTTTAATCCACCTGGCTATCGTAGGTTTAGAGGCCTGAAGTCCCTTCTTTTGGCCAGAAAAATTAATTAACAAATGATTTGATCTTCTAAACTCACTCACTCTATCTAAATAGGTTAGAAGACATCTTCTAAGGTCTAACAAATGAAACCTGGTCTCCTTGTCATTTTTTGGATTCTGACAAAAGGAGGGAAGGACAATCTCCTGTGACCTGTGGAATTCAGAGGTCATCTTTGGCAAATATAAAGGATCCTGTCTGAGGATTACCCTATCCTCTAGAAGCAACAAAAAAGGCTCTTTAATAGTCAGAGCTTGTAGATCGCCAATCCTTCTGGCTGTGGTAATTGCTAGAAGGAAAGCCATCTTAAGTAAAATAAATTTAACTGAAACTTGAGGCACTGGCTCAAAAGGTTCCCTGGTTAATGCATCCAGCACCAAGGATAAATCCCAAGGCGGGAACCTGATTGTCTTAACCGGGGTTACTCTATCCCTGGCCACCAAAAATCTTTTTATCAGTGGGTTCAGGGCCAGCCTCTGGTCAAAAAAAACTGACAAGGCTGCAACCTGGACCCTTAGTGTGCTTACGGCTAAGCCCTGATCCACCCCTTCTTGGAGGAAATCTAAGACCATGGGAATTATCTGGGGAGAACCTTCTCTAGGCTGAGCCCAGCGAGAGAAGACTTTCCACACTTTAGCGTAAATTTTCCTTGCGACTGGCTTCCTACTCTGCAAGAGTGTGTCGATCACTTTTTCCGAGCATCCCCTACGCCTTAGAATCTCCCTCTCAAACACCATGCCGTCAGGGAAAGAAAGCCCGGATCGGGATGAAACACAGGTCGTTGGGAGAGGAGATCGTGTCTGGACGGAAGACGCAACGGAGGAGCCATCGACCACCTCCAGAGGGTGGGAAACCATGCTCGTTTTGGCCACCAGGGAGCTATCAAAATAAGGTGACCCCTTGAACTGTGAAGCTTCTGCAGTACCGGGGAATGAGTGCCAGGGGAGGGAATGCATATGCTAAGGTGAAGTCCCATTTCTGTGCTGGAGCATCTATCCCGTGGGCGCCCTGCTCTCTGGTGAGAGAGAAGTACTTGTGGACTTTTCTGTTCTTTTTGCGGGCAAATAAATCCATTTCTGGTTTTCCAAAGTGTTGGCTTACCAGAGAAAAGACTTTGTTGTTCAGCTCCTACTCTCCCTGATGAATAGATTGTCTGCTGAGGAAGTCTGCCTGAATGTTGAGGGACCCTCTTACATGTACTGCCGATACTGAGAGAATGTTCTTCTCCACATCCTCCAGGATCTCCTGGGTCAGTTCCATCAGCCTGATGGTTTAAGTAGGCCACAGTTACTACATTGTCCAAGAAGATCTGAACTTCCCTTCCTTGGACTTGGTCTTTGAAAAACTTTAAAGATTTTCCGACCGCTAACAGCTCCCTGAAATTGGAGGAGGCCCTGCTCTGCTCCTGATCCCAAGAGCCCTGGGCAAAGAGATCTCCTATATGAGCTCCCCAGGCGCTTGCATCTGTAGTCAGAATCAATGGATTCTGTTGGGTCCAGAAGCGCCCTTCTGAAAGGTTGTCTGCGCTGAGCCACCAGTTTAGGGAGTTTTTTGCCTCTTCTGAGAGGGACACTGTTAAGTCCAGGTATTCTCTTCTCCCGGTCCCAGGAGGAGAGAAGGAATCTCTGGAGTTTCCGGGAATGTAATTGGGCCCAGTGAACCGCTGGAATGCAGGATGACATGAGCCCCAGTACTCTCATCACAGTCCTTAGAGAGGCCTCTCTGGAACCAAGTAGAGCTGACACTGCTCTTTGTAGTTTGGCGATCTTTTCTAGGGGTAGAAACATCCTTTGGTTCACTGAGTCCACCCGGTACCCTAGGAACACCTTGGACTGAGTGGGTTCTAGGGAGGATTTTTCTTTGCTGATCAACATCCCTAGACATTCTAGTGTGGCCACCACCTTGTCTCGGTCTACCTGGACCTGTTCCAAGACCGGACTGTAAATCAGCATGTCGTCCAGATATGGAATCAAGGCTATACCCTGGAGGTGTAAGAAAGACACCACCTCGGCTAGGACCTTGGTAAGAATCCTTGGACTGGCCGCCAGGCTGAAGGGGAGAGCCTTGAACTGCCAGTGACGAACACCCTGCCTCGTCTGTACTGCAAACCTCAGGAATTTCTGATGTTTCTGGGAAATGGGAACATGCAGGTAAGCATCCTTTAGATCCAAGGTAATCATAAAGACTCCCTCCTGGAGGTGTCTTCTGACTGTGTAAATGCTCTCCATCCTGAATCTTTTGTAAACCAGATACTGGTTTAGATTCCTCAGATTTATAATCAGATGGAATTTTCCGGAAGGTTTTGGTACGACAAATATGTGGGAATAAAATCCCTATTGGGACAGGAATGATGACCTGCTGTTCCGCTAGATGCTGGACACTCTCCAAAAGGCCCCTTGCTTTTGATGAGTCTTTGGGAAGATTAGTCAAGATAAAGTTTGGAGGCGGGGGAGACACAAACTCCAAGCTGTATCCTTCCCTTATTAGATTTAAAATGTAGAGACTCTGAGTGATCTTCTCCCACTCTGGGATAAACCACCTGAGCCTTCCGCCAACCTTTAAGCTGGCGTCATTTGGCTTCTTTGTTGGAAGTAGCAGGTCCAGAAAAAAGGATCCCCCTTTTTTCTTTGCCTCTACCATGCCCCCACTTTTTCTTAGGCTCCTTCTTTCCCTTGAAGTTTTTTGAAGGGGGGCCTCGAAAAAGTTTCTTGCCTTTATCTTGTTTGAATTTTGCAGGGAATTTTTTGCCTTTTTCTGTGGAACGAGCTAGAACTTAATCTAAGTCCGAACCAAAAAGTAGGGATCCCTCAAAGGGAATACCACAAAGACGAGACTTGGATGTGAAATCCCCATCCCACGTCTTTACCCAAATAGCTCTTCTAGCTGAATTCAGAAGAGCTGCTGACTTGGCGGTAGTTCTCACTGTCTCCACTGCAGCATCTGCCAAAAAGGCCACTGTCTTACTGACCAACTCCAGAGAATCTAACACCTCCCTAGATTTACTCTTTTGTGCCACATGGTCTAACAACCTATGAACCCATGAGTTTGCGTTTCTGGCGACACAGGCGGAGGCCAATGCTGGACTCATAGCAGCAGCATTGGCGTCCCAGGCCCTACGGAGTAAGATTTCTGATTTCTTGTCCATGGGATCCTGTATATTCCCTGAATCTTCAAAGGACAGATCCGAGCGCTTGGATACCTGAGCTAACGAAGCATCCAGACGCGGAACTTTAAAAAATCTTTCCTCTTCCTTGACTTTAAAGGGACACCTGCGCTTCCAAGTTTTGAGTTTTAAAACCTTGCGCTCAGGTTCTTTCCATTCTCTTAAGATGATATCTTTAAGGGATTGGTGTACTGGGAAGGATTTGCCCTGTGTCTTTGCCAGCCCCCTGTACAGTTTGTCCTGTGCTGAGATCTGTGTAGGTGGTGGCTGAATATCCTCAGAGGTATAATCAGCCCCGAGAAGATCCTCCATGTCCTCTGCTGCGAAGAGATGTCCCCCGGGTCGCACCTCACATAAGCTATCCTGGTCTGACTCCTCTCCTTCTTCTGGAGAACTTTGGTCTGATGCTTCTGGTTCTTCATCAGAATCGACCAGAGTCGGCTGGGAACCCGCAATGCTTGACGGGGTAGCTGTTAGAGAAGGGGAGCTCTCCCTATCTACTGGAGTTTCCTCTCTCTTTCCTACTACTGATTTAAAGGACTGAAGGGCGGCAAGCATTTCAGATTGCAATGCTCGGCACTCCTTCATAGTCTGAGCCGTTTCTTTGCCTGCTAGTTTGTACAAACATTTAAAGCAGAAAGGCTTAGAATGGGACTGTGGAAGCTTGTCACCACAATTGCCACAGCGTTTAGACTTGCTGGTGGCTTTGCCCTGGGACCTGCTGGTTGTCTCCTGGGCAGGGCTTTCAGATTCTGAAAAACATGAGCATAAAAAGAAACCCTTAATGCCACCATGCTAATGCTCAAGGTATGGGGGGGAAAGGGAATAGGGCCACCCCAAACACTCTTTCCCCCCGCCCCAAAACACCCCTTGTAGCGACTTCTGGAGCTGCCTGGGTTGATCCATCCTCCTTCTCCATCCCTCTGCAGCTGCTCCACCACCGGAGGTATCGCTTGGATAGGGAAGGGCACTGGATCCTGGACCTCCGCTCCAAAAAGGCTCCCAGCTTGTTTGGCGGTTTAAATATACCGCGCAACCCGCGCCATTTTGCTGTATCCAGCGCGCAGAAGTGACGTCACACGCGCGCGCACTTTGGCAACATTTATTGTTAAGCATTATCCCACCTTTGTCAGCTAGTTATTTATCACAGGTATGCGGCCATGGAGGCACCAGGAAAACTGAAAATTGTATCATACTTACCAGTAATTTTCTTTTCCTGGTGCCTATCCATGGCAGAATACGCTCCCACCCTCGGTATTCTATATTATGGAGAATGTTGGGGAAGGGACTAATTTATGCTATTCCCTAGTCCTGAAGGAGGAGTCGAGGCGGAGCTCTATCACAGGTATGCTGCCATGGATAGGCACCAGGAAAGGAAAATTACTGGTAAGTATGATACAATTTTAATTTTTTTTTACAACTATTTACACTTCCTTTGTGAAATGGTAGGGGTACAATGTACCCCAATACCAATTCACATAGGGGGGGCAGGATCTGGGGGTCTCCTTTGTTGAAGGGGTCTTCCAGATTCTGATAAGCCCCTCGCCTGCAGACCCCCACAACCACCGGCCAGGGTTGTGGGGATGAGGCCCTTGTCCCCATCAACATGGGGACATCCTCCCCATGTTGAGGGCATGTGGCCTAGTACGGTGCTATCTTGCCCCCCATCTTTTCTGCGGCCGGCCAGGATGCGTGCTCGGATAAGGGGTTTGGTGTGGATTTTTGGGGAAACGCCATTTTTTTTTAATTTGGGGTGGAGTTTCCCTTAAAACCCACACCAGACCTGGAACTGATATTTGAGGGGAACCCCACGTCTTTTTTTTTTTTTAATTGATGGCGGGGTTGCCCTTAATATCCATACCAGACCAGAAGGGCCTGGTAATTGAATTTAGGGGGACCACATTTTTTTTATTTATGAATAAATTATCTCTGAATTGCCAGGAGCCGACAATTCATTATAGCCGCGAGTCAGTTTTAAATTACTTTTTCCTTCAGAAATTACACTTTGTGCAGAGACAGTTCTAAGTATGGGAAACATGCGATATTTCTCATGCTTACTTTACACCCCCCCCAGGTACGAAATTTAAAGGAAAATTTCACTTTTATTGTTTCACTTTAAGTATTATTAAATTCACTGCTCCCAAAAAAACTTCAGTTTTTAAAACTTATTTTTTGCATTGATATATGTCCTCTGGTGCAGGACCCAGGTCCCCAAACACTTTTTAGGACAATAACTTGCACATTACCCTTTAAAATTAGCACTTTAGATTTCTCGGCTTTTCAAATTTGCAGCGAACACACCAAATTGTTCGTTGTTCACCGAGCAGGCAATGTTCGATTTGAACAGGAGTTTGACTCAAACTCGAAGCTCATCCCTACTAAGGAATATGTTAAAGGCACATCTGTGCTCAAATACCCTGAGCTATATTCACTTCTCATGTATAACTAATAGTTATTACTATAGCTCCTAAGTATCATATGTACTCTCAGGCCACGTACACACGATCAGACCGGTCCAATGAGACTGGTCTGACGGGCCTTTTTCATCGGACCACGCTGAAGTGGTATGATGGTCTGATGTGCGTACACACCATTAGTCCAAACTTGTCGACTTGATTCTGAGCATGCGCAGGTTTTTGGTCAGATGCTTTTGTGTACTAACCATCGTTTTGGTCCGACGGACAGGTGTCCGTCAGACAGATTTTAAAGCAAGTTTTAAAACTTTGGTCCGATGGACAACGGTCCAATGGGCCGTACACACGATCATTTTGGTACGATGAAACTGGTTATCAGACCAGTTTCATCTGACCGATCTGATCGTGTGTACATGGCCTCAAAGTACCTGAGCTTGATTTACCTCTGATATATACAGTAACTATAGTTATACTACAGCTCTTAGTTACTATATGTACTCTCAAAGTACCTGAGCTATATTGCCTCTCATATGCAATTAATATTTGTTACTACAAATACAATTTACTATGTGCTTGACAGAAGTATAAAATACGTATAGGCCTCTTCCTAATTGTTGAACATGTTCGCTCTAACTTTTGTATGCTAGGGGTTGATGCTATTTCATAGCATCTCCCCTAGTGGCCCAAATACATCTCTTCATGTTAAAGTGGTTGTAAACCCCAACATTTTTTTTTTTATGTCACAATGTAGAATATAAGATTTCCTATCATCTGTGCCCAGTCTTGCCACACAGAGTTAATCCAGCGCTGAGTAATCCTCTTTTAATGTTCAGTGAAAATGAACAGCCTTCCAGATAAAACCCTGCCTAAATCAAAAGTCCGTTTTCTCTCTTCTTGCTTTGAGTGAGAGGTTATTTACAAATATAGCTAGGACATGTTTATCATATGTTATGTTTTGTTTACAATAACATGAGGTGATATAACATCATAACACATCCTAGTAATATACAATGAACTTTGGATCACCTCTTGTTATGATAAACATGTCCAAGCTAGATTTGTAAATAACCGGTTACTGAAAGCAATAACAGAGAAACGGACTTAACCTAATTTGGCAGGTTTTTATCTGAAATTCTGTTAATTTCCACTGAACTTTAAAAGAGGATTACTCAGCGCTGGATTAACTCTGTGTGGCAAGACTGGGCACAGATGATAGCAAATCTTATACTCTACATTGTGACATTAAAAAAAAAAATTTTTGGGGGTTTACAACCACTTTAAGGTTGATATGATGTAGAGAACCCCCAAACTCCTGTTGCTAGGAGTGACGCCTGGGGTCCCTTACTGATAATCACCTGCATGTAGTGGTGTATTGGGATATTGTCCTTGAACTATAATTTTAACGCTAAGCCTTTGTCGCATGTTGTAATGTGTCTGTCACGGTCTGGGATCAGGCTCAGAGGCCAGTAGCTGTAGCAGCAGACAGGTCACCCTGGATGATGACACGGGGTCACCTGAGGTGCGGAATCTAAGCACTAACAGGTGTTCACCAGAGCTCCTGAAGGTGGAGATGGATTTTGCTGCGTGTTAGCACCAGGTCGCGGTCCTCAGGATTGCCCCACCAGGAGGTGAGAAAGCCAGGGGACCAAAAGCAGATAAGCAAGTAAGGATCAAACAGAAGCGTGGTAGGTAAACAAGCCAAAAAGGTTGGTAATGAGTATTTGTAGGTTGGGATCAGGCAGAAGCGTAGTCGATAACAAGCCAAGGGTCGATAACGAGCAGTAGCAAATATGGATGGCAGCAGGGAAGACAGGAGCGAGATACAGGCTGAAGATAGCACAATATTCTGGTAAGGAGGAAGTGCAGAGACATGGCTTATATCAGGAAGTTCGTGGGAGGAGCAAGGGGTTCAAGGTTCAAGACAATCAAGACACAAGGCAGGAATGTCCAATGGATCAGATGGGTTTGTCCAGCATCCCAGATAGCTCAGTGAGAAGGTTCACTGCCAGACACAGTTGAGGTCCCAGGTTCAAATCCAGGTCCTGACAGTACTCCCATCCTCCCAGGACGTCCACTGGATTCCTTAGGGCCAGGTTTCTGAGGAAACCTCTGGTGAAATTCCCTTGTTAATCTAGGGGCATGGACATTATTTGCAGGCTCCCAAGAATTTTCTTCTGGCCCATATCCTTCCCATTGAACCAAATATTGCAGTTTGTTCCTAGAGATCCTGGAGTCAAGAATTTTTCCCACCACAAATTCTTCTTCACCCTCTAGCTCAACAGGTGGAGGAGGGGGATGAATTCTTCCAGAAAAGGTATTTTCATGAAACTGTTTAAGTAGTGATATATGATAAACAGGGTTAATCTTCATATTGTTAGGAAGTTTTAGGCGAAAAGTGACAGGGTTGATTTGAGCATAAATCTCAAAAAGGTCCAATAAACTTGTGACCCAACTTAGCACATGGAACCTGAACCTTTACATTTTTGGTAGATAACCAAACTTTGTCACCTACCTGAAAGGTGGGAATAGAACTACGGTGTCTGTCAGCAGCCTTCTTGTAATATTCCTGCGCCTCCTTCAAAGTATCGGTCAATTTCTCCTGGATCTCATGTAATGAAGTTAGTCTGTTGGTAACAGCAGGAATTGAAGTTGAGATAGGGAGATCAGGAATAAAAACTGGATGATACCCGGTGTTTAGGAAAAAAGGGCTTTGGGAAGTGGAGCTATGTTTAGAGTTATAAGCAAACTCAGTCGTAGGAAGGTAGTCCACCCAGTCATCCTGGAGATAACTCACAAAACATCGAAGGTATTGCTCTAGAGTTTGATTGGTCCTCTCGGTTTGACCATTAGACTGTGGATGAAAAGCTGAGGACAGATTGTTACACCCAAAGCTGAGCAAAATCTTTTCCACAATTTTGAGGTAAACTGTACCCCTCTGTCAGACACCACATCATCAGGAATTCCATGAAGTTTAAAAACTTCTCTAACCATTACCTCAGCAGTATGTTCGGCAGAGGGTACCCCCTTAACTGGAATAAAATGAGCCATCTTAGTGAGACGGTCAACGACTACTAGAATGGTGGTCATTCCTTTCGAAAGAGGAAGGTCGACCACAAAGTCCATAGAAATTGACCCCCATAGTCTTGAAGGAACAGGCAGTGGTAGAAGTAACCCCAGAGGAGAAGATCGGGGTGTCTTATTGCGAGCACAGGTTAGACATGAAGCCACATATCTCTTTACATCTTTCTTGTACCCAGGCCACCAAAAGAAACATGATAAGAGTTCTTCTGTCTTAGAAACCCCAAAATGACCAGCAAGTTTAGAGTTAGAAATGATTCAGGTACATAGAGGCAATGTCCTTGAGTCCAAAAAACATTGTTGTACTTGAGGTTAATGTCTTTAGGAGGATTATTAAGAAGTTGGTCATTCTCATACCCCTACTTGAGGAGATTAAGAAATGTCTTTGAACTTGTGGCTCCTAGAAAGTTCTTTTGAGGCAGGATTGTACATTCAGAGTTTCTTTCCTGGAGGGGCCCAGGCAACATCCGAGATAACAAAATTGAACCTGGAGAAGAAAAGGGTCCAACGTGCTTGTCTAGATGACAACCTTTTAGGAGACCTAATCAATTCTAAATTTCTATGATCGGTGAGAATGGTTACAGGATGCTTAGCCCCTTCCAGCAGATGCCTCCACTCAGAAAATGCTTCCTTAATTGCCAGCAACTCCTTGTTTCCAATGTCATAATTCCTCTCGGCAGAAGACATCAGTCGAGAGAAATAAGCGCAAGGATGAAGCTGAATTTTTTCTCCAATTCGCTGAGAAAGGATAGCTCCCACAGTTTAGGAGCCTTTTGCTCGTCACACCCCCCCTGGTTTAGCGAATGTATTTATCCACGCTTTGCATTACTAATTTCTTGTTGATGACCACCCTAGGGTTCCCGGGCACCTGTCTGGCGCATTCTTCTGGGATGTGGCCAGACGGGTCTTTGGGAAGCCGTACTGACCTCGGCCTTTTGGCCTCCCAAGGTCTGAAGCAAATGTTAGTTTTGATAGTTTGTTGCCTTGTCTTGTGTTCTAATGTCTTTTCTCTCTTTCAGTTCTCCTCCCCCCTCCCTCTTCCCCGATCGTTGGATGGTTCACTATGGAACTTGCAGAATCTGCATGGAATACCTCTTGGGGCGCCCCCACCCGTGGCCTCTGATCTTCGTCAGCTCTACATCACACCGGGTAAGATGCTAACCCCTTCCCTCTATCCAATCCCATGGCTAAGATACTGTCCCTGAACGTACATGGTTTGAATTCAGATAGGAAAAGGCATCTGGCACTGAGGGAATTTAAACAGTCGGGCGCTGACGTAATTTTTGTCCAGGAAACGCACTTTGACGGCAGGGGGTCCTTCGCGTTCGCCTCCAGACAATTCCCACAAATCTACTCCTCTTCGGGCCCTCGTAAACGAGCTGGGGTTGCAATACTTGTCAAACACAGATCTCCGTTCACTTGTTCTAGCTACTACAGAGACCCCCTGTAACATTTTGTTATCCTTAGGGGCCTGTGGCAGACACAGGAAGTTACTTTTTGCGCGCTTTACGCCCCGAATATCCATCAACACAGGTTCCTAACTAGGTTGCTCACCCGTCTCTTTAAATCAGATCATGGGCTACTGGTGGTGGGGGGGGGGGGACTGTAATCTGACCCAATCTGCTGCTGCTGATCGTCACGTGGTGGGCCCCCCGGGCGTTGTCAGCCCGAGCCCTCAGAGACTCGAAGCTTTTCCGCCAAATCACTAGACGATATGCTCTATTCGACGCTTGGAGGGCCCTCCACCCCGGAGATCGGCAGTATACTTTTTACTCGGCCCCACATAGAGCTCACTCCCGCATCGACTATTTCTTCACTAACAGTACTACACTCCGAGTGACGCGTGAGGTACAGATTCTCCCTATATCGTGGTCAGACCACGCCCCTGTCCTACTAACAGTGGACCTGGGCTCCCCCATTCTTAGGCCCTGCAACTGGAAACTGAACACCTTCCTCCTCCAGCACCTTCCATCCAACACAGAACTCGCTTCCACTCTCCAACTTTATTTTGCGGAGAACAACACCAATGACATCTCCACTTCTACGCTCTGGGAGGCCCATAAGGCAGTCCTTCGAGGTAGATGCATAGCACTGTCCGCCGCCCTGAGAAGGGATGCACAGGCCACTAAACAGAGAACTGAGAAGGAGCTGGAGGTCCTGGAGTGCCGCCTGCAGCTATCCCCCTCCATTGCCCTCCTTAAGAAAATCACAAGTCTGCGGGTGGTCCTGAGGGACCTGGCTCTTGGCTGTGTAGAAAAAGCCCTGGTCAGACTGCGACAGGTCTACTATGACAAAGGCAACAAGGCCCACTCCCTGCTAGCAAAAAAGTTACGTGACACACATCTCGCGACGACGCCTCATCAAATTAGAGACGGTTCGGGTTGCCTACAGTCCCACCCCAAAGAAGTAGTTTGTACGTTTTCGGAATTTTATACAAAACTCTATAACAACCCTGACATCCCCGGTAATCCACCTCCCCCCGACATCTCCCTTAACATGAAACAATACTTGGAACAGAGTGGTGTCTCTCGCCTCCAGCCCTCTGACCGGTCATCCCTCAATATGCCAATCTCTGAGGAAGAGATAGAGCAGACTATTAAATCCCTGCCCTCCCGCAAGTCCCCAGGCCCAGATGGCCTGCCCTATGAATATTACAAAACCTTCCTGCCCCTCCTGCTCCCTCACATGTACAAATTTTTAACGCCTTCCTCCAGGATACCCCTGTCCCAGCAGACATGCAACGCTCCTTTATCACTCTGATCCCCAAGCCGGACAGGGACCCCATTCTCTGCGCCAACTACAGACCCATCGCCCTGCTAAATTCGGACCTGAAAATCTTCACAAAATTACTCTCCACTCGTTTGAACGGTGTCCTCCCCTCCCTCATCCACAAAGACCAAGTGGGCTTTGTACCACTTAGGCAAGCGGGGGATAACACCCGTAAGGTGATTGATCTGGTGGGTGTGGCGAACAGGGAAAAGGCGGCGTCCCTGCTTCTCAGCTTGGATGCCGAGAAGGCCTTTGACTGGCTCGGGTGGCCCTTCATGTTCGCTACGTTACACCACGTGGGGATTCGGGGCCCATTTATGAACGCGATTCGCCATCTCTACTCCGACCCCTCGTCTCAGGTTAAAACACCCTTTGCCCTCTCACCCTCCTTTCCCATTACCAATGGCACCCGACAGGGGTGTCCACTATCGCCCCTCCTATTCGCACTTTGTGTTGAACCCTTAGCAGCCACCATTCGAAACAACGCGTCCATTCGGGGGATGACAGTCCGGGGCAGGGAATTTAAAATCTCCCTCTTCGTGGACGACATCATCCTCTCCCTGACGCAACCCAGGACTTCCCTCCCGAACCTCCACGCAGAACTGGCCCGGTATGGTGCCCTGACGGGCTACAAAATTAACGCCTCTAAATCTGAGGCCCTCCCGATCAACATCCCTAACGTGGAGGTTTAACACCTATGAGCCAACTTCCCCTACCAATGGAAGACAACCTCCCTGAAGTACCTAGGGATACGTATCACCCCAAACTTCACTACCCTGTACCAGGAAAACTTTCCCCCCCTATTCCGCTCAATCAGATCCCTGCTATTGCAGTGGAAGAAACACCATATCTCCCTGCTTGGCCGGATCGCTTCAATTAAGATGGCGATTCTCCCGAAGCTCCTTTACCTCTTCCAAACACTGCCCATTCCTGTCCCCCTCAAACACTTGAGAAAACTTCAGGCTGACCTACTTAAATTCACATGGAATTACAAAAGGCACAGGGTGCCCCAGAAGGTACTAATGGCAGCTCACTCGGACGGAGGCCTTGTGTTCCCTAATCTGGTCAAGTATTACCAGGCCACGCAAGTGTGCGCTGTGACCTCTTGGTTCACCCAACGGTCCTACAACAAATGGACGGAGATCGAGAAATTGTGGTTGGCCCCGACCCACCCTAATAATCTACTTTGGAGCGCGGACGCGGAGGTTCCCCCTGATCGCCTACTGGGCTCAGTGTCTCAGCTTCGTCGACTATGGCGTCGTCTGTCACGACCGTATGGACTGTCAGCAGAGCGTTCACTCCTGACTTCATTTATGTACAATCCCAAGGTGCCAGACAGCCTCACCCATCAAATGTCGCATCTGTGGACCTCACGGAACCTATATCATTTTGGGAACCTGGTGGATCCCCTGTCACGAAAACTCCTGCCCTTTTCTACCCTCCGGACTAAATTTGACCTCCCTAAGACAGTATTCTACAGTTACTTGCAAATTTGCCACTACGCCCTATCTATAACACCAAATCTGCAATTCTCCCCTCTGACCCCTTTTGAACGATTGGTCCTGGCAGGATCGACCCAGAAAGGTCTGATCTCTGATATATATAAAATACTAAATGCCTTTCCCCTGGAATCCCTAGGCAAACATTCCTACATGTTGGTGGGAAAAAGCCCTTAACGAGGAAATACCCCTGGAGCAATGGCGGACTATTTGGTCCCAAGCAGCTAAGAGCTCCCTTTGTACCTTATACAAAGAGAACACATATAAAATCCTTCTCTTCTGGTATATGACCCCGGATGTGCTCCATGCCATATACCCCGCTAGTTCGGATCGCTGCTGGAGATGCCAAGGAGACAGGGGCTCTCTCTTTCACATCTATTGGAGCTGCCCGCTGATTACCCCCTACTGGTCAGAGGTCCAGCATTCACTGAGCCGCCTCCTAGACACTCAAGTCCCTATTTCTCCCAAATTCTTCCTTTTGGGCCTATCACCTTTGAAGATTCCCACACCTTACAAAAAGTTGCTACGCCACGTCCTCACGGCTGCCCGTTGTCTGGTTGCCCTGGAAAAAACGCTCTCCCCCTACCCCTGAGGCCCTACATGCCAGGATCAAGGATGTGGAGCTGATGGAGAGAATGACCGCCAGGATGCAGGACAGACTGGAGGCCCACGACACTGTCTGGGAACCTTGGCGCCTTCGGGAGGATTCACCTTGACCAGGTACCTGAACTAATCTGATGATCTTCTCCCCTTTTCCCTCCCCCCCCCGTTTTTTCTCTTTTCTTTTCCTTCTCTTACTATCTTCACCCATTTTTTTCTTTCCCTCTCCCCTCTACTGGGATTACCTTGCTGATCCTTCTGTGTTTAAAATTTTGCAACATGATAACATATGTCGGTGTGCTGCGACATTCTCAACCTGTTATGAGCCTGTTATAGTATAGGACCGTGCAAACAGTCCATATCTGTTACTATCTGCACTAATGTAGTAGGAAACCCAAAAAAATGCAGACCTGTGCCTTGTCTCTTTATATCCGCTTATGCTGTATCATGTGGCTCTGTGTTCAGTAAGAATTGTACTCCTTTTTCTTATCTTCAATAAAAAGTTATTTGATAAAAAAAAAATGAACCCAGCGGAGCTTGCAAACCAAGTTGTCACCCTTACCCAGAGGGTAGACGCTCTCGCTCACACATTACACGGTACGAAGGTAAATCCACCTCCTACTTTTTCTGGTGATCGAAAGACCTATAGAGAGTTCATTAATGCCTATAAATTAATGTTTGAACTCAGTCCACGCACTTTACCCAATGATAGGATCAAAGTGCTCATCCTTATATCCTACTTACAGGGTGAACCCCATGCTTGGGCAAATACTTACCTAGAAAAAGAGGATCCAATCCTGAATTCCTGTAACCAATTCTTAGCAGACTATGGGCCATATTCAGGTAGATGGGCGCATATTTCTTCCGGAGTAGCGCAGCGCATAAACGTTATGCCGGCGCAAACTAGTGAGTCAAGTACAGTATTGACCAAGCACTTGCTCCTTACTTTGCGCCAGCGTAACGTAAACGCGAAGGCGCAACCCGACGTAAGTGGAAGTGGGTGTGACCATATGTAAATAATGGGCAGAGCCCAGCGCAGAGACTTACGTACGGCGCATCATCCACGAAGCATTCGTAGTGTCGTCGGGCTTTACTCGCTAGCCTGTGCGCATGCTCACAACTTCCGTCGGCACCACTCAAACGTTGATGCATCGTCTTACGTCGCGCGTATAAATGCGGCCGCAGATGCGCCAGTCCGGCGCAAAAGTATATCCGGTTTCCCCCCCCCCCCCCCCAGGGAAGTTACTTTTGTTCGTAGATGGCTGATCCCATTCCCCGCAGACAGAGGAGAAAGCTGAACTTTAATGCCCAGGAGCTGTCAGCCGTCATCTCGGCTATGGAGACCTACGATGTCTTCCTCCATGGATGTAAAAGTCGCCAGACAAGCCGGGCCATCCTGGAGTTCATTGCTGCCAGGGTCAACAGCTTGGGATATTCGACCTGGACTGCTGCTGACATATCAAAAAAGTCAAGGTGGCCACCATCAGAAGGCATGAGAGGGGCACGGGGGGTGGACCCCAATGTGCGGTCAGCCTGACCACGGAGGAGGAGGTGGTCGCCCGCTGTCTGCAGAGGGAGCAGTTGGAGGGCGTACAGGGCTTTGATTCTGTGGAGGAAGGCTCCAGGACAGGTAAGTGATTTGTATCCCCTATTTGGTGTGTTGCATGTGGGGGGGGGAGGGTACATGTGCCAAGTGTGTGGGACCACCAACATGTGTATGCTTTGTGTCATCCACAGATGACAAAGCTGGGCCATCATCTGCCGGCGGCCATTCCACCCTATCCCCCCAACTGCATCCTGAGCCTGACCCCCTGGGCACTGAAGACACCGCATGGAGGGGAGTGCCCACACCTCACCTGCAGAGGCAGCGGGCCCAGCAATATCAGGTGACCCGGCAGTTGAGGATGCAGGCCCAGACTAACTCCTTCCTCAGCCGGATAGCCATGGCCTTGGAGGGCATGCAGGCCACACCTGCCAGGAGTGGCCCACCTGGGGATCAGCCACCTCCAGATGACCCCCCCACCCGAGGCTCCCTCCAGGCAGCTGAGGAGCCAGAGAGGGCCCACCAGAAGGAGCCCCCGTCAGGCCAAATGATGGGTTGTTTTTGTGGCTCTTTTTTTTCTACATTTTTTGTTTATGCTCAGGTTATGAGCCTTTTTTTTTGTTTATGCTCAGGTTATGAGCCTTTTGTTTTATACAAACTGCACACGGTCAGTAGTGCAGACTACAGTGTAAATGTTGTGTGAATGTGGGGGTGGCACTCCTGCCAGTAAGGGGTGTCACCCTCTGTAGTTGGGGAGAAGTTATCCCCGTGTGAATGTAGTATGAATGGACAGCGACATCATTGGGGCCTTGACGCGGCGTTGCTGCTCCCAAGTCCTGCATGTTGGACTTTGGCTAATCCAATGTGATGTGGTGTGGTGTGTGTGATCTAGGGACCTCAGTGGTGTGCATCCGTGCATTGTATGTGTGATCAATGTATTTGTTTATTGTCCAAAGATGCCTACCGCGAGGACCCTCCTGACTGCTCTTCCATCAGCAGACCAGGTAGGCTCTGGCAGGTGGGGACTGTGTGGGTCGGGGGTCAGGTCATCACGTATGTCAATCTGCAGGCCCTTTCTCATGGCGTAGTTGTGCAGCATGCAACATGCACCGATGATCTGACACACGAAGGTAGGTGAATACAAGAGGGCCCCCCGGACTTATCCAGGCATTGGAAACAGGACTTCAGGAGCCCAAATGTTTGCTCCACCACTGCCCGGGTTTGGATATGTGCTTTATTGTATCTTCTCTCTCCTGGGCTTTGGGGGTTCCGGAAAGGAGTCATGAGATGGGGTCCAAGTGCATATGCAGAGTCACCTGGAAGGGAAAAGACAGGAGGATGTTAGTCATGCATGTGCCCCTTGTGATGTCTGCATCATGGGGTCGGACAGTCATGCCTGACTCCCATGTCACTCACCAACCAGCCAGCTGTCCTTGTACACGTTCTGTTCGAATTCCATTGGGATGGGGCTTTGACGGTATATTAAGCTGTCATGGCTTTGGAATTGGGCATCGGCTATCACCTGTACGTTGATGGAATGCCAATGCTTCCGATTGCGGTATATGTGCTCTGTGGCACGGGGGGGGGGGGGTGGCTGTAGTACCACGTGTGCAATCAATGGCCATGTGTGCAATCCGGCAATGCTGTAGAAATCGGTCATTGCCTTCTGCCGCAGGTCCTCAGTGGTGGGTCTGATGATGTGGTGGGACATGCGTCTGAAGATGATTGGGACAGCCTGGTGCACACATCTGCTCATGGTTGATTGTGACATCCCAGCCACCACTCCACTTGTACGCTGGAATGATCCACTGGCAAGGAAATTGAGTGTTGCCAGTACCTTTACCAGTGGCTGCACTGCTTGTGAGCAGTGTGTCTTGCTGGTGAGGTCATCCTGCAGGGTTGTGGTTATTTCCAGGATTGCATTAGGGCTGAATCTGAAGATGTGATACACCTCCTCATCACCCATGCCAAAGAGGCTCATGCACGTTCGGTATATCCTCTCAGGTGCCCTCCTCCTCCGTACCGGGGGACCCTTTAGTAGTGCTAGGACCACGGCTGCCCCTGGCATGTTGGCACACCGAGGTGTTGTCCTGCAAGTGTGGTTGCTCAGCTTTCTATTTTCGTCGCTAACGATGCTGCTGTAGCTGCTCTCCTGCTGACCTGTGGCCGTCAGGAGTAAAGATAAAGCAGCTATTTGTAGGAATAACTTTGCGCCGGACGTACGACGTACGCCCGGCGCACATAGCCAGCGTCTGGTGCTAATCCGTTCGCGAATCGGCATATCTCCCTCATTTGCATATTTGAATGGGAACTCAATAGGTGCGACAGATGTGCCAAGCGAAAATATGTGCATACGATACGCTGGCGTAGGAAAGTTAAGTCGGTCGGAGGTTTCAGGCATATCTAGTTTTGTGGGTACGGCACAGAGATACTACGGCGCATCTTTTCACTTAGGCGGCGCATATCGATATACTCCAGCGTAAGTCTTTCTGAATCTGGCCCCTATGTCATTGCTGTATGACGACTTCAATAAGCAACTCGCTGCATAAAATGTGATAAGGAATCTTAAAGTGGATGTAAACCCACTCTCATCAATTCTAAACTACTGTCATGGTGCTGATCTATAAGGATGTACATGCCTCCTGCATGTATCCTTACCTGTCAAATGTCCCCAATTTAGCTGTTTGAAACCCCCAAAAAGTCCAGAATCGGTGGGCAGGTCTGTTGTTCGGTGTGCGGAGTCATGATGTCAGCAGACTCACGCCCACCTCTATACTCCCCTTGGTCAGAGCGTGCACAAGACAGGCAGAGCGTGTTCTGGGTAATAGCAGAGCACGCTCAAGGCCCCTTGTCATTTGAGTACAGCTCACATTGATGTCCCATGACAGTCGGGGATGATTGCTGCGACGGGATAGCTGTGAGCACCGACCCCCCTGCATGGCTTTTCATCATCTGCTTCTCCTCCTCCTTCCCGTGGCTTTCACCTGATAAGCATGCAGGGGGGGATCGGTGCTCACAGCTGTCCCTGTTGCACCAATCATCCCCGAGTGTCTTCCTCCTCCTCTAGCGCCATGTTCTCCTCCACCCCTGGTGTCATCCCCCTCCGTGTGTCCACACACCCGCCCCCCCGCGCCATGTCTTCATCCTCTGCCCCCCCTCGTCCTGATCCGTGTGTCCACTAACCGCCCCCCCCCCACCCCCGCGCCGTGTCTTCATCCGCCGTGTGTCCAGCTCATCCCCCGCAGCCGTCGCCGGCTTCTCTCTCCTCTCCTGTGGGCTGCGAGGGGGGGGGGGGCGGGTGGGATCTATCAGGATGGAGAGCGGAAACAGGACACAGAGCGTTTGTTACCGAGCGCTGTGCATCCTGTGACAACTGAGCAGAGTAACCTGTGTGTTACTCTGCTCAGTTTATGAATGGAGGGGGAGACGCTGTCTTCTCTTCATTAATCTTCAATGCAGAGAAAGGACTGGGGAATGAATGTTCTCTGTCTCAAATGGGAGATGTCAGGGGTCTCTGTTTAGACCCCTGGCATGTCACCAACATCCCCACAGGGCTGATAAAAAAAATGAATAATCAAAATTGTAAAAAAAAAAAAAAAAAAATGAAATTGAAAAAATAAAAACATCCGACACCACAACCACCCCCCCATACCAACACGGTCCAGAACCCCCTGACCACTACCCCACTGACACCGACCACTACCCCACTGCCCCACTGACACCGACCACTATCCCACTGACCACTGCACCACTGACACTGACCACTGCACCACTGACACTGACCACTGCACCACTGACACCGACCACTACCCCACTGACACCGACCACTACCCCCACTGACCACTGCCCCACCGACACCGACCACTACCCCACCGACACCGTCCACTACCCCACCGACACCGTCCACTACCCCACCGACACCGTCCACTACCCCACCGACACCGTCCACTACCCCACCGACACCGTCCACTACCCCACCGACACCGTCCACTACCCCACCGACACCGTCCACTACCCCACCGACACCGTCCACTACCCCACCGACACCGTCCACTACCCCACCGACACCGTCCACTACCCCACCGACACCGTCCACTACCCCACCGACACCGTCCACTACCCCACCGACACCGTCCACTACCCCACCGACACCGTCCACTACCCCACCGACACCGTCCACTACCCCACCGACACCGTCCACTACCCCACTGACACCATCCGCTACCCCACTGACATCGCCCACTACCCCACTGACACCAACCACTGCCCCATCCCCCCACCCCTTTCCCAAAAGCACTGTGAAAAATATATTTAAAAAATAAAACCCCACCCTCCCATCAATAGTACAAAAATAAATTGTAAAAAAAAAAAAATGTTATTGTAAAAATGAATAAAAAAAAAAAAATCCACTGGTCCCAAAAAACCTTTTGGGAACAAAAAATATTAAATTGTAAAATAATTTTTTTTATCTTACACTGTCCACTATCCTGACACCATCCTGCATGTATTACCCACCACTGTACCCTACGCATTCCTGTGATTCGCACCGCACTGCTGTTCAGGTCACATGCAATGTCTGTGCGATGCGATTTCAGCCATGCAAACTGTATGGCTGAAATCGCATCACATTCGGACCAAACACGCATCACACCTATGCGATCCGATTCATGTCCTGTCAGTTCACAGTGCGATATGCAAGCTGAAGTGGGGGTGTCATTACCATTGTATGGCACTCCCCAGCTTATTGCAGTGTGAACTGCCGTGCGAGTTGGGTGCGATGTGGGAAACCGCAGTGGATTTGCAGGGTTCCTGAATCGCACCAGTGTGAACCAAGCCTCAAAGCATACAGCCTACAACTGTCACCTTACTGCTCCCACCAAGGCTTGGTTCACACTGGTGCGATTTGGGAACCCTGCGAATCCACTGCGGGTTTCCACATCGCACCCGACTCGCATGGCAGTTCACACTGCCATATGCAAACTGCTTGGGAGTGTCATACAATGGTAATGATGCCCCCATTTCAGCTTGCATATCGCACTGCGAACTGACAGTTAGGACATGAATCGGATTGCATAGGTGTGAACACCTATGCGATTCTGGTGTGGACCAAAAAAAGGGTCCAGTGCGAGTTTGTTCCAAATGAGATGCAATTTCAGCCATACAGTTTGTATGGCGGAAATCGCATCGCACAGACATCGCATGTGATCTGAACAGCAGTGCGGTGCGCATCACTTGCAATCTCGTACAGTGCATTAATGTGAACCAGCCCTAAGTTCATTCAGCCTTACTGGGTGCAAGCATAAAAAGTGACACATAACACATCCTGGTAATATAGAAATTGTGCATATGTGATCAGATGACCTCAGACACACACACTGCAATATAACAATAATAAGAAGATCACTCAAGCTCGGACTAAATATATCTCCCCTAATAACTTGTCTATGTATATTCTGATGGCTGTTCACTGGAGCATTTCATCATGACATTGAACTCTGGCTGACCTCATGTTTTGAAAACAACATTTAATCAAAACACAGGACAAGCAGACAATTCTGGCATAGCTAAGGGAGAGGGGAGGGGGGGGGGGGATTTGTGCACTGTTTCTGATTGCAGGCTAGTGCAGGAGATATCTAAATAACCTGTCACTCAAAGCGTGGGGGCGGAACGAACTTTGCTTTTTATAGGGAAGTCCATTTTATTCCACTGAACAATAAAAAGAGGATTGCTCAGCGCTGGATTCACTCTGTGTGGCAAGACTGGGCACAGATGATAGGAAGTCTTATGTTCTACATTGTGATGTCAAATTTGGGGTTTACATCCACTTTAAAGGGGTGTTCCAGCCCAAAATTGTGTTTATTAAAAGTCAGAAGCTACAAAAAGTGTAGCTGCTGGCTTTTAATAAACACTCACTTACCTGGTCCTGCGTTCCAGCGACGCGCCGACCGGGGCTCCGCTCCTCTCCCCCCCCTCCATTCCTACTGTGGGCACCCAGCCGTGACAGCCTTTGGCTTCACGGCCGGGCACCCACTGCGCATGCGCGAGCCGCACTGCGCATGCGCGAGCCGCTGATTGGAGAGGCGATCACATGGGACCTGTCATGTGTCCCATGTGATCGCCTACAGGGAGGGGCTGGTGTAGGCGATTAAGGCTTAATCGCCTAACCAGCCCCTCGGCGGAAGCAGGAAGTGGGACAGGAAGTCCCACTCCTACTGAAGCCCCCACTCCCCCCCCAAAACAATTACATGCCAAATGTGGCATGTAAGGGGGAGGGGAGTGGATTAAAAAAAAGTTTTTTTTTAGGTGGAACTCCTCTTTAAACAAGGTAGACGGCCAGTTGAAAATTTCATTGCAGAATTCCAGAGGGGGGCTATTGAAACTGAGTGGAATGATGTCACATAACCAATTTCGCCTTGGTCTTTCCGAACAATTGACATGAGATCTCCCTCCTACTCTTACTGACATCATACAACGTTCGATCACCATTGATCGTAGGTTAAGAGAGAGACAAGCTGAATGTCAATTAACTGCAACTACATCTGCCCCTATGCCTAAAATATTGAGTTTGGTTCCCGTTGATGAAAAAATTGACATTGGCTCCACTTACCTCATCTGAACAAATTTTTCGCCGCACATTGAGTCTCTGCCCTTACTGTGCCTCATCGGAATATGCCATTTCTTCTTGTCCCCTTGTAAAAAAGAAGGCCGGACGTAAGCCAATTCACCTCTGTAAATTGGCTTGTTCTGTTTCTAACCATGCTCCTTATATCTTTTTACTTCTTATGTTACAGTGGGATCAAGTTAGAATTCCTGTCAAGGCCATGTTGGATACAGGCGCATTTGGTAACTTCATCGATTCAACCCTTGTCTCCTTACACAAGGTTCCACACTTGAAGAAGTCCTCTCCTCTCTGAGTTTTATCGACGGTGCAACTTCCGCATCTGGACCTATATTGTACCAAACCCAACCTTTATTGACTACTTGTGGAGATAACCATAGTGAATTCTTGACTTATGTTATACCACCTCTGTTATTCCCTGTTGTTTTGGGGATTACATTGGCTTAAACAGCATATGCCTACTTTCCTCTGGGAACAATCAACTGTTCTGCTACACCATATTGTAAAAAGACTTGTTATCAAGTTACTCCACTACTTGATCTTGCACCTTGAATTTTCAGATGTATTCAGTGAGAAGAATGCAGAGACATTGCCTCCTCATAGGATATATGACTGTCCCATAGGCGTGCGCACGGGGTGTGCCGGATGTGCCTGGGCACACCCTAATACACAGGCACATCCATCACACCCCAGGACTTTTTTGCCAGCAGAATGTCTATTTTGGCACTTCTGGTTATTAACAATGGCTGCGCTGCTACTCTGCGATTGGGACCATCATTTCTTTGGCTGTGTAACTCTTGTGAATGCAGCCACTGATCGCGGAGTGAGCAGGCAGGTGGCCGCATTTTCCGATGCTACTTCTATAGTTCCGGCTACAGCATCCCTGATAGCTGAATATCACTCCGCTGCCTGCTGTCAGGGATGTTGTAGCTGAACCCATAGAAGTAGCATCAGCGCTGGATTAACCCCCACTGATTTTGTCACCTGATCTTTGTAATCCAGTCCTGCCCGCTCCCAGCATGGGGCTTCCGCAGCCCACAACTGTCCTTTCCTGCCGAGAAAACCATTCCAGGATCGTCCCAGGCAGAGAAGGAGGATGTAACTTTTTCCTCCCTGCTCTGCCTCCGAGTGCCCCGCCTCCCGGCTTCCGCCCTGCAGTGAGTTTCGAGTCTGACAACAATGAAGGAGACCTGACAGGACTTTGGAGATGTCACTGGTAAGAGAGTGGGAGCACAGACTCTGGCATGTGTGTGTGGACAGCACTACAGCAGGCAGGGAGGGAGAGAGGATGTTCTCTCCTGCAGTGCAAGTCACACTGTATGTGTGTGTGACAGGAAAACTGCTGAGAAATGGGAGTCCAGCCTGCTATGCTGGGATTTGTAGTACCATTGAGGGGAGGGCAATATACACACATACTGGGGAAGGGGGCTGGTCATCTAGAGTAAAATAATCTGTGTTGTGAGGGGCTGCTATGGCTGACCTGACCTGACCCCCGTGGCAGTGCCCCTCTCTCCTGCCTCTGTCTATCACCATAGATATATTCCTGCATTGCATGAATCTATCTATGGTCACCTCTGCTGCCCCCTTTTTGGGTGCCGGTGTATCGTCATACTCCGCTCCCCATCACAGAGTGCTCCGGAAGTGCTGTGGTGGGCAAGTGTGCATGCGCGATGCGTTCCAAACGCATCTGCGATGCGTTCCAATGCATTTACAGCAGTGCACACCAGCGAAACCTCGGTCGGCATCCAAGCTCTTTCCTTAACATGCCCATGGATTGGAGGATGTTAAAAAAAGAGCCAGGAGGCCGAGCGAGCCGTCCGAGCGAAGCGAGGACGTGAGGCCGACTGGCCACTTTCCCCTAAGTCCACGTCACTCTGAATGACGGCTTCGCTGGTGTGCAGTGTCGTAAATGCATTGGAACGCATCGCGCATGCGCAGTTGCCCAACACAGCACTTCCGGAGCACTCTGTGATGGGGGAGCCGAATATGACGCGTCACCGGGCACCTGAATTACAGCGGCAGGGTATATTTTGGAAGCACCGGATTAGAGCCAAAGGCTCTAATAGGCATACAAAAGGGTGAACAGCGGGCGCCATGCTGGGCGCTCGCTGTTCACTCATCGTTGTGTTAGGAAAGCAAATCAATTTTTGCTTTTCTAACACTGACACGCTTCTCAGTCAGTCAGGTGCTCAGGTCTGTTACCTGTCACCTGATTGGCTGAAACTACAGGCGCTGTGATTGGATGCCTATCAGGCATCCAATCATTGCAAAGGACAGGAGAAGACATTGAGGAGCATGAAGAACACCTCTGCCCCACCAAGACAAGGTAAGTGCTGGGTGGGGGATGCAGACTGGCAGCATTTAATGGGCACAGTAGCGGCAATTGATGGGCACACTGGCAGCAATTGATGGGCACCGTAGCAGCAGCAATTGATGGGTACAGTGGCTGCATTTGACGGGCACAGGGGCGGCAATTGATGGCACATTGGTGCGTTTGATGGGCACAGTGGCTGCATTTGATGTCACCGTGACGGCAATTGATGGGCACAGTAGCTGCGTTTGGGTACAGTAGCTGCATTTGATGGGCACAGTGGCTGCATTTTAAGGGCACAGTGGCTGCATTTGATAGCACCGTGACAGCAATTGATGGGCACAGTGGCTGCATTTGATGGCACTGTGATGGCAATTGATGGGCACAGTAGCTGCATTTGATGGGCACAGTGGCTGCATTTGATAGCACTGTGAGGGCAATTGATGGGCACAGAAGCTGCGTTTAATGGGCACAGTGGCTGCATTTGATGGGCACAGTGGCTGCATTTGATGGCACCGTGACGGCAATTGATGGGCACAGTGGCTGCATTTGATGGGCACAGTGGCTGCATTTGATGGGCACAGTGGCTGCATTTGATGGGCACAGTGGCTGCATTTGATGGGCACAGTGGTTGCATTTGATGGGCACAGTGGTTGCATTTGATGGGCACAGTGGCTGCATTTGATGGGCACAGTGGCTGCATTTGATGGCACAGTGGCTGCATTTGATGGGCACAGTGGCTGCATTTGATGGGCACAGTGGCTGCATTTGATGGGCACAGTGGCTGCATTTGATGGGCACAGTGGCTGCATTTGATGGGCACAGTGGCTTCAATTTGATCGGTTTTCTTTTCAGTTTGTTTGGGCCCCCCAAAAATTTTGATCACCAGCCGTCACTGCCCCCTTCTAGAAATACTGGTTGTCTGGTTTAAAGGGGAACTCTGCAGACTCTGGGGTAAAAGGGAACTCTGATGTAAGTGGGATCTCAGTGGACTCTGTGGTAACCAGAGACCCCCTCACATCAGAGCCCCCCCTTTACATTACAGTCTGAAGAGCTCCCTTTTGTGTCAGAGCCCCCCCTTACAGTGTATATAAAGGGGGAATTTTATGAAAGTGGGAAAATCCTGATATAAGAGGAAATGCTGGGGACTCTAGTGACCTAAGACCCCCTTATATGACAGTTCCCCTTTACACCACAGTCCTTTACATCAGGTTTCCCAGTTTAAAGGGGAACTCTGGGGACTCTGATGTAAAAGGGTAAACTGTGAGATAAGATGTAACACTATTGATTCTGGTGTAAGGCGGAATGCTGTGGACTGTGATGTAATGGAGGACTCAGATTTGAGGGGAGAACTGTGACATATGTAGGAGCACATTCACAAATACTTTGATTTCTGAAGAGCGATACGCAAACAAATCGCTCTTCATAGAGCATTTTAGAGGTGGCAGGGAGGTGTTGTATCGCCTCCACACCACCTACTTTAACCCCTTGAACTCTACTCTGCACACAGTTGCGGGGAGCTTGCAAAGTGCCGTCCTTCACTTGACTGGGTTGAAGTCAACGGGTGCTACACCTGCTGAAAGCAAAAAGGGGTGGTATAATTGCAGCTGCTGCATTTGCCTCTACAGCTAAAAGGTGGTAGCGGTTGAGGGGTAGTAAAAGAATGGCTCAGCTACAGAGTTTTTCTGCCCCTCAACCACTAGTGTAAACAATTAAATGTTTTAATAAGTAAAAAATAAATAAAGTGTTTTATTTTTATTTTTTAACATTGATAAAGATAACATTGATAAAAATACTTTAATGCATTTTAAAATGTTTGTTCACATTTATTTATAAGGGTGTGTGTGTGTGTGTGTGTATATATATATATATATATATATATATATATATATATAAAAAAAAGGGATTTTAATAACAGCTTACCTGTAAAATCCTTTTCTTGGAGTACATCACGGGACACAGAGCGCATAGCCATTACATATGGGTTATATGGAGTACCTTCAGGTGTGGACACTGGTGTAATCAACTTCACAGGAAGTTCCTCCCTATATAACCCCCTCCCACTGAGAGTGCTTTAGTTTTGTAGCAAGCAATTTCTCTGAGGTTACACAATGTTCCCACAAAGAGGGGTGGGAGCTCTGTGTCCCGTGATGTACTCCAAGAAAAGGATTTTACAGGTAAGCTGTTATTAAAAATCCCTTTTTCTTGATCGTACATCACGGGACACAGAGCGCATAGCCATTACATATGGGATGTCCCAAAGCAATGCTCTATGAAGGGAGGGAGACCGTAAGGCAAAAAATAGCCAAACAGAAACTATATCAGGAGGTAAAATAGCTCCACCAACAGAAAAAGGGGGCGTGAACCGGGCCAGAGGATTCTATACTGCTGCCCGTAGGACCGCCTGCCCAAATGCTGCGTCCGCAGCCTTTGTGACGTCCAACTTATAAAATTTAGTAAACGTATGTACGGAAGACCAGGTTGCCGCTTTGCAAACCTGTGCCATAGAGATCTGATGGTGTGCCGCCCAAGAGGCACTCATGGCCCTCGTAGAATGGGCTTTAACTGATAAGGGAGGTGGAACGCGCTTCAGACCATAGGCCTGAAAAATCAGCTGCTTAATCCACCTAGCCAAGGAAGACTTGGCAGCCGGCTGACCCTTCTTGGGGCCATCCGGAAGAATGAAAAGCACATCTGTTTTCCTAATCTTTTCTGTAGCCTTGAGATAAACCCTCATGGCTCGGACCACATCCAAAGTATGAAGCAATCTTTCCTCTCTGGACTGGGGAGTAGGAAAGAAGGATGGTAGGACTAGGTCCTGATTCAAGTGAAAACTGGATATGACCTTAGGAAGGAAAGAAGGCTGAGGCCGCAGAACCACTCTGTCCTTATGCAGAATAAGGTACGGTTCCCTGCAAGACAAGGCTGCCAGCTCGGAGACCCTTCTGGCCGAAGCCATAGCCACCAAGAAAACCAACTTTCGGGTTAGCAGCACAAGAGGGATTTCTGTCAGAGGTTCAAACGGCTGCTTTTGTAAAGCTGACAAGACCAGATTTAAATTCCAGGGGCAGAGGGGAGCTCTAATAGGGGGATTTACATGCAAGACCCCCTGCAAAAAGGTTTTTACAAGCGAATGTGTGGCCAAAGGCCTTTGAAACCATATCGATAAGGCAGACACCTGCCCCTTTAGAGTACTAAGAGCCAACCCCTTGTCAACGCCAACCTGGAGGAATCGCAAGATCCTGTCAATAAAAAACTTGCGAGGATGCCCTCCTTGAGACTCGCACCACTCCACATAGGTTCTCCAGACTCTGTAATAGATATTTCTAGAGACTGGCTTTCTAGCTTGAATTAACGTAGATATGACTTGGGCCGAGAGGCCTCTGCCCTTAAGAATTAGAGATTCAGCCGCCAAGCCATCAAATTTAGCTGCTGTGAAGCAGGGTGGTAGATCGGGCCCTGAGACAGCAGATCTGGGCGCAGGGGGAGTGGCCACGGTGCCCTTACTGACATCCTCACGATGAGTGCGTACCAAGCCCTTCTGGGCCAGGCTGGGGCCACCAGGATCACCGGCCTGCGCTCCACCCTGATCCTTCTTAGAAGGCGGGGAATCATCTGTAGTGGAGGGAACGCATACAGGAGAGAAAACTGGTGCCAGGGGCAAACCAACGCATCGGTCCCGTAGGCCGAGGGGTCCCTGGCTCGGGATACAAATTTGTCCAATTTCTTGTTGAATCTTGTTGCCATGATGTCCACATCGGGAACTCCGAATCTTTGGCAAATCTCTTGGAATACCTGGGGGTGAAGAGACCACTCTCCCGGGAGCAACTGTTGACGACTCAAAAAATCTGCTTGAGAATTGTCTATCCCTGGGATGAACACTGCTGAGATGCAGGGTACATGGGCTTCGGCCCATGCAAAAATTAGGTTTACTTCCCTTTGAGCCGCCAGGCTCTTTGTGCCCCCCTGGTGGTTTATGTATGCCACCGCCGTGGCATTGTCGGACTGTATCCTTACTGGCAGACCCTGCAGGGGGAGAGTCCAGGCGACCAGGGCCAACCGAACAGCTCTGATCTCTAGGACATTGATGGGAAGCAGACTTTCTGCCTCTGACCACTGTCCCTGCTGGGTCCGTTTTCCTAAGATTGCCCCCCAACCTGTTAGGCTGGCATCTGTGGTTACTATTTTCCACGAGATGGGGCAAAAGGTTTTCCCTTTTGATAATTTTTGAGGGATCAGCCACCAGTACAGGCTGTGCCTGACTTCTGGAGAAAGAACTAATGGACGGTCTAATGCCTGTATGGACTTGTTCCAAGCAGAGAGAATAGCTGCTTGCAGAATTCTGGTATGGATCTGGGCGTAGGGCGCTGCTTCGAAGGCGGCCACCATCTTCCCCAGCAGTCGCATGCATAGGCGAATAGTCGGCTTCTTTTTGCCTAAGACTATTTGAATCGTTTGAATCAACGACCTGATCTTCTCTTGAGGTAAAAATACCTTCTGGCATTCTGTATCTAACCGAAAGCCTAGATATTCCAACTGTCTTGTGGGATGTAACCTTGATTTTTCTTGGTTCACAATCCACCCGAACTCTTCTAGATGCCGCACTGTGCGGACTACTGCATGATTGAGGTTGGAAGCTGAACTGTCGATAACCAGGAGATCGTCCAGGTATGCTAGGACCAAGATGCCTTCTGTCCTTAGGACGGCTAGTACCGGGGCTAACACCTTTGTGAATACCCGTGGAGCTGTTGCCAACCCGAAAGGGAGGGCTACGAACTGATAATGACTTTGGTTTATCGTAAAACGAAGAAACTTGTGATGTGCTGGGTAAATTGGCACATGCAGATATGCATCCTTTATGTCTATAGATGCTAGGAAGTCGCCCTGATGCAGGCTGGTTGTCACTGAACGTATGGAGTCCATACGGAAGGTCTGAATCCTTAGAAAGCGATTTAGGCGTTTGAGGTCTAATATAGGCCTGACGTCGCCATTGGGTTTTGGTATAACAAAAAGGTTGGAGTAGAATCCCAGACCCCTTTCTTGGGTTGGTACTTCTACAATTACTCCTTGGAGCAAGAGGCGATCCAACGCCTTTACGAGAGAGGCCCTCTTTAACGGGTCGCTTGGAAGACTTGACCCCTGAAAATGAGGAGGGGGGATTTCTCGAAACTCTAGTTTGTAGCCTGAGGCTACTACGGACCGAACCCAAGAGTCGGGAATTCTGGCCTTCCAGACTTCGGAGAAAAACTGAAGTCTTCCCCCCACCCAAGAGAGTGGGGGCGCCCCTTCATGAATCTGATTTGATGACTGGTTTAGCCGGCTTGCGAGACCAGGGCCTCTTGTTTGCCGCGGCTTGTCCCTGTGGGCGGCTATTAACTGTTGAACGCCCGGGAGGCCGTCGATACTGACGGGAAGTCGAAGGGGCCGAGCCTGCAATGGCCTGTCGTTTAAACGTGGGCCCATTCCACTTGATATGGTGTGGATATATTTATCTAGGTCTTCCCCGAATAGTCTTCCCCCATGAAAGGGAAACCCTGCTAGAAGCTTTTTGCAGGGTGCCTCTGCTGACCAGTTCTTTAGCCACAAAAGACGACGCATGTGAACCATCAGTAGAGATAAACGGGATGCCTGTTGGATGGAGTCCTTAATAGCATCTACTGCAAAGCAGAGAGCCCTAGGGAATTCTGCTAATTCATGAGTATGCTGAGCCGGCATGTCCTTCAATATATGCTTTGCCTGATCCTTCAAGGCCTGACAAACACCAATGGCTGCTACTGCTGGCTGAACCATGGCACCTACTGAGGTAAAAGCTGCTTTCAGTAGGGTCTCGAATTTCTTGTCGACCGGATCCTTGAACATATGGACATTTTCAACCGGACAAGTCAGGGATTTATTCACGCAGGAAATGGCTGCGTCCACTGTAGGGAGAGCCCATTTCTTTACATATTCCTCTTCCATAGGGTAGAGAATAGAGAATCTTTTAGGAGGGACAAAGATTCTATCAGGTCGAGCCCAATCTTGGTAAATCACGTTCCGCAGAAGGGGGTGCATTGGAAAGGATGCACCAGTTAATGGGGCCTTTAAAGAACCCAATGAGGATACCTCCGGGGCTACTAGTTCTGGCACTGGAAGTTTAAAGGCAGTGCGAACCATATCTGTCAAAGACTGGATCCACAGGCCCTCCGCTTGAGAGGCCGAAAAATATTCATCTATAGTGGAATTTTCCCTGTCTGAACCGTCGGGACTTGGGTCTGCCTGATCCCCTTGTGGGTCCCGTTCCTCTGAAGAGGAGACCTCCGCATCTGAAAACCCCACACTGGGTGAAGGGGATCTAGCCCGCTTGCTACTTGGGCAAGGACGGGAAAACAACGCAGTTAACCTTTTCTCTAGCCCACACATGGTGGCTGCTAGCATTTCTTCCGTCACGTAAACGGGAATGGGTGGATCGGGGGCCGCCTCTGCCCCCAGCACCCCCAATGGCTCTTGTACTATGCCACTCGGTGTCCTGACTGGCGAGGGTGGGGCCGTAGAAGCCTGGCCCAAATCCTCTGACCCCGATGGAGACCCCTTTTGCTTTTTGGTACCTTTAGCAGCCTTGGCTGGTCCAGATCCCTTTGGAGCCATTGTACAACCTTGGGTCACCCCTATAGCCAACACCTGACTGTTGTAGCTAGGAATAACCAATATGAGGGCAGGTATGAGAGAAAATGAAAAAGAACTAATTTCTCTCTTTTTCTTTTATATTTCTCTTTTTTTTTTTTTTTTTTTTTTCAAAAAAATCTTTTTTACCCGCCTGGGAGGTGGCAATACCGAGGAAGCCTGTGAGTATTGACACACCAATGCCCGTTAGCCGGAGTCCAAGGTAGACTCAGATACTGCTGGATCTAAGGCTGAGTCCCTTTAAGCAAAAAAACCCTTTTTTTTTTTTTTTTTTTTTTTTTCTGGTCTATAGTGGACCTAAGTCCTAGACCTGAAGATCCACTAAACCGCCACTAGGTGTCCCTGTGTGGCCAAAAGACCCAGCTGCACGCTCTGTATCCTTTCTTCCTCTGCCTCCAGGAGGGAAAGACCAGCCAGAGAAAAGTTTTTTTTTTTTTTTTTTTTTTATACAGACCCTGACGCTGCTGGCCCGCCCCCCCGACGCACGCCGACGCTATAAAAGGCGGCGTGCACGCGCGCGCGTATGCGCGCGCACACACGCGCGCATGATCGCGCGCACGATCGCGCGCACGATCGCGCGCACCACGCCGAACCCACATGGAGGAAGCAGAGCAGAGGAACAACATGGACCAGCGTTATGCAGCACCAACAGACACCAGGTAAGCACTAATCTTATTGTAGTGCACACACAGCGAGGAAGCTGTCCCCATGGGCTTCCTAAGAAACAGGAGTTTTAACCAGCAATTTCCTCTTTAAAACATGTGGGGTTGCAGTATCAGTGTTAACAGGCAGACCTGGGGTGAGTAGCAAATATATAACTTACACAAGTATACATATATCTACATGTTATCTGGGTAAACATTAGAATCCCATCCTGCCTCAACAGACATAGTGGAGATAGTGGCTGATGCACAAGCATACCATTAGCCAACCCAGAACCCCCAGGGGGATACCTACTGTCGAACCAAGTCCCGCAGGTTCCCTCTTACCTGCTCCACGCCGCAGGGTATTGCAAAATGCAAGAGGCCCAGCCTTCCCCCATCTCCGTGGGTATTGTCTTGGACCTTCAGGGACCGGGGTCCTGTGTTAAGGAACCCACACCCCTGGACCTATATAGCATCCTGGCATCAGTAACTTTTAGTTCTTGGAAGAGACTAAAGCACTGGAGCCCAGAATCCAGCCCTCCAAGGAGAGGCATTATAGGCAAAACCCCACTCCAGCAGGGCCCGGGTACCGTACATCTTGGCTCTGAAGCACTTCGGACGGATCCGGCTAGCTATCCTGGGTCCCGAGACCTCCGAGGGACAGCTAGACGTGACCAACACCTAAGACACTGGCGGAAAAACTAAAGCACTCTCAGTGGGAGGGGGTTATATAGGGAGGAACTTCCTGTGAAGTTGATTACACCAGTGTCCACACCTGAAGGTACTCCATATAACCCATATGTAATGGCTATGCGCTCTGTGTCCCGTGATGTACGATCAAGAAAACATACACACACACGTGTGTTTGAGCTTTGGGGTGCACACCCTAATGCAATAGGCTGCGCACGCCTATGGACTGTCCTATTGAGTTACTCCCAGTTACCCTTATACCTACCGGTAAAATGTATTCCCCATCTCAACCAGAACTTCAACATTTGAAGAAATATTTACAAGATAATTTAAAAAAGGGTCTTATTAAACCTTCTTTCTTCTCCTGCCAGTGCTGGCATGTTTTTTGTTACAAACAAAGATGGTAGTCTCAGACCTATCATAGACTATGGGGCCTTGAACAAAGTCACAGTGAAAAATCACTATCCCCTTCCATTTATTCCTGAAATGATCGAAAGACTACAGACTTCTACCGTATTCACTAAACTCGATCTTAGAGGAGCTTATAACTTCGTATTAGATCAGGTGATGAATGGAAGACTGCTTTCCGCACATGTTATGGACTTTTCGAATACACTGTTATGCCTTTTGGCTTGTGTAATGCTCCAGCAACCTTTTAAAAGGTTATGAATGATATCTTCAGAGACCTTCTTGATATATGTGTTGACGTATATTTGGATGACATACTCATTTACTCAGATGACCTAATACAACATCGAAAACATGTCAGATGGGTACTTGCAAGACTTAGAGCTCATGCCTTATACGCCAAACTTGAGAAATGTGTCCTTGAACAAACTACCATCTCCTTCCTTGGCTTTGTCATTTCTCCAAAAGGGATACAGATGGATCATTCCAAAGTGACTTGCGTTACGAACTGGCCTATGCAAACTTCGAGAAAGGTTTACAGAGTTTTCTTGGCTTCGCTAATTTCTACAGGAAAATCATAAAAAAGTCTCCCTATTGGTGATACCACTTACTAAACTTACCAGTTCATTGGTAAAGTTCACCTGGTCAGAAGCTGCCCAAAATGCTTTTCAACAGTTAAAACATCGCTTCACTACAGCCCCAATCCTACAACTTCCCAATCCTAATTATCATTTTGTTTTGGAAGTCGACGCATCGCAATGCACAGCGATCTGCTCCTGATTCTCCATTCCACCCTGTCGCATTTCTTTCAAAAACCTTGTACACAGCTGAATGCAACTATCCTATTGGAAAAAAATAATTGCTCGCCATAAAATGTGCCCTGGAGAACTGGCGACATTAGAAGGCTCATTACATCCCATAATGATTTATACTGATCGTTAGCTACAATACCTCAAATCTAGCAAAACCCTCTTGTCTAGACAGCTTCGATGAAGCCTTTTCTTTGATAGATTTGCCTTCTTGATTACTTACAGGTCTGGTGCAAAAAATGGAAAAACAGATTCTCTTTCTAGACTTTCAGAACCTGTTGAAGAAACTTATATTCCATCCCCCTTTTTCCTTCTCATAAGGTTACACTTGCTAATCTGAATCTAAAACAGTTACTTAAACAAAGTTTGGATATGCAAGAAACTACTATCCCTCAGGGATTAACGCAATATGAAGAAGGGTTCTTCCATAAGCAGAGACGTATCTAGTGAAAATAGCACCTATAGCAAGCACTGAAACTGCGCCCATGTGAAAAAATTTGAAACCCATCTTTCACATAACCTTAACAAAAAAAAAAAAAATTGTGATATTTATCCTCCCTTGTGATACCTTGGGTAGTGACATTTCCTCTTTATGGAGAAATCTGTGGTGTATTAGACCCCTGATCCCTCCTCTGCCCTCCAAGGCCAGGTAAATGCAGAACCAATACTGGAAGTGATGAAATCTTCATCACTTAGGTCCTCAGTTTTCACAGAGGAAAGGGAGAAACTGATGTTCCACCCTCTTCTTTGTGCACTGCCAATCTGACCAGATGGAATAAGAGAGCATGGGAGAACAGGGGAGGGCTGTGGCTGAATGCAGCAAGGATAGCGATGCCATTGTCCATTAGCAAAGGTCCTGAAAATGAGATCCTGCCTATGATCGGGAGGAGGGAAGAAGAGACCCTCAGACCCTGGTAAGTGCCTTGCTGCCCAGCCACTCAGCAGCGCCCCCTTCAGATGGTGCCCATGGCACTTTCCATGGCTGCCATACCCTAAATATGCCACTGTCCATAAGCAGACTCAACTGTTTGTCCCTCCTTCTATGGTTATCCATATATTGAAAGTGTTACATGATGCTCCCGTAGCTGGTCATCCTGGAATAGAGAAAACTATATAGATTTAATCCAACGTTATTTCTGGTGGCTCAATATGACTAGCACCATAAAAGATTACGTATCTACCTGTGAGGTCTGTATAAGATCAAAACATGAAAGAAGACCACCAGACCAGGTTTGCTTATGTCACTACCTATTCCTACAAAACCCTGGGAAGCATTGTCTTTGGATTTCATCGTAGAATTGCCTCCTTCTAATGGATATAATACCATCATGGTAACAGTTGATATGCTGACTAAGATGGCTCATTTTGTCCCTCTCAAGAAACTGCCTTCTTCCAAAGAAACAGCACAAACCCTACTGGATCGCGTTATCAAATTGCATGGTGTCCCTTCACGTCTAATTTCAGACAGAGGTTCTCAGTCTATCTCCAAATTCTGAAAGGCCTTGTGCCATATTCTTTAAATAGACCATAGATACTCCAGTGGATATCATCCTCAAAAAAATGGACAGACAGAAAGAATAAACCAGTGTCTCGAACAGTATTGCTCCCATCTTCAGGATAACTGGTCTACTCTTCTTTCACTTGTTGAATTCTCTTATAATAATTAAACTAGTTCCTCTACGAATAATTCCCCTTTCTATGTAAACTATGGGTTTCATCCCAATATATTACCAGAGTCTTCATTACTTACAAATGTTCCTTCAACGAATGATTATTGGTCTACCCTATCATCAGTATTGCAAGTTTTGAAACAAAATCTCAAAAAGGCACAAGATAGCCAAAAAGTCTATTATGATCTTAGGCATAGACCTGCGCCAAGTTACAAAGTAGGCGATCAAGTGTGGCTTTCAACAAAAAAAACTTACGTTTGCATTTACCAGCAAGGAAACTCGCCAAACAATTTCTTGGTCCATTTCCAATATCTAAAGTTATTAACCAAAATACTATGCAACTTTCTCTCCCCCCGGAACTTACCATTCATCCTTCATTCCATGTGTCGCTTCTCAGACCCTATCGACCTAATCCCTTTCCTGGGAGGAATCCTCCTCCTGCACCTCCTATCCTAGTCGAAAGTGAAGAACATTATGAGGTTGAAAATATTCTAGAAGAATAGAAGAGGTTGTCTACAATATCTAATTGGATGGAAGGATTATGGTATACAAGAAAATTCTTGGGAAGACTCAGAGGAAGTGCATGCACCTGAACTATGTAGTCAATTTTATTCTACATACTCTCACAAGCCTTCACCTACTAAGATCCCCAGGAGGGTATCCCTTAAGAGGGGGGTACTGTAACAGGCGCTCTGCGTGCCTGTTCCCTTGCTATACACAGGAGCTTTTCAGCACCGTAATGCGTTCCATGGTGGAAAGCATACGGCGCTCGCGCGATGACGTCATCGCCCAGCGCCGCCCTGTGCTCCAGCGCGGAACGTGGAAGTGCACCGTACACGGTGCCCTGTTTGAAACCAGTGCGATGCACTGCACCTGATCTCCTGCCTATAAAGGCATTCAATGAAGATACAGCCGGTGTTCTATTATTGTCAGCCATAGCTCAGCCTACGCTACAGACATGGATGCCTTTACTCCCCATGCCGGAACAACGCTCCAGCCTCAACTACTACTTTGAATACCATCTACAGCTGCTGCAACTTGGAGCCAACTTCACAGACTGCCCTATTGAACATCCTTCACCACAGGATCCCTAGTATCTATACTGAAGTCTGAAAAACGGATAAGCTACATTTCTGTTACTTGTAGTGCTATAGCAATACCTGCTACATATATACCAGCTATACCATTGCTGTTCCCTATCATATCTTCTACTGCTCAACGTCTAGGATACTGTTGTGTATAGGACTGTCTGCTAAGGAATATGTTAAAGGCACATCTGTACTCAAATACCCTGAGCTATATTCACTTCTCATGTATAACTAATAGTTATTACTATAGTTTCTAACTACTCTCAAAGTACTTGAGCTTTATTTACCTCATATATATAACTATAGTTATACTACAGCTCTTAGTTACTATATGTACTCTCAAAGTACCTGAGCTATATTGCCTCTCATATGCAATTAATACTTGTTACTACAAATACAATTCACTGTGCTTGACAGAAGTATAAAATAAATATAGGCCTCTTCCTAATTGTTGAACATGTTGTATTTCATAGCATCTCCCCTAGTGGCCCAAATACATCTCTTCATGTTAAGGTTGATACGATGTAGAGAACCCCCAAACTCCTGTTGCTAGGAGTGACGCCTGGGGTCCCTTACTGATAATCATGTTGTAATGCGTCTGTGCTTAGTAGCTCAACGCCTTTCTTTATGTGACACAGAGATGATGCATAGATCCCACAAACTCCTGTTGCGAGAAGTGACGCCTGGGGCCTAGTACTGAGTTGTCGCATAAAAAATTGCATTGAAATCCTTGCTAACCGCAGTTGTGGTTCACTCAGTTCACCAGTGCTGTTACACCAAAGCGGTGCCGTTTTTTTCAATGCAGAGGCCATGCGTGACGTCATAGAATCGCGCCCGGCCTCCGAACGATCTCTCCCACCGCACTTCAGTGCTTCTACTGACTTGCTCTATGATCGTTCGGAGGTCGGGCGCGATTCTATGACGTCACGCATGGCCTTAAACAAGACTTTAATATCACTTTAACTAATTTACCACATGTTAAATTTATTAACCAAGAGAAAAACCATACCTGGCACTACTGGCACTCCAGAAAACACAGAGTGAATGGTTCGCTGTAGTATTTGGTAACCAAAGTTTGACTCGTCGTGGGGGCTAATAGGAAGGGGATCAAATGAATTCAGGATGGAAAGTTTGACTCTTTCATCATTAATAGTATTCCTTATAATGTCTAAAACCTGGAAAAAAAATGATGTACTCACTGTAAAACCTCCATCTCCGATGTTCATTAAAATATACAGCACAGTAGCAGATCTATACCATGGGTTATGCTTGAAGCACTAGTTTATTTTGATTTATGTAATTTACTGTAAACAAAAACAAAAAAATACTATTTGAATTTGTTTGACTGACACCAACTACTAGAACCCTTGAAAATGGCTACAAACAGAGCAGTTGAAACTGTTTGAGCCCTATTTTTCTGGCTTGCTGCAAGAGCAGCTGAAAGCAGAGCTTGCCATGAAGATTGTAGCAATGCCAGATCTCATTTGGTTCACTCTCTCTTTCTCCTTAATCTCCCTCTACAATAGCCAATCTCAATGTATCTAAACTATTTTAGCAAGCAAACTAGCTCTGGCAAAGATAATGATTTCCTATGCTCTGGGGCTGTGCCTACACTGCATGGATTAGCTGCTTGCTTTGTTCAGTGGTGACCACAAAGCTTATACTCAACTGATCCTCTGCTCCAGTGGCAAACAGCGCTCCCCCATTATGGTCTGTTCCTAAAGTCCAGAGCAAATCTATGGGTGTGACAAAGTCAGGAACACTCAGCCGCACAAGACCACTAAACTACAAGGTGACAGGGGTTGCTGGGAGGATTGAAAAATTAAGCAAGTACAGTAAAACCTTGGATTGAGAGTAACTTGGTCTGAGAATGTTTTGCAAGACAAGCACATGTTTTAATAAAGCTGTAACGGAATGGCCCATGACAGACTGAGATATTCCTATGTCTAGGGTCACCTTATGTCCACTAGGGCCATGACAAAGGGTGACAAAGAATCATAATTCATATATTACAGAAGACATTAATAAGGGACATTAATAATAATTCATGTTTGCAGGATGTCTTCAAATATCAAAAGCTGTTAGCTATTTAATCTGGGCACACATGCTTTTGAAAGGTGTTAAATCAGGTCTACAAGACCCGAGTGAGTCATACCTTTGTATAATATGCTATTGAAATATCTTAAGGTGTTGGCTATTCACTATAAAGACATTCCGTTGAAGGTGTTGATTGCACCCACTCTCACAAGACTCTGCCATTGTGTGATAAAGCTGTCTAGATAACTTATTCAACTAGATGATCTTTGGAAGCAAGTGCAGAGCTTGAGTCTCGTCTTGTTTATGGGAATTGATATGGATCGTGTATGCAATATTGTCGGAGTGTGTCAGATAAGCTTGTCGTGGATGGATGGAAGGTCGTAAGCGGTGGTGACCGTTACATTTGGTGGCACAGCAGTGGGATGATTCCATCATCAGAAGGACAGCTACAAGGACACATGACAATGGAGACGGTGTATGAACGGATGAAGCTCTCTTCCCTCATGGACTTACTGGAGAGCCGGGGCAGACCGGCCAGCAACCGTAAGAAAAGGGACATTATCGCAGAACTGGTCGAAATGGATAGAGCTAAAAGGCCCGCCGAAACGGACAGGACACCCGAGGAAGAAAGTTTTGATCGGGCTGTTAACCTAAGACTGGCACATTATGGTCCTAACCCTCCACCGGAGATCAGGGACAGAGTTATAGCGGCTCTGAATGCCACCTTGCTACAGAGAAGTGCTGCAGCAGCTGAAGTCACAGCAGCACCAACTAAAGAGAGAGGAGAGGTGCAGATACCAGTCTCCATGGAAGAGGAATTCCAAAGAAGGTTACAAGAGATGCGGATACAGCATAGAGGACCAGTATCAGAGGAGGTCCTGTTGGGATGGTCGGATGTGATTCGGTGCCAACTCTGGAAGGAAGCGTTAGCTCGGGAGCAGCAAAACGAAGGAAAGGTCCTGCCCTCCATCTATGCAAGGTACTGGCCGCAGTATGATGTACAAATGCTGTTGTTGGGGAAACAACCGAAGCAGGAGTGGATAGCGGAGTTAAGCAGGCTGATCCAGGCAGAGATGCAGCTGAATGAGAGCTACAGAGCCCTCCAGTGGTATGTAGCCCAAGAGTGCCCGTGGCCAGCAGATGACAGCCCCACAGAAGGCCATGACTATGATGGCCTGAGATTGTTGTATTGGAGGATGTCCAGTGATCCCGACTTCGGGATGATCGTGAGTGGCGCTTGGAGGACATAATGGAGCACAGAGAGGAAAAATAGAATATCTCGGGAGGCCACTGGTCACAGGAAGATTTGGAATTTCTGGCCATTCGGGAATGGGAGCTGGAGGTCGCCTACAGACAGCTGCTAGACTCCGCTCAGCAGCAGGGTGGGGCTCCCATTGCCTGGGACTATGAGGAAAGTTCATATGACAACTGTGAACTCCTGGCTGATGAATCGGCAGTGGAAAATACGGAGATTGCCTTCCCTAAAGCCAAAGCAGATGGTGTGGAGTTCCAGAGAGCCAGGGCGGTTGGCCCCTCTCTCCAGCAACAAGCTGAGGGGTAAAGCTTTTACCCCCAGCTGAATCACTGGCAACAGAGCAGGGTGCGCCAAGCCTCTGCTCCCAACTAGCAGAAGAGGAGGACCCTGTGGTAGTGAATGGGACTGTGGTCTCCACTCACAGCAACCCAGCGGAAGAGCTGGCAACAGAACAGAGGGTCACGGACCTCTGCTCTCCACTAACGGAAGAGGGGGACCCTGTGGTGGTGGATGGGACTGTGGTCTCCACTCACAGCAACCCAGCAGAAGAGCTGGCAACAGAGCAGAGTGTCATAGGCCTCTGCTCCTCATTAACAGAAGAGGGGGACCCTGTGGTAGTGGATGGGACTGTGGTCTCCACTCACAGCAACCCAGCGGAAGAGCTGGCAACAGAGCAGAGTGTCATAGGCCTCTGCTCCTCACTAACAGAAGAGGGGGTTCCTGGGGTAGTGGATGGGACTTCAGTCTCCACTGGCACAACCCCAGAAAATGGTACAAGAATGGGACAGGGGGATGTCGGCTTTGCTTTGCAAGCACCGGGGGGTTTTCACCAAGCACCAGTGGATGGGACTTCAGTCTCCACTGGTATACCCCAGGAAGGGGGGGCAGTTGGCCTAGACCCCCAACAGCATGATGGACTGAGCCCAGCCACCCTGCCTTCTCCCCAGCGGCAGGCGTGTTCTCTGAGAGAGGCAGAGGTTGGCGGGGTGAGTAATGCTCAGTTTGGAGCCATTTATTTGGGGTACAGTATGGATACCAGCATTGGAGGACTGGAACTACTGACGGACTTCGGAGTTAACCCGTTTGGGGTTACCACCTGTGTCCGTCTCCCACCGAAAGGGGAGAGATGTAACGGAATGGCCCGTGACAGACTTGAGATATTCTTATGTCCAGGGTCACCTTATGTCCACTAGGGCCATAGGGTGACAAAGAATCGTAATTCATATATTACAGAAGACATTAATAAGGGACATTAATAATAATTCATGTTTGCAGGATGTCTTCAAATATCAAAAGCGGTTAGCTATTCAATCTGGGCACACATGCTTTTGAAAGGTGTTAATTCAGGTCTACAAGACAGACCAGAGTCATACCTTTGTATAATATGCTATTGAAATATCTTAAAGTGTTGGCTATTCACTGTAAAGACATTCCGTTGAAGGTGTTGATTGCACCCACTCTCACAAGACTCTGCCATTGTGTGATAAAGCTGTCTAGATAACTTATTCAACTAGATGTCTGTGTTACTATTCAAGGTTAATTGAACACTATTGAAGATACGGTGCCGACAAGTCTACATGGTTAGCTTACCTGAATGCTTTTTAGAGTGTGATTGAAGCCCCCCATGGTGTGAAGGGGGGTGGAGACTACAGTGTCCTGTGACTAACTGCATTATGCTTGAGACTGTATAAGAAGCTGAGAAAATACCAATAAATTGTCATATCTTTGGAAGCAAGTGCAGAGCTTGAGTCTAGTCTTGTTTATGGGAATTGATATGGATCGTGTATGCAATATGGTCGGAGTGTGTCAGATAAGCTTGTCGTGGATGGATGGAAGGTCGTAAGCGCGATGTCTTGATATACAAGTAGAGTCAAATCACAACTGAGTATAAATAAGAAGAGTGGTGCCTCTAAGTGCAGCATCTAGGGTAAAGCTGTCCACATAGACTACCATTCTCCACACCGCCATCAACGTCAACCCTTACATTCTGCGCTCAACGAGCGCCTCCATCCTCATTTTCAGATCACTCTACTGCAGGGTAGTCTTCCCGGTCATGATTGCACATTGACAGCGGTAAGAGCCAGCGCTGCAGACAGCATACTTAGATTTGCCTCCTAATTATCAACCATATAAGTGTTGTTCCCTCAAATGTAACCATGCCTCTCTTCCCTTTTATACTCTGTAGCTCCTGTTGGATTTTGCTTCTAATCCCCTTGTGGGGGCTGCCATTTGTGGATGGACACTTTATGGTTACACATCACATTGCTATAATCTTTGTATATGGACCATAAACTAAAGGACTAAATGGTTGTGGAACGAATCATCTGAGTTTCCATTATTTCTTATGGGGAAATGTGCTTTGATATAAAAGTGCATTGGATTATTAGCATGTTTCTGGAACAAATTATGCTTGCAATACAAAGGTTTTACTGTATATCTCTGCTCTTCTCTCCCCTAGAAAAAAAACAAGCAGTTAACCTGTGCAGTACATATACAGCACCACTGCATGGGGAAAAATCAGGGCCATCGATAGGGGTGTACCACTGGTCCTCCTGTATGGGGGCCCGGGTAGGGAGGAGGATCGGTGCGTCAGGGCAAATACAGAATGATGCACTGTGTCTGTCTCTATGCAGCAGCCAAAAGCTAGTTTCTCTCCTTTCCTTCAGCTTTAACTGCTGCACAGAAAGACACAGGGCATCAGTCTGTAATTGCTTTAATGCGTGAATCCCCCTCCCTGTTCTCCTGACATGTTCCCCCCCCCCCCCCCAAGGCTTGAGCCCTGGGAGGCAATGCAGGGAGGTAGCTGGGTGACAGAAGGAGGGGTAGAGAAAAGAGCCTTAGGAAAGCTAGTCCTGAGTTGGTACATGCCAACAAATATGCCAATTTGCATGATGTTGGGGATATCGGCTCAGGGGTGGCAGTGCTATAGCAGGCGTCCTACCCTAGCTGCCAGGAGAATGACTGCTCTGGTAAGAAGGGGAGTAAGGACACCGACAAGGTCAGACAGGTTCTGATATTAGGGGACTCAATTAGACCGTGATCACCGAACGGTATGCTTGGGTTCGGCACATCGTGAATCAGATGGACAGATTATTGGCTGGGGAGGACCCAACGGTCATGGTACATGTTGGTACCAAAGACAAAGTAAGAGGAAGATGGCGCATCCTTAAAAATTATTTCAGGGACTAATGGAATAGAGGTGGTTTTCTGAGAAATACTGCCTGTGCCTCGAACCATATCAGAGAGCTTGGGAAAATTAACAAGTAGCTGAGGAACTGTTGTAGGAAGTAGGGTTTTGGGTTCTTGGAGAACTGGGCTGACTTTTCAGTTGGCTACCGGCTGTTTAGTAAGGACGGGCTGCACCTTAACCGCTTAGCAACCAGGGCACGCACATGTACGTCTACACAATGGCACGACCAGGCAAATGGGCTCACCTGTATGTCCCTTTAAATGTGCTGCCCAGCAGGTGTGCCCCGTGAGTGTGCTCGTGGGTCCCGGGAACTCGATGTTCCCGTGCGGCCCTTGATTACGGTCAGCAAAGGCAGACCAGGGGCATGCCTTTGTAAACAAGGCATACCCCTGTTCTGCCTAGTGACATGTCACTGATCAAATGTTCCTTGTGATCGGGAACAGTGATCAGTGACATTAGAATTACTCCACAGGATACACTTAACCCTTTCAGCACCACCTAGTGGTTAACCCCTTTACTGCCAGTGTAATTTTCACAGTAAACAGTGCATTTTTATAGCTCCGATCGCTGTAAAAATTACAATGGTCCCAAAAATGTGTCCAAAGTGTCTGCCATAAAGTCGCAGTGATGATAAAAATCGCAGATTGCCACTATTAATAGTAATAAAAAAAAAAACATAAAATTATTCCCTCTTTTGTAGACGCTTTAACTTTTGCGCAAAACCAATCAAAAAACGTGGGGATATTTATTATAACAAAAAGTACAAAATATAGCTTTTTTCGAAATTGTCATTCTATTTTTGTTTATAGCGCAAAAAAAAAAAAATACAGCAGAGGTGATCAAATACCACCAAAAGAAAGCTCTATTTGTGGAAAAAAAAGGACGTCAATTATGTTTGGGAGCCACGTCCCACTACCGCGCAATTTTCAGTTAAAGCGACGCAGTGCCGAATCGCAAAAAGTGGTCTGGGCTTTGGCTTGCTGTAAGTGGTTAATGAGGAAGGTACAGCTTTGTTGGGAAAAAGGATGACCAACAAGTTAGAATGGCATTTTAAACTAGATGGCGGGGGGAGGGTTTAGTGGAAGAGAGAGTCGGCAGTGAGCGTATGACAGAGGGTAATAGTGGGGGCACTAGAGATATTGTAGCCATACCATTACACGTAACGAGTGGATGTGGACTTTGTGGGAATAACAAAAACTTGGTTTGACAGTTCACATGACTAGCTGGCAAATATCCAGGGGTATTCTGTGTATCAGAGGGGAAGGGGTGTGCCTATATATCAAAAACGATAGAAGGGTAGAAGAGAGGAATGACAGCACGGATGGGGCAAGGGAGAGGTGGAATCTAGGAATGGGAATTCAAAGGCATGTAGCAACTGGGAAATTAATAGTAGGGGTATGTACACAGGGCCGGTGCTACCACTAGGCGGATTAGGCAGCCGCCTAGGGCGCACTGCCACCTAGAGCGCAACTGTGGCTGCTGTGTATACACAGCGCTCTGCCGTGAAGATGACACAGCCGTGTGTGTGTGTAGAGCCGGGTGTCAGTAACAGGACAGACAAGTGCAGAGAAGTGCACCTGTGGGTTACATGCACTGAGCCATAGACTTCTATTACCTGTGAGTTCGGTGTGCTGAGAGTAGAGTGGGCTCTATAGAGCCGAGTGGGCTGTCATCCACCTGCTCCTCTCATTGTGGCCCGCGACCGGTTACCAAGTTGCTTAAGTGGCCCTTGTTCTTCAAAAGGTTGGGCACCCCTGCTTTATGGACAGCATATGGTGTTGGGCTATCAATACAAGCAGTTTATTTAAAATTTGCTTCATTACTTGTCACCTTAAGATATTTCAAGCAGAGTGAGATCTTGAAGCAATGCACTAACCTCATTAACTGTTTGTGCTGGGTGAAGACGAAAATTGACTGTTGCTCTTGCCATATGTGGAATCACATTGGACTAAAAAATATAAATAAATATTATGAAAAACAGAAATTAAAGCAGGCATTATTTTCATACTAGGTACTGGTTCACCTCGTACTGCAGGGAAAAGTAGTCCTGCGAAGTGAACTATTGACCTGGCCATTTTATAGATATTGATTAGTGGTTCCAAATTAGGAATAACTACTGCAGTAGGTAACAGACACAACAGATAAACACAGCGGGCCAGATTCAGATACAATTACATTGGCGCAGAGTATCAGAGATACACTACGCTGCCGTATTTTACCAGGCTGTACGACGAATCCTGGTAGATTTTGTCCCTTACGGTACGGCGGCGTAGTGTATTTCTCGCCACGTAATCGAAATACGCGATTAGGGGCGTGAGGCATTTAAATTAGGCGCGTCCCCGCGGCGATCTAACTGCGCATGCTCCGTTCAGAAATTTCCAGCCGTGCATTGCGCGAAATAACGTTGATACGTCATTCGTTGTTTTAATAGCGTCGTTTACGGACATTCCTATTCCCGGACGTTTTACGTCAAAAATATAAAAAAAAGACGTTGGAAAACGTTCATATTCGACGCGGGAACGACAGCCATACTTAACTGTCTAATATTAGACCAGCAAAAAGCGGACTAAAGATGCCGTAAGAGATTGCGATAGACGTTCGTAATGTCGTGGATAGTCGGCAAAAGCTCATTTGCATACCCCGACGCGGAAAACGACGGGAACTCCACCCAGCGGCCTCAATTTTATTGCAGCGTAGATCCGAAGGCGTACGAACACGTAAACCAGTCGGATTGAAGCCTGCAGCCGTAATTTCATGGTTTGAGGTTTCAGAGTAGTGAAAAAACGTGCGTAATTCGAAAGTACTCCAGTCTAACACGAGATAGACAGGAGTAATCGCTCTGTGAATCTGGCCCAGCATCTTTAAAAATAACCGTCCTCCTTTATTATGACGCAATTGTAGGTTTTTATACACATGATTAAGTAGGTATCACATTAATATTACAATTGTACGTTTATGGTAACAAGGGGCGTAACATAGGCAGACTAATTCTAATCGTGACTTGAAAGAATGCAAACTTGTAATGAAAACATTATTAGTGCTGTGTGCACAGTGAGGACAATGTGCAATACATACAAAATAGAATACAATTATATACAGAACTTACAAATTTCCTTAACAACTATGTTATGCAAATAATTACTTTTAATACACTGGCCCACCTTACAATTCAACTTACAGGTGGTCCTGCTGACCAATATTGAGGCAAGTGAGGTGAAGGGGTGTTCTGCAAGCCTCTTTTTAATATTAAAAGTAATTTAAAGTTCAACCTGTACTCAGGCTCACCTTCAGAGTCTGTTAATATCCTATGACAGGGATGGATTAATTAATTTATTGTTGATATTAGAAGCCTTTAAGACTTCATTCACCCTTGTGCAACCTAAAAATTGTGCAATTTCCATTGCAACGTTACTCTGCAACTTGATGCAACTTTGGAGGAGTGTGACTTTGTTACAACTTTGATCGATGTAATTGCTTTGTGCTCCACAAAGTTGTTCGATATCAGCAGAACGGAAAAAATTGTTTAGTTTCATTTGGTTTCTTTTTTTTTCAATGAATTTCAAATTTTCAAAACGATTTGAATCAGTCGAAAATTGATCGACTGATTTAAATGCTGGCTGTAAGGTGCAGAAGCTAGCTACCGCCTTCTTAATAATCAATGACTCATCAGCCATCAGCCGGTTTCACCACAGACAGCAGAATGTAATTTTATATAATTTTTTTTTTTAAATGCTGGAAATTAAAAATAAATGAAAAAAAAAAAAAAAACGATGTGGGGTCTAATCATGCAGTCCAGCAGGTCAGAAAAAAGGGGGGGCGGGATGAGCAAGGGCTCAACACCCTCCAGAACCATACCAGGCCACATGCCCTCAACATATGGGGCCATGTTGATGGGGACAAGGACCTCTTCCCCACAACCCTGGTCATTGGTTGTAGGGTTAAGTCTGCTGATGCCACTGTAACTGCCTTTTTACGACAAGTACTTTTTTATCTTCAATAATGTGAGTATAACTTATCAGTTTTTACAATAAATATCTGTTGGTATCCGAACGGATTTACGCTATGTGCCTTCCTTCTTTTCTTTTATAAATCATCCATTTGGGCTTTTTGCCTACAAATAAATCATTTGAGGTCCACCATCTTGAATCGACTACTTTTCTGGAGGTAGGGCCAGATTCAGGAACACTTGCGCTGGAGTATTTCGATATGCGCCGCGTAACTGTGATGATGCGCCGTCGTTTCTATGTGCCCGTACCCACCAAACTAGATGCGCCCAATAACGGGTCATTTGCGACCGGCGGAACGTTCCGACGCCAGATTATCGTCAGCGGTTAAATTCACTGGGCGCATCAGTCGCGCCTATTGATTTCCCCTGCAAATATGCAAATGAGGGATTTTTCCCAATTCACGAACGGATTAGCACCATACGCTGGCTACATGCGCCGCGAGTATCTCGTCCGTCCGGCGCAAAGTTATTTCTACAAAAGGCTGCTTTATCTTTACTCCAGACGGTCACAGGTCAGCAGGAGAGCAGCTACAGCAGCGTTACCGACTATAAGAGCTAGCTGAGCACCCCCACTTGCAGGACAACACCTCTGTCCATGCTTGTCTGTCAACTTTTACAGCCATGGAGGAAGACATCATAGGTCTCCATAGCCGAGATGACGGCTGTCAGCTCCTGGCCATTAAAGTTCAGCCTTCTCCTTTGTGTTTGCGGGGAACGGGAGCAGCCATCTCAGAACAAAAGTAACATCACTGCGGGGAGGGGGAGCAGGATATACTTTAGTGCCGGAATGGCGCTTCTACGGGCGCATTTAAACGCCCAACGGAAGGCATTGCGCTGACGTTTCCCGGGAAGTGGTGCCGACGGAAGTTGTGAGCATGCGCACAAGGGGGGCGAGTGGAGCCGCACTCACTGCGCATGCTCCGTGGATGATGCGCTGAACGTAAGCCTCTGCGCTGGGCTCCGCCCATCATTTACATATGATCACACCCACTTCCACTTGCGTCGGGTTACGCCAGCGCATTATCGTTACTCTGGCGCAAGTTTACGCGCAACTGCTATGTGAATTACAGGACTTGCGCTGAAAGGGTCTTCAGAGTAACGTAAATGAGAAGCGTTACTCCAGAGGAAAGATACTCTCATCTACCTGAATCTGGCCCTATGTGTCTGCTGATGTAGTCCCCCCTGGGTCTTTTATACCACAAGCTTGATTGACTCACTAGGTGTACACCTATTTGAGTTTACACACGGCTCTCCCCGTTCTTTAGCTCCGGGGACCGATCGCGGGACTCCAGCGGCGATCGGGTCAGGAGGCGGTCCTTAAGTGGTTAATATAAAAAAATGTGTGCATATGTACAAAGTTCATTCAAACTGTACACTTACTATACATATGTAATTTTAGTTTCCAGTCTGTTCTGAGACTACTCATTTTAGTGCTGCACTTATTCACTCTTACGTGTACAAAGAAAAGCAACAAAGCTAATAAAGGTTCAGGAGGATATTAGTTATGAGGAAAGGTTGTAAGGACTGAACTTATTCTGTCTGAAGAAGAGACACTTGACAGGGGATATGATTTAAATTTACAAATACCATACTGGTGACCCCACAGTAGGGATAAAAAAAAATTGCGGAACGGAGTTTAACAAGACATGTGGCCACTCATTAAAATTAGAAGAAAAGAGTGGAGCTCCGCACTTTTTTTTATGCCTAAAAATCGTAAAAAAAAAAAAAAAACTTGACAGTATATATGTTGCCCTCTTTAACTTTGATAATAAATTTTTTTGTTTTATTACTCAGATAGGCAACTTATCTATAACAGCGATTGTTAACTTGTGATCTGCCTGACTTTTTCCGCCTTCATCGGTTATCCTCAAGCTGGGTACACACTTAAGCTGGGTACGCCCCCCCCCCCTCCAGAACAATCCAATCAGCACTCTCTGCCTTTGGCTGAGACCGTTGATCAGGAGTTGGTCGGATGCTGGCTTTCCAGCATGCACATCTGACAGAAATCGGCTGAAAGGCTGGAAGGCTGGCTTCTGTCAGACAGACTGACATACACATGTGCCGAATGTTGGAGTTTTTGTTTTTAACCACCCGTTGTCTCTCTACATTCAGCCCGTGTATACAGGGCTTTATTGTTGGTGTATTTTATGTGTAAAAGTTGGACACTCCTGTTTTAAATGCATTAGCTACCCTGGTACTAGATTGCCAATTCCTAGTCTAAAGAATGTATAATACATATTAATTGTATATTACATAAAACATTAAGGGGCAGATCCACATACCTTTGCCGCCGGCGCGGCATGACCCATTTACACTACGCCGCTGTAAGTCACAGCGGCGTATCCTTATCCTCAAAAAAATGCCGCTGTAACTTACGGCGGCGTAGCGTACATGGGCCGGCGTACGCGGGTGTAATTCAAATTTAATAGGGGGGGCGTGTTTTATTATAATTATGAATGACCCGACGCAAACGCTTTTTTTTTAACTGCGCATGCGCCGGCCGTGGACGTATCCTAGTGCGCATGCGTGAAATCAAATTGCAAATAGTCAATGAAAACGACGTGAACGTAACTTACGCCCAGGCCCATTCTGGATCGGCATACGCAAACGACATAAACGACGTCCAATAAGACGCTGTCCCGATGTCCATACTTAACATTGGCTGCGCCTCACTATAGCAGCTTTATCTTTACACCGGAGATACGCTTACGCAAACAACGTAAAGGGAATGCGCCGGCCCGCTCCTACGTTCGGGAATTAGCGTAACTCGCTCATTTGCATATTTTACGCTGGAAATAGACGGAAGCGCCCCTAGTTTCCAGCGTAAATATGCATCTAAGATACAATGGTGTAAGAAACTTACACCAGTCGTATCTTAGCGTAAGTCCGGCATATCATGTTTTCCTGGTGCCTCCATGGCAGCATACCAATGGTCATGGCTCCTCCCCCGACCGACCCACAGGACCACTTAACTCTCTAATAAAAGGACGCTGTACTCCTATTCTGGCATTCTTTTTTCTGTCCTCATACCCGCAGGATCACGATCAGCCTTACCTCACCGTCTCATGGTGTTACCATTGCAGGTTCATGCTCTCCTGCAGGATGGAGTCCTATGGCTTGGGTTGCTAAAGGCACCAGATAAGTATAGGAGCCATTGTTTTTCTGTGGATCTTTTTTCATGGCATGTATGACCACCAGGGGCTGCACTTCTCCTCATGTGGGTGATAGGCTGGCGGTCCTTATGGGGCAGGCATGGGCAGGGACAGCTTGGATCGCGGCAAGCCACTCTGTCTTTCATGGGGAGAGAGCTCCTTCTCCCCAGCATGTTAGCGCCGAGGATTAGCCTCCTCCACAGTGGGGGGGGCGCTTCGCGCGCGGCAGCAGACTCAGCCACATACTCTCGGGAGGTGGAGCTGTGTTGGCGCGGCGGCCATCTTGGTACACCTTTATATATATATATATATATATATATATATATAAACAGCCTGTCTCTCACTTGAGGACAGGCTGCTGGGGAAACAACACACGCTCCCACTCTCTCTCTCTCTCTCTCTCTCTCTCTCTCTCACTCCACCTGCTGGGCATCAGTATGGACCCCTGCCAAGGTAGGCTCAGCGCTGTTATGTGTTCAAAAAAAGAAAAAAAAAAAGAGAGTTGGTTGTTTTTTCTTGCAATAGTTTTATGGTGTGTTATGCTTTGGGATTTTCTTTGCAAATCTATGCAAAATAAATAAATAAAATAAATAAAATAATAGGGATATATATATATATATATATATATATATATATATATATATATATATATATATATATATATATATATATATATTTATTCTTCCTGATAATAGTGCAAAGGGCAATTACATGATAGTAATTTCAACATTTTTAAATTTACCCATAGCTGCCCCGGACAAGGGGCTGACAGCCTTTATGGTTTGTGTCTTCACAGCCCGCAACTAGAGTCATCACCCAGATCCTCCCGTGACAGAGGCTCATACAACCACAGAAGTTCTAGCCACTCTCAGGCCGTGTACACACGACCGAGGTTCTCGCTGGAAACCAGCGAGAACCTCGCTGGAAGCTGCATTCCAGCGAGGACCTCGGCCGTGTGTACACTCTCGGCGAGCTTCCCGTCGGGAAGCCCGTCGAGCAGAAATAGAGAGCACGCTCTCTATTTGCTCGACGGCCCGCCTGGAAAAATGTCTGGTTGCCATTCCCGACGGGCGGGTCGCCAATTTCGACGGCTGGCAGGGAACCTCGACGGGCGGAACGATGTGTTCTGCCCGTCGAGGTTCTCTGCCGTGTGTACACGGCCTGATGCATCAGGCCATAAATCTAGTAGCCGTCAGAGCTCTTCCCGTCACACCTCCTCTAAGCCAGGAAAAGATGATTGTTGGGTATGTGGCAGGAAGGCCCTACCTGGGAAGCTAGCTTGTGGTTAATGCCTTTTGGAGGCTACAGTGGAAAGACAAGAGCCGGCAAGTTCTATTAAAGACCTGATTAAGGAATCCATCAGGGAAATGGCCGCATCACAAGCCTTCTCCCCCGCTGCTGGCGGGGAGGCCGCAGAGTCACCTTCCAGGCTGCCTGAGGGAAGCACCTCGGACGATGAGGCGGCCACGGTTGAGGAAGAGTTTTCAGTCTTTAATTTTGACCTAGTGGAACCCTTTGTAATGGCGGTCAAAGAGGCCATCCAATGGGAGGAGGATCCTGAGCCCCCTCCAAGGCGAAAAAATATTTCCCTTAGCTGACAGGGAAGGTCTCATACTTTCCCTTGATTGAGGAGATCAAGGCAATCATTCTAGGAGAATGGCAAAAAGTGGATAGGAGACCTGTGGCCTTTAACCGTCTCCAAAAATTATATCCGTTGGCCTAATCAGACAGCAGTCTCTTTGATTCCATCCCACCAGTTGACGCATCAGTGATGAGGCTGGCAAAAAATACGACTCTCCCTTTAGAAGACGCGGTCTCATTTAGGGACGTCTTGGATCGAAGGATCGACACAGACCTCAAAAAAATGTATCAAGCAAACGGAGAGGCTTGCAAGCCGGCGGTAGCCCTATTTTCCGTTTCCAGAGCCTCCGGGGTTTGGGTGGATAACATCGAAACGGCCCTTAGGGCAGGCATAGACATTGAAGAGGTCATTAAAGCATTGGATGAGCTAAAATTGGCCTCGGACTTTATGGCTGAAACGGCCATAGACGTCCTAAGATGTTCAGCTAGGGCAATGCTATTTTCTATCACGGCCAGGAGGGCACTATGGTTGAAACCATGGGCAGCAGACCCATCCTCGAAGCAATCATGGTGTTGCATTCCCTACGATGGCAAGGCACTGTTTGGGGAAAAGATGGACACCGCAATTTCCAGAGTCACAGGGGGCAAAAGTAGCCTGATCTTTCAAGACAGAAGCAGAAGGAAGAGATTCGCCCCTAGGCCGGCCGGCCAGCAAATGGGAAGAGACTCAAGGTCCTACTGCCCAGGCAGAGAATACAGAAAGGGATGGAAGGGGTCTCAGGCTTCCTTTCTCCGATTGGGGAAACCCAAACCCGCAACATCTACAGGGGATGGCCAGAAGTCCTTTTGACTCCCTAACCACCCAGACCGGGCCTGTGGGAGCGAGGCTCAAATCCTTCGCACAGGTTTGGGTGGAAGAGTGCACCGATCCTTGGGTAGTGTCTACCATCCTCAAAAGCCACCCACTACCTTTTTCTCTGCAAAAAAACGAGATTCCGGCTTCCAAAGGGAAAAGGGAAGTTTCAGTACATGCAGTCCTTCCGGTCCCAGCATCAAAGGCAGGTTCGGGATTCTTTTCTCCCGTCTTTTTAATCCCCAAGAAGACGGGGGGATGGAGGCCCGTGTTGGATCTGAAGAAATTAAACAAGTATGTCCGCTTAGAGCATTTCAAAATGGAGTCTCTGAATACAGTCATCTTGTCTGTCCAGCCTGGGGACTGGATGGCTTCAATAGATCTCCAGGATGCGTATCTCCATCTACAGCCAATTCCAGCCTTTTCTACGATTCAAGGTCGGCAACCTTCTCCTACAGTTCCGATGTCTCCCCTTTGGAATCTCATCAGCCCCCAGAACCTTTTCCAAGGTCTTAGGTGCCATCCTGATGCCCCTCCGAGAAAGGGGGATACGAGTATTGCACTGGACGATATTCTGATCCTTTCATAACACGAGAACATCTTAAAGGAACACATTCAAATAGTGCCCAGCACCTTGGCCCGGTTTGGCTGGCTAATCAACTTGGAGAAGAGCCAACTAGTCCCATCGCAAAGGATGACTTACTTAGGGGCCCTTTTCAACACCCAAGAGAGGGCAGTCTCCCTGCCACCCGAAAAGGTTCCAATCCTAATCCGTAAGGTGAAGAGGGCAATGGAAGCCTGCATCATGTCAGTGTCCGACTGTCTAAGCAACATAGACTCTCTCTCGGCATACATCCCAATGATAAAATGGGCCAGGTGGAACCTGCGGGATTTCCAATTAGGTTTCCTGGCACAATGGGGCAAGAAACACCTCAAACAGAAGATAATACTCTCCGTCTCAATGAGGTCCAGCCTCGAATTGTGGACAAGACCTGCCAATCTACTAGTTTCTAGTCCCCTAGGTCCTACCTCCTGGACAGTCCTTACCTCAGATGCCAGTCAGCACGGTTGGGGGGGCCATGTACAGAACCAGTTAGTCCAAGGAACATGGGCATTCAACGCGGAGGGAGCGATATCCAACATACTAGAGTTGAGAGCAGCCTGGGTGGCTTTCCTACATCTAGCCCCTGTCCTCAGGGGCAAGTCCATCTTGCTTCAAATGGACAACAAGGCAGCAGTAGCCTATGTGCGGAACCAAGGGGGCACCCACAGCAGGTCACTTTACAACGAGGTATCTCCAATAATCTCCTGGGCAGGGAAGAATCTATGCGATCTCCGAGTGGCTTACCTTCCAGGAACCGAAAATCAGTTAGCAGATCGCCTATCAAGATGCTTGATAGACAACAACGAATGGTCACTGGATCAAGAGGTTTTCAATGGAATATGCCAGTTGTGGGGGACTCCCCAGTTAGATCTATTCGCATCGCCTCTCAATACGAAGACCCTGATGTTCTTCTCAAGATGGCCGTGCCCGACATCGGCAGGAGTAGATGCCTTAGTTCAGCCATGGACATTCCAGCTGGGGTATGCCTTTCCCCCAACCCCATTAATTCTGAGGTTCCTTCAACGACTGACGGTAGAGGAGGTCACCATCCTGGCGATCATCCCATACTGGCCAAGGAGGCCTTGGTTCCCGCTCCTAGTCAGCCTATCACAAGTCGATCCTCTCCCTCTGCCACACAGGAACAACATGTTGTCCCAGGGAGACTTCCTCCACCCACACACAGAGATTCTGGATTTGAGGGCTTGGAGATTGAGCGGAGAAGGTTGGCCAGCTTAGGGTGTTCGCAGGAAGTAGTCCAAACCCTTCTTCAGGCAAGAAAATCGTCCACAAATTCCACCTATTACAGAGTTTGGAAAAGATTTGTAGCCTTGGCGGATTCTAGTCAATTTGATCCTCTGGCGCCCGGAGTCCAGAATGTCCTGTCCTTTCTACAGTCAGGTTTAAGCCTGGGGTTAGGCCATAGCACCCTGAAGGTCCAGGTATCAGCCATCTCAGCACTGACAGATACACGATGGGCCTTAAACCCGCTAGTGGACCGTTTCCTGAAGGCAGTCCTAAGGCTGCGACCACCTAGGAAGACTCTGTACCCCAAGTGGGATCTAACAATAGTCCTAGAAGCTTTAGCACATCCCCCCTTCGCTCCTACAGAGGAATGTTCATTAGAGCATATTACCTGGAAAACAGCCTTTTTGATTGCAATTACGTCAGGGCACAGAGTTTCAGAGATCTACTTCTTCCCGGACAGGGTGGTTCTGCAACCCATCCACCAGTTCATCCCAAAAGTGCCGTCAGCATTTCATCTCAACCAAGAGTGGGTCCTTCCATCTTTTGAAGAGGACCAAGCCTCTTCAAACTTACATGAGCTGGATGTTGCCAGATCCCTGAAGCATTATCTGAGGCTAACACACGAGTTTCGGAAAGACAAACGGTTGTTTATCATCTCCAAGGGAGCAAGGAAAGGTAGAGCAGCCTCTAAAACGACAGTAGCAAGCTGAATTGTCAAGTTGATTCAGATGACCTATTGGACTAATGGGCTACCAATTCCCAAAGCGGTCAACGCTCACTCGACACATGGAATCTCCTCGTCCTGGGTAGCACTGGCTCAGGTCTCTCCGGAGACAATTTGCAGGGCAGCTAGCTGGTCTTCGTTTAATACGTTCATGACACATTACAGCGTGGATCCGGCAGGTCTCACCTCCCGAGACTTTGGGAGAAGAACACTAGAGCGCTCTACTCTATAATAACCATTAATAAAACATTTAAGCAGTACCCTCCCTGTAAGCGAGTTATTGACCATTGGTATGCTGCCACGGAGGCACCAGGAAAATTGAATACCTACCTTTCTGTAATTTTCCTTTCCTGGTGCCTACTCATGGCAGCATACCAATGGTCATGGCTCCACCCCCGACCGACCTACGGGACCACTTAACTCTCTAATAAAAGGATGCTGTACTCCCACCCTATGATCTAAGGCAGGCATCCTCAAACTATGGCCCTCCATTATGGACTAAACAAGTTGCCTAAACAAGATGTTTACTCACTGTCCCTCCAATATAAAAAAATGTGGCTATTGTCTGTGAAATAACGTTCTCGGTTTGTAATTCAAGCATTTTCTAATGGAAAGGTGGAGATCTTTTAGTTGTTGGTTGGCTAGGTGCTTCTTGAGCCAAGCAAGTAAGTTGCTCTAACAAAACATTTTTGTCAATTGACAATTGGTGTTTTAGCAAGGGCCTCTTTCCCCTCAACCCTGGTGCAGTGGTTGTGGGGGTCTGTAGGCAGGGTGCTTATCAGGATCTACAAGCCCCCTTTAAAAATAAGGGGGCCCCCAGAAACTCCCCATATGAATAAGGGGTACATAGCACCTATCATTCACAAAAAAGTAAACCATAATTAAAAATATACCAGCAATTTTTGACCTTTATTAAAAAAAAGTCGTACAATGTAAATCCATCATCAATATTGCCATTTAGCAATGCAGACCCTCAATTATAAAGAACAAGGCCCGACAACCTACCTGAATAAAACCTCACCAACAAGACTGATTTGTTCACTCACTTGCCATGAATGATAGTTCCTGGGTCATGCAGCTAAATATAAACAAGGGGGTGGAATGACCATAATTGGTACAGGGCAATGTCTAGCTCCGAATGCCATTTGTTAGAAAGACACCCCTTTGCTTATTGTCCTATCGTTTGTAGGCTTCAGATCTTAATCGACCTCAATGGAAATTGGATTTGACATTTTAACTTTTGTAAAGTTTGCTAAGCTTGCCTCTAACCGAACCCAGATACGATCAGTAAGATATAAGTATCAGATTAGGTGTCTCACAGACGTGTCAGAAGAAATGAGAGAGAATCTGGGAGATAAGATACTATCTGGTCTACCCCATGAAAGCAGAATTTATCCCGTCATCTCTACAGCTATTCTTTTCTTCCCTCCCTAATCTGTCCCTCCTTGGTACAGTCAATCTCATTCCTGTTGATTCCTCCCCCTTCAGTTGTCAGCAGATCGGCCTATAGTGAGACTCCCTCACTACTCTTATTGTCGGCACAATGCTGAGATCACAGGCCAACTGAGACTGTGTAGAGTAGGATTAGAAAGTGCTTTACTGAATTTTAACCTCTTGCCTACTGGGCACTGGTACCCCCTTCCTACTCAGGCCAAATATTAAGCTTTCAGCGACGTCTCACTTTAAATGACAACTGTGGTGTCATGCAATGCTGTACCCAAACAAACTTTCTCTTTTTGAGACAGATGGAACTTTCTTTTGGTTGCATTTAATCACCACAGTTTTTTTTTTTTTGCTAAACAAACGAAAAAAGACCAAAAAAATAAAAAATTGTAGTTTTGGTTATACAATTTTGTAAATAACACATTTTTCTCCTTCACCGATGTGCGCAGATGAGGCTGCACTGAGGAGGCACTAATATGCAACACCAATGGGGACTGATAGGCAGCACCAATATGCAGCACTGACGGGTATGGCTGATGGATACTGACTGGCATCACTGATAATCAAGGCACTGATGATCAGTGCCCTGATTATCTGTGCAGATCGCCCTTGTGAGGAAATTCCACTGATTGGCGTGAGGAGAGGAATGCCGATAACCAGCATTTCCTTGTTTATGTTTAAGTGCCGCATCCTCAGCTGTTTACAAGTGCGGCGAGAGTGAGAACACATCATGTGAAGTTGTCCCAGAACAACAGCAGTTAAACGGAAGTAGTTAAAGGGTATAGGCATTTATTCTTGATGCTTTTTTTTTGTTTTTTTTTTATAAAACAAAGGGTTTTATTGAGAAAACCAGTGATATTACCTGTTAACTACTTTTTCCAGGACAACTTACAGAGAGATAGGCTCCTCCCACCTAGCACAGGAAACACATGATCCACATCATAAAAGCACTACACATGTATAAGCTCCTCGGTATTAACAAATAACCGAAGGCTTCAGAATAAGTATCATTAAACCCTTGTTACCGTAGCTTCATCCTTAAACCGTGTACACACGATGGGTCAAACCGATGAGAACGGTATAAAGGACAGTTGTCTTAGGTTAACCGATAAGGCGGACTGATGGTCTAATGTGCCTACACACCATCAGTTAAAAAAATCAGAACGCGGTGACGTAAAACACAACCATGTGCTGAAAAAAATGAAAAATGAAGTTCAATGCTTCCAAGCATGCGTCAACTTAATTCTGAGCATGCGCGGGTTTTTAACCGATGGTTTTGCATACTAATGATCGGTTTTAAACTATCGGTTATCAATCCATCAGTTAAATTTTAAAGCAAGTTTGCTTTTTTTTTTACCGATGGTTAAATAACCTATGGGCCCCAAAAACCGATCGGTTTTGACCGATGAAAACGGTCCTTCAGACTGCTGTCCTCTGGTTAACCTATCGTGTGTACATGGCTTTACTCTATATTTTACATTGCTAATCAGAAACAAAGAAAGCAGGGAACTGACGCCATCCTGGGAAAAGTAGTTAACAGGTAATAACACTGTTTTTCCAAGTCATTGTAACGGTCACCACCGTTTACGACCTTCCATCCACCCACGACTAGCTTACTCGACACACCAACAAATCGGCAGACATGATCCATTCCATTTCCCAGAATAACGAGACTGACCGCTCTGTTCTCTAGTTCCAAAATGAAAGAATACTTTATTGGTTTCTTAGCTTGCTTATATATCCAGTACAGCATATTAAAGTTAATCACAGGACAATGCAATTTCCACCCCCTCATCACACACTATGGCTAGTTATTATGCAGACATTTCGGCACCGATACTGACGAGACCCATCACATTCCTTTATCAATATAATTCAAACAAAATACAATCACACAATGTTTTGACCTCAACCCACATATTTAGACAGACGTACTGTCTCCGGCGAAGAGTCTTAACACCTGGGCATCAATACATTCCTTTACTAACATAATTGACATGCTAATTCAATACATCTGAAGAGAGACGTGTGATCTTGAATACCCAATCTTTTAAGTGTAAACACAGGGCTTTAAACAGTTTTATCACACAGTGAAAAGGTCTGTCAGGAGCAGATGCAATTAACACCTTTCAAAAGAATGTGTCCACACATTGAAGAGCCAACAACTTGTGATATCTCAAGACATCCTGCAAATAATTCATGTCCCATCTCATGTAATAAATGAATTATGATTTTATTTGCCACCCTACGCCCAAAAGGGCACAAGGTGGACTTAGACCCAGGAGTTATTAGTGCCGCTGGCACAAGAGTATCTCTCATCCTTCCAAAGTCTCTGGATGTCACAGTTCATTCCGTTACAGTCATCTTCCAGGACGGCTTACAGAGAGGACAAAATAGGACTACCTGATCAGGGTGGTACCACAGCCTGCAGCACTTTTCTGCCAAAAGACTGGTCTTGGCTGGCCAGCAAATCCAGTCTGTAATGCTTTACGAAAGACTGGAACCTGGACTAGGTTGCGGCCTTGCAAAATCTTGAAGGGACTCCTGCCCTTTCAGCCCAAGAAGTAGAAACCACTCTTGTGGAATGAGCATTTGCTGCTTTGTATGCCTCAGCAATGGCCGACTTCATCCACCTTGTGATGGTATTTTTAGATGCCCTTTTACCCCTGTTTGAACCTGCAAATAACACACATTTTTAGGATTTCCGCAAAATTATGGTATTACGGTCGCTTCTGACCTATGAAAGTTAGACGGTACTTTGGGGAGAAATAATAGGTCCAGCAAGAGGATAATTTTGTCTTGCAATCTGATGCAGAAGGGCTCATTTACTGAAAGTGCCTGTATCTCACCAACCCTCCTTGCGGAGACTAGGGCCACCAAACCCACCCTTTTCAAGGTTAAGAGCTTTATGGGCAGTTCATCTATTGCATGGGTCTTCAAACTATGGCCCTCCAGTTGTTCATGAACTTCAATTCCCATCATGCCTTGTCATGTCTGTGAATGTCAGAGTTTTACAATGCCTCATGGAATGTGTAGTTCCACGGCAGCTGGAGGGCCGTAGTTTGAGGATCCCTGATCTATTGGCTCAAATGGTGTCTTACAAAGACTTTGCAACAAGATCTTTCAGGCCATATGCCAGAGATGGGGGGCCCCAGATGTAGACCTGTTGGCCTCCAGGTTCAACAGGAAATTGGATAACTGTGTCCAGGACAAGAGATCCTCTGGCCTACGGATCAGATGCGCTAGTGGTTCCATGGAATCAGTTATTACTGATCTATGCTTTCCCTCCGATGGCCCTTCTACAGAGGCTACTCTGCAGGATCAAGAAGGAAAAGATTCTGGTAATCTTAGTGGCCCCAGCCATGACATGCTGTCGCAAGGACCAGTGTTCCATCCTTCCTTACAAATGCTAAGTTTGATGGTGTGGCTGTTGAGACCCACATTCTGAAGAAGATCTCAGGTCCAGTACTTTCTACACTTATTAATGCCAGAAAGCCAGCCTCCAGAGTTATTTACAATAGAGTCTGGAAAGCATATGTTTCATGGTATGAAACCAACAAAGGAAATCCTCAAAGATATGACATTAATAGGATTCTTGCCTTTTGCCAGCTAGGAGTGGATATAAAATTAGCCCTTAGTACCATTAAGGGTCAAATATTGGCTCTATCAGTCTTTTTTCAAAGGCCTCTGGCATATCATTACCTAGTGCAGGCTTTCATTCAGGGGGTACTGCGGATCAATCCGTCAGTTAAATCCCCCTTATGCCCATGGGATCTGAATCTAGTATTGTCAGTGTTGCAGAAGCAACCTTTTGAACATATTTGCCACATTCCGCTAATTCTCTTAAGCAGGAAAATGGCGTTTCTGATTGCTATCTCTTCAGCTAGAAGAGTACCTGAATTAGCAGCTCTTTCTTGCAAAGAGCCTTATTTAGTTTGTCATAAAGACAAAATTGTACTGCGACCCCATCCTGCTTTTTTGCCTAAGGAGGTGTCGTCCTTTCAATCAAATCAGGACATTGTTCTGCCTTCCTTTTTTCCGGATCCACAGCCAGCGGAGGAGAAGTTATTACACTCTCTAGATCTTGTGAGAGCAGTAAAGGTGTATCTGCAGGCAACCGCTCCGATACACAAAACAGAGGTTTTGTTTATTTTGCCGGATGGTCCCAAGAAGGGACAAGCGGCGTCTAGATCCACTATCTCCAGGTGGATTCGACAGACAATCTTTTAAGCTTATGGTTTAAAGAATCGGATTCCTCCCTTTTCTGTTAGTGCGCAATCAACCAGGGCGATAAGTGCTTCATGGGCAGTGCACCACCAGGCTTCGGTGACTCAGATCTGTAAAGCTGCAACTTGGTCCTCAGTCCACACATTTTCCAAATTCTATCAAGTGGACATGAGAGGACAGAAGGATGCCGCCTTCGGGCGAAGTGTACTTCAGGCAGTATAGAGCTTCTGGTCACGGCAGCCTGCTTGATCTGTGTCTCCCCCCTTTCATATGGGAGCATTGCTCTGGGACATCCCATTATGTAAAGACTTAGTCTGTGTCCCGTGGTGTACGATAAAGAAAATAGGATTTTTTGGATAGCTTACCTGTAAAATCCTTTTCTTGGAGTACACCACGGCCCCCCCCCCCCTTCTTATGGAAAAACCTTATTGCTTTGCTACAAAACTGAGGTACTTCCTGGATGGGAGGGGCTATATGGAGTGGAACTGACTGATTGGTTGTGCCAGTGTCCAATCACCTCTGGTGAGCATATAACCCATTATGCCACGTACACACGATAATTTTTCGGCATTAAAAAACAACGTTTTTAAAAACTTTCAATTAAGATGATCGTGTGTGGGATTTTCGGGTTCTGAAAAATGAAAAAAAAATTCCGAACATGCTGCATTTTTTAACAACGTTTTAAACTATGTCGTTTTTCGGGTTGTAAAAAATGATCGTGTGTGGGCTAAAACGGCGTTAAAAACCTGCGCATACTCAGAAGCAAGTTATGAGATGGGAGCGCTCGTTCTGGTAAAACTACCATTCGTAATGGAGTAAGCACACACGCTGTAACAGACAGAAAAGCGCAAATCGTCTTTTACTAACAGGAAATCAGCTAAAGCAGCCCCAAGGGTGGGGCCATCTGAATGGAACCTTCCCTTTATAGTGCCGTCGTACGTGTTGTACATCACTGCGCTTTGCTAGAGCATTTTTCTAAAACGATCGTGTGTGGGCAACGTTGTTTTAATAATGAAGTTGGAAAAAACAATGTTTTTCCTACATGCCGGAAAACTTCGTTTTTTTTCATGCCGAAAAATGATTGTGTGTACACGGCATCAGTCTGTGTCCCGTGGTATACACCAAGAAAAGGAATTTACAGGTCAGCTGTCTAAAAATCCTATTTTGCCGATAACCCTCTCTGCTCTAACAGCTCCCTCTCGGAAGCCAGGCTGTCGGAGAAAGAGAGCTAATTTCTGGATGATTCACCTCTCTCTGATGTATGAAGTCTGTCCTGTAAGGCAGTCTTCAAGGCTCCACGATGCAGTCTTTGTAGTCATGAGAACCAAGACCTCCTTGGCCAGAATGATGCGATCTGGATAACCTTTGTGCTCGACACTCTTATCTTCTGGATAATCTTTGGAATGAGGGCAAAAGGTGGAAAGGCATACATCAGATTTGCCTCCCAGGACTGGGATAGGGAATCCAGGCCCAGACTTAGACGATCTCTCTGCAGGGAGAAAAATTGTTCCACCTGCCTGTTCTGCCTGGTAGCAAACTGCCAGAGTATTTAATTCCACTTTTATGTGAATTGGAGACAGGGATTAGAGATTTGCCTCTGCCCATTGAAGGATCTTTTCTGCTATTCTCATGAGACCTGGGACTCTTGTACCTCCCTGCTTGTTGATGTAACTTACTGTGGTAATATTGTCAGAAAGTACCTGCACGTGTCTTCCCTTCAGGCCGCGTACACACGATGAGACATGTCCGCTCAAACATGTCCGACGCACCGTTTGCAGCGGACATGTCTCATCGGATTTTGGTCCGATGGCGTGCACATCGGAAGAAAATCCCCTCGGGCTGAGGATGCAGTGACGTGGCGGTGACGTTGACGCCGCCACATCACCACTCCAGGAAGTAAAATACTTCCACGCATACATCGAATCCATTTGACGCATGCACAGAGATTTCTGTCCGCTAGTTAGTGTACTAACCAGCGGACATATCCGACGAACATGTCTCCAGCGGATAAATTTCAAAGCATGCTTTGAAATTTGTCCGCTGGGAAAACATGTCCGCTAGCCCATACACACGATCGGAGATGTCTGCTGAAACGGTCCGTCGGACCAGTTTCAGCGTATAAATTTGATCGTGTGTACGCGGCCTCAAAGTCGGACCAAAGGCTACTAGAGCCTTTAGAAGTGCTCTCATCTCCGTTGCATTGGAGGAGAGGCTGGCCTTCTGCCAGTTTAAGACCCCTTGGGCCATCTGAGCGCCTGAATGGGCTCTCCAACCCTGACCGCTGGCGTCCGTGGTGACTGCCAGAGGGCTGTGTTGGAACCAAAGTCGATCTGCAGAGAGATTTGCAGGGATCAACCACCACTCTATTGAGAGTTTTACTTCCTGCGGGATCCCCTTTTGCCTCTGAAGACATTCCTTTCTTCAATCCCAAAGAGAAAGCATGAACACATGAAGTGCTAGAGTGTGGAATTGTACCCACTGGAAACCTGGAATGGCTGCTGTCATTAAACCAAGGACCCTCATTATACCTTGAATTGAGGTATTATTGTCACTTTTTCTTTTATTATAATTTTTTTGGATGTAGTCGAGTCTATTAGGTATCCTAGGAATACTATGCTTTGAGTAGGTACCAACTGACTTCTCCTGATTTACCAGCCACCCCAGCTGCTGAAGGTGTCTGATAGTTCTGCTCAGGTTCCGTTTCACCTCATCTGTCGAGTCTGCAAAGATCAGCAGGTCATCTAGATAGGGAATTCACATAATTCCCTCTGATCTCAGGGTCCACAGAGCTTCTGCCAGAATCTTCGTGAAGATGAGGGGTGCTGACGCCAATCCGAAGGGCAGAGCATTGAACTGAAAATAGAGGGTCTTGAACCCATTCTTCACTGCAAACCCGAGAAACTGCCTGGACTCCTCTCGAATGGGGACATGAAGATAGTTCTTAGGTCCAATGAAACCATGAAGACTCCAGGGTAGGGATGACAGAACATACCCGTGTTCGGTTTGCATCAGAACGTTCGAACAGACCGCGGGTTCGCGCGAACATTTAGAACCCTATTGAAGTCTATGGTACTCGAACGTTCGAATTCAAAAATGATCATTTTAAAGACCAATATTCAATTGAATGTTGGAAAACGTCGTTCAGAACCCGGGTCTTGCCCCAGGGAACATGTATCAATGGAAAAAAAAGTTTTAAAAACTGCCGTTTTTTCTGGAGCAGCCATTTTAATGATGCTTAAAGTGGAAAAAATAATTCCTTTAAATATCACACCTGCTGGGTGTCTATAGTAGTGGCACGTGTTTAGAAATGTCCCTGCACAAAAAATTGTGCCTTGGGCACCACACAACACTGCAACCCCTCCCAATAACTCCAATTGGAGTGCAACAAGGAGCCACGTGCAAATTATTGCATCAAAAATTGTTATTAGGCGCCCCTGTTAAACAGGGGCAGAAAAAATTGTGCCTTGGGCACAACACAACACTGCAACCTCTCCCAATAATTCCAATTGGAGCGCAACAAGGAGCCACGTGCAAATTATTGCATCACAAATTATTAGGCGCCCCTGTTAAACAGGGGCTGAAAAATTGTGCCTTAGGCACTGGTGGCGGAGCCCAGAAACACAACATTTCTTACTAGCTATCAGCAAGAAAAGTGAGGAGAAGGATATCCCATCAGCAGCATAAGAGGACAGTCACTCAGCATCAGCATACGCAGTCTAAAAGGGATCCGACATTTCAACAAAAAAAAAGGATTTTTAATAAACAGCTTACCTGTAAAATCCTTTTCTTGAAGTACATCACGGGACACAGAGCGCATAGCCATTACACTTGGGTTATATGGGTACCTTCAGGTGTGGACACTGGTGTAATCAATTTCACAGGAAGTTTCCTCCCTATATAACGCCCTCCCACTGGGAGTGCTTCAGTTTTGTAGCAAGCAATTCTCCCGAGGTTACACAATGTTCCCCAAAAGAGGGGTGGGAGCTCTGTGTCCTGTGATGTACTTCAAGAAAAGGATTTTACAGGTAAGCTGTTTATTAAAAATCCTTTTATCGTTATCGTACATCACGGGACACAGAGTGCATAGCCATTACACTTGGAATGTCCTAAAGCAATGCTCTATGAAGGGAGGGAGACCGTAAGGCCAAGAATAGCCAAATAAAAACATCGTCAGGAGAAAAAATAGCTCCACCAACAGAAAAACAAGGGGGCGTGAACCGGGCCAGAGGATTCTATACTGCTGCCCGTAGGACCGCCTTCCCAAAAGCTGCGTCCGTACCCTTTGCAACGTCCAACTTATAAAATTTAGTAAACGTATGTACGGAAGACCAGGTTGCCGCCTTGCAAACCTGTGCCATAGAGATCTGATGGTGTGCCGCCCAGGAGGCACTCATGGCCCTCGTAGAATGGGCTTTAACTGATAAGGGAGGTGGAACGCGCTTCAGACCATAGGCCTGAAAAATCAGCTGCTTAATCCACCTAGCCAAGGAAGACTTGGCAGCCGGCTGACCCTTCTTGGGGCCATCCGGAAGAACAAAAAGCACATCTGTTTTCCGAATCTTCTCTGTAGCCTTGAGATAGACCCTCATGGCTCGAACCACGTCCAAAGTATGAAGCCGTCTTTCCTCTCTGGACTGGGGAGTAGGAAAGAAGGATGGTAGGACTAGGTCCTGATTCAAGTGAAAACTGGATATGACCTTAGGAAGGAAAGAAGGTTGAGGCCGCAGAACCACTCTGTCCTTATGCAGAATAAGGTATGGCTCCCTGCATGACAAGGCTGCCAGCTCGGAAACCCTTCTGGCTGAAGCCATAGCCACCAAGAAAACCAACTTTTGGGTTAGTAGCACAAGAGGAATTTCTGTCAGAGGTTCAAACGGCTGCCTTTGTAAAGCTGACAAGACCAGATTTAAATTCCAGGGGCAGAGGGGAGCTCTAATAGGGGGAGTCACATGCAAGACCCCCTGCAAGAAGGTTTTCATAAGCGAATGGGTGCCAAGGGTCTTTGAAACCATATTGATAAAGCCGACACCTGCCCCTTTAGAGTACTAAGAGCCAACCCTTTGTCAACGCCAACCTGGAGGAATCGCAAGATCCTGTCAATAAAAAACTTTCGAGGATGCCATTTTTGAGACTCACACCACTCCACATAGGTTCTCCAGACTCTGTAATAAATATTTCTGGAGACCGGTTTCCTAGCCTGAATCAACGTAGATATGACCTGATCTGAGAGGCCTCTGCCCTTAAGAATTAGGGATTCAGCCGCCAAGCCGTCAAATTTAGCTGCTGTGAAGCAGGATGGCAGATTGGGCCCTGAGACAGCAGATCTGGGCGCAGGGGGAGCGGCCACGGCGCCCCGACTGACATCTTCACGATGAGTGCGTACCAAGCCCTCCTGGGATCACAGGCCTGCGCTCCACCCGGATCCTCCGTAGAAGGCGGGGAATCATCTGCAGTGGAGGGAACGCCTACAGAAGAGAAAACTGGTGCCAAGGACAAACCAAGGCATCGGTCATGTAGGCCGAGGGATCCCTGGCTCGGGATATGAATTTGTCCAACTTTTTGTTGGATCTCGTTGCCATAATGTCCACCTCTGGGACTCCGAATCTTTGCTTGAGGTAAAATTATCCTCTGGCAGTCTGTATCTAGCCGAAGGCCTAGATATTCCAACTGCTTTGTGGGTTTCAATACAGATTTTTCTAGGTTTACAATCCACCCGAATTCCTCTAGATGCTGAACTGTGCGACCTACTGCCTGATTGAGGTTGGAAGATCGTCCAAGTATGCCAAGACTAAAATGCCTTCTGTCCTTAGGATGGCTAGCACCGGGGCTAACACCTTTGTGAATACCCGCGGAGCTGTTGCCAACCCGAAAGGGAGGGCTACGAACTGGTAATGGCGGTAATCTATCATAAAACAAAGAAACTTGTGATGTGCCGGGTAGATCGGCACGTGCAGATACGCATCTTTTATGTCTATAGATGCTAGCAAGTCGTCTTGATGTAGGCTGGCTGCCACCGAACGTATGGACTCCATACGAAAGGTCTGAATGTTTAGAAAGCGATTTAGGCGTTTGAGGTCCAAGATAGGCCTGACGTCGCCATTGGGCTTTGGTATTATGAAAAGGTTGGAGTAGAATCCCAGACCCCATTCCTGGGTTGGTACTTCTACAATTACCCCTTGGAGCAAGAGACGATCCAATGCTTTTACAAGAGAGGCCCTCTTTAATGGGTCGCTTGGAAGACTTGACCCCTGAAAATGAGGAGGGGGGACTTCCCGAAACTCTAGCTTGTAGCCCGTGGTTACCACGGATCTTACCCAAGAGTCGGGAATTCTGGCCTTCCACACTTCGGAGAAAAACCGAAGCCTTCCCCCCACCCAAGAGAGTGGGGGCGCCCCTTCATGAATCCGACTTGAGGACTGGTTTAACCGGCTTGCGAGACCATGGCCTCTTGCCTGTCGTGGCTTGTCCTTGTGGGCGGCTATTAAATGCTGAACGCCTGGGAGGCCGTCGATACTGACGGGAAGTTGAAGGGGCCGAGCCTGCGAAGGCCTGTCGCTTAAATGCGGGCCCACGCGATCTTTTCTTGACAGGCAAGAAAGAACTTTTACCACTTGATATGGTCTGGATATATTTATCTAGGTCTTCACCGAATAGTCTCCCACCATGAAAGGGAAATCCTGCTAAAAGCTTTTTGCAGGGTGCTTCTGCTGACCAGTTTTTTAGCCACAAAAGGCGACGCATATGAACCAACAGCAGAGATAAACGGGACGCCTGTTGAACGGAGTCCTTAATAGCATCTACTGCAAAGCAGAGAGCTCTCGTGGAAGGTCAGCCAATTCACGAGCTTGCTGAGCCGGTATGTCCCTTAATATCTGTTTAGTCTGATCCTTTAAAGCCTGACAAACGCCAATGGCTGCCACTGCTGGCTGAACCACGGCACCTACTGTGGTAAAAGAAGCCTTCAGTAGGGTCTCCAATTTTTGGTTTGCCACCCGGCAAAGAGCGGGCAATTAAAGCAGTTAACCTTTTCTCTAGCCCACCCAGGGTGGATTCTAGCATTTCTTCCGTAACATAAACGAGAATGGGTTGATTGGGGGCCGCCTCTGCCCCTAGCACCCTCAATGGCTCCTGCACGATGCTGTTCGGTGGTCTATCTGGTGAGGGTGGGACCACTGGAGCCTGGCCCAAATCCTCTGACCCTGTTGGAGACCCCTTTACTTTTTTGGCACCTTTTGCAGCCTTAGCTGGTCCTGTTCCCTTGGGAGCCATTGCACAACCTTGAGACACCCCTACAGCCAACACCCAACTGTTGTAGCTAGAAGTGAAACATTAATAAGGACAGGCTATGGTAAAAAAAATTCTAAATTTTCATACGCCTGAGAAGGCGGCAATACCGAGGAAAGTCCTGAGTATTGCAACACCAATGCCCGTTAGCTGGAGTCCAAGGTTGCACCGACTCAGATACTGCCAGATCTAAGGCTGAGTCCCTTTAAGAAAAAAATCCTTTTTTTTTTTTCTGGTCAGTGTGGACTTAAGTCCAGACCTGAAGATCCACAAACCACCACTGGGTGTCACTGTTAGCCAGAACTGGCTCAGCTGCGCGCTCTATGTCCTCACTCTCCACTGCTCTCAGGAGGGAATGACCAGCCAGGAAATGCTTTTTTGCTTTATCTGAGACCTGACGCTGCTGGCCCGCCCCCCCACGCACGCTGACGCTGTAGAAGGCGGCGCGCACGCGCGCGCGCCCCCGCCCCCCCACGCTGAAACCAACATGGAGGAAGCAGAGAGCAGAGGAGAAGCCTGGACCAGCGCTAGTAACACAGACACCCGGTAAGCCACTAATCTTTGTAGTGCACACATAGAGGAAGCTCTCCCCCTAAGCTTCCTAGGAAACAGGAGTTTTGTTAGCACTTCCTCTCTATACACGTGGGGCTGCAGTATCATGCTAACAGGCAAATCTGGGGGGAGTAGCAAAATACATATCTTTAAAAGCATATATATATCTACATGTTATCTGGGTAAACATTAGTACATCCCATCCTGCCTCAAAAGACATAGTGGAGATAGTGGCTGATGCACAAGCATACCATTAGCCAACCCAGAACCCCCAGGGGTATACCTACTGTCGAACCAAGTCCCGCAGGTTCCCTCTTACCTGCTCCACGCCGCAGGGTATTGCAAAATGCAAGAGGCCCAGCCTTCCCCCATCTCCGTGGGTATTGTCTTGGACCTTCAGGGACCGGGGTCCTGTGTTAAGGAACCCACACCCCTGGACCTATATAGCATCCTGGCATCAGTAGCGTTTAGTTCTTGGAAGAGACTAAGGCACTGGAGCCCAGAATCCAGCCCTCCAAGGAGAGGCATTATAGGCAAAAACCCCACTCCAGCAGGGCCCGGGTACCGTACACCTTGGCTTTGAAGCACTTCGGACGGATCCGGCTAGCTATCCTGGGTCCCGAGACCTCCGAGGGACAGCTAGACGTGACCAACACCTAAGACACTGGCGAAAAAACTGAAGCACTCCCAGTGGGAGGGGGTTATATAGGGAGGAAACTTCCTGTGAAATTGATTACACCAGTGTCCACACCTGAAGGTACCCATATAACCCAAGTGTAATGGCTATGCGCTCTGTGTCCCGTGATGTACGATAAAGAAAATATTATTCAGTAACATCAGCATCAGGTGCTTGGTAGCTGGAGTTGATCCATGCCTGATTCATTTTGATGAAGGTCAGTCGATCAACAGAGTCGGTGGAGAGGCGCACCCTGTGATCGGTAACAAAGCCTCCAGCAGCACTGAATGTGTGTTCTGAAAGAACACTGGATGCAGGGCAAGCCAGTAGCTCAATTGCGTACTGTGCAAGCTCTGGCCAGTGATCCATCCTCAAGACAAAGTAAGCCAGAGGATTTTCGGTGGGGAAGGAGTCCAAGTCGGATCTTGCCCCTAGGTATTCCCGGACCATGTAAACCCGACGCTGGCGATGGTTGCTGGAACCGGTCAGACCTTGGGGCTGCGGACTAAAAAACTGTCTGAAGGCATTGGTCAGACGGCCACCTTCTCCACCGCTCCTTCTGTGACTCACCGAAGCCTCAGCAAGACGTCATCCAGAGCCAGGTTTTGGTAATCCCCCCGGTTCTGGGAACGCATTGCACAGACCCTTCTGTAAGGCCTCCCGCAGAAGTTTAATTTTCTGCTCCCTCTGCGATGGCAACATAAGGTCCGCAACCTTACTCTTGTAACGTGGATCAAGGAGAGTTGCCAGCCAGTAATGATCCGTCTCCTTGATAGCATGTACACGAGGATCCTTACGCAGGCTTTGCAGGATCAGGGAGGCCATGCAGCGTAGGTTTGCAGAGGCATTCGGGGCACAGTCCTCTGGGTCACTGAGGACGACAGGGTCCACAGGCACCTCATCCCAGCCACGTAAAAGTCCACGTGTTCCTTGGGACTGTAAATGATCCCTTGAAGACTGCTGCTGCTGATGCTGAGTGCTAGGCTCCACCTCCATGCTGCTGATACAATCATCCTCCTCCTGCTCTTCCTGTGTGCTAGGTGGGCAAGCAGGCCCCCTGTCTGGGTAAAGAGGGCCTTGAGAGGTAAGGAAGTCCTCCTCTTCCTCCCTCTGTTCTGCCTCAAGGGCCCTGTCCATTATTCAACATAGCGTGTGCTCCAACATGTGAATAAGAGGGACAGTCTCACTGATGCATGCACTGTCACTGCTCACCATCCTCGTGGCCTCCTCAAATGGTGACAGGACAGTGCATGCATCCCTGATCAAGGCCCACTGGCGTGGGGAAAAAAACCTAGCTGCCCTGACCCAGTTCTGCTGCCATATTGGCACAAGTACTTATTGATGGTCCGCTGCTGTGTGTGCAGCCGCTGCAGCATGGCCAATGTAAAGTTCCATCTGGTGGGCATGTCACAAATTAGGCGGTTCTTGTCCAGGTTGTATTCCCTTAGGAGGTCAGTCAGCCGAGCAGTGGCATTATAAGACCTCCGGAAATGCACACAGACTTTTCTGGCCTGCTTCAGGACATCCTGTAAGCCCGGGTACCTGCCCAAGAACCGCTGCACCACCAAATTCAGGACATGCGCAAAACAGGGCACGTGGGTGAGTTTTCCGTGTCGCAGGGCAGAGAGGAGGTTGGTGCCATTATCGCTGACCACCATTCCAGGCTTCAGCTGGCGTGGCGTCAACCACCTCTGAGCCTGCCCCTGCAGAGCTGAAAGAACCTCTTCCCCAGTGTGGTTCCTGTCTCCCAAGCACACCAGCTGTAGCACCGCCTGGCATCTCTTGGCCTGCATTCCTGCGTAGCCTCTCGTACGCCTACGGAGCACGGCTGGTTCTGAGGAAACATCAGCACAGGAAGAGGCCACAGAGGAAGACGAAGAGGAGGGGGTGCAGGAGAGAGGTGTGTCACAAGCAGTAGTAGTGTTTTGGAGGTGTGGTGGCCGAACAACCTCCAAAACTACTGTACCTTGCCCTGCGTCCTTCCCAGCTGCCAGCAGAGTCACCCAATGGGCCATAAAAGACAGGTGACGTCCCTGTCCATGCCTGCTGGACCATGAGTCAGTGGTAAGATGCACCTTACCACTGACTGCCCTGTCCAGCGAGGCATGGACATTGCCTTCCACATGCCGGTAGAGAGCCGGAATCGCCTTCCGTCAGAAAAAGTGGCGTTCTGGTACTTGCCACTGAGGTATTGCACATTCCACAAACTCACGGAAGGGGGCAGAATCTACCAACTGAAAAGGTAGCCGTTGAAGTGCTAGCAATTTCGCTAAGCTAGCATTCAACCGCTGGGCATGTGAATGGCTGGGAGTGTACTTCTTTTGGTGCTGCAGCAGCTGGGGCAGGGAAATTTGTCTGGTACTATCATTAGATTGCCTGCATGTACTACCACTACTAGGTTGTGACACACCTATTTCTACAACTTCAGTGCAGGCTTCAGAGAGGACTGGGGGTCTAGTGGGGTTGGAGGTCACAGAAGTGCAAGGGGAGGTCCGCTTTGGTCTTTGGTGTGGGTCTTTCTGGTATGCTTGCCAACGAGTTGCATGGCAGGTCGACATATGTCTTGACAAGCATGTGGTGCCCAAGCGGGTGATGTTTTGGCCACGCGAGATACGCTTGAGACATATGTTGCAAACAGCAAAGGTACGATCTGATGGACACGTTTCAAAAAAAGGCCCACACCAAAGAACTTTTGCTGTACCGTTGAGACACCACAGTGCCATGCGAAGATGTGCCACGTAATGCAGTTGGTGTGCTGCCCTTAAGCTGACCCCTGGAGGGCATCCTGCCTCTTTGGAGATGTGCCTGTGCCTCGTCCTCCTCCTCCTCCTCCTCTTCCTCCTCCTCCTCTCTCCTATCAGGCACCCAGGTAGAGTCAGTGACCTCATCATCCCCTCCCTCCTCATCATCACTGTCGAAAACCTGGCAGTATGCTCCAGCTGGGGGAACATCACTCCCAGATTGCTGTCCCTCTCGGCCACCCCCTCTACCTGGGCTCACATCAATGCCTTCCTCTATCTGTGTTCCGTCATCGGAGTCTTCAAAACGCTGCGCATCTTCCTGCAGCATGTACCCAACACTGTGTTGAAACAGTTCGGGGGACTCCTCAGGAGGACATGGTGGGACTAGGGAAGGATTGTGTGAAGCCATGGTGCAGAGGGAAGAGGACGCCTTGGCAGATGCTTTGCCAGACAAACTTAGATCAGTCTGTGTGAGAGAGGATGAGGAGGATGAGGACGGCTTGGTCATCCAATCTACTAATTTCTCTGCATGTTGAGGCTCAACACAGCCAGCTCCCGAAAAGGACGAGCGGCCACGGCCACGTGCTGAAGAGGATGCACCACATCCACCACCAGCGTTACCTCTAGATGCAGAGCCTGCTTGCCCTCGTGACTCTCGGCCTCTCTTTGTTGTCCTTCCAGACATATTTATGCGTTCAGGTGGTATATGACAGCACACGTACAGTGACACTAACTGCGCTCAGGTGGTATATAACAGCACAGGTGCGGTGACACTAACTGCGCTCAGGTGGTATGTAACAGCACAAGCGCAGTGACACCAACTGCGTTCAGGTGGTATGTAACAGCACAAGCGCAGTGACACCAACTGCGTTCAGGTGGTATGTAACATCAAACGTGCAGTGACACCAACTGCGCTCAGGTGGTATGTAACAGCACACGTGCAGCGACACCAACTGCGTTCAGGTGGTATGTAACAGTACACGTGCAGTGACACCAAATGCGCTCAGGTGGTATGTAACAGCAAACGTGCAGTGACACTAACTGCGCTCAGGTGGTATGTAACAGCAAACGTGCAGTGACACTAACTGCGCTCAGGTGGTATGTAACAGCACAAGCGCAGTGACACCAACTGCCTTCAGGTGGTATGTAACAGCACAAGCGCAGTGACACCAACTGCGTTCAGGTGGTATGTAACATCAAACGTGCAGTGACACCAACTGTGCTCAGGTGGTATGTAACAGCACACGTGCAGCGACACCAAATGCGCTTAGGTGGTATGTAACAGCAAACATGCAGTGACACTAACTGCGCTCAGGTGGTATGTAACAGCAAACGTGCAGTGACACTAACTGCGTTCAGGTGGTATGTAACAGCAAACGTGCAGTGACACCAACTGCCTTCAGGTGCTATGTAATAGCACACACGCAGTGACACCAACTGCGTTTAGGTGGTATTTAACAGCACACGCACAGTCAGAGCGACTGCGTTTCTGTGCAATTCAATAGCTCACTTGCATTAACAGCAACTGCGTTTCTGTCCAAATAAATAGCACACTTGCAGTAACAGGTAATGTGTCTATGTGCAATTAACTAGCACACGTTGACTAACACGGAGTACTATGTTTAAGGTAAACCCTAATGCAGGCAATACAACACGTTAGAGCACTGCATCAAGCACAATCTCCTGCCTGACAGATACTAATAGCAAATCTAGCTAGGCTATACAGTTTATAAATATATTGACAACTCCTAGGGATGTCAATATATTCTCTACAAACTGTAAATTTAACTATACCGACTACTAGCCTCCCTGCTCTATCTATCTGAAAAGACACTGTGGGCCAGATTCACAGAGCGATTATGCCTGCGCAACAGGAGATGCGCGTACGTAAGTCTAAATGTGCGCGTGAGTTTCGATGCACGGCATCCCCGAAACGAGATACGCAAAAAATCTACTTTTTTTTGTCCAGCGTAATTTCGTTAGACAGGCGCATCCGTCCGCGCAAAACTGCGCGAGATAGACCATTGATTTGCTAGTCAAATATGCTAATGAAGGACTTACGGGATCCACAAAAGAACGTTGGGGCAGCGCAGGCTACGCAGTGTGCGCAGTGTGCGCAACAGCAAAATGTCCTGTCTAAAATTAGACCATATAAAAGCTGGTCTAAAAAGAGAAAAAAAGTCTTCATGTTAGATAAAGCAACACCGTTAGTGAGGAGCTCAGCAGTCACACGTGTTGCACAACAATCTGTATGCCAACATGCCAGGGCAATCGTCGCGCATAGCTATACTACTGACTTTAGATGAGCAAAGAAGGAGGAGGGCACAGAGGATGGCACGGGAGAGGATATACCGCACCCGCATAGACCTGTTTGGCATGAGTGATTCTGAGGTGTATCGCATCTTCAGATTCAGATTCACCCCTCATGCCATCCTGGAATTAACCACAACCCTGCAGGAGGACATCACCAGCCCAACACAACGCTCACATGCAGTGCAGCCACTGGTCAAGGTCATGGCAACACTCCATGTCCTTGCCAGTGGCTCTTTTCAGCGTACAAGTGGAGTGGTGGCTGGGATGTCACAATCCTCCATGAGCAGATGTGTGCACCAGGTTGTCCCTGCAATCCTCAGACGCATGGCCAACCAAATCATCAAACCCACCACCGAGGACCTGCGGCTGAATGCAATGACAGATTTCTACAGAATTGCCAGATTCCCACGCACCATCAGGGCCATTGATTGCACACATGTGGCACTCCAGCCCCCCCATGAGACAGAGCACATGTACCGCAATCGGAAGCATTGGCATTCCATCAACGTACAGGTGATAGTCGATGCCCAAGGCCTCATATGGCACGTCCGTGCCAAACACCCAGGGTCCAGCCATGACAGCTACATATACAATCATGGAATTCGATCAGAACGTGTATGGGGCCACCTGGCTGGTTGGTGAGTGACATGGGTGGCAGGCATGACTGTACCCCCCCATGATGCACACATCACAAGGGGCATATGCATGACTAACAATCTCCTGTCTTTTCCCTTACAGGTGACTCTGCATATCCACTGGGACCCCATCTCATGACTCCTATCCGGAACCCCCAAACCCCAGGAGAGGAAAGATACAATCAAGCACATGCCCAAACACAAGCAGTGGTGGAGCGCACCTTTGGCCTCCTGAAGTCACGTTTCCGATGCCTGGATAAGTCTGAGGGTACCCTCTTGTATTCCCCAAACTTCGTGTGCCATATCATCGGTGCATGCTGCACAACTTCGCAGTAAGAAAGGGCCTGCAGATTGACCTACGTGATGACCTGACCCATAAACCAGACAATCCCCCCCTAACCGAGGGTCCCCCGTCTTCTGAGGGAAGAGCAGCCAGGAGACAGCTCATATTGGGCAGCTTTGCACGTTAAACACACACATTAATCATGGCACAATGAGAATGCATGCATGCACACCACTGTGGTCCCTAGCACACACACACCCCACATCCTCATCAAATTGGATTGGCACCAGTCCACCATGCAGGACTTGTGAGCAGCAACGCCACGCCAAGGCTCCAATTATGTCACTGTACAATCATACACCATTCACACGGACCTGGGGATCACTTTTCCCTGGTCCTGGGGAACCCTTCTCCACCAAAATTGAGGGTGACACCCCTTTTCCGGCAGGAATGTCACCCCCACATTCAAACAGCATTCACAACCCAAAAAAAAAAAAAATGACCAGCAAAATCAAAAAATTTCCAGCAAAAAAAAAAAAAAAAAGGGGGAAAAAATATAGTGCCCTTGACGTGAGCCACGCCTGGGGCGCCCCCGGCCATGGCCCCCGGCTCCTCAGGGGAGACTCATGGGGAGGGGGAAAACCGGGGAAGGAGGAGCAGCCCCTGATCTCTGCCCACCTGGCGGCCTGCCCTCCAAGGCCAAGGCTATTCTGTCCAGGGCACCACCTAGTGTTGCCGTGTTGGCCTGGATAGCCTGGGTAAGGGCCCTCACATCCTGCCCAACGCCTGCTGATGTAGTCTGCAGGTCGTTAAGGCAGTTTGTGAAAGCCCGGGAGTGGCAGTCCAGGTTCCCCAGCGTATCCTTGATGGAGGACAGGCTCCCCTCCATCCGCACCAATGTCTGGCTGACCTGTCCCAGATGGCGGGTCTGGAGGAACTGGTCCCTTCTCAGAGTGGCAAGCAGGAGATCGGCCACCCCCCTGGTCTTCTGGGACGACTTCCTGCCTCCAGCTGATGCTTGTGGCTGGGGAGAAGGGGAGGCCCTTGGGAGGGGAGCCATGTTGGGGGAGGAGGGGGGGGGGCTCCCCCTTAGGGAGGGCTGCCTGCTGCCAGCCAGAGGGGAAGATACAAAACATTCACAGGTTGGAGGATCCACACACTTGCCACATATTCCCTTTCCCCCCTCCCCCACACATGCTACACACCTGATATTAAAAAAAAAACTTACCTGGCACCACGGGCTCCGGACTTGAGTCAAAGCCGGGCAGGCCCTCCACTTCATGCCGATGAAAGGTCAGGGCCACTGCACGCTCCTCCGCTGTCAGCCTAACACGGCATGGTGGGCCCCCTCCTGTGCCCCTGGCATGGGCAAGCATTTTGGCCAGCTTCTGTTTGACCAGACGCCGGAGGTCATTAATCTTTTTATCAATGCCAGACCGGGTCCGTGTCTCTGTCTCCCCCGCTGAATTGACCTGCTCAGTGATGAGGTCCAAAATCTCCCTCCTCCTGGCCGGGGTGGTGTTGGCACTGTCCGGGCCATGGAGGAAACGCCCACAATCGCTAATGGCCCGGGCAAGAATTATTTTTTCCCCCAAAGTAAAATTTTGTTTTCGCTTTCTCTCTGTCATACTGAAAAAAAACACTCCCAGTCAACAAAAATCAGTCACAAAAACAAGCACAACCAATCAAGCAAGAACACACACAAAGAGAAAACTAACACCCAAAAAATCACACAAGCACTCAGCAAAAAACAGTCACAAAAACAAACAGCAAAAATTAAGCAAGAAAACAAATGAACAGAAATATATCAAACAGTCTCTCAAACACTTATCAAAAAACACTTTCAAAGATCTACTAACAAACACTTGATCACACAGTACACTAATCTGACAAATACAAAACACAACGCAACTAACAACGGGACAAAAGCACTTTGTTAAATGGGAAGAGACAAAAGGGATGTACTTTTGCAATGGAAGTGCGTTTGTGTCTGTCTATTTATGCTGTCTGCGTAGTCCTTAGTCCATTTCCAATTTCACTGATTGCGCCGTTCCCGAATTGTGAGCATGCGCACAGCGGAGCTGACCATGGTCTCCTTCAAGCGCGCATGCGCAAGCCGGCCGGCCCTTCATTTGCATGGGGTCACGGCTCTTTCAATGTAACACGCCCACGTCCTTCCCAATTTGTATTACTCTGCCTTACGCCTCTGAAATAATGTTACGAATGCGCAATTTTCTGTGCAAAAGCTACGAGAATAGGGTGATTACGCGGCTACATTGCGCAAGTCTAACGTAAAGGCGGTGCGCTACGCCGGTCCAATAATGCGCAGATGTATCTGAATCTGGCCCTGTGTCTCTATCTCTCTCTCTCTAACTCACTGGCTGTCTGACTTCTCTCTCTGAAAGCAAGCCGGAACACACTACACGAGACCGCCTGGGAGGCGGCCTTTTATAGTGTGGGGCGTGTGCTAAAGCCCTGAGCCCTAATTGGCCAAAGCACCCAGGCTTTGGCCAATTAGAAACAAACAATTGAATCGAGCGCTGTTCGGAAGAGGTAGAATTATTAGATAGATAAAAAACCATATAAGTACATACACAATTATATGCGAGAAAAGGAAAAAAAGAAAAAAACACCAAATATGAAGGCAGGAGGGGATGGCATATTCGGGGAATAGTGGAAACAGTTAATAGAATAAAATAAAATATATTCTATAAAATAGTTCAGTCCAAAAGAATCACGTTTATATGATACTAGAAGATGAATAAACTGTTGCTGAGGGGGCTGCCAGCTTGTCGAGAAGAAGCAATTCTGAAAACATACAAGAGACAAAAGAAGCGGCGCCCTCTAAGCGTAGCATGAAGTTTATTTAAAGTAAATCAACAATTCAATTCTTATGAGATGGGTACTCACAAGACTGCAGGAAATCAAGGCGTATCAATATACAATGTCATCCGTGAGAGGCATCCTGAGTTGGTGAGGTCCGCTGGAGCGATGGAGTGGTGACAGCTCTCTTTGCTGGGAAATGCACGGCCTGCAGTTCCCACAACCCCTATAGGTTTCAACCACTGTGTGGGTCCCTGGATGATAATTCGGTGCTAGTTCACCAGGGAGGAAGCAAGCAGGGGAGCCGTGTTATTTCCTTGTCCGGTCTCTGGAACGCAGCCGTGGAGCGCAAAACAGCGCAACGTCACTTCCGGGATGAGTCACGGGGCGGTGCACGCGTTCGAGGCATGCGTGCCTCTTCGTCAGGCTCTAGATAAAAATATTAAATAAATTGTATCTCATAATGCTTGTTAAATCGATCCAAAAATAACTCACTCTACAATGTCACAAAAATGTATTTCTCCACTCAACACCTGATGTATGGCCCCCATGCACTGCAAGAATCCCAAGCCGATCTGTTGTCCAAAACCGTGTCCAAGACACCTGTCTGAGATTTCATCGGAGGTTGGGACCAAAAATGGTCAAAAAACTGCGTTTTAAACAAAAGGGATAAATCTAAATACAAAGTAAAGTGGATTATTTAAATTATTATTGGGAAGCAATATTTTCTAATAATCCCCACTTACTTGATGTATACAACTCATATAGTTGAATGTTTTCTTTTGCTGCTATGAATTCAAAGCAAAAAATAGCACCTCCAGAATCACCAGAGATGAACTATAAAAAGCTAAAAGAGGGAGACAAGAAATGCCAACGTTTTAGAATGATGAAAAAATATATTATTATATTGGTTGTAGTGAAAAAGAAAAACCAAAGAAAAAGCAGCATTGAAAACCTACATGAGAGGACACCTTCCAGCACTAAAATCCTTTGCAGAGACTGGCTCTGTTGGGAAGTGCCAGGAGTTAGATTATTCAGGTGCTCCTCGCTCTCACTGAGGAGAAAGAGTGACGTCGCCCAAACTCCCCAGCTATCCTTAAATAGCATGACAGGCATTTTGATTTGATTATGCCTGACATGTGACAGAATCAGCTGTGCGATACGTCACATGTCAGGCCGGCCAGCTGGAATGCATTATAACGAATTGTATGCTGTCAGCTGGCAACTTGATTATTAGAAAATCTTGCTTCCCAATAATAATTTAAATAATCCACTTTACTTTGTATTTAGATTTATCCCTTTTGTTTAAAACGCCGTTTTTTGACCATTTTTGGTCCTAACCTCCGATGAAATCTTGTTGTCTTGGACACGGTTTTGGACAACAGATCGGCTTGGGATTCTTGCAGTGCATGGGGGCCATACATGAGGTGTTGAGTGGAGACATACATTTTTGCGACATTGTAGAGTGAGTTATTTTTGGATCGATTTAACAAGCTTTATGAGATACAATTTATTTATTATTTTTATTATTAAATATATGTATTTTCTATTCAGATATTCAATAATACTTTATCCCTGATGAAGATCAAAAACCTTGATTGGAAACGTGTCGGATCAATTATTGAATTATTTGACTACAGTCTTCATCCCTTGAGGAAATTTCTGTTTGAATACAACACAATGTCGATGTGTGATTTATATGTCTGAATTATGCATTTTTTCTATAATATTTTGTATTTAATGTAATAATTTTTTGTGTATTTTTCTACTTATTAAATATATATTTTTTATATATTTTTGAATTCAATCATTGTTGCCCATATAGTCCCAAACCCAGAGGTTTTTCTTTTTCCATATTTCTAAGGGACGACGGCAACCTCATGAGCTTTTGTCGAAGCTGGCTCCTTCTCATGTATTTGTTCACTTGCTTCAGGTTAAAAAAAAAGAAATTTTCCTGATGTTTTTTTTCCAGAAAAATGTGAGAATTAAACCTCCCTTTTCTTAGAGATGGGGGGGGGGATGAAGCTTATCACCTTCTCCTCCAGCATATTCTGTAGGAGGGAAGACATAGCTGTTGCTTTCTCCACATCTTTTGGGAGAATTTTTGGGTGACATTTTTTAGGGGGGCAGCCCAATAGCTCTATCCTGTACCCTGTTTTTATCAGATTAAGGATAAAAAGATTCTGCTGGAAATGGCCTGCCACTGTGGGAGGAATGAGACCATCCTTCCCCCCACATGGCCGACTGAGTCACTGGGAAAGGCCTTTAGGCTGAAAGGGTTTAAAAAGGAAGCCACCTCTGCCCCATTCCCCTCCTGTATTGTCACCCTCTTTTCTGGTCATGTGTGGCTGAAAAACCCTTGTTATGCTGTCTTTTGTCCCCCTAAAATTTCCTTTTACCTGACCTCTGGAAGGGACGAAAATTAATTTTGTATTGTCTTTTGGAAAAAGGAAACCCCTTCTTTTTATCGGCCAACCTCTCTAGGACAGATTCTAGATCTTTACCAAAGAGCAAATCTCCATAAAAGGGGAGGGAACAGAGTTTGGCCTTTGACACTGTGTCTCCTCCCCAGGACTTCAGCCAGATAGCCCTCCTGGCTTCATTAATTAATGCTGTAGACCTGGACGAGACTATTACAGACTCCGTGGATGCATCTGCTATATAGGCGACTGCCTTATTTAGCTTTGGTAAAGCATCCAAAATCTCTTCCCTGGGAGTATCTGACTCCAGAAGAGTGCGGAGCAGTTTAAGCCACAAATCAAGCGTATGAGCCACGCATGTAGTGGCTAGTGCTGGCTTAAAGTTAGCGGAAGTTAGCAGAGCAGGCTTCCCGCATTTTCTTTGGCCTGAATATATATGGTCATGTCCAGACAACTACTGTTTTTTCTGGTTTCTCCAGCTCCAGGGTGTCGTACATAGCCTTTAATAGCTCCTCTGTTTCCTCTGAAGGAAAAAGGGATCTTTGAATCTTGCTGGGTCTTTCCTCATTACAATCCCCCTTCTCCGACTCTGAGCTCTCCTCCAGTACTCCGTGCTGGTGGGCTGCCCATGCCTGGGTCAGGATCCTTGGCCTAACACTAGTACTGGTGCCAGAGCTTCCTGCTCTCTGGGTTTAAAGGACTATAAAGTCTGTCTCTACCCTTTCTTCATTGAGTCCATAAGACCCTTGAGGACAGGGCCTGTTTCTCCTTTGATGAGCTTGTCTATACAGTCCTGGCATGCACTTTTCTTCCACCTATAATGCATTTTCTTGGTGCACATCAGGCACCTTTTTCTGGGTGTCTCCATTTTGTTATCTCTGGGCTCTTGGGCTTTGTCCTGTAATGAATCAAATGACAAGCGCCAGCACATTACTTCCACTAAAGTAAATACTCGTAACAAAAACACCCTGTGGATAACAAAATTATAATCTAAGATTACAATTTTTTTAAGTACCCACCACCAGAGCCTATGCTAGTTTGTGCGACACCTGGCCACCCTAAGCATACACAATAAACAGGCTCTGGAAACAACATAACACCCCCTGTGCCCCCACCATAGGAGGATAAGAAAAGGGAAGGAGCAGTCTGCCCCTCCTATTTTATTACCTTAGGGCCTGAATCAACCGATGGCGCCTCCAGACCTGCTTCCATGGATCCTGGTATCTCCAGGCTGCTCCTGGAAGCCTGCGGCGCCATCTTCTTATTTAGGCCACAATTTAAGGAGGTGTGGAAAATCCGGGGTGGCGCTGTGGATCCAACGCCACCCTTCGTCACAGCATGCCTGTTGTCCTTCGGATACCCTAGTTAGGGCTTCACTTCCCGGCGTCTCGGTGTACCAAGATGGCCACCATCAGACTTCCTGCCATGTCACTTCCTGGCATCAGAAGTTACCTCATCACTCTGCGATAGTGAAGCCCTGTAACATGTGGGTCTCTGTAAGCGGCAGAAATAAACAAAAAGGCACCCGGACCATGTGGCGGGCTGCACCTCCACTAGGAGAACACCCTGCTGTGCCATTCCAGATGGACCCACTGCATCACCTCCTCCACTCCTCACAGGTGAGTGTCATCACCGCTTGCAGCGACCCCATCGTATCACCCGGATACAACAGAGTGTCGTCCGTGTACAATGAGAAAACATCCAATCTTTGTCCTAAAACCCACTATCCCAGGTGAAGCTTGGATACGAGCAGCCAGAGGCTCCAAGGCCAGGGCAAATAGCAGGGGCAACAAAAGACACCCATGTCTATTGCCCCAGTGCAGCTCAAACGGCTCTGACATTTCCTCATTTACTCCAAGATGGCCACCGACAGACTTCCTGCCATGTCACTTCCTGGCATCAGAAGTTACCTCATCACTCTGTGATCGAGAAGCCATGTAACATGTGGGTCTCTGTAAGCGGCAGAAAAAAGAACAAAAAAGGCACCCGGACCATGTGGCGGCCTGCGCCTCCACTAGGAGAACCCCTGCTGTGCCATTCCAGATGGACCCACTGGATCACCTCCTGCACTCCTCACAGGAAACCTCACTGAGGATACAACCATCAATCGGAAAAGGGGGTCCCTTACATTTACCCGAGACTGCTCTTTCAGGTCTCTGGGTGGCCCAAACGGACTCATACCCCAGGAATATTACCCCTGTTGCACTGGGTATGGATGTCGGGAGGCCCCTGCTACCTAGAACGAAGGCTGTAAAAATAACAAACATCTGTTTGGAGTTCCTGACGGGCCGGAGGAAACAAATACTGAGGAGCATGTGTACTGCTTTTATGATGTGGATGTGTTTTATGTATATTTTTGTAAGCCATCTTGGAAGATGATTTGGGGGGGGGGGGGGAATTGTACTATCACAAACAGTAGCATATGAATGCTAAGCATTACATTGTAACATGTACTGCCAACACACATTACCCACAAGTAACTTACCGACAATGGGTTAAATTATAACTTATTCATGCAACATACAAGAAATAATCATACACATCTTCAGGACATTTGCTGTGCATCTTTGTAAATAAATTCAATGTAAAAAATATAACCTCTAAAAACAAAAAAAAAAAGACAAACATCTATACCTATCAAAAGAACATTTAACAGAGACAGATACATATTTTCATGTGCCAACCTTTCTCTAACAAGATAATTCCTTTCCATATATTCCATATATTCCTCAAATCTTAAATAATCTGTCCAACATTAGTTGATGTGGCACAAGCCCTGGAATGTCTAGCCATGTCTGCCATATGGAAAATCATTTTTTTGAGCTTTTTTATGGAGATTCATTTTTGTAATATTTTTCTCTAATAATCATGGAATTGACCTGTTCTATCCATTGTCCCCTAGTGGGCACCCCGGGATAAATTCAATATCTAGCAATTAGATGCTCCAAAGCCAGGGCAAATAGCAGGGGCGACAAAGGACACCCCTGTCTATTGCCCCAGTGCACCTCAAACGGCCCTGACACTTCCCCATTTACTCTAATGTGAGCCGATGGGGCAGCATAAAGTACCTTTATTCAAATCGATAACGTTTTACCCACTCCAAAATGCTCCAAGACCTCCCACAGATAGGACCATTCCACACTGTTAAAGGCCTTGGCAGCATCCAGTGAAAATATTGCTCTGTTACCCATGTTGTCCCATGTTACCCATGTGTAAGTTATAAAAAAAAAAAGCCTAAGATTCTGTGCCGGAATAAAGCCACATTGGTCCCTATGGACTATCTTGTGAATAACATTCGACAATCTCAATTCCAACACCTTGGCCAACAATTTGATGCCCGACGATAGAAGGAAGATGGGTCTATATAAATCAGCCAACATGGCATCCTTGCCTGGTTTTAACAGAACAATAATTGCCTCTGATTGATTGAGGTAGCCGGCCTGACTCCAATGACCCATTGTACACTTTAAGCAAAATACTGTAGGCATAATTTGCTTGCCTAGCTTCCATACAAGTCCTTCTGTGCCTGGAAATTTCCCATTAGGTGCATGTTTTAGTGCCAATAGTTCATCCTCTGTAATCGGGTCATTTAGCAATTTTTCATCTTGGGCCAAAAGAGAAGGTAGAGAGCATTCATCTAAAAAATTGGTCAATTCAATACCGCCAGGGTGGACCTTTGATGAATATAGGTCATTATAATATGTAGGAAACACCTGTAATATATCTTGTGTTGAATTCCTAAGACATCACTGTGAATCATATCATTTATCTATCATGTATCATTATGTATCAGCATTGCTAGCATGTGTCCTGTGTTTTCTCCCTCCTCATAGTGCTTTTGTTGTAAAAATAAATGTTTGTTCTTTGCTAAGGCCCTCTTAGTGTCATCCGTCGGATTGTCAACATAGGCTTCCTCTGTCTTTCAGGCCTTTGTAGTTGTTTTAACACATTGAATAATGTATATAAATTGACCTCTTAAAAAGGCCTTAGCTGTGTCCCACACCACTCATATCTGCGGTAATCATATTAGAGCGGAAGAAAGAGGTTAACAATTCAGGGATGGGGTCAGGTTCAGGGAATAGGGTTAGTTAGTTTCCAGCTAAAGTGTCTCGGGGTTGTAGGGAATGCTAGATCCACCCAAAAAGGGTAATGATCTGTAATGTGCCTGGGTTCCTACTGGGAGTCTTCCAGGAAGGAGAAAATAGACCGGTTATCCAGGTCAAGATCAATCCTAGATAAGCCATCATAAGTAGCCGAGTGACAGGAGAACATCTTTGTAATAGGGCGTCTTATCCTCCACAGGTTTACTAGCCCAAGCTCCCCCACCAGGCAAGCAAAGGGAGTATATGTTCCAGAGGAAGGATAATTTATCCCAATCTTCAACAGTTCATTATAGTCTCCCACCGCCATCAGCTGTGTATCAGGATGACGGGCCATAAAACTTGCCAGTGTTTTGGGAACCTCAGTCAAAAACAGTGGAAGGATGTACACCCCTGCAATTATACATGGAACCCCATACAATTTGCATAGAATAAACACTTATTGACCATTGGGGTCTGTAAGCACTTGGCTGCATGTAAATTGAGTCCCCTGTCGTACAAATATGTTCACCCCTCTAGAGTAGGTCAAATAGGTTGCATGATACTGGCAAGTAAACAATCTTGATGACAATGAGACTAATCAGGTGATTAGGAGTTTCTTATATGGATGAGCTGAACACCCCCCCCCCCCGGTTCGGTTTACATCCAGAACATGCAAACAGTCCGAAAGTTTGCACAAACTTTCGAACACCGTTAAAGTCTATGGGACTCGAACGTGAGAAATCAAAAGTGCAAATTTTAAAGCCTAATGTGCAAGTTATTGTCCTAAAAATGGTTTGGGGACCCAGGTCCTGCCCCGGGGGACATTATCAATGCAAACAGCAGTTTTTTCAGGAGCAGTGATTTTAATGAGTGAAAAATAAAAAAGTGAACTGTCCCTGCACAAAATGACATTTAACCACTTGAGCCCCGAGCCTGTTTTTCAGATTCGGTGCTTATGAGACTAAAACAGTTTTTTTTGCTAGAAAATTATTTAAAACCCCCAAACATTATATATATATATTTTTCTAACACCCTAGAGAATAAAATGGCGGTCATTGCAATACTTTTTCTCACACCGTATTTGCGCAGCGGTCTTACAAGCGCACTTTTTTGGGAAAAAATTCACTTTCTTGAATTAAAAAATAAGACAACAATAAATTTGGGCCAATTTTTTTATATATTGTGAAAGATAATGTTACGCCAAGTAAAATGATACCCAACATGTCACGCTTAAAAATTGCGCCCGCTCGTGGCATGGCGTCACACTTTTACCCTTAAAAATCTTGATAGGCGACGTTTAAAAAATTCTACAGGTTTTTTGAGATACAGAGGAGGTCTAGGGCTAGAATTATTGCTCTCGCTCTAACGATCGCGGCGATACCTCACTTGTGTGGTTTGAACACCGTTTTCATATGCGGGCGCTACTCGCGTATGCGTTTGCTTCTGCGCGCGAGCTCGTCGGGACGGGGCACTTTAAAAAAATATTTTTTTGGTTTTCCTTTTTATTTTTATTTTATAATTTTTAACACTGAAAAAAAAAAATGTAAACATCCCTTGTAATAGAAAAAAGCATGACAGGTCCTCTTAAATATGAGATCTGGGGTCAAAAAGACCACAGATCTCATATTCAGGCTTAAATGCAAAAGAAAAATAAAAAAAATAAAATAAATGTCAACAAAATAAATGTCTCTTTAAGACGCTGGTCGGAAATGACGTTTTGGCGTCACTTCCGCCCAGCAGAGGTATGGGGATGGCTGAGGGACATTTTTTCCCTCAGTCGCATCCCCGGACAGCCAGCAAGAGGACCCGATCGCCTCCGCCGCTACCGACGGCTACGGTAAGCGGCGGAGGGCGCGGCAAAGCGGCAGGAGGGGGGGGCACCCTCTCCCGCCGCCGATAACGGCGATCACGTGGCGAATCCGCCGCGATGACCGCCGTTATCGTTAACAGGTCCGCCCCACGAAGAGATGGATATCTTGGTTGTGGCAGCAGCTGCCGCCATTACGGAGATATCCATCTTCAAAAAAATCACGTCTTTAGACGTAGGGCGGATCTCAAGTGGTTAAAACTGCTTGCGGCTTTAATGCAATGTCTGGTCCCAGCAATATGGATGAAAATCATTGAGAAAAATGGCATGGGTACCTCCCCAGCCCATTACTAGCCCCTTTGAGTCTTGTATGGATATTAAGGGGAACCCTGCACCCAAATTTAAAAAAAGGAAAGGCGTTGGCCCCAAGGCCCTATATACTCTGCACAGCAGTATACAGGTGGTGCAAACAAGACAGGAACTGTAGGTTTGTTATTAAGAAGAATCTGTTTGTAATTTGGAACAGGTGCATTTTTTAAGTATATCTCCAGTCAAAACAAATCTATTTTTAAGCTTCTCGGAAAACATAGGGAAGGGTTATTACCCCTGCAACATTTGTTTTGCTGTCTGTGCACCTGTTCAGAAGATTTCACCTCACTTTCTGTTCTAATGACAATTGTATTTTGAAAATGTTTTTTTTTTAGGGAAACAAGGATTGGTGATAAAGAATCAGTGGAGAGAAGACAAGTTTTGAGAAGGAAGAGGATAGTCACTCAGCATAACAGAATAGTCTTGAAGGGATCTGACATTTAAAAAAAAAATATTTGGTTACATCAGCATCAGGTGCTTGGTAGCTGGTGATCCAAGACTGATTCGGTCCAATCGACTGAGTCGGTGGACAGGCACAACCTGTGATCGGTTACAAAGCCTCCAGCAGCACTGAATGTGCATTCCAAAAGAACGCTGGATGCAGCACAGGCCAGTAGCTCAATTGCATACTGTGCAAGCTCTGGCCAGTGATCCATCCTCAAGACCCAGTAACCCAGAGGATTTTAAGTGGAAAAGGTGTCCAAGTCAGATCTTGCCCCTGGGTATTCCTTCACCATGTAAATCAGACGCTGGCGATGTGTCAGGGAAATGTCCGTAGAAGTACTGGCAATCTTGCCAGTAGAAGAAATGGCCATAGAAGAAGTACTGGCAATCTTGCCAGTAGAAGAAATGGCCATAGAAGAAGTACTGGCAATCTTGCCAGTAGAAGAAATGGAAGCCATAGGCTCATCATGTGACAGGAAGATCCTCCTGCTGGTCTATAAATGGCTGCCACTGTCTGATCCAAATTGCTGGATTGTCGTCAGCCTTCCTGAGTTCCTGAGTCTCTGTATTATTACTGTTTGGATTTCCTGTTGTGACCCGGCTTGTTCCTGACCTGTCTTATCCGATCTCCTGGTTTGACCCCCTGGCTTGCTTTACTGACTTATTACCTTTTCCAGCACCTGATCACGGCTTGTTTCACGGACTTTGCTTCAGTTATCTGTTCCTGCCTGTTTTCCAACACCAGATCGTAGCTTGTCTCCATTCCTGCAAACCTGCATCTCCTGCCTGGATCCACAGTGTTTGATCCCCAGCCGGCTTCCACTGTTGCTCTTTGTGCACACCTTGCCAAGTATTACCAAGGACTTCTAGAGACTGCAGCCCAGCGGTGTTTACTGTATTCTCCAGCATTCTTCAGACACTCACCAGCTCTGTCTTCTGGATCCTTTTGGCAACCTGTGCTTCTCTGGGCACTACACCCTCTGTACCCAACCTCAGGGGTGTACTGCACTTAGCCGCAAGGGGAGCCCTCTCGGCATTTCAGCCTCCAACCAGGTACGTGACACGATGGTTGATGGAACAGCTCATACCTTGGGGCTGTGGACTAAAAAATTGTCTGAACGCATCAGTTAGACAGCCACCTTCTACACTGCTCCTTCTGTGACTGACCGAAGTCTCAGCAACACCTTGTCCAGGACCAGGAATTTGTAACCTCCCAGACTTTGGAAACGCATTGCACAAACCTTCCTGCAAGGCCTCCCGAAGATGTTTCATCCTCTGCAACGGCTGGATAAGGTCCGAAACCTTACCCTTGTAACGTGGATCAAGGAGGGTTGTCAGCCAGTAATGATCCCTCTGCTTGATACCACAAATCCGAAGATCCTTTTGCAGGATCAGGGCGGCCATGCATCGTAGGTTTGCTGAGGCATTTGGTCGGGAGTCCTCTGGGTCACTAAGGACCACATGATCCGCAGCCACCTCCTCCCAGCCACGTACAAGTCCATGGGTTTCTGGGGACTGTAAATGATCCCTTGAAGGCTGCTGCTAAGTGCTAGGCTTCACCTCCATGCTGACACAATCATCTTCCTCCTCCTCCTCACCCGCAGGAACACTGTCTGGATAAAGGGGGCCTTGAGAGGTAAGGAAGTCCTCCTCTTCCTCCCTCTGTTCTGCCTCAAGTGCCCTGTCCATTATTCCATGCTCCAACAGGTGGACAAGAGGGACAGTGTCACTGATGCATGAACGGTCACTGCTCACCATCCTTGTGGCCTCCTCAAATGGTGACAGGACAGTAAATGCATCCCTGATCATGACCCACTGGCATGGAGAAAAAAACAAAGCTCCCCTGACCCTGTCCTGGTGCCATGGTCGCACAGGTACTTATTGATAGCCCTCTGCTGCGTGTGCAGCCGCTGCAGTATGGCCAATGTTGTGTTCCATATGGTGGGCATGTCACAGATTAGGTGGTTCTTGGGAAGGTTAAATGCCTTTTAAAGGTCAGCCAGCCAAGCACTGGCATTATATGACCGGTGGAAATGCACACAGACTTTCCTGGCCTGCCTCAGGAGATCCTGTAAGCCCGGATACCTGCCCAAGAACCGCTGCACCACCAAGTTAAGGATGTGAGCCAAACAGGGCACATGGGTCAGGTGTCCCTGTCAGAGGGCGGAGGGGAGGTTGGTGCCATTGTTGCAAACCACCATTCCTGGCTGAAGCTGGCGTGGCATCAACCACCTCTGAGACTGACCCTGCAGAGCTGACAGAGCCTCTACCCCAGTGTGGCTCCTGTCCCCCAAGCACACCAGCTCAAGCACCGCATGGCATCTTTGCCTGCATGCTTGCGTAGCCCCTTGAACGCCTACCGAGCACCGCTGGTTCCGAGGACAAAGGGGTGGAGAAGAGAAGGTGTGTCACAATCACCAGTAGTAGCATTTTGCAGGCATGGATGCAGAACAACCTCTGAAGGTATAGTGGGCTTGGAGATCCCAGCTGATGAGAAGCAAGGAGAGGTCCGCCTTTTTCTTTGGTGTGGGTCTTTTAAGTATGCTTGCCAACGGACTGCATGGAACTTTGACACATATCTGGTCAAGCATGTGGTGCCCAAGCGGCTGGTGTTTTGGCCATGCTTGATACGCTTCAGACATATGTTGCAAATAGTAACGGTGCGATCTGCTGCACACATATCAAAAAAGTCCTACACCAAAGAACTTTTGGAAAAACACAGAGTCAGCAGCGACCTGCAGATGCAGAGCTCTGCGGTATGATGCAGTCAGTTGGTTTCCCTTAAGCTGGCGCCTGGAGGGCATCCTGCCTCGGAGATGTGCCTCCTCCTCTCTCCTATCAGGCACCCACATAGAGTCAGTGAAGTCATCATCCTCTCCCTCCTCGTCACTGGAGCAAACCTGGCAGTATGCTGCAGCTGGGGGAACATGACTGCCAGTTTGTTTTCCTTCTTGGGCACCCCCTCTTTCTGGGCTCACGTTACTGCCTTCCTCAAGCTGGGCACCATCATTGGAGCCTTGAAAACGCTGCGCATCCTCTTGCAGCACATACCCGACAGTGTGGTCGAACAGTTCAGGGGACTCCTCCGTGCATATTGGTGGGGCTAGGGAAGGAGTGACTGATGACCTCCAGCCAATGAAATAGGCCGCTTTGGCACCTGCATTGGCAGCCAAGGTAGCCTGGGTGACAGAGGATGAGAACAGCTTGGTCATCCACTCTACCAACTCTTCTTCATGTTGTAGCTCAACAGGGCCAGCTGCCAAAAAAAAAAAAGACAAGCTTGCCCCACAGTTACATGCTGATGCAGATACACTGTGTCCACGACCAGCACTGTTGCCTCTAGACACAGAGCCTGCTTGCCCTCTTTTATTGGCCTGTGAGTGTCTGCCTCTCCTTGATGGCCTTTCAGACATACTGTATTTTAGGGGTCAAGTCCTGGGGAAATAAGTGTGGGAACTCCCACCCAAAATCCACTCCCCTACAAAAAAAAAAAATCATACGCTCATATGCATAATTACTAAACCGCATGTTTTTGCTTTTTCTATCCACTGTACCTTAGTAATCCTTTATGTTATTGGCTGCTTCCTGTATATGGATTCATCTGGTAGTGTGTGGATATTCCGTCACTTCCTCGATGTCTCCTGAGAGCTTTTGTCAGAAATATTAAGCAAGTTCTTTCAAAATCCTGTGATGACTCGCAGCAGACCTCCGCAATGTCTCCTGGGAACAATGACAAAAGCTCCCAGGAGACACTGCAGCAGAGGAAGTGACGGAATACCAGCACACTACCCGATGAATCCATATACAGCAAGTGGCCAGTAACAAAGGATTACTAAGGTTCGCCTGCCCCTGACAGTGATTTGAGCTAGGCATCACCGCTTAGTGAAGGATTGGCTTGGCCGACTCGGCTGTTCTAGTCCTGCAAAGAGAACTGCGTTCCTGCTGTGAAAAAAGTGCAGGAACTCCCACAGGACTTGAGCTTTGCTGTATTTGATGTATTGGAATAGGTACACAAGGAATGACCTGCAGTGAGATGTAGCGGCACAAAGCTGGGATGTGTATATATATATTATACATACATACACACATACCGATTATACTGCAGCTAACTGAATCAACTGCCTGGCTGTAGTATATTAGGAAGGGAATAAACAGGAACGCTCTGTAGCGAGGTTTAGCTGCACACTGTGCCCATGATACACATATATACACACACACGGAATGACTTGCAGTGAGATATAGCTGCACAAAGCTTGGATGTGTATATATATATATATATATATATATATATATATATATATATATATATATACACACACGCGCGCGCGCACACACACACTGATTATACTGCAACTAGCTGAATCAACTGCCTGCCTGTAGTATCATTAGGAAGAGAAAAACAGGAATGCTCTGCAGTGAGATCTAGCTAAACTGTATACACTAAAATTATATATATTATATATATATATATATATACACACGCGCATACACACATATACACAAAGCCTGCAATATATACAGTATATAGGGCTGTTACTGATGAAAAATGTTGTGTTTGATTAATCGACTAATTTAGATTAAATTATAATGCACATACAGATCCAACTACTTTTAGCTGATCTGCTTGCATTACAACTCTGCATTAGTCAGTGTTAAATGTGGTATACACTATATACAATCACCCAACACTAGTTTCCAGAATCCATGACTTAACTTCACAGTTTAAACAAATACGTTTTAAATTCAAACTGTAGCACTGACATTAGTAATTGTTGATGCTTGAGTGGATGTTTGTGCTGTAGGTGGTACGTCAGCGATGTATTTGAACCATGGAAAGCAAATTGTTTATTGCAGTGAATGTGGTAACCTTTGTAGCCATTGTCTACTTTGCCATCAGCAGTTAACTTAAAAATTAAATGCTTGCTTAACTTTCAGCTTACATGCTTAACTGCAACGTTGCTTTTATTGCTCGCCATTGTTGTTTACTGTCTAACTTTTATATAAAACCCCAAGGATCTCTTTCCGTCACACTGTTACCAGTGGAGGTTTTGAAGTTCTCACAGAACGTTTCCCTTTTTGCCCCCTTCCCCTGATGGAGCCCGATGCATCCTCCTGCTCCACAGATGCAAAGGTAGCTCAATCCAGTGGGTGCAGTTTGCTCGCATCCAGCAGGGTAAGTCTCACTGTCCAGTGACGTCACAGACATCGACGTCACCAGACTCCTCCCCCTTCCCTTCTTTAGCAGACGGAGGCACTTGGGGAAGGGGGGAGGAGTCCAGTAACGTGACGTCACCTGAACTTCCTGAAGACCCGGAAGCTGGCGGAGAGGAGAGTCCCGATCAAAAAAATTAATGATTAATCGAGAAATTAATCTTTAATTTCCACAGCCCTGATATATACTAAATATACTGGAATACTGGATCTAACTAAATCAACTGCCTGCCCAATCTAGCTAACTGAAATTAAAGTACACTCTCTCTCTCTATCACTGCCGCCACAACACACTACACAAGGCTGATGCATAGACGGCCTTATATAGTGTGGGGCATGCACTTAGTCCCCCGAGCCATGATTGGCCAAAGGCACCCTGCCTTTGGCCAATTATGGCTCTCTGTGCCGACGGCGCTGTAATTGGCCAAAGCATACAGGTCATAGTGCATGCTTGGCCAATCAACAGCCAGCAATGCACTGCGATGATGCAGTGCATTATGGGCCGTGACGCGCTACTCGATTGTGGCGCGAACAGCCCATGAACATTGATCCTCGATCGATCGAACAGCCAATGTTGGAGCCAAACTCATGTTCGACTTGAACTTGCTCATCCCTAGTCTCTTATAGGCATATGATGTCTTCCCTTAGTCTTTTCACATTTTCGAAAAACAGCCAACTATTTTACAGGGTTACCAAGGACTCGAACATTTCAGGACAGGATCCGTACAGTGTTGGTCATTAACAAAGGGAAAAGCAGGAAGTGGGCAGCTACCAACAAAGCTCGTAGCAAAGTAGTGTGCCTCACTTTTGATCAGTGGAGAAGGTAACTGATGTGTTAACATTCTCCATTCACACCAACTCTCAACATGGCAGTTGGTTGGGATAAGGAAGGCAAAGGTATAGGCATTCAGGCAAACATAAATTTGCAGGGCATACGCAGAAAGTTTAGCACAGAAAAGGAGAAAAATGTAGTCCAATCGGGACCATCACAATGAAACTTTCAAAGCCAACTGTCCTATTGGGACCATGGGGGGAAACAGTGGAAGTTCAAAGATGTTGCACTGAACTCCTCCAACAGCAGGATATAAGCCAATAGAAGATTAAAGAAAAGTTGCCATCTGTATTCCACCTGTCCTCCAAATGTGGGTAAATGACCTAATTTTGATCATAAAAGGAAAAAGAAAAAAGCACTTACAGCAAATTATGACTCAGCAGGCATTTGAGGAGCTCGAAGCAATCTCTCCTACCTGTCTAGCCATTGTATCGCAGCAGCAGGTTTTTCAAAGAAGTGAGCCTCCCCGTTGGCCACCACTCTTAGTTTAGTTGGGAAGAGCATGGCATATTGCAGATTAAGAGTTCGGAGACGTCGTTTCACATCTGTAAATTATACCCTCTGCTTCATCACCAGGTCAGGGAATGAATGGGCTTCTGTTAGCTTTTTAGCCATCTTATTTTGCAGTCTATACTGCCCAGGAGACACTTCTATGCTTTGCCAAGCTGCCGGTGTGCATTTAGTGTAGGTCGGGTACTTTAACAGGTCACCCCAAGGAATATGAACAGGATCTTCATCAGGGAGAACAGTGCACACATCTGGTTACATCAGCCACTCAGCCACACCCCCATTTCTAAGGTTTTACATATGTATACCTGCAAAGGGAGCCAGCATGACATTATCTATCAGGACTTTAATAAAGTTCCAATTTGAATATTTATTTGTAAAACAAAGATTGTTGCTGACGCTGTATGCATATTTCCCTTTAAATGGCAGTGTTTGTTCATTATGTTAACAAACAATAGTACCTTTAATCCAGAATTAAATATGGTTATTGCAGTAGTGGTCCGCACTATAGCATTGCTTGAAGGAGTTGTTTCTAGAACTCTAAAAATAAAGAAAAACATGAATTTTAATAGTAATATACCATTAACTTACAGTAATGATCTTTCTACAACATTCAGTTTTCTAAAATGCAGAATATTTACCTGCTAACGATTGGAGAGAACAACCACAAATTTGCCATCATGACATTGAGAGGAAAAGAAAACTGTAAAATAATAAAAGCCTGTGATATATTTATAGATGAAGCTATACAGTATTTCTACACAAATCAGCAATACAATTTTAACATTTCTAATTAATAAAAAAAATTCTGCAAGTATAGTAGTTATTTTTTGCAATGTTTAAACCACTTGCTTACTGGGCACTTATACCCCCTTCCTGCCCAGGCCAATTTTCAGCTTTCAGTGCTGTCACTTTTTGAATGACATTTGCGTGGTCATGCAATACTCTACCAATATATATTTAAAATAAATCACACAAATAGAGCTTTCTTATGGTGGTATTTAATCACCACGGGGGTTTTCTTTTCTTTTTCTTTAACAAAAAAAAAAACCTTGTTATAACAGGTGATTTTTCTCCTTCATTGATGTGCACCAATGAGGTTGCACCGATAAAGGCAGCACCGATAGGGGGCACTATAGGGCACTGATAGGTGGCATTGTATAGCAGAACTGATGGGCACTGGTAGGTGGCACTGGTTAGCAGCAGTTGCTGTCACTGTGTGGGACCGATGTCCCATTTACATAAGCCGTTAATTGGCTTATTTTTTTCCCCTTGTGCTGTAAATGCAATCAGCAATCAAAACCCCACATGGTGCAGTCTTTTTCGGGTATAGCGCTGGCATCAAGTGGATAAAAGTATATCCAAACCCAAAAACAAACATGTAATATATTGCAGCCTACCAGTCCTTAAATGTAGTAGCTACATTGGTTTTCTTTTTTCAGGCGTTTTGCACCTGGTGATCCTGTGAATAACATACTTTCTGGCCTTTTATGTAGGCTTTTTTTTTCTTCACTTTAACTATGGGAACAGTCATGACGGTCTTGGTTGCCCCATTCGTGAAATATGACAATATGTCCCAATGACTAGAACAAAAATAAATATAAAAAAGTGTCTTTTTATCAACAAAAAAAAAAGATAACGCATCTGATATTTTGATGACTGTAAAATATCGTTCTCCTTCAAATAGATGGTGACATCAAAGTAAGAAAACCTCAGAATAGTGCATGGATAGACAGGAAAACCTCCACCTTTCAAACACACTGCCTCTTACCAGAGGGGAAGATCTCAACCAGAGACCTTCTGATGGCAAATGGCTTACTACCCAGCCTAGGGGTTTGTGTAGCAGGATATCCGAGATCCGATAAATCTCCCACGGTTGACCGATGATCAATGTTGTTTATAACCAATGTAGAGAAGGAAAGAAGCCAACAATGTGCCAGCACGTGCCCCAGGACAAAGTCTATTGAGACGAAACAGTGTAGGGTAGTGGCGTGCCGACGTCTTAACCGTATACAGTGTCCTGGAGTGAACAGGTTGTGTTAGCCGGCCGGCTATATACATTCACAAGCAAATTTTTATCTACATTTTGTAAGTGTGATTTTTTTTTTTTATAATAAATGGTTATATGGGTTCACACTATGTTAGCTTTTTTCCTTCTCTACATTGGTTATAAACAACATTGATCATCGGTCAACTATGGGAGATTTATCGGATCTCGGATATCCTGCTACACAAACCCCTAGGCTGGGTAGTAAGCCATTTGCCATCAGAAGGTCTCTGGTTGGGATCTTCCCCTCTGTAAAGGGGCAGTGTGTTTGAAAGGTGGAGGTTTTCCTGTCTATCCATGCACTATTCTGAGGTTTTCTTACTTTGATGTCACCATCTATTTGAAGGAGAAAGATATTTTACAGTCATCAAAATATCATCAGATGGGTCCTCTTTTTTTGATAAATACACTTTTTTATATTTATTTTTATTCTTGTCATTGGGACATATTGTTATATTTTACAAATGGGGCAACCCACTTGTCCTATGTGAATTATTATTTTTTTCCATCAAACAAGTTTTTTTGAGCGAAAATGCATATAGTGAACAATCAGCATTTCAAGGTTACATAAAATGACAGGGTCGTACATTGTCAATACCAACATTAAACATAGGCAATATGAGTGGTACAAGTCTAGCATCTGCAACATAATGACACATCCTTTTCTGCCTGAGGGCATGAATATCGTTAATTAGGATAACAAAAAAACATGGTGGTGAGAGGTGAAGTGTGTTTCGGCTAGTCAGGAGCGTGGCGAGGTCAATTGCAGGATTCAGACTCATTGAGCCACCTGTCCCAGATTTTATAGTATTTGTCAGGGCAGGCTCTGTTAAAATACACACATTTTTTGTAGGGTAGAGTTATATTGATTTCTGCTTTCCATTCTGAAAAGGTGGGGGGAAGCTGCCTTATCCATTTGCGAGCTATGATCTTTCTGACAGAGAACAACATCTCGTGTAAGAATATCTTGGTATATTTATCCAGACCTGTGGGAAAAATCCCCAACAGGCACTGTCTGGGATCTAACACGATAGGGGCTCCCATTGTGTCATGGAGGAATGTTATGATTTGTTTCCAGAGGTCCTGGATTTTTGGGCAGGCCCATATAAGATGGAAAAAAGTCCCTGTCACTTGGGCACACAACACACACAGGGTAGATTGAGTTCGTTTGTATCTGGCCACGCGTATTGGGGTCAGATATGCCCTGTGGGTGATGAATATTTGCGTAAGTCGGTCTGAAAGTTTAGGGGACACAAGTTTGCAGGTCTCTAAGGCCTCCTCCCATTCCTCATCCTCCATTATCCCTACCTCCCTTTCCCAGCGAGATTTCATGGCAAACGCTATCTTCGCAGCTGGGGGGGGCGGATAGCATATTATAAAACGCGGATATAAGTTTGTTGGGATCCCTGCTTTTAACTATAGCCATGATCGGGTGCGGAGTAGGTTGTGGGTAATTGCGTGAGAACTGTACCTGGGCTGCATGTCTTATCTGATAAAACCTAAACAGCATATTGTCATGGAGTGTGAATTCCTCTTTAAGTGTTTGGTAGGTTTTTAAGTTTCCACCAGATAGTAGATGGTGCAAATAATAGACTCCCTGTGCAGCCCACAGTTCACATCCTTGAACATTGGAGAGCTCCTGCAGAGCTCTATTGTGCCAAAGTGGCGTGTAGTCGTTGTACCCGGGTATTCCTAATTTGGTGGATGCAAGGTCCCATATTCGCCTATAATGTCCCAGGAGGGACTTTGTCTTCCTCCCCAACAGGGTGTCTCCAGAACCCACCGACACCGCGTAAAGCGCATCTCCGGTGAGCTGAGCCTCACGTGGGCACAACAAAGTCAGAAATCTCTGGCTGTCAGTTTTGTCTATATGAAACAGCTGTGATAGTTGCGCAGCTATATAATATAGATTGAGATCTGGTAGAGCCAAACCCCCCATGTCTGTCGGGTTCTTCAGTGCTTGCCACGCAAGTTTGTGTTTGCCTGTTCCCCATATAAAAGGCTTCAGGAGGGCTTCCAAGGATTTAAAATATTTTAGGGGAATGTAGATTGGGGTATGCCAAAGGGTGTAGAGCAGTTTAGGGAGGAGAACCATCTTTACAAGGTTTATGCGACCCCAGACCCCCAGTGGTAGGTGAGACCATATTCTAATTTTAGTCTCGACTAGGTCAAAAAGTGGTTCTATATTAAGTGTGGTGTAATCAGTTGGGTGTCTAGAGATACGCACTCCCAAATATTTAATGGTGTCCACTCTCTGGAGTGGCATATTTGACTGGGATTCAGACGGTGGGAAGCAGTCTATCGGAAGGATTTGCGACTTCCCCCAATTAATCTTGAGTCCAGAAAAAGTTCCAAACCGTTCGATCGTCTGAAGTGCCGCGTGAAGGGAGGGGCCCAAGTCAGCTAGATATAATAAAGTGTCGTCCGCATACATACTGATTTTCTCTACTAGTAAGCCCGATCGGCAGCCTTCTATCTCTGGGTTAGTACGTATGGATATTGCAAGAGGTTCTGCAGCAAGAGCATATAAGAGTGGAGAGAGAGGACAGCCCTGTCTCGTGCCCCTGCTCAGGGCAAACAAGGGAGACGGCCAACCATTCGCTACCACTCTGGCTGTGGGGTCCTGATAGAGGAGGCTAACCCATTTACGAAACCTGGGGCCGAAACCATAGGACTCGAGACAACGCCACAGCTATCTCCATTCCACGGAGTCAAAGGCCTTAGCCGTGTCTAGTGTCACCAGCACTCTAGATCCCACATTGTCATGCGTGGCCTGTAGATTGATGTAGAGCCTCCGAAGGTTAAATGAGGTATTACGTCCGGGCATGAACCCTGCCTGGTCTGCATGTATCAAGGATAGAATAACGTTGTTGAGTCTGTTTGCTAATACTTTTGCAAGAATTTTAACATCTACCTGCAATAGGGATATGGGGCGATAAGACTCCGGGTATCCGGGATCTTTACCCGGCTTCGGAATAAGGACAATGGTCGCTTCTCTCATGGTCGGCGGGAGGGTGTGTGTCTCAAACATGTGATTGTATAGCTGTAATAGTTTAGGGGAGAGGATTTGGCTATATTGAGAATAGAATTCAATTGGGAGGCCGTCTGAGCCCGGGGCTTTGGAGCGAGCAAACGCGGCAATAGCCTCAGTTATTTCCTCAGAGGTCAAGGGTGACTCGAGGAGGGCAATCTGGTCAGCTTTCAGGGTGGGGAGAGTGATGGTGGCAAAGAATGAATCCATCAGGCCTTCGTCTGCAGGACTCATGGACTTATATAAATCAGTGAAGAAATCTCTGAATTTGGAGGACACAGTCGATGGGTCTGTTACCTGTTGTCCACCAGGACCGTGCAAGGAAATGACCACTGGTGGTCTATCTTCGCTATGGACCAAGTAGGCCAAAAGTTTACCAGCCCGTTCCCCATGTTCAAACATCTTTTGTTTGGCAAAGAATAAGGTTCGCCTGGCTTTTTCAAACTGTAATTGGTTCGCTATTCTAGTCTGAAGTTTGAGCGCCGTCGCCGCTTCCGGTTCCGGGTCTGTTGCGTACCTTTGTTCTGCGCGGGATAACTCCAGCAGCGCCTTATCAAAGGCTTCCGCTGAGTCTGACTTAATCTGGTTAATGCGGGTGATTAGGGACATGCGGGCATGAATTTTAAAGGATTCCCATACCATGGTCGCAGGGGCAGATCCAACATTTGTCTCAAAAAACGATTCCCACTCGTCCGAGAGGTCATCTCCTTCCGGAAGCAATGAGAGCCAAAAGGGGTTCAAACGCCATGTTCTCCTCGGCCTATCCATTGGAACAGTCAGTGTGATCCAATATGGGCTATGATCAGAAAGCAATCTCGGGCCAAATCTGGCCTCTGACAGCCTAGGAGTGAGACCCTGAGAAACTAGGATAAAGTCTATTCGCGACATGGAGCTACAGTCTTTTGTGGGGAAATTTGTATCTAAAGGAGTCGATTAAGTGCAGGGAGGTGATCAGTTTGGAGAATTTAGTGTCGGTCCTCACACCTGGGGTAGGGGCGGGTGTACCCCCTAGCCTATCCAAGGCCGGGTTGAGAACGGCATTGAAATCCCCCAGCCAGACCGCCTGGACTGTGGGATAGTTTGCCATGAAAGCAATCCCTTCAACTATTATAGACATGGAAAAGGGAGGGGGGACATAAAACGCTAAGACGAGGAACAGCTCACCATGTAGTTTTGCATACAGAAACACATATCGGCCCTGCGGGTCTGTGGAAACCTTTCCCAACTCAAAATGTACCGACTTGGCAACCAGTACAGAGACTCCCCGTGCATGCGACGTGTGGGTCGAATGAAATGCCCACCCGACCCATGGCCTGCGGAGTGCCATTTGCAGCCTACCCTCTACGTGTGTCTCAACTAGGACTACTATGTCTGCCCTTTGTTTCTTGAGAAACATTAATACTGCTGATCGCTTGACCTTCTCACGCATGCCCCTGACATTCCTGGTGAGGAATTTTAGAGAAGCCATGGTCCGTGCACCACAAAATATCCGGGCTCAGCCGCATGAGGCAGCCTTGCGGGAGGATCAGCGATCAGAGACAACATATCTAGTAATGAGGATGCATACACAAGCATATACAGTATGTTGACCCACTGCCGAACCTTAATAAGCAACTTTCCACTCAAATTAAACTGAAACTTTCCCCCACCCCGCCTTACACCCCAGGAACTTGGTGCAGGCATCATCCCAAAACATAGGAGCTACCCCTCCCCCCACCCCCCACCCCGCCCTACATCTCCCACAACTGATGCAGGCTTCATCCCTGAACAAGTCAAACATTTCAAATACCAGAGAATAAAACATTAGTGCTTGGCAATAGTGCAAAATCAGAACAAATATAAAGCTCATCAAACTGAGCCACCGAGGTAGATAAAAGGAGCATGATGAGTCCCGTAACACACCAGTGCTACGGTGGTCCATTCTGCGGTGGCTCCAGTTAACAAAATCATTGTCCCTGGTACGAAATGGGGGAAAGTCTCGCTGCACTATGCATGTGTTGGGTAGGACTAGTGCAGACCTGGAGCTCCGACCCTCGTCAGAATATGGTGGTAACTTAAAACCCAGGAGGGGTACAGAAAACAAGAGGAGGGGAAGGGAAATGATCAGGAGAGCGGGAGTCATGCAGATCAAAAAAAAAAAAGGGGGGGAGAAAGACAAAACCCCCCCCCCTCAAGCCAGGCCCCCCTCCCCCCCTCTTCCTGAAGTAAAATTCCATCTTGCCTCACAAAGTGATATAGTCCCATCGGGCATAAGACCAGGAGTTAGCCAAAAGAGCAGGCACAGGGAGAGGCCACTGAAAGAACAGAGGTCGGGTAAAGAAAGTGTAGGGCTCTCTTCCCCATGGCAGTAGCATCGTGGGTATAGATACAAAATAAGTACAGTGTATGGGCAGAGCAACGCTGCAGCATATCGTACGATAGTGGGTAACCACACACGTGGCAGAGGAGCTACCCCATTGCAGGGGATTAGGGAGAAGTGACATTAGCTGTACTCACAATGGTGTCAGGCCGCATTCTCAGGTACAGCGCAACGTTCCAGCCAGGTGATCACTTTCTCGGGGGCTTCAAAGAAATGCGCTCTCCCCTCGTGTTCCACCCTAAGGCGCGCGGGAAAGAGCATGGCATACTTGAGGTGTTGAGTGCGCAGCCTGCGCTTGGCCTCCATGAATCCCTGTCTGCGGCGCTGGACCTCAGCAGAAAAGTCCGGAAATACGGCCACTGTAACATTTCCCAGAGGAATATTGTCCTTTACTCTAGCCAGTCTCAAGGCTGCATCCCTGTCTTTGTAGTTAAGGAGTTTGGCAATAAAGGTGCGTGGAGGAGCTCCCTGTGGCGGTGGTTTGGCAGGCATGCGGTGAGCTCTCTCCACCGTCAGCAGGGGAGAGAAAGCCTCCCTGCCGTAGGTATTGACCAGTAGTTGCTCAAGAAATGTGGTAGGACCTTTACCCTCCGCACCCTCAGGCAGGCCAATAAAACGTAGGTTACATCTTCTTAATCTATTCTCCATTTCATCTTGCTTAGTGAATAGCTGGTGGATCTGACGCTGCATGCGGTCTGTGCTGCCCTGGAGGGGGGGGACAGAATCCTCCACAGCGCTTATCCTGGCCTCCGCAGTTTTGACCCGATCCCGGAGTTTGTGAAAGTCCTGTCTGATCAAGGAGATATCTACCTTAACCTCCTCGATCTGGGCAGTCAGTGAAGTGCGGCATAATGTAATTGCCTCCAGCAGCCTGTCGGTATCTCCCACTGACCGTTCCCCTCCCATTCTCCCTGAGGCGCCATCTTCGTCCCCGTCCTCCTTGTCTTGTCGGCGGTATTGATCCAGCTTTGCCACAGCCGCACAGCTGGCTTTTCGGCGGGGACATACTGCTGGTGGTCTCGGGCTGCTGATGACAAATCAGGAGAAAAGGGGTCTGTAAGCAGGACCACGGTATTCAAGGAGTAAGCCGGAGGGGGGTGGATTGCTAAGGTGCAGGGAGTACAGGCAAGAGTTCTGGAGGCCCCCTCCGGGTGTGCCAAGATGGCCGCCGACCCGAGAACCAGTCCAAATTCGTGGCCCCTTCCGCAGTACAAACAGGGAGCAGCATACCCAAGGTGTGTCCCCAGGCCCTCCGGTCACTAGCACAGGGGGCGATGCAGTATCGTACCGTCCATAGGAGCAGTCTTATAGGAAGAGGGCCGCCGTCAGGAGGACCAATATGGCCGCCGACACGAGGTGCAGGATAGAATCTCGGCAATCCAAGCAGCTAATTCGGGTGCAGTGCGCCTCGGCTGTGTCCCCAGGCCACCCGGTCCCCGTTCCAGGAGGTGGTGGGGTGCCAAGGAGTCAGGGGGAGCCGATGTGTCAGCTGGGAGCCGCCGCCGAGAGGACCAAAATGGCCGCCGCTCCGCAGCTAGGCCGAAGCCGCGGCCTTTCCTAAGGCTAGTCCCCAGAGTCTGAAGAAGCCGACTACAGCGGTCCCGGGCGGCGTACCTTCAATCCGGCAGGCTCAAGGGGCAGCAGACAGTACAGCACAGGTCCCTGATGCAGGCAATGGTCACAGAGGGTCAAGATACATGCAGGATGAACAGAACAGGATGATGGGTCAGTGGAGCTCTCACTAGCTGCGTCCTACTCCATTGCCGTCCAGGCCACGCCCCCCGCGCATGTGAATTTATTTATTAATTGCACCATATTACTATGTGGCCAAACGATTAGATTGTTCACTATAGTTGCGCAGCTTGTTTTCATTGTATACATTTTTATGTGTGTCTCACATTTTAAGCTGCATGCATTTTTGTTATTTGTTCATTTATTAGACAGCGCAGTATCACTACACTTTTCACTAGTCATGATGGTCTTGAAGGCCTAACTTCAAACATATCTGTCTTTGTTCATCTGCATTACTCAGTATATTGATAGGGCAAGAAGCATGCACACTAAAGATAAGGTCCTTTTTTATTTCTTTTGCATGGTAAAAAAAAATCCCAATAAGCGTATATTGATCGGTTTGCACAAAAGTTATAGCATCCACAAAATAGGGGATAGATTTAGTGACTTATTAATTTTTTATTGATTTTACTGGTAATGGTGGCAATCAGACTTTTAGCAGAACTGAGACATTGCGGCAGACAAATTTAACCTCAAGTGACACTTTTTGGGGACCAGTGACACCAATGCAGTGATCAGTGTTAAAAAAAAAATGCACTGATCAATGTATAAATGACACTGGCAGGGAAGGGGTTAACTGGGTTCCCTGGGTGTGTTCTAACTGTGTGAGGGATAGGCTTACGGGAACAACACAAAGATCGCTTTTCTTGATCACTAGGAACAACAGATCTCAGAGCTGTTCTGCCTCTCTATACCGGTATTGTGGGTGGCCAGCGAACAAAGTCCGCTGGACCCGCATGTGAGCTCCCCTGGTGGCGTGCCCACACCATCTTATGCACAGACCGACATACAGACATGTCGGTTTGAGCATCTGAGCCACCTTGCTGCAGTGTATCTGCGGAAGGCGGTCGTCAAGTGGTTAACTGCTTTGGGCAAGTCTACCAAGGCTACACAATGCAGCCCAACACATATGGTGAATGGGCCCCTAAGTTCACAGGAAGTAACAAGTAGACTGCTTGGCTAAACCATACCATTCTACTGTCCATTGAGATGGCTTTTGTGGCCAGTAATGGCACCATTAGCGGCCCGTCCATAGGGGGCGTATGGGCACCGCCCCCCCAAAGCTATTGGCAAAAAAAAGTTCCCTTTAAAAAAAAAAGGAAAAAGTTCTCTAAATTCACTCTGCTCAGGCGCCGGCCCCAGTGCTCTATGGGAGCGTCATGCCGATGCAATCTCATGATTGAGATGCTACATTTGCGGGGTTTTGTGTAGCTTTGAGGCGCAGAGGTAATAGCCCAGCACTCTCATTGGGTCAGTCTTCTGCCTGTCTTTGTATCTGACCATTAGCATCTGCCGTAGGACTTGGGAGGTGCTTTCCCCGGGCATCCGTGTCACTTTCACCTTCTGTTATAGTGAAGTCAGCTCCATGAAGCAAGGTAATGTGATCTGATGGGGCATCAGTTTGTCAGGAGGGCCAGGAAAACTGTAGCTGGAGGGACTATTTTTTTTATTTCTGCTACAACGCAGATTTACACTGGCCGCATTTGTCTGACTCGGCCAACACTGCCTCCCTCTTTCAGCAGGTAAGTGCTGAGGCAGCAGGAGAAGCAGTCCTTCATTTATCTCCATGTCACAGCCAGCAGTGCACACAGAGCGATCACTGAAAACACACAGAGAGGGTACAGTACACGGAGGGTCAGGACTGGGGGGGGGGGGGGGGCGCCTGCTATGCCATTGTCACTGTTCTGACTCCTGCTATAGCAACATCTGTCACCTCCAACTTTACTCCCCCTCTCTCCTGTACTGCAAGTCTGTAGATCTTCCCTATCACACGATCCTTCCCCTCTCTCCCTCCTTTACTTTCTGCTGTTTTCTCTCCCCTCACATATATCTTCACTGCTCACACATCCTGCATCCTCCAGTGTCAGATCTGACCATTCTAATCACTGCCTGACACACCCTTTCCATTCCAGATGACTTTATATCTCTTTTACCTCTTCAGCAACTCAGTATATTCTATATATAGAATGTACTGAGCTGTTGACAGGAAAAAGAGATATAAAGTAATCTGGGATGGAGGGTGTCTGGCAGACAGTCAATAGGTGGCCCATTAGAGAGGAATGCCCGGATCTAAGACCACACTTGTAAAGAAGACCTTAGGGCAGGGGTCTCAAACTCAAATTACCTGAGGGCCGCAAGACAAGTTTTCATATCCCATGGGGGGCCGCATGCAAACTTTCAAACTTCAAAAACAGTACTGGTGTCAGCGAACGTATTATTAACCGCAAGCTCTGTGTCAGCGGACGCATTATTAACCCCCAGCACTGGTGTCAGCGGACACATTATTAACCCCCACCACTGGTGTCAGCGGACACATTATTAAACCCTAGTATTGGTGTCAGCAAACGCATTATTAACCCTGACCACTACACTGCACACGGACCATTGCACACGGACCACTGCACTGCACACTGACCACTGCACTGCACACTGACCACTGCACTGCACACTGATCACTACACTGCACACTGACCACTACACTGCACACTGACCACTACACTGCACACTGACCACTACACTGCACACTGCCGACAGACCTCTACACTGCCGACAGACCACTACACTGCCGACAGACCACTACACTGCCGACAGACCACTACACTGCCGACAGACCACTGCCGACAGACCACTACACTGCCGACAGACCACTTACCATCATGGCACAGCACATCAAGGCTCAGGGCACAGCACATCAGGGCACAGCACATCAAGGCACAGAGCCCAGCAAATAAGGGCACATGGCACAGCACATCAGGGCACAGCACATCAGGGTACAGGGTACAGGGCACAGCGCACACGAGGGCACAGCGCACATGAGAGTACAACGCACATGAGGGCACAGTGCACATGAGGGTACAGGGCACAGCACATCAGGGTACAGGGCACAGCACATCAGAGCACAACAGGGTACAGGGCACATTAGAGCACAGCACATAGGGGTACAGCACAACAGGCCACATCAGGGTACAGAGCACGGCACATCAGGACAGGACATATCAGGACAAGGCACATCAGGGTACAGAACATGGCACATCAGGGTACAGGGCACATGAAACAGCACATCAGGGTCCAAAGCCCAGCAAATCAGTGTACATGGCACACATCAGGGCACATGGGGCATATCAGGGCACATGAGAGCACATCAAGCACAGCACATCAGTCAGGGCACATGGCACATCAGGGTACAGGGCACCCTGATGTACAGAGCCCAACACATCAGGGACACATCAGGGTACATGAGGCACATCAGGGTACATGGGGCACATGGCATATCAGGGTACATGGGGTACATCAGGGCACAATCAGAGCACATCAGGCGTACCTCCCAACTTTTCAACTTCAGAATGAGGGACAAATGAGCATACCTCCCAACGAAGTTGTTGAGCGGGGGGGGGGCCTGCAGATCATAGTTGATGAGTGGGGGGGTTCGCAGATCAAAGTTGTTGAGCAGGGGGGTCCACAGCGGAGTTGTTGAAGGGGGGGTCCGCAGATCAAAGTTGTCGAGTGGGGGGGTTCCACGGGTCGGAGTTGTTGAGCGGAGATTTACCGCGAATCGCAGGGATTTATCGCGAATCGCGGGGATTTACCGCAAATCGCGGGGATTTACCACAAATTCGCGGGCCGGATTCGTGGGACTTTTGCCGTGATCGCGGGACCGCGGGATTTAACCGCGAATCTCTTCCGCGGCAACCGCCATGACTGTGGCCCATTTATTACCGGTCCACGGGCCGTTAATGGCCCGCGGGCCGGTACTTTGAGACCCCTGCCTTAGGGGCTCATTCACACAGCTGGGAGGGGCAGTACAAGCAGGCAGTTGAGCTGAAATTTTACCACCCCTGACCACCCCACCTGAAAAAAGATGCAGCCATTTCACCATGCACCACAACTACCCCGCAAGTCCGTGCAATAAACATGGCTGGGGCATTGTGGGTCTGCATTTGATGGGCACAGTGAGGCTGTAATTGACTTGCACAGTGGCTGCTTTTGATGGGGCACAAGTGGCTGCCTTTGATGGGGACAGTGAGGCTGCAATTGAGGTGATTTTTTTCCCCAAATGTTTCAGTTTGTTTGCGCCCCCCAAAAAAATGTAAGCACCAGCCGCCACTGAATGGCACGCTCATAGGACAGGGAGATTTAACATTATCAGTTTGGTGTATTTTAATTAGTGCTTTTATATTCTACAAACTAGCAAGATCTACATGTTCATGTGCATCAATGCTAAGTAATGTGTAAGTGTAACACTTACAGGTGTAAAAGGGAAGGATTTATATGTTAAAGTGAGGTTTCAGCTGTTTTTTATTTCAAAAAAATACCGATGTGATGGCTGCACCTACACATATATAAATCAAATTCCATATATACAAAAGCCTGTGAATAATAACATTTAACTGTGGCAAAAATAAACTAGAACTAGACAAACCAAAATTTAAATAAAGGCAGAAGGTGCTCCTAAAATCAAATTTGCCCAAACCTAACTTGGTCATTTTCTTTTCAGCTACTCTTGGGTTTATCATTTTCTTCACTTTTGTTTTATTTTTGTTACCTCCAATGAAGCTCTTTTTGAAGAGTGAAACATGTTAGGTTTGGGGAATTTGATTTTGTGAGCACCTTCTGACTTTATTTTCATTTAGGTTTACATGATTACATTTTTGTCCTGACACATTCTTTCCCCACTCCTCCATTTTTTTCTTTTTTGTGGGGTGAGATATGCCGTGTGTCAATGCAGTCTTGATTAATCGAGAAGCTTTTGTGGATATGGTGATATACAGGTGAAACTCAAAAAAATTGAATATTGTGCAAAAGTTAATTTATTTCACTAATGCAACTTGAGGTGAAACCAATATATGAGATATAGTAGACTCATTACATGCAAAGCAAGATGGTTCAAGCCGTGATTTGTCATAATTGTAACGATTATGGCTTACAGCTCATGAAAACCACAAATCCACAATCTCAGAAAATTTGAATATTGTGAAAAAGTGCGATATTCTAGGCTCAAAGTCCTACGCTAATCAGCTAATTAAGCCATAACACCTGCAAAGGGTTCCTAAGCCTTTAAATGTTCTTGCAGTCTGGTTCAGTAGGAATCAAAATCATGGGAAAGACTGCCGTCTTGACAGTTGTGCAGAAAAGGCCATTTAAAAGTGTTTGGGTTTTTTACAAGGAGTGGACTGGGGCTGGAGTCAGTGCATCAAGAGCCACCACACACAGATGGATTCTGGACATGTGCTTCAAATGTCGTATTCCTCTTATCAAGCCACTCCTGAACAACAAACAACGTCAGAAGCGTCTTACCTGGGCTAAAGAAAAACAGACCTGGTCTGTTGCTCAGTGGTCCAAAGTCCTCTTTTCTGATCAGAGAAAATTTTGCATCTCATTTGGAAACCAAGGACCCAGAGTAAAGAGGAAGAACGGACAGGCACATGTAATTTGCTGGAGTTGGTCCACTGTGCTTCATTAAGTCCAGGGTCAACACAGTTGTCAACCAGGAGATTTTGGAGCACTTCATGCTTAGTTTCTAATTTGTTTATTTTGAGAAATTCGTTAATTCCGAATCTTCGGAATTCTGAAACTCACACATTCGAAATTAAAAAAATTAGAAATTTCGGAATTTGAAACATTTGAAAATGTACAAATTTAAAAATTAGAAAATTTAAAAATTTGACATTTTCAAAATTCGAGATTGCAAAATTCGAAAATATAAAAATTCAAAAATATGAAATTTTCAAATGTTTTGAATTTCTGAAAATTATTTTTTTTCGTTTCATTTGTTTTTAGTTTTTTTTGGGAAATTCGTTTTTTTCATTTTATTCGTTTTTCGCTTTTTCGTGAATTCGAAAATTCTTTATTTAGAATTTTCTAAAAAAGGAAAAAAAAAAACGAATAAAATGGAAAAACATTTTGGATTTCCCGAATTTCCGAAAAAATGCTAAAAATAAAAAAACGAATGAAACAAAAACGAAAAAAAAAAACGAAAATTCATGTTTACTGTCCCTGCATGTTGGGCCTCTGTATGTGGCCAGGCTGTGTAAAAGTCTCACGCATGTGGTATCGCCATACTTGGGATGAGTAGCAGAATGTATTTTGAGGTGTAATTGGAAGTATGCATATGCTATGTGTGAGAAATAACTTGTTATTATGAGAAAACAAAATTCTTAATTTTCCCAAGAATTGTGGGAAAAAACAACTTAAAAAAAGTCACCATTCCTTTTTACTTAATACCTTGGACTGTCTACTTTCCAAAAATTGGACATTTGGGGGGTATTTGTACCGTCTTGATATTTCAGGGCCTCGAGAAATTACATAGGCCCTCAGTACATCAGGTGTGATCGGTTGTTAAGGATTTGCACCATAGCTGGTAGACTCTATAAGACCCCATACACACACTATACAATTTTCTGCAGATTTTTGGTGTTCAGATTTATCAAAACCATATAATATGGAAGTCAAACCTTAAAGCGGAGTTCCACCCTTAAAATCACTTTTTTTCATTACATCCAGCATACTGGCGTCAGCGCGTACTTACTGTATATCACAACATTGAATTCCAGGCGCACCGCGGAGTGTCGCCGCTATAAGGCGTCACGCCTTCCGAAAACAGCCGATTAGCATTCGGCTTTTACTCGGCGCCTGCGCACAGACCCAGGAGCTGACTGCGCAGGCGCCGTATATAGCGTGTCACGCCCTCCGAAAAAACCCGAACTAGGACCGGCTATTTTCGGCGCCTGCGCAGTCAGCTCCTGGGTCTGTGCGCAGGCGCCGTATGCTAATCGGCTGTTTCCGGAAGGCGTGACGCCTTATAGCGGCGACACTCCGCGGTGCGCCTGGAATTCAATGTTGTGATATACAGTAAGTACGCGCATTAAAAAAAAAAAAAAAAAACAGCATACTGGCGCCGACGCCAGTATGCTGGATGTAATGAAAAAAAGTGATTTTAAGGGTGGAACTCCGCTTTAAGGCCTCGTACACACGATCAAATCTGTCTGCTGGAAACGGTCTGCTAGACCGTCCCAGCAGACAGATTTGATCGTGTGTACGGGCGAGCCGACGGATTTGGCCACCCGACAGATTTCAAAGCATGCTTTGAAATCTATCGGGTGGGAACCCGTCCGCCCGACATGTCTGCTGGTTAGTACACTTACCAGCAGACATGTCGTCTCGCACCGGCGCCGAATGGATTCGGCGCATGCGCGGAAGTGTTTTACTTCCTGGTGCGGTGACGTGGCGGCCACCACGTCAGCGCGCCGTCTGCTGGCGGGGATTTTGGTTTGCTCGTGTGTACACGCGAGCAAACCAAAATCCTAGCAGACAGATTTGTTCAAATCGGTCGGCCCGACCGATTTGAACAAATAGATTGCCTCGTGTGTACGAGGCCTAAGAGTTTCAATTTGTATGCAATCAGGCAGGACCTTGCGCTACATGGTTTTGGTAAATCTGAAGACAAAAATCTGCAGAAAATCTAATCTAGAGCTGGTTCTCAATTTTTCCGACAACAAAAGTGCTCAGAATCATTGAACTTAATTTTTCACGACTCGACATAGTGTTGTACGTCACCGCGTTCTTGACATTCGGAATTTCCAACAACATTTGTCGGAAAGTGTTGGAAAAAAAGCCACGGTTTTGATGTCGGCATTGAATGTTGGACTGGAGGATTTTGTCTAGCAAATTATCGTTTGACAAACACGAACATAGTGATGTACTATGAGAGTATAAAGAGGAAGTTATTTTCTCAAGCCCCACCCTTTGGGCCCCTTCTGCCAATTTTGTTAGTAGAAGTAGAAGTTTGCGATTTTCTGATTGTACAAAACAAAAAACGCATTTTAAAATACATTTGGCATACCTACAGTGGGGATCGAAAGTTTGGGCACCCCAGGTAAAAATTTGTATTAATGTGCATAACGAAGCCAAGGAAAGATGGAAACATCTCCAAATTACAGAGTAGACATTCTTATAATATGTCAAAAAAAGGTAGATTTTATTTCCATCATTTACACTTTCAAAATTACCGAAAAAAAAAAATATCATTTGCAAAAGTTTGGGCACCCTGTAGAATGTATAGCATGCACTGCCCCTTTGCAAAGCTGAGACTTGCCAGTGTCATGGATTGTTCTCAATCATCGTCTGGGAAAACCAGGTGATGTAAATCTCAAAGGTTTTAAATGCCCAGACTCATCTGACTTTGCCCCAACAATCAGCACCATGGGTTCTTCTAAGCAGTTGTCTAGAAAACAGCTCTCATAGGGAGCTGCAGTGGCTCAATGCGATTGGCACTGCGCTGACAAGCTGTTCACCTCTGCAGCTAAGGGTTCGGATCCCGGTCTCGGCTGCATGTGAATTGAGTTTGGTGGTCTCAGCCCGGCTCCCGGTGGGTGTGCTATGCGAGGTAAGCCTGCGCTTAGTACGCCCACCCCCCTCCCACAAAAACCACCACACTTACACGCACTCAAAATTGGGTTAACATGCACGCACTCTCAAAAGAGAGGCGAAGGACTAACGGAGCTGGTTGAGTGGGCTAGATCCTCTCACTCCCTCATAGGGGAGTCCCTCTGCCCCGTTAGGCTGCAAAGCAGAGCAGGTAGGGCGGGCTGTGTGGGAGGACCCCCTCACACCCGCCATTGCCACCCGGGGGCATGGAGAAAGATGGCAGATTGCCTCTGGGGGAGGTCTGCCTACTCCCAACTCCTGCAGTCCGGCTCCTCTCTCGAGTACACGCACAAAATACACTTTAAAAAAAATATAGGTTCTGTGGACCGATGAGGTTAAAATATAACTTTTTGGCCGGAATGAGCAAAGGTACGTTTGGAAAAGGGCACAGAATTTAATGAAAAGAACCTCTGTCCATCTGTTAAGCATGGGGGTGGATCAATCATGCTTTGGGGTTGTATTGCAGCCAGTGGGACAGGGAACATTTCACGAGTAGAAGGAAAAATGGATTCAATAAAATGTCAGCAAATTTTGGATGGTAACTTGATGCCATCTGTGAAAAGCTGAAGTTAAAGAGGATGGCTTCTACAAATGGATAATGATCCTAAACACACCTCAAAATCCACGGGGGATTTCATCAAGAGGCGTAAACTGAAGGTTTCGCCATGGCCTTCACAATCTCCTGACATCAACATAATTGAAAATCTATGGATAGACGTTAAAAGAGCAGTGTGTGACAGACAGCCCAGAGATCTGAGGCCGTGTACACACGGCAGAGAACCTCGACGGGCAGAACACATCGTTCCGCCCGTCGAGGTTCTCTCCCGGCCGTCGGATTCGGCGACCCGCCCGTCGGGAATGGCAACCAGCCATTCTTCCAGGCGGGCCGTCGAGGAAATAGAGAGCGTGCTCTCTATTTCGGCTCGACGGGCTTCCCGACGGGAAGCTCGCCGAGACCGTACACACGGCCGAGGTCCTCGCTGGAATGTGCATTCCAGCGAGGTTCTCGCTGATTTTCAGCGAGAACCTCGGCCGTGTGTACGGGGCCTCAAAGAACTGGAAGACTTTTGTAAGGAAGAATGGGCAAAGATACCTCAAACAAGAATTGAAAGACTCTTGGCTGGCTACAAAAAGTGTTTACAAGCTGTGATACTTGCCAAAGGGGGCAGTACAAGATATTAACTCTGCAGGGTGCCCAAACTTTTGCAGACGCCATTTTTTTGTTTTCTGTAATTTTGAAAGTGTAAATGATGGAAATAAAATCTAACTTTTTTTTAAACATATTGTAAGAATGTCTAATCTGTAATTTGATGCCTTTTGGAGATTTTTTCATCTTTCCTTGGCTTCGTTATACACATTAATAAAAATTTTTACCTGGGGGGCCCAAACTTTCGATCCCCACTGTATATGGTAAACGTATCACCGTGTGATCACGTGTCACCAGCAAAGCAGCTTCATTATTGTCCCATTAAAGATGATGCTGTGTCACGAATATTAATTCTAGATTACGAACAGTAGTTTACAAGACCAAACTCTTCCCAGTTGTTACTGGTATGCCGGTTTCGACTTGTGTGATGGAATATTTATACTGACCATCCGAAAATCAGACGTTGAGTTCACATCCGACAAAAATATTATAGCCTGCACATCCAGCTTTTGTCTGATGTAAGAGTCAAATCGTCTGTCGAATGCACCATAGTGTAATGTCATGTGCAGGATGTGCAATGATTTATATAGGCATGGGGCATAATGTCACCCGGTGACCCCACCTCTTATGATGTCCCAGTCCCATCATGCCCCATTAATGTGATGTCATAGGAGGCGGGGTCACCAGGTGACATCACCCGTTACCACGCCCCATGCCTATATAAATCATTACGCATTGTGCACATGCTATTACAGCGGGAGAGAGCGTCATGTCAACATCGGAAGAAGAGAAGAGGGAAGAAGACGATGGGGAAGACTGGGCCACCGCTAGTAGGGGAAGACTGGGCCACCGCTAGTAAAAGAGCTAGAAGATAGCGGAGGAGTCCAGCAGAAGGCAGAAAGCACCAGAGAGTGCGGTAAGAGGCTGGAGAGTCAGAAGAAGACCCCCTGAAGTCGGAAAAAGACCCCCTTATTAAAAAGGGGCTCCCAGATTCCAATAAGACCCCCACTCGCAGACCCCGACAACCAACGGCCAGGGCTGTCAGGAAGAGGCACCCACCCTCATGTTGAGGGCATTTGACCAGGGACGGTTCAGGAGGGGGGCACTCACTCGTCCCCACCGCCTTTCCTGACTGGCCGGGAGGCGTGCTCGGATAAGGGTCCGTATTTTGGGGGACCCCCATGCCATTTTTTCGGCGTAGGGGTTCCCCTTAAATCCATACCAGACCCCCTTGGGGTACGCTCTTGGAGGGGGAACCTATCCAAGTCGAATCATGCAAGACGGCATTCCGACTTTGATCTGACTTCAATGATATTCAATGGGCTGAAGCAGGATCAAAGTCGGACCAAAGTAGTACAGAGAGCATTTTTTTAAAGTCGGTCTGACATGTGTCAGACCAGTTAAGACGGCTCCCATAGGGAAACATTGATTTTCATACGTCATGCGACATGAGTTACCAAAGTCGGAGCGTTTGCTGGACCAGCGTGAACCCGGCCTAAATAAAAAAAATAAAAAAAACAGTTGTGATTAAACACCAAAATAAAGCTGTAATTGTGTTGAAAAAAAAAATGATATGCATGAATGAGTAATTGTCATTTAACATGTGAGAGCCTTGAAAGCTGAAAATAGGTCTGGGCAGGAAGAGGGTATAAGTGCCCTGTATTAAATTGGTTAATGAGATATTTCTCACACATGCCATGGGTATATATGAAACTATAAACTCCAAAAACGTATTCCGTTACTTCTCCCGAGGATTAGGGATGAGCGGAAAACTCCCGGGTTCGGTTCGCACCAGAACGTTTGAACAGACCGCGGGTTCGCACGAATATTTCGAACCCCATTGAAGTCTATGGGAACCCGAACGTTCGAATTCAAAAACGGTCGTTTTAAAGACCAAAATTCAATTAAATGTTGGAAAACGTCCTTCAGAATCCGGGTCTTGCCCCAGGGAACATGTATCAATGGAATTTTTTTTTTTTAAAACGGCCGTTTTTTGCGGAGCAGCCATTTTAATGATGCTTAAAGTGAAAGAAAAAAAAATTCCTTTAAATATCACACCTGCTGGGTGTCTATAGTAGTGGCACGTGTTTAGAAATGTCCCTGCACAACATGAGAGGACTATAAAAAAAAAAAGTAATTAATGCTACCTGCGCAAGTTCTGTGTGGCAACATTATGTCGAATATTTGCTCAGGTGGTATATAACAGCACACGTCCAGTGACACCAACTGCGCTCAGGTGGTATATAACAGCAAACGTACAGTGACACTAACTGCGCTCAGGTGGTATATAACAGCACAGGTGCGGTGACACTAACTGCGCTCAGGTGGTATGTAACAGCACACGTACAGTGACACTAACTGCGCTCAGGTGGTACATAACAGCACAGGTGCGGTGACACTAACTGCGCTCAGGTGGTATATAACAGCACACGTCCAGTGACACTAACTGCGCTCAGGTGGTATATAACAGCACACGTACAGTGACACTAACTGCGCTCAGGTGGTATATAACAGCACACGTCCAGTGACACTAACTGCGCTCAGGTGGTATATAACAGCACAGGTGCGGTGACACCAAATGCGCTCAGGTGGTATATAACAGCACACGTGCGGTGACACCAAATGCGCTAAGGTGGTATGTAACAGCACACGTGCGGTGACACCAAATGCGCTCAGGTGATATGTAACAGCACACGTGCGGTGACACCAAATGCGCTAAGGTGGTATGTAACAGCACACGTGCGGTGACACCAAATGCGCTCAGGTGGTATGTAACAGCACACGTGTGGTGACACCAAATGCGCTAAGGTGGTATGTAACAGCACACGTGCGGTGACCCCAAATGCGCTCAGGTGATATGTAACAGCACACGTGCGGTGACACCAAATGCGCTAAGGTGGTATGTAACTGCACACGTGCGGTGACCCCAAATGCGCTAAGGTGATATGCAACAGCACACGTGCGGTGACACCAAATGCGCTAAGGTGGTATGTAACAGCACACGCACAGTCAGTGCGACTGCGTTTCTGTGCAATTCAATAGGCCACTTGCATTAACAGCAACTGCCTTTCTGTGCAAATAAATAGCACACGTGCAGGAACAGTTAATGCGTCTATGTGCAATTAACTAACACGTGTACACTAACACGTTAGAGCATCAAGCACAATCTCCTGCCTGACAGATACGAATTGCAGAACTAGCTAAGCTATACAGTTTATAAATATATTGACAACTCCTAGGGATGTCAATATATTCTCTACAAACTGTACATTTAACTATACCAACTAGTAGCCTCCCTGATCTATCTATCTATCTATCTATCTATGTGAAAAGACACTGTGGGGTAGATTCCTGTAGATCAGCGGATCTTTTGATCCGCGTGATCTATCTTTTTTACGATCCGCCTGCGCCAGTTTTTGAGGCAAGTGCTGTATTCAGAAAGCACTTGCCTCGTAATTAGCCCGGGCGGATCGTAAATCCCCCGGCGGAATGCAAATTCCGCGGCTAGGGGGAGTTTACTATTTAAATCACGCGCGTCCCCGCGCCGATCGTACTGTGCATGCGCCGCCGGCTAAATTTCCCAGCGTGCATTGCTTTAAATGACGTCGCAAGGACGTCATTGTTTTCGACGTTAACGCAATTAACGTATAGCCGTATTCCCGGACGACTTACGTAAACGACGTAAAAAATTAAAAACTCGACGCGGGAACGACGGCCATACTTAACATAGGATCCGCCGCACTTACCCCGCATATAGCAGGGGTAACGATCCGCCGGAAAAAGCCGAACGCAAAGTCGGCTCTAAGGGAGATCTATGCGGAACCTGATTTGAGGAATCAGCCGCATAGATCCGAGCGTCGGATCTCACAGATCCGACGGTGTATCAGTAGATACACCGTCGGATCTCTATGTGACTCTACCCCTGTGTCTCTATCTCTCTCTCTCTCGCTGTCTGTCTGTCTCACTTCTCTAAGCAAGCCGGAACACACTACACGAGGCCGCCCGGGAGGCAGCCTTTTATAGTGTGGGGCATGTGCTAAAGCCCTGAGCCCTAATTGGCCAAAGCACCCAGGATTTGGCCAATTAGGTCTCTCTGTTTTTTGGGCGCTGTGATTGGCCAAGCATGCAGGGTCATGGTGCATGCTTGGCCAATCATCAGCGCGCAACACCGCAGTGAATTATGGGTCATTCGAATTTGGCGCGAACGACTCGATTTGTTCGTTTTCGACGAACGATCGAACGGCCAATGTTCGATGCGAACGTGTGTTCGCATCGAACACGAAGCTCATCCCTACCGAGGATTAAATTACCACATGTGAAAGACTTTTAGGCAGCCTAGCCACTTACAGGGGGCCAACAATCCAATAACCACCTTTAGGCTTTCAAGGCCCTAAACTGGCAGGACAGTATAAACGCCCCCTAAATGACCCCTTTTTGGACAGTAGACACTATAAAAAAGGTATTTGCTGAGAGGCATGTGAAGAGTTTGGAAGATCTTTTTTTCTGCCACAAGTTTTTGAAAAATGAAAAAACTTTTGTGCACAAAGTAGTCACTTTACCTAAATATTTCTCACACACATGGCAATTCACCCCTAAAATACATTCTGCTGCTTTCACAATCCAGTGAGCCCCTTTAGGCGTTCAAAGGGCGTTAACGTCCACATTTGGAAGATTTTATTTTGGCAGAAGTTTTTGGAAAATTAAAAAAAAAAAATCTTTTACACAAAATTTACAATTTAATGAGATTTCTCACATATGTCATGGGTATACGTGGCATTACACCACAAATCACATTCTGCTGCTTCTCCAGAGTATGAGAATATTCCACGTGTGAGATATTGGGAGCCTAGCCACAGAAAGGCCCAAAATCCAATAGGCATCTCCAGGCTTTCACTTCCTGATTACCTATCACAGTTTTGGAGGCCCTAAAATGCCAGGATAGTACCAACACCCTCCAAATGATTCCTTTGTGGAAAGTAGACACTTCAAGGTATTTGATAAGAGGCATGGGGAGTATTTTGCAGATCTATTTTTTTGTCACACAATTTAAAAAAAAAAAAAAAAAAATTTTGTTTTCTTTTTTTATTTTCCAAAAACTTGAGGCAACAAATGAGATCTGCAAATTCCGCAACATGCTGCTAAGAAAATACCTTGGAGTGTCTACTTTTTTAAGTTGAGTCATTTGGGGTGTGTTTGTACTATCCTGACATTTTAGGGCCTCTGAGACTAACAGGTAGTCTGAAAGTCAAATTTGCAAGTAACGCTCATGTCCATAATGGGAGTGGTAGTGACAAAGCCCCAAACGATCCACAATGGCTCAAAAGTGATATAGTCCAGAAATATATATAGTTCAGAAATATTTAGACAGAATAAAAGGTAGATAAAGCACCTGGACCTGATGGCATACACCCACGGATCCTAAAAAAAGGATTTTTAATAAACAGCTTACCTGTAAAATCCTTTTCTTGAAGTACATCACGGGACACAGAGCGCATAGCCATTACACTTGGGTTATATGGGTACCTTCAGGTGTGGACACTGGTGTAATCAATTTCACAGGAAGTTTCCTCCCTATATAACCCCCTCCCACTGGGAGTGCTTCCGTTTTGTAGCAAGCAATTCCTCCGAGGTTACACAATGTTCCCCAAAAGAGGGGTGGGAGCTCTGTGTCCCGTGATGTACTTCAAGAAAAGGATTTTACAGGTAAGCTGTTTATTAAAAATCCTTTTTTCTTTATCGTACATCACGGGACACAGAGCGCATAGCCATTACACTTGGGATGTCCTAAAGCAATGCTCTATGAAGGGAGGGAGACCGTAAGGCCAAGAATAGCCAAACAAAAACATTGTCAGGAGAAAAAATAGCTCCACCAACAGAAAAACAAGGGGGCGTGAACCGGGCCAGAGGATTCTATACTGCTGCCCGTAGGACCGCCTGCCCAAAAGCTGCGTCCGTACCCTTTGCAACGTCCAACTTATAAAATTTAGTAAACGTATGTACGGAAGACCAGGTTGCCGCCTTGCAAACCTGTGCCATAGAGATCTGATGGTGTGCCGCCCAGGAGGCACTCATGGCCCTCGTAGAATGGGCTTTAACTGATAAGGGAGGTGGAACGCGCTTCAGACCATAGGCCTGAAAAATCAGCTGCTTAATCCACCTAGCCAAGGAAGACTTGGCAGCCGGCTGACCCTTCTTGGGGCCATCCGGAAGAACAAAAAGCACATCTGTTTTCCGAATCTTCTCTGTAGCCTTGAGATAGACCCTCATGGCTCGAACCACGTCCAAAGTATGAAGCCGTCTTTCCTCTCTGGACTGGGGAGTAGGAAAGAAGGATGGTAGGACTAGGTCCTGATTCAAGTGAAAACTGGATATGACCTTAGGAAGGAAAGAAGGTTGAGGCCGCAGAACCACTCTGTCCTTATGCAGAATAAGGTATGGCTCCCTGCATGACAAGGCTGCCAGCTCGGAAACCCTTCTGGCTGAAGCCATAGCCACCAAGAAAACCAACTTTCGGGTTAGTAGCACCAGAGGGATTTCTGTCAGAGGTTCAAACGGCTGCCTTTGTAAAGCTGACAAGACCAGATTTAAATTCCAGGGGCAGAGGGGAGCTCTAATAGGGGGAGTCACATGCAAGACCCCCTGCAAGAAGGTTTTCATAAGCGAATGGGTGGCCAAGGGTCTTTGAAACCATATTGATAAGGCCGACACCTGCCCCTTTAGAGTACTAAGAGCCAACCCTTTGTCAACGCCAACCTGGAGGAATCGCAAGATCCTGTCAATAAAAAACTTTCGAGGATGCCATTTTTGAGACTCGCACCACTCCACATAGGTTCTCCAGACTCTGTAATAAATATTTCTGGAGACCGGTTTCCTAGCCTGAATCAACGTAGATATGACCTGATCTGAGAGGCCTCTGCCCTTAAGAATTAGGGATTCAGCCGCCAAGCCGTCAAATTTAGCTGCTGTGAAGCAGGATGGCAGATTGGGCCCTGAGACAGCAGATCTGGGCGCAGGGGGAGCGCCCACGGCGCCCCGACTGACATCTTCACGATGAGTGCGTACCAAGCCCTCCTGGGCCAGGCTGGGGCCACCAGGATCACAGGCCACCCGGATCCTCCGTAGAAGGCGGGGCATCATCTGCAGTGGAGGGAACGCATACAGAAGAGAAAACTGGTGCCAAGGACAAACCAAGGCATCGGTCCCGTAGGCCGAGGGATCCCTGGCTCGGGATATGAATTTGTCCAACTTTTTGTTGGATCTCGTTGCCATAATGTCCACCTCTGGGACTCTTGGAATACCTGGGGGTGAAGAGACCATTCCTCCGGGAGCAACGACTCAAAAAATCTGCTTGAGAATTGTCTATCCCTGGGATGAACACCGCCGAGATGCAGGGTACATGGGCTTCGGCCCATGAGAAAATCAGGTTTACTTCTCTTTGGGCTGCTGGGCTCTACGTGCCCCCCTGGTGGTTTATGTATGCCACCGCAGTGGCGTTGTCGGACTGTATCCTTACTGGCAGACCCTGAAGGGGGAGAGTCCAGGCGATCAGGGCCAGCCGAGCAGCTCTGATCTCCAAGATATTGATGGGAAGCAGTTTTTCTGCCTCCGACCACTGCCCTTGCTGGGTCTGTTCTTCTAGAACTGCCCCCCAACCTGACAGGCTGGCATCCGTGGATACTATCTTCCACGTGATGGGGCAAAAGGATTTCCCTTTTGATACATTTTGAGAGACCAGCCACCAAGACAGGCTGCGCCGGACCTTCGGGGAGAGCACTAACGGACGATCTAACGCCTGAATGGACTTGTTCCAAGCAGAGAGAATGGCTGCCTGAAGATATCTGGTATGGATCTGGGCGTAGGGCACAGCCTCGAAGGCGGCCACCATCTTCCCCAGCAGTCGCATACATAGGCGAATAGTCGGCCTCTTCTTGCCTAAGATCACTTGAACTGCTTGAGCTATTGATCTGATCTTTGCTTGAGGTAAAATTATCCTCTGGCAGTCTGTATCTAGCCGAAGGCCTAGATATTCCAACTGCTTTGTGGGTTTCAATACCGATTTTTCTAGGTTTACAATCCACCCGAATTCCTCTAGATGCTGAACTGTGCGACCTACTGCCTGATTGAGGTTGGAAGCTGAGCTGTCGATAACCAGAAGATCGTCCAAGTATGCCAAGACTAAAATGCCTTCTGTCCTTAGGACGGCTAGCACCGGGGCTAACACCTTTGTGAATACCCGCGGAGCTGTTGCCAACCCGAAAGGGAGGGCTACGAACTGGTAATGGCGGTGATCTATCATAAAACGAAGAAACCTGTGATGTGCCGGGTAGATCGGCACGTGCAGATACGCATCTTTTATGTCTATAGATGCTAGCAAGTCGTCTTGATGTAGGCTGGCTGCCACCGAACGTATGGACTCCATACAAAAGGTCTGAATGTTTAGAAAGCGATTTAGGCGTTTGAGGTCTAAGATAGGCCTGACGTCGCCATTGGGCTTTGGTGTTATGAAAAGGTTGGAGTAGAATCCCAGACCCCATTCCTGGGTTGGTACTTCTACAATTACCCCTTGGAGCAAGAGACGATCCAATGCTTTTACAAGAGAGGCCCTCTTTAATGGGTCGCTTGGAAGACTTGACCCCTGAAAATGAGGAGGGGGGACTTCCCGAAACTCTATCTTGTAGCCCGTGGTTACCACGGATCTTACCCAAGAGTCGGGAATTCTGGCCTTCCACACTTCGGAGAAAAACCGAAGCCTTCCCCCCACCCAAGAGAGTGGGGGCGCCCCTTCATGAATCTGACTTGAGGACTGGTTTAACCGGCTTGCGAGACCATGGCCTCTTGCCTGTCGTGGCTTGTCCTTGTGGGCGGCTATTAAATGCTAAACGCCCGGGAGGCCGTCGATACTGACGGGAAGTTGAAGGGGCCAAGCCTGCGAAGGCCTGTCGCTTAAATGCGGGCCCACGCGATCTTTTCTTGACAGGCAAGAAAGAACTTTTACCACTTGATATGGTCTGGATATATTTATCTAGGTCTTCACCGAATAGTCTCCCACCATGAAAGGGAAATCCTGCTAAAAGCTTTTTGCAGGGTGCCTCTGCTGACCAGTTTTTTAGCCACAAAAGGCGACGCATATGAACCAACAGCAGAGATAAACGGGACGCCTGTTGAACGGAGTCCTTAATAGCATCTACTGCAAAGCAGAGAGCTCTTGGGAGGTCAGCCAATTCACGAGCTTGCTGAGCCGGTATGTGCCTTAATATCTGTTTAGTCTGATCCTTTAAAGCCTGACAAACGCCAATGGCTGCCACTGCTGGCTGAACCATGGCACCTACTGTGGTAAAAGAAGCCTTCAGTAGGGTCTCCAATTTTTTGTCGACTGGATCTTTAAACACCTGGACATTTTCCACCGGACAGGTCAGGGATTTATTTACGCAGGAAATGGCTGCGTCCACGGTAGGGAGTGCCCATTTCTTTGCAAATTCTTCTTCCATAGGATAGAGAATGGTGAACCTTTTAGGAGGGATAAAAATCCTATCAGGTCGAGCCCAATCCTGAAAAATCACGCTCTCCAGAAGGGGGTGAACCGGGAAAGACGCACCACTCAATGGTGCCTTCAAGGAACCTAAAGAGGATACCGCGGGGGCTAATTGTTCTGACACTGGAAGTTTAAAAGCAGTGCGAACCATATCCGTCAGAGACTGGATCCACAGACTCTCTGCTTGAGAAGCCGAAAAAATTTCATCTATAGTGGAATCTTCAATGTCTGACCCGTCAGGACTCAGGTCCGCTTGATCCCCCTGTGGGTCCAATTCCTCCGAAGAGAGGACCTCTGCATCCCGAACACACCATTCTAGGTGACGGGGATCTAGCCCGTTTGCCACCCGGCAAAGAGCAGGCAATTAAAGCAGTTAACCTTTTCTCTAGCCCACCCAGGGTGGATTCTAGCATTTCTTCCGTAACATAAACGGGAATGGGTTGATTGGGGGCCGCCTCTGCCCCTAGCACCCTCAATGGCTCCTGCACGATGCTGTTCGGTGGTCTATCTGGTGAGGGTGGGACCACTGGAGCCTGGCCCAAATCCTCTGACCCCGTTGGAGACCCCTTTACTTTTTTGGCACCTTTTGCAGCCTTAGCTGGTCCTGATCCCTTGGGAGCCATTGCACAACCTTGAGACACCCCTACAGCCAACACCCAACTGTTGTAGCTAGAAGTGAAACATTAATAAGGACAGGCTATGGTAAAAAAAATTCTAAATTTTCATACGCCTGAGAAGGCGGCAATACCGAGGAAAGTCCTGTGAGTATTGCCACACCAATGCCCGTTAGCTGGAGTCCAAGGTTGCACCGACTCAGATACTGCCAGATCTAAGGCTGAGTCCCTTTAAGAAAAAAATCTTTTTTTTTTTTTTTTTTTTCTGGTCAGTGTGGACTTTTAAGTCCAGACCTGAAGATCCACAAACCACCACTGGGTGTCACTGTTAGCCAGAACTGGCTCAGCTGCGCGCTCTATGTCCTCACTCTCCACTGCTCTCAGGAGGGAATGACCAGCCAGGAAATGCTTTTTTGCTTTATCTGAGACCTGACGCTGCTGGCCCGCCCCCCCCACGCTGAAACCAACATGGAGGAAGCAGAGAGCAGAGGAGAAGCCTGGACCAGCGCTAGTAACACAGACACCTGGTAAGCCACTAATCTTTGTAGTGCACACATAGAGGAAGCTGTCCCCCTAGGCTTCCTAGGAAACAGGAGTTTTGTCAGCACTTCCTCTCTATACACGTGGGGCTGCAGTATCATGCTAACAGGCAAATCTGGGGGGAGTAGCAAAATACATATCTTTAAAAGCATATATATATCTACATGTTATCTGGGTAAACATTAGTACATCCCATCCTGCCTCAAAAGACATAGTGGAGATAGTGGCTGATGCACAAGCATACCATTAGCCAACCCAGAACCCCCAGGGGGATACCTACTGTCGAACCAAGTCCCGCAGGTTCCCTCTTACCTGCTCCACGCCGCAGGGTATTGCAAAATGCAAGAGGCCCAGCCTTCCCCCATCTCCGTGGGTATTGTCTTGGACCTTCAGGGACCGGGGTCCTGTGTTAAGGAACCCACACCCCTGGACCTATATAGCATCCTGGCATCAGTAGCGTTTAGTTCTTGGAAGAGACTAAGGCACTGGAGCCCAGAATCCAGCCCTCCAAGGAGAGGCATTATAGGCAAAAACCCCACTCCAGCAGGGCCCGGGTACCGTACACCTTGGCTTTGAAGCACTTCGGACGGATCCGGCTAGCTATCCTGGGTCCCGAGACCTCCGAGGGACAGCTAGACGTGACCAACACCTAAGACACTGGCGAAAAAACTGAAGCACTCCCAGTGGGAGGGGGTTATATAGGGAGGAAACTTCCTGTGAAATTGATTACACCAGTGTCCACACCTGAAGGTACCCATATAACCCAAGTGTAATGGCTATGCGCTCTGTGTCCCGTGATGTACGATAAAGAAAGAATTAAGCTCTGTTATTTCAAAGCCATTGTATCTAATTTTTAGGGACTCATTAATGACAGGAACAGTACCACTGGATTGGCGCAGAGCCAATGTGGTGCCCATATTTAAAAAGGAAACTATAGACCTGTTTAACTTCTATAGTTGTGAAGATACTGAAGAGATTAATAAAAGACCACATAGACGAGTTCTTTCTGGGAAAAATATATTTTAAGTAACAGACAGCATGGATTCATGAAAGATATGACTGGCATAGCGCACCTCCTTTACGTTAGACCAGCGCAATGTAGAGGCGCAATCACTGTATCCTCGTAGTATTTGCGCAGAAATTTGCGCCGGTGTAACGTAAATTCCGAGGCGTAAGGCGGAGAAATTTAAATTGGGAAGGACGTGGGCGTGTTACATTGAAATGAGCCCTGACCCCATGCAAATGAAGGGCCAGCCGGATCGCGCATGCGCACATGAAGCAGACCATGGTCAGCACCTCTCTGCGCATGCTCACAACTCGGGAACGGCGCAATCAGTGAAATTGGAAGTGGACCCGGGCAACTTAGTGAACTACACAGAGAGCTTAAATAGACAGACACAAACACCCTTCCTTTGCAAAAGTACATCCCTTTGTATCCCTTCCTATACAGCAAGGTGCTTTTGGTTTGTTGTGTGTTCGCGTTTGTTGCGTTGTGTCTTTGTGATATTTGTTGACTGTTTGATCTAGTGTTTTGAAGAATCTATTTTTTGATTCAATGATTTTTTGGCATATGTAATGACAGACTTACTATGCTGAGCAATAAACAGTAGTTCAGACATATAAACTTAAAGTAAGGTATACAGCGGATATAAACACTTGTCTACCCGGTCCCCTGTCGCAGCACCCCACTTGGGAGCATTAGTGCTGCGTGAGAGGGGAGGGGATATACAACGGAAAACCACTGTGTGATATATTCGTGTTTTAGCGGAACCGGTATGCCGGGTAGCAGATAAGAAAACAACAGCAAGAAAAGAAACAAACAGTAAACATTAGCGTGCACAATATAGGTATTGCTCGGTCAAGAAAAAAACTACCAGAGGGGTGTGGGACTGTAGTGACATGCGGTGGTTGCAACCTCTGTCCAGTCGAGCCAAGGCTGCCAGAGTGCTCGTGTTTTGGAGGACTGGCCAACACTGGCTGCTGTTATAGTCTCATAACTAAAGTGGAGTGCCACTATGTCTATGACCTGGGCTATTGAGGGGGCTCGATCCGACTTCTAGTGTCTCGTAATGTTGAGTCTGGCTGCTAAGAGTATGTGTGTGGTAACGTGTCTTACAGGGTAGGGAGTGTCGTCAATGGTCAAGTTAAGTAGTGCCAAAGCAGGTGAAGGGGGTCTTTTGACGTTGGTAATGTTGTAAATTAGCTTGAAGATGTCGATCCAGTAAGGTTGAATGTGGGGGCACTCCCAGAAAATGTGCAGTAGGTCTCCTTTGCTAATTTTACACCTCCAGCAAATGTTGGAAGATTTAGTGGAAAAGGAAGCCAATTTGGCGGGGGTAAGGTACCATCGTAGGTAGATTTTCTGGGTGAGTTCCCAAAGGGTCGAGAATTTGGTGGCCTTATACACTGAATTAAGGGCGCATTTCCACTGTTCCACTGTAAAGATGCATTTGAGGTCAAGTTCCCATTTGAGATGAGGGTTTAGTTTGGAAAAAGTGTTCTTGTCCTGTAGAATATTGTAGAAGTGGGAAATGCCTTTGGTCGTTGAAGTAGGGTCCGTGAGATATGCCCACGTTTTGGGAGGGATACAGTAAAGGGGAAGAGGTATAGTGTTCAGGCAGTGGTGTATTCGTGCATAAGTAAAGTGTTCGGAGCTTGGGAGATCATAGTCAGTTTGTAGCTGAGAGAAGGTTTTGGGCCGGTCGTTCTGTAGTAAGTCATGTAGGTAATGAATCCCTTTAAGGGACCACCTTGTCAGTGGCAAGCCGGGTGATAGGAACTGGAGTGATTCCAGAGGTAGTACAGACGGGGACGCGACAGGATTAGAGTTAGAGTCAAGGAGGGAGATTAGTCTTCCCCACGCTTGGACTGATGCTTTCACAGGTGGAGACAAAGATGGGGGGATAGTAGCACCTAAGGGGGTACTTAGTAACCAATTCTTTAGATCGGGCTTAGTGAGGGAGTGACTTTCCACTTGGCCCCATGATTGATGTTGGAGTGGTCGGAACCAACCGGGTAGTTGGGCTAGAATAGCTGCCGTATGGTAATCTTTGAAGTCTATTGATCCTGATCCCCCTGCATATTTATGTTTAGTAAGTATGAAATGGGCGCACCTAGGTTTTTTCCCGTTCCAAAGATACTTGTTGTACATCGTTTGGAGGGATTTGAAGAACGAGGCAGGTAGTGGGATGGGGAGGGACCTAAAGAAGTACAAAATTTGAGGCAAGCAGATCATCTTAAATGCTGCAAGCCTCCCTGACCAAGAGATTTCATGTTTTGCTAGGGATTGTGTGGTCTTCTGAATGTTTTGTAGCAACGGCAAGAAATTACAAGAATAGAGGTTTTTGAGATTCCTGGGCAATTGAATGCCCAGGTAAGAGATGTTTGTGTGTGCCCTTGTGTATGGGTGTTGGAGTTGTAGAAGATTCCTGGTCGTGGCGTTAATGTTGATGTCTAGTATGAACGATTTTGTTGTATTGATCTTGTAGTACGATACCGAACTGAACCAGTGTAACAGCTTTTGTACTTCCGCCAGGGAGGAAGTTGGATCCGTGAGGATAAGGATGACATCATCCGCGAACAGGCTGATTTTGTGAGACTGCGTGCCAATTTGGAGACCTGAAATTACGGGGTTGGAGCGAACATGTTCCGCCAGGGGTTCCATGAGCATGTTGAAAATAAGTGGGGATAGGGGACACCCCTGTCGCGTGCCATTAGTTATGGGGAAGGGACATGATAACATGCCTTCTGTATATACTTGAGCCGTCGGTGCGGTGTACAGTGCTAAGATGGCATCTAGAATTAGGCCTTTGAAGCCAAATTTTTGGAGAACAGCTTCGAGATATGTCCAGTGAACCCTGTCGAACGCCTTCTCTGCGTCCAGAGAAAGGAGCAGAGAAGGCGTTCCGGTGGATTCCGCGTGGTGGATCAGATTAAGCATTCTCCTGGTGGCGTCTGATGTTTGTCTGCCTTTTGTGAAACCCGCTTGATCTCTGTGTATGAGATCAGGCATGATGTCTATTAGGCGCGAGGCTATAGTTTTGGCATATATTTTTAAGTCGAGATTGAGAAGAGATATCGGGCGAAAATTCTGAGGTGCATTTGGTTCCTTCCCTGGCTTCGGTAAGGTTATGATCAGTGCTTTTAAATATTCATTCGGAAAGGAGGAAGAGGAGGCAGCGTTATTGAACACTTCCGTAAGATATGGGGCTAAGTAGGAGGAGAACTGTTTAAAGTATTCTGCTGTCAAGCCGTCTGGGCCAGGCGCTTTACCACTGGGCAGGGAGTCAATAGATCTACTAATTTCTTGCACAGTGAACGGGGCATTAAGTGCTTCTAATTGTTGTGCGGTCAGGGAGGGGAGGTTAATGTTTTGGAGAAAGTTGTCAATCTCCGTGCGTGTGGGTTGTGGAGTGTTAGGGTCACTTTGTAGATTGTATAGATCACCATAATAGGTGCTGAAAGCATCAGCTATGTCCTGAGGGTTCGATAAGGGAGCGTGTGTATGGGGATGAAAGAGCTGATGGATCTTGGTTTTGGCGCGTCTACCTTTTAGGCGTCTTGCCAAGTTTTTCCCTGCTTTGTTGGAGGTGGAGTAAGACGTCGCTTTAAGTTTCCTCTGTAGGAATTCGTAGGAGTGGAGAAGTAGAGTTTTGAGTTCCTGTCTCAGGGCAGTCAGGAGTTTCAACTGAGACTGTGGGGTTTGTCTTGTGGCGTGTTTCTAATGTCTCTATCTGACTTGTCAATTTGTCTACTCGTTGCGTCCCCTCTCTCTTTAGGCATGAACTCAATTTTATTAACATTCCTCTCACATACGCTTTATGGGTACTCCACACCACCGCAGGGTCAGACACTGAGCCAGCGTTCAATTCGAAGAAGTCAGTGATCAGCTCACTGATCATTGGTGTGTATTTGTCGTTTTGGATCAGGTAATTGTTAGCACGCCAGAGAAACGTGGTTTGTTGTAGATTAGAGTCTTCGATTAATATTGAAATGGGGGCGTGGTCTGACCATGTTGTGGTGTGGATCTTAGACATACATATCTTTTGCAAGATCCATTTATCTGTCAAAAACAAATCAATTCTAGAATACGTGCGGTGCCTGGAGGAGAAAAAGGTAAAGTCTCGTTCAGAGCCGTGGAGACAGCGCCACACATCATAGAGATCGTGATTCGAAATAACATTTTTAAGGGGCGATCTTTGCCTCTTTGCTGCCGAGGTGGAGTCTAGGAGAATGTCCGGAACCAGGTTGAAGTCTCCGCAGAGTACTAGATGGCCTTTTTGGACAGGCTTGGTGGCTGCGAGAACTTTGCGGAGGAATTTCAATTGCTGCGCATTTGGGGCATAAAGATTCACTAGGGTGTATGTAACACGGTTTATGGAGCAAACCAGGATCAGATAGCGACCTTCAGGGTCAGCAATAAGGTTCAGTTGGCAGAAGTCCATTGTGTCTTTGATTGCTATCATGACACCTCTAGATTTGGAGGAGTGAGGGGCATGGAATACGCGGGGGAACTGACGGTTAGAGCATAGGGGTAAGTCCGGTGGTATGAGATGGGTTTCCTGAATACACAGTATGTCACTACGGAGGGTCTTGACGGTCCTCCATAGTGAGTGGCGTTTGGCAGGGTGGTTCAGGCCATTCACATTCAGGGATAGGATCGATAGCGGCATCTTGGTGGTGGCAGTGTATAGTAGATTAACACTTACAGTTATATGGTGCGGGCCAGTCCTGGGGAGGTCTCGGTGGTAGGTTCAGTGTCAGGCATAAGGCAGTCCAGAAGCCCTGGGACGAGTATGACAAAGAGCTGCAAATAGAGCAATACGTTAAATGCAATGTCCGCAAGATGGGAGAAAAAAAAAAAAAAAAAACAAACAGGAAAAACAAACTGAAAATAAAAAATGGAAAGATGGAAAGTATGGAGGGAGCGGTGAACACCACTTTAGCCTCCAACCAGGGGGGTTGAACAGTTATTATCGCAGGAGAGTAAAAAGATCAAGGTTAACAGGTGTCAGGATCCAGGGGAACTTAGGTGACGTTATTTGGCCGCACTTTCCAGGAAAAAGATATCCCTCAGGTGTGGGTTCTGCGAGGAGCCAATACTCTTTTGTCAAGTGGAGCTGCGTTGGGAGGTTCTGTGAGAATTCCCCAATTGTGGAGGAGACGTATGCCTTTGTCGAGATAGTTGATCGTGTGGGATTGGCCATTTCTCACAATGAGGAGGGTGGCTGGGTAGCGCCACTTGTATTGCACTTTGTGATTTTGTAGGCCTTTGGTGACCGGACTCAGCTGCCTGCGTAGCTGGAGGGTGTGCTTAGAGAGGTCTGGGAAGAATTGCACACCGGCAAAGGGGGCTGGCAAAGGTGTTTTGGTCTTGACCCCCGCTAGCAAACGTTCTTTAACATGGTAGAAGTGGATCCTCATTAGGACATCCCTGGGAACTGTGTCTGCTAGATGGGATGGCTTGGCTATTCTGTGAATCCTGTCTATGACCAATTCCTGCATGGGCGTTTCAGGCAGGATAAGGCGCAGCAGGTCGATGGCATAGCGTGGAAGGTCTGCAGACGATATGTTTTCAGATATACCTCTCAGTTTCACGTTATTCCTGCGAGACCTGTCCTCTAAATCAGCCAGCTTGGCGCGCATCCATGCTTCCTCTTCTCAAATGCCATCACAGTAATCAATAACCTGGTTGACTGTGGATGTGCAGTCAGTGAGGCCTTTCTCCACAGTGTCCACTCTAACATCCAGTGCATGTATGTCTGAGGTGATTTTTGTGAACAGTGAGGAGAGGTCAGACATGAGAGAGGTCTGCAGGGACAATAACATGTCCTTCAGGGTTGTGTCTATGACTGGTTGCCCAGATGTGGGGAAGGAGGCCACTGAGGAATGTAGGGCCTGGCTGGATAAGAGAGGGCCTGAAGCCGGGGCCTCGATTTGCGGCCGCAGTGTCAGCTGCGGCGGCGCGTCTAAGCGCATTTTAGCCTTTGCTGGGCTAGCAGGCAGGGGGTCACCTTCCGAACGGTCGGGGAGTCCAGTCAGGGTACCTGAGTCTTGCTGGTCCTCTGGGAAGGCATCCGGGAGGTCCGTGTATGAACCACGTTGTGCGGCCTGGTCGGCGCCATCTTGGGAGGCTCGGTTCCTCTCCGCCGGCTTGTAGGCAAACTCCGTGAGTTTGTGAGGGATGTGTTCCGTGAGCCTCTTCCTCGATGCGCTCATCGTGATCTCCTGAGTTTCCAAGGTGAGAATGGGCTCAGATGGTGTCGTGACGGCGGCTTGAGTCGTGAAGTGTTTCCCCTGGGTGACGAGCTGCAGGCTCAAGCGTCCATGTTCCTCTCCGGCCGGACACGCCCTAAAGAATCTATTTGATAGTGTCTTTTGGTGACTGGTTGTGAGAATTTTTGGTTGATAGATTTTGTTTTGTTGCTTGATTTTCCCTGCTTGTTTTTGTGAGTGATTTTTGGTAAATGTTTGGGAGAGAGTTGTTGTATGAATATGACTGAGGAAGCGCAAGAGCAATTTTACTTTGGGGGAGAAACAAATTATTGCCCGGGCCCTTACCCAATATGGGCATTTCCTGCACGGCCCAGAGAGTGCCAACACCACCCCGGCCAGGAAGAAGGATATTTTGCAGAACATTACCGACCAGGTAAATTCCGAATGGTCCGAAAGAAGCTGGCCAAAATGGCAGCCCATGCCAGGGGCACTGGAGGGGGCCCACCATGCCCTGTTAGGCTGACATCGGAGGAGCGTGTGGTGGCCCAGACCTTTAATAGGCAACAAGTGGAGGGCCTGCCTGGCTATGACTCCAGTCAGAAGCCCGTGATGTCAGGTAAGGTTTTTTTTTCCTATCTGGTGTGTAGCATGTGTGTGGGGGGGGGGGAAGGGAATATGTGGCACGTGTGTGGATCCTCCAACCTGTGAATGTTTTGTGTCATCCACAGATGTGCAGGAGGGTGCTGGGCCATCTGGCCTGACTGCACCATCCCCGGGACACCAGCCTGATGAGGACCCCCAGACAAGGCCGGAGTCCTCGGAGGAGTTTGAGGAGGAGGAGTTTGAGTTGGAGGAGGTGGTCATGTCAGCCAGTGGATTGTTATTTTTGGAGGAGTCTTCCCCTCTGGCTGGCAGCAGCCAGCCCTCCATAAGGGGTAGCCCCTCCCACTCCTCCCCCAACAGGGCTCCCCTCCCAAGGGCCTCCCCTTCTCCCCGTCCACAAGCATCAGCTGAAGGCAGGAAGTCATCCCAGAAGACCAGGGGGTGGCCGAGGTTCTTTCCGCCAATCTCAGAAGGGACCAGGCCCTTCAGACCCACCATCTGGGACAGGTCAGACAGACTTTGGTGCGGATGGAGGAGAGCCTGTCCTCCATAAAGGATACACTTGGGGACCTGGACTGCCACTCCCGGGCTCTTACAAACTGCCTAAACCAACTGCAGACTACTACAGCAGACGTTGGGCAGGATGTGAGGGCCCTCGACCCAGGCTATACAGGCCAATATGGCAACACGAAGTGCTGGCCTGAACAGAATTGCCGTGGCCTTGGAGGGCAGGCCGCCAGGTGGGCAGAGACCAGGGGCTGCTCCTCCTTCCCTGGATTACCCCCCCCATGAGTCTCCCCTGAGGAGCCGGGGCCGTGGCCGTGGGCGTCCCAGGCGTGGGTCACGCCAGCGACATTAATTTGGTTTCCCCCTTTTTTTTGTGCTGGAAATGTTTTGTTTTTTGCTGGACAATTTTTATTTTTTTGGGTTGCGAATGAATTTGGAATGTGGGGGTGACATTCCTGCCGGAAAAGGGGTGTCACCCTCATTTGTGGTGGAGAAGGGTTCCCCAGGACCAGGGAGAAGTGATCCCCAGGTCCGTGTGAATGGTGTATGAATGTACAGTGACATAATTGGAGCCGTGGCGTGGCGTTGCTGCTCACAAGTCCTGCATGGTGGGCTTGTGCTAATCAAATTTGATGAGGATGTGGGGTGTGTGTGCTAGGGACCACAGTGGTGTGCATGCATGCATTCTCATTGTGCCATGATTAATGTGTGTGTTTAACGTGCAAAGATGCCCAATGTGAGCTGTCTCCTGGCTGCTCTTCCCTCAGAAGACGGGGGATCCTCGATTAGGGGGGGATTGTCTGGTTCGGGGGTCAGGTCATCACGTATGTCAATCTGCAGGCCCTTTCTCACTGCGAAGTTGTGCAGCATGCAACATGCACCGATGATCTGGCACACAAAGTTTGGGCAATACAACAGGGTCCCCCTAGACTTATCCAGGCATCGGAAACGTGACTTCAGGAGGCCAAAGGTGCGTTCCACCACTGCACATGTTTGGGCGTGGGCTTCATTGTATCTTTCCTCTCCTGGGGTTTGGGGGTTCCGGATAGGAGCCATGAGATGGGGTCCCAGTGCATATGCAGAGTCACCTGTAAGGGAAAAGACAGGAGGATGTTAGTCATGCATGTGCCCCTTGTGATGTGTGCATCATGGGGGGGGACAGTCATGCCTGCCACCCATGTCACTCACCAACCAGGTGTCCCCATACACGTTCTGTTCGAATTCCATTGGGATTGGGGCTCTGATTGTATATGTAGCTGTCATGGTTGGATCCGGGGTGTTTGGCACGGACGTGCCATATGAGGCCTTGGGCATCGACTATAACCTGTACGTTGATGGAATGCCAATGCTTCCGATTGCGGTATATGTGCTTTGTCTCACGGGGGGGCTGGAGTGCAACACTGTACCCAAATTAAATTGTTGTCCTTTTTTTGCCACAAATGGAGCTTTCTTTTGGTGGTATTTAAACTCACTGTTGGGTTTTTTATTTTTTGTGCTATAAAAGAAAAAAGACTGAAAATTCTGTAAAAAAATGATTTTTTCTTTGTTTCGTTATAAAATTTAGCAAATTTTTCTTCATAAATTTTAGCCAGCACCCAGATCAATTCTGACATTGCTCTCCTACATGTAAAAAGCATCATTTATTTGATAGAAAATTACAATGGTGGTCGTTGCAAATTTTTATCGCGCACGGTATTTGCACAGCGATTTTTCAAACGCGTTTTTTTTTGGAAATAAAATGGTTAAAACATTAAAGTTAGCCCAATGTTTTGCATAATGTGAAAGATGAAGTTATAGACGAGTAAATAGATACCTAACATGTCACCCATTAAAATTGCACACGCTTGTGGAATGGCGCCAAACTTCGCTACTTAAAAATACCCATAGGTGACGCTTTAAATATTTTTACTGGATATATCTTTTTAGTTGGAGAAGACGTCTAGGGCCAAAATTATTGCTCTCGCTTTAACGTTCGCAGCGATACCTCACATGTGTGGTTTGAACACCATTTTCATATGTGGGCGGGACTTATGTGTGTGTTCCCTTCTGTATACAAGCACACATGAACAGGGGCGCTTTAATTTATTTTTTATTTTTTTATTGTTCATTTTACTTTATTTATTTTAGTTTGACACGTTTTTCCCCAAAAATAAATGTTTTGATCACTTTTATTCCTATTACTATATTAATGTAAACATCCCTTGTATTAGGAATATAGCATGACAGGTCCTCTTTACAGTGAGATATGGGGTAAAAAAGACCCCACATCTCACCTCTAGGCTGTGAAGCCTGAAAAAAAAAAACGATCCTGGCTTTGATCGTAGCAGTGAGTCGGAAGAAGCACCGGAGGGCGACGGGAGGGGGGGGGGGGGGGATGTCCCCTTTCGCCTCCCTGCAGAGGTGGATCTGGACAGCTCAGTAGATTGCTTTAGGAAAGGCCTGGATTATTTACTAAATGTACATAATATAACTGGGTACTAACATTTATAGGTAAAGTTGATCTCGGGGGACCAGGAAGGATTTTTTCCCCTGCTGTAGCAAATTGGAGCATGCTTTGCTGGGGTATTTCACCTAACTCTGGATCAACTGTGGGTATAGACTTGGGTATATGGGATTGTATGATTTCTATTTTATTTTTATGGTGGAACTAGATGGACTTGTGTTTTTTTTCAACCTGACTATGTAACTATGTTAACGCCTTTAATCTCACTGGATTTTTGGCCCCGCATGTGGCTAAACTTCCAAAAGTCTCACACATGTGATATCCCCATACTTTTGAGACATAGCAGAATGTGTTTTGGGGTGTATTGCCATGCATACCAATGATATTTGTGAGAAATACATCAGTAAAATTATAACTTTGTGTAAAAAGTTTCTCTTTTACAAAAATGTGGCAAAAAAATAAGATCTTCCATAGTCTCAACATGTGTCATCTTCTAAAGTCTCAGGGCCACTAAAATGCAATAGGTAGTGAGGAAATCCATAAAGTAACGCCCCTTGAAAGCCTGAAGGTGGTCAATGTATTTTGGACCCCTTTACTTGGCTAGGCTCCCAAAAAGTCTAACACATGTGGTATCCCCATACTTTGGCAGAAGTAGAAGAATGTGTTTTGGGCTGCAATTCCACATATACCCATGGCATGTGTGAGCAATATGTCATTAAATGGAAAACTTTTGTGTAAAAATAAAAAATACTTTGTAATTTTTCAAAAATAAAAACTTGTGGCAGAAAATAAAATCTTCCATATACTCAACACACCTCTCCGCAAATACTTTCTAATAAAGGAGTCATTCAGGGGGTGTTTGAACTGTCCTGGCATTTTAGGACCTCTAAAAAACATTACATATATGGCCATCTTTAGGAAGTTTTTGCTACACTAATGTTGGGCATACATGTAATTTTTTTTTTTTAGTTAAAGTGGATGTAAAACGCACACACATCCTTTCTAAACTACTGCCATAGTGATCATCTATAAGGATATACATGCCTCCTGCATGTATCCTTACCTGTCAATGTCTTCCCTCTGTCTGTTGGCAGGGTTTGACAAATTTGCTTGGAATCTAGGCGCCAGCTAAAAAAAGTTAGGAGCCAGAAAACGTGTCCGTCACGACAAGCTTGCGCGCAGAAGCGAACACATACGTGAGTAGCGCCCGCATATGTAAACGGTATTCAAACCACACATTTGAGGTATCACCGCGATCGTTGGAGCGAGAGCAATAATTCTAGCTCTAGCCCTCCTCTGTAACTCAAAACATGCAACCTGTAGAATTTTTTAAACGTCGCCGTCAGGAAAGGTCCCCCCCGCTGGTGATACTGCCTAATATTTGGGCTGCAGTACTGGCTTCCACCAGCGGGGGGGTTCTTGGCAGTATGGAGCATACAGCCCTTCCTGCCTCAGCTGTAACCTGAACTCAATCATCATCTCTATTTATACCCGGCGAGTTCAAGCACAGCTCGCCCTGGTATCGTCATATCTTCCAGACCTGAGCCTGTATCCTGACCCTGTCTTTTGGGTTCTGATTCTGAGCCTTGATCCTGTTCCCTGATTCTGAGTCTTGGTCCTGTTCCGTGATTCTGATCCTTGATCCTGATCCCTGCCTGGACTTTTCCACCCTGTTTCCTGGTTCCTGTCTTCCCTGGATTCTTACCCCGCAGCTTGTCCATCCATACACTCCCTGGTCTGTTCTGTCCCCATCCTCACCCATCTGCTGACCTCCCACTTGTATGACCTCGGCCTGGCTTCGTTTATGAATACGGTATCTCCCTTTGATTGTATATGCCGTTTGCGGTTTATTGCACTGGTTGTCCCCACTTGTTTTGTAAATACACACCTTTTTCACTTCACTACTCACATTGTTGGTCTCCTCTGTGCAGTCACACAGTACTGATCTATTAGCTCTTCTGACAGTATACCAGGGCCATCCCTTGATCAGACGTGACTGCATTGAGGAACCATCCTGGTGTAGTGCATTGCTCTAAACATGGACTACAATGAAATCATCTACTTTTCTCTGCTGGCAGAAGAGGATGAGGGGTATTGTCGCCAGGTTTTGGAGGGTTGGACTAGTGACCAACTGATGGAAACTATCCGATCAGGTCATTCCTGGGTGGATCAGGGTTACATGACTTTTGATGATGTTCAGGCATTAATTTGGTTGTGTGTAAAGCCAGCCCTGTCATTCATTCCTGACGGTAGTGACGATTTTTCTCCCCCCTTCAGTCAGGACCAAGTTGAATCCCTGGTGTGGTTATTAGAGGATGATCCGGCGTCTTTTGATGAGCATTATTCTTCTTGTCCCCAGCAAAAGTTATCTGAGTGTATTAGTTCTGTGCAGTCTCTGATTAGACAAGGTGTGTGTGAACCTGCTTTTGTTCAACCTGTGCTGCAGGCATGGTCAGATCTCCTGATTCCTCCTGCAAAGTTTGTAATAAGGGCGGCAGAAGCATCTCTTCATATTGAGAGTATACCTCTGCCGGTATGCCATCTGGTCCTGGAGATTTATGGAGTGGAGCCTCATACAGGGCGTTCTTCAGCTCTAGCATAGTAATAGGTGAGTTTAGCATTTGTCTATCAGTTTCAGACAACTGTGGGAAGGTATATTTTCGCAAAATGTCAGTCATATCTGATGGACTGTATCTAGCTTTAGAGGAATATAAATCCTCATAAAAGTTTTGGAAATCCTTCAAGATATCGGGCTCTGTAGTATGCAACTCCTCTGTGTTCACTTTTATCGCTGTGATATTTGAGGTTTCCCGCTGCTCCCGTATTTTCCCCTTCCTCAAAATGGCTTTGTTGTCAAAAGTATCTACTCTTCTCTGCTGCCGTTAGTAAAACGGAGTTTTAGAGGGCTTGTGCCTCCCTCCAAGAATCATGCCTTTCTTGAGAGGGGTCTGCAGTCAGGGCTTGTTCCCTAACTTTCAGTTCATCTCGTACCCTTTCTTCCCATTCCCTGGAGCGAGTTTTAATGCCCGAAATCTCTTTGATCAGGCATCCCCTCAAAAATGCTTTAAGTGCATCCCATATTATAGCAGCACTAGCAGAGCCCCTATTAAAGAAGTAGAATTCCTGTATAGCATCCCCTGTTCTATCTGTAGGTGGCAGCAAGGTCAGCCAATATGGGTTCACTTTCCAGGGCATGCGGTCCATTGTCAAATAGACATTAAGCTTTACCCAGAACGGTGAGTGGTCAGACAGTAGACGAGGCTCATAGGCCGAGTCCACTACCCTATGCATTAGCAACTCATTCCCCAGGCCTAAATCAATGCGAGAGAGTCCATGTGTGGCGGAGTAGCATGAATAGCATCTCTCATCTACATGTCTCTCACGCCACACATCATGGAGTCCTAATTCCGAGAGGAGTGAGGCAAAAGCTGTTTTGTTGGCCATCCGCCCCGTTCCTCTAGATGTAAAAGATATTCTGTCCAGGCTTCTATCTAATGTATTGTAACGTCTGGGGAGAGTGCCATAAATTGCGCTAGATTCCTAAGAGGTGCTGCCGTAAACGGTGGAGGGATATATATTGAAGCAAGAATACACATCAACCCATTAATTTTACACAATAAAAAAACATATCTGCCTTCTCTATCTATCTGTTGTTGGAGACACTCAAAAATTACATTAACTGAAATCAGCACACTTACTCCTCTAGAATAGGAGGAGTGTGTTGAGTGGTATTGCACTGGGTATTTTCGGGAATTCAGCAAATACACCAGATCCGGCCGCATGTGTGTTTCCTGCAGGCAAATTACCTGGGGTTTCATTTTCTCAAAGTATTTAAACATCGCCATTCTTTTGACCTTATTCCCTAAGCCCCTAATATTCCATGACAACAGTATTATACCCTTGTTATTCCAAATCGCTATTACCCCTGGTAGTAAACAATTCTATTTAAGCCAAACAATAAAAAAGAAAGATATGTGTTAAGAGTAAATTCTAAGATATATTTCCCATAAATTACAACCTTTCCCTCCATTTCAATGTGATAATATCTTGTGTGCCCCTTCTTCCAGTGTTTATTTGTGTCACAGGACTGTGCTTTAATAGACTTTAATAGTGCTTTAATAAACCTCTGTAGTCTGCATAGCAAGGTTTATGTTTGAACATTATCTCCATACGTTTTTGTGATGTGAGCCCCCCTTCACTCCCTTTCCCCTCCTCCTCCCATCCCCCCCTCTCCCCACCCCACCATCACCCTCCCCCTCCCATTCTCCCTCCCACCCCTCCCTCGCCTTCCTCCCCCTGCCCAGCTGGGCCTACCCTCGGGGCTTTGACCGCATCACTCCACCCACCCCTACTCACTTTCTCGCAATCATTCATCCTGGCGCCCCTAGACTGAGGCTCCCCCCCCCCCCGTTGAAGTGCTATTCGGATACTTTCCTAGTGCTCCCTCACCCTTATTTGACCCTTATCTCCCTTTCGTGTCAAAAAAAAACAAACACCCGAGGCAATCATCCTAATTTCTTATTTCCGAGTTCTTAAATACTATGGCTCTCCCTTATTTTCCTCTAACCACTTTTCTACACTTGTTGGAGAGTCAAACAGTCGTATGCCTTTCGCTGTGGGTACTCATAAACGAGCGGGGTATAGCAGGGCATAAGTCAACTTGTATTGTTGTAGGCTTCGCTTAATAGGTCTAAAAGCCGCTCTTGGTCTTTGGAGGTCTGGCGAAAAGTCCTGATATAGTGATATCTTTGCCCCTTTATAGGCAATTTCTCCTTTTTCTCTAGCTTTTCGCAGCAGCGTTGCTTTGTCACCAAAGTTGAGCATTTTCATAATCATGGGTCTCGGGTACCCACTTTCCTGTCGGGGTTTAGTGGGGACTCGGTGGGCTCTCTCTATACAAAATAAAGGTGAGAATGATGAGGCTCCAAACTCTTCCCTAATCCATCCTTCCAAGAAGGCGACAGGATCAGCTCCCTCGCTTCGCTCTGGCATGCGTATTATTCTAACGTTGCACCTACGATTTCTGTTCTCCAGTTCATCATTTTTTGCAACCTGGGTGTCTATTTGTCTCTTCAATCCCATAACTTCTTGTCTAAGCGGAAGTAGGATATCCTCAGCAGCGCTTACTCTCTCCTCCAAGCTAACAGTTCTTTTCTCTGTCTCTTTCAACCTTCCCCCCATTGAGACTAGCTCTTCTTTTATACTTCTCAACTGTTGATCCATGCCAGTCACCATTTCCTTGCATGCGTTTATGGCCAGCAGTAGGTCTTTCATAGTGGGTTCACATTCATTTCCTGCGGATCTAACCTCCATATTCTCCTCGTCTAAGATAGGGGGGTTTAATAAACTTGTTCTGTTTGTTGCAGTACTGGGTTTTTCGGCTCCTTTACTATTCCCCTTTTTAGGGTTTGTAGCCACTGTCGGAACTGCCTGTGCTGCCTGCGCTAGTGCTTGGATATTACCTTGGCTTTTCCTTGTCCCCAGTGACCCCACTTGGGGTCAGTTGCTGAAATTTTATGGGGGATAGAGTGGTTCGAGCAAATCGCTCAAGTTTTGCAGCCGCTGCTTTTGCCTGATTTGCTTGGTTTTTCGCCGCCCGTGTTACCAGGGCCCCCTCCTGGGGCACCTGGTGCTGTAATATCTGTTGCTCTGCACCTTGTCTCTTGGACATAATAAATAGAAGGAGAGAGAAGAGACAAGAGTATGCAAAAAAAAAAAAAAAGAGAAAGGGGGACAGGTCTCTGTTCAAATAAGGCTTTCTCCTTCCCGAGTTCCAGTTGGAGCTTAGGTCTCTAGGCAATGTTTATCTCTTTTTTTTCCCTTCCCCTTCTCCCTCCTTTTCTTCTTGGCTCCTTTTGAAAATCTCCCGTTCAAAAGACCTCCAGTGGCTACCCTACCGAGGCGTAAGTGTCACTGCTTCTAATTCTCTTTGTCGCTGCTAATGAACCGCTAATATACTGCATATACCCCAAAGACCGGACTCCCCATCAGTCTCTCACACTGCGTTCTGGGGGTGGCTTTATATCGTATTGTCCATTATATCTTGCAGCAAATAGCTTTCACTTTTCATCGATGCAGAAAAGTAGAGAAAAAAAAAAAAGGACCGGTAACTTAACAGATATTGTCTTAGTCTTTAGTTCTTAGTCCTTGACCCCCATATAATCAGGCTGTCTTCTGTCTCTAATTTTATTTATTAGCCACAATCAAGAATCAGGGAACTTTACATACCATGCATCGGCTCACTTCTCCAGTCCTGTCCCATGGTGCAGAGAGAGACGTAGTACCAAGAAGCGCTCTCTCGCTTCTCACCTCTCACTGTTGTGTGTACCAGTGTGTACGAACTCTCGCGGGAACTCACGGGATCTTGAGCGGCTCTATAATACTAGGGGACTCCGTGTACCCCGCTCTCGGTCCTCCGATCCTCCAATCAGCTCTCTCGAGTCTCAGGCCAGCGTGTGGCAGTGAATGAGGGGGAGACTCTCTCCGCAACCATTCGACTTTCCGCTCTCCGCCACACGTTCCTCCTCACTCCAGACGGTCAGAGACAACAGCAGCCGCAGCAGCACAACCCATGGTGCTCCAGGTGAGAGCTGCACGGAGGTCACGTACAAAGATTAAGCTGCTTCAGATAGTCCCAGTCATAAACATGAAGGAGACAGTGTAAAAGACAGTGTAAAAGCAAGGCTGTACTGTGCCATTAGCGTCTAGGGCGGGTAAGAGTTCAAACTCAAGTCCGATTCCAGGGGGACTATTCCGGCATAATTTCAGGCAGGTAGGGGGTGGAGGTGGAGGCACTCACACACTCACACCAGCGCTCTCACTCCCTCCTGCATCCGGCCACGCCCCCGCCTGCCACACCAGGAGGTAACTGTAACAGGTACCCTACCCGAGAGCATGCAGGAAGCTACAATTATAATTATATTAAAGCCGGGAAAAGATAAACTGTCACTGGATTCCTACCACCCAATATCTTTGTTAAATGTAGATGTCAAGTTACTGGCCAAAATATTGGCTTCGAGACTATCACGGGTGATAGGAAAGCTGATTCATAGAGATCAATCGGGCTTTATACCATCTCGCTCCACGGCGGATAATATTCGTCGACTTTATCTGAACCTACAGATGCCAGTAGACAAAACCTGGGGGGGAGGGCCATTCTATCTCTCGACGCTGCTAAAGCGTTCGACAGTGTGGAGTGGCCCTACCTCCTGGAGGTCCTGGCAAGATTCGGAATAGGAGACAGGTTCATAGAATGGGTGAGGGTGTTGTATTCCGAACCTAGAGCCAGACTCCGTATTAATAATAAACTCTCTTCTATGTTTAAGCTTTATAGAGGCACCCGACAGGGGTGCCCATTGTCTCCATTGTTGTTTGCACTGGCGGTGGAGCCTTTGGCCATCTCTATTCGTGATTCCACAGAGGTGGTGGGATTTCGTAGGGGCCAAAGGCAAGATAAGATATCACTATATGCAGATGATGCGCAAATCTACCTGGGAGATTCTCATGCATCGCTGCATGCAGTGATGCAGATTATTGGGAAGTTTGGACGCTTCTCAGGATTCGCCATTAATTGGTCAAAATCAATCTTGATGCCTATAGACAAAAAGGAGGTTACACTACCATTAGGAGCAGAACAGATAGTTATAAGTAATGGGTTCAGATATTTAGGGGTAATGGTATCTTCAGATCCAGCGGAGTATCTTCAGCTAAATTTGGGTCCATTATTGGTTAAACAGAAGGAGAAATGTAAAAGCTGGTGCAAACTTCCACTATCGGTGGTGAGACAGGCAAACTTAATTAAAATGATATGGGCACCACAGCTCTTGTATGTCTTCCACAATTCCCCTATGTGGATTACGAATAAATGGTTCAAACAAATAGAAACATTGATGAGAAGTCTGATATGGAAGAAGAAAGCAGCCAGGATTAGCTTAGCCACCCTTCAGTACAGGAAAGCTAGGGGAGGCCTTGCGGTCAGGCATTCCTAAAACCTATTTTATAGTTGCTCAGACCCAACATTTAGCGGGATGGGGACGGGAAAAAAACGAGGACCCTGTCTATAATTTGATAACTATTTCTGCCCCGCCATTAGTGGCAGCATCCCATCTGGAAATGGACCTCCCCAGTATGCCAGGTGCGTCCCCGACAGGTACCTTGCTTAAAAGGGTATGGGGGGAGGTTAGGAAAACCCTGGGAATAAGGGGTCCACTGCCCTTTACCCCAATATGGCATAATCCCAGATACTCGGGAATACAGGAACTAAGCGGTTTTGCCGCATGGAAGGAGAAAGGGATATATTTATTCGAGCAGCTGTACGAAGGGGAGGTATTGAAATCATATGAACAGTTGTGCAGGGAATTCCTGTTAAACCCAAAGGGATTCTATCAATACCTCCAACTCCGACACACGCTACAGGAACAAAGAAAAACACAATCTTTAACAACATCAGCACCCCTCCTAATTAAGGCAGTATTTGGAACAGAGAGATGGAAGGGATTAATATCTAAAATATATAGCGTATTACTATCCAGAGTGCAGGATTACACATCATTATTTATTCTACATCGTGCATACAGAACACCAGAGCAGATGCACAGATGGGGAGTAAGAGACTCCCCGATGTGCCCGAAATGCAAAATACATCGGGGAGACTTTATACATCTGATCTGGAGATGTCCAAAATTATATCGATACTGGGAGGAAATCTCCCAGCACATAAGCAGACTCGCAGGGACACTAATCCCTCTGGCCCCCCTGGTATATATACTGCGGGCCATAGAGGTGGAAACATTATCAAAAGGAATCTATGAAATGCTAACAAGAGTGTTATACTTAGCGAGAAAACGTATAGCTCGACACTGGATGGCACCAGAAGCCCCCACGGGAAGACCGTGGATCACACTAGTGAATTCTCTACTTTTTAGAGAAAAACTAGTATATAGCCGTAGGGGAGACATTGGGAAGTTTGCCCAGATATGGCAAATATGGCTGAGGGACGATAGACTCTCGCCCCCACAGACGTTAAGGGACAGATTACGAAGATAAACATAAGGAATAGCGAGGAGTAGGAAATTTAATGAGAATTAAATATAAAGGACCTCAATCAGGTGGTGTGGGAAGGGAAGGGAGGGTGGGAGGGTAACAACACGTACTAAATTATGCACAAAAGAGAGCTAGACAAGATAAGGGAGCTAGTATAGGTACTTGAGCTTTACACATTTAATATGTATTGTATTATTGTATTATGTATTTGAATATGTGCACAAAATGTATGATAGCTGTAAAATTGAATAATAAAAAAAAAAAAAAAAAAAAAGAAATGATTTAAAAAAACCTATAACGTTTTAACTACTTAAAAAAAAAAAAAGAAGATCTCCCGATTCCAGCCAAGCCACTCCGTTCCAGCCCTGCTATTAACCACCTGCCTTCCCAAGTATCCATCTGTCCATCACCAATGGCAACCCCAGCCCAGATAATTCCGCATCCTACCAAATATTACTACCCAGTTTCTACTAATTGTACCTACCCTGCCTTTAATCCACCTGTAACAACTTCACAAAACCCATCTCCAGTCACTGTTCATGTGTCCCTGCCACATTCCAACCCTTTCTCCTTTTTTACAATCTTTCCCTTTTTTATTAGAGAAAAAATAAAAAAAATAAAAAATAAATCAGAGTACAAATTACAGCCAGGGTACCTAAGTACCACACAATAACACATAGTCAAAACATATCAAATACATACTCTGAAAGTAAGCAACTTTTATATCTTATAACAAAGAAAAGCACAGGGAAACATCACTTATCTAGGATATTACCCTCTACTAACTAATACTAAAAGGAGAGACGAAAAGGAAAAAAAAAAAAAAAAAAAAAAAAAAAAAAAGGAGAGAAAAAAAAAGAAAAAAGAGAAAGAGAGGGAAAGGGGGGCCAAAGACACCGTAGTGCAACGAACTATCTAACGTCTTCTACCTACCACGAAGAGTGGAGAGGAAATGATCAGAGTCAGGACCACAATCTCATGCCGTATAAAATTGTAACTATTGATTAGAATACCTGAACGTCACCCAGGGTAACCATGTCTGATTGAATTTTTCTGACGATTCCCTGGCAATTGCTACAGTTTCCTCCATTTGATGAATATTCTCTATGGAGCTAAACCATTCCGATATGGAAGGGATATGTTTCGATTTCCAGTGCCTGGGAATCAAAACTTTTGCTGCGTTCAATAGATGTCTAGTCAATGATTTTTTATAATGTTGCATAGAGCAGTCGGCAATGTGGAGTAAGCAACATGCAGGCGTAAGAGAGATTGTGGTATCCGTAATGGCCCTGATCATTTCACACACCCTATCCCAGAAAGGTCTCAGACACGAACACTCCCACCAAATATGAAAAATGGTACCCGGGTCTTGCTCACATCTCCAGCAAGAATCCGATGTCAGCGGGTACCACTTTTTTATTTTGTCCGGAGTAGCATACCATTGTGTCAAAAGTTTATACGACATTTCCTGCAATCTCGTGCCAATCGCACACTTATGGGCAAAAATGCAGGCACCTTTCCATTGCTTATCAGTAAAGTTTGTTTTAAGCGCATTTTCCCATTGTACTCGTATTCCGGAAGCTAACCCCCCCCCTATCTAGTTGAAGCCAGGAATACATGAGAGAAGTCGATCTCGGAACCAGAGCTCCAGCCAAGCAAATTTGTTCAAAGAGAGTTATCGGTCTAAGAAATTGTTTTTTAGTCTTGGAAACCTGTGTATAGTTATGCAGCTGGCGGTAAGTCCAGAATGAGAGAGAGCTCTGAGAATTTATCTCCTTTTTAAGGGAATCAAAAGATTTTAAGGTGTTAGCCTCAAAACAATGTATCATTAAGAGGGGCATCGATTGATCGGTTGATGCCAAAAGATGCAAGTCCATCCCCGGCATGAAATCAGGATTACGTGTAATAGGGGTAAGTGGACCGGGACATGAGGACAATTTATGATATTTCAACATCCTATGAAACACTCTAAGCGTAGACCCCACCAAGGGATGCTGCTGCAAACTCTGCGGGAGTTTCCCCCAAGGAATCCAAGGTAGGAATCTAAGATGTAGTGTGGAAAATGTTTCCTCTAATGTAACCCAATCCTTCTGCTCCCTATGACAGTTCCAGTCCACAATTCTAGCTAGATGCATCGCGGAGTAATAGAGTTTGAAATCCGGCAGACCTATACCCCCCTCATCCTTAAATTTTGAGAGCGTATCCAGCTTTATCCGAGGTTTTTGCCCCTTCCAAATAAAAGTACGTACAATAGCCTGAAGTCTTTTAAAAAAAAGACCTGGAAGTGGAATAGGTAAAGTATGAAAATAATATAAGATTCTGGGTAAGATTACCATCTTCAATAAGGCAGCTCTGCCAAACCAGGAGAAAGGTCTAGAGGTCCAACCTTTAAGATCTACTTGAATTTTTTTTAACAAGGGGGGGAAATTAATGTTATAGATATCTCCAAAGTTAGCCGCCAGTTTAATTCCTAGATAGGTAATAGATGACGTTACCCACTTAAACGAGCTGGAAGAGCGAGCACTCTCTAAGGAATCGGGTGACAGTGTAAGATTAAGGGCTTCTGATTTAGAATCATTAATTTTCATATTGGAAATATAGCTGAAAATATTAAAGGCTTTAGAAAGGTTCGGAATTGAGTCATCAGGCCGTCCCTTTCTCCTTTTATACATCCCTCCTGTTAACAGGCCTGCAGTGACTAAATCTAAAAAGAAGCGGAAGTACTTCCCGACCCACACCATTGTGCCAGCTGCCCAGCCTGTTCCGGTGCCAGCTGTTCAGCCTGTTCCTGGGCCAGCTGCCCAGCCTGTTCCTGGGCCAGCTGCCCAGCCTGTTCCTGGGCCAGCTGCCCAGCATGTGCTAGCTGCTCTGCCTGTGCCAGTGCCAGTTGCTCTGTCTGTTCCGGTGTCAACTATCCTGCCTGTTCCAGTGCCAGTTGACCAGCCTGTCAATCCCATGCCAGTTACCCAGCCTGTTCCAGCTGCTCTACCTGTTCTGGTGCCAGCTGCTCAGCCTGTTCCAGTGCCAGTTACCCAGCCTGTTGTGCCAACTGCCCAGCCTGTTGTTCCAGGGCCAGCCGCCCAGCTTGTTCCAATGCCAGCCGCCCAGCTTGTTCCAGTGCCAGCCGCCCAGCTTGTTCCAGTGCCAGCGGCCCAGCCTGTTGTTCCAGTGCCAGCGGCCCAGCCTGTTGTTCCAGTGCCAGCCGCCCAGCCTGTTGTTCCAGTGCCAGCCGCCCAGCCTGTTTCAGTGCCAGCGGCTCAGCCTGTTTCAGTGCCAGCGGCCCAGCCTGTTTCAGTGCCAGTGGTCCAGCCTGTTGTGCCAGTGGTCCAGCCTGTTGTGCCAGTGGTCCAGCCTGACGTGCCAGTTACCCCGCCTGACATTTCAGTGCCAGCTCCCCCGCCTGATGTTTCGGTGCCAGTTACCCCACCTGTCGTCGCAGTGCCAACCGCCCAACTTTTTGAGCCACTGTCTGCTGCCCAGCCGGAGGTGTTCCCGTCTGCTGCCCAGCTCGACGACCCGGAGCCTCTGCCCACTGTCCAGCTCCACGACCCGGAGCCTCTGCCTGCTGCCCATCTCGATGACCCAGAGCCTGCTGCCCAGCTCAATGACCCAGAGTCTCTGCCCGCTGCCCAGCTCGACGACCCGGAGCCTCTGCCCGCTGCCCAGCTCGACGACCCGGAGCCTCTGCCCGCTGCCCAGCTCGACGACCCGGAGCCTCTGCCCGCTGCCCAGCTCGACGACCCGGAGCCTCTGCCCGCTGCCCAGCTCGACGACCCGGAGCCTCTGCCCGCTGCCCAGCTCGACGACCCGGAGCCTCTGCCTGCTGCCCAGCTCGACGACCCGGAGCCTCTGCCCGCTGCCCAGTTAGATGACCCGGAGCCTGCTGTCCAGCTCGACGACCCGGAGTCTGCTGCCCAGCTTGATTTGCCCCGTCTGCTTCCCAGCTTGATGTGTCTACTACCCAGCTTGATGTACTTTTTGCCCAGCCTGGGATGTCTGTAACCGCTGCCCAGCTCGAGCTGCACTTTGCCCAGTTTAAAGTCATGGACCTTCCTCCGGCCCAACCTGATGTGACTTTATCCGCTGCCCGGCTTGACACCATGGGCTTTCCCCAGCAACAGCTAGTTGGAGCGTCCGGAGGCCGCTCCTTTGAGGAGGGGTACTGTCAGGAAAGGTCCCCCCCGCTGGTGATACTGCCTGATATTTGGGCTGCAGTACTGGCGTCTACCAGCGGGGGTTTCTTGGCAGTATGGAGCATACAGCCCTTCCTGCACTCAGCTGTAACCTGAACTCAATCATCATTTCTATTTATACCCGGCGAGTTCAAGCAGAGCTCGCCCTGGTATCGTCATTTCTTCCAGACCTGAGCCTGTATCCTGACCCTGTCTTTTGGATCCTGAACCTTGATCCTGTTCCGTGATTCTGATCCTTGATCCTGATCCCTGCCTGGACTTTTCTGCCCTGTTTCCTGGTTCCTGTCTTCCCTGGATTCTTACCCCGCAGCTTGTCCATCCATCCGCTCCCTGCTCTGTTCTGTCCCCATCCTCACCCATCTGCTGACATCCCACGTGTATGACCTCGGCCTGGCTTGTTTTATGAATATGGTATCTCCCTTTGATTGTATATGCTGTTTGCTGTTTATTGCACTGGTTGTCCCCACTTGTTTTGTAAATAAACACCTTTTTACTTCACTACTCACATTGTTGGTCTCCTCTGTGCAGTCACACAGTACTGATCTATTAGCTCTCCTGACAGTCGCCTATGGAGATTTTAAAGGGTAAAAGTTTGTCGGCCTTTCAAGAGCGGACACAATTTTGAAGCGTGACATGTTGGGTATCATTTTACTCGGCGTAACATTATCTTTCACAATATAAAAAAAAAAATAATTGGGACAACTTTACTGTTGTCTTATTTTTTAATTAAAAAAAGTGGGAAGATTAATTAGAGGGAAGGAGATGGCAGTGAAAATGTACACATTAGTACTGCTGTTTTAATTGTAATGCCAACGGCCACCACCGGATGGCGCAGGTCACAGAAGAAAGCTTGGCACTTCACAAGGCCCCAAAGCCGCGGCCTCAATTACCGGCAGTCGCGGGCCCGCCCCAATCGCGCAGCGGAGGAGGTGGGGGCACACTGTGCCTCCATGCGCCCTCTCCTCCCCTGGCGCGATCAGCAGGCCCACGACGGCCGGTAATTGAGGCCGTGGCTTTGCGGCCTTTAATTTCTGGCGAGTGCCAGGTTAAAAAAAAATTGTCGCAATTTTGTCGAGCCCTATGTTATGGTACCCGAAAAACTGCAGATTCTGTGGGTGGGTCTGTTGTCCGAAGCTTGGTGGGTGGAGTCATGATGTCAGACTCCCCGCCCACTTCTACACTTCTCTTGTCAACATGCATTTTCTCCTGTGTATTTCTTACACTGAACTTCTGCTATGATCACCAACATCCAGTCAAAACCCAGAAAAGTCACCACGTCTTCAGAATGCCCAATCATGCTGAGGTGTGGAGCAATCCTGGGATAGCTGGAGAAGAAATGAGGAGGGAATCTGAAGTAAACAGAATGTCTCGCTCAGGCTCCTGCATGAGATATGTAAATCACTCACAGCAAGATAAAGAAACAGACTCCTATTTGTTGTTATCTCACTGAAAAAATAAAATAAAATAAGAGGACTGTTTAGAGCTGGATTAACTCTTTGTGGCAAGACTGTGCACAGATGATATGAAATTCTATACTGTACAAGCCTTAATTTAAAAAAAAAGGAGGAAGAACCAACCAGATTCTGTGTCTTCTTTTTTACAAACAAGACACAGGGCTGTGACTACAGCCAATTAGAAGGTTCACAGCCAAAATCATTGGCTGAAACCTATTGACAAACTTTTATGCTGTAACCAATTACAGCAAAATTCAGCAGGGGCACGCATGCACACCCGAGAATCTGGAGTTTCACCACAATGTGTCTATACGTCATGGTGCCTGGCTGTAAAGCCTGCTTGCAGTAAATATACTGTCAGCAGGAGGCAAGTGGTTAAGAAAACTAATTTTCTTATCCTGAGGGCTGCTATCCAAGACCGTGTAATGCATCATTAACAACACATAGGTGGCAGCACCACTCCCTTCACAGTGCACATCAGTGGCTGTAGTATAACGTAGCTGATGGTTACTGATCTTGGGGTGCCTTAACATGGAAGCAAAGCATTCTATAACCTTTGAGATGGATTGTGTTGGAGAGCCTGCAGTATTCCTGCCAAGGTCGGGCCAGCATGAATATTTGATCAGTTTATCTAAAAGATGCCCTGCCTGTCTATATATGCAGAAAATCATTTGAGATCTCCAAATCTGTTACCAAAGTTCTTTGCGTTTCAAATATTTTATGGATTTTTTTTATTTTAATTAAGAGACCTTTAAGCCTAGGTTCACACTTGTGTGGTGCAATTAGAGGGAGATTTTTAGTGCAATTTCAAGGATATTGTCCATTGCAACTTCATGTGAGTTCAGGTGCGATTCCAATGTGATTTGGACACAGCTGCTCTCTGTTTGGAAATCAACAACAAAAAAAAAAAAACACTATTGCCTGCTAGATATCACATAGTCTTTGAACATTTGCATTAGTGTGAACCAGGGCTAAGACCTGATGTCTGAGAGGACATTTGCCCATCTCGGCTGTATATAATGAAAGGCAGTGCAATGGAACAGCCTTACCTCTCTTGAGAGCTGCTCAAACATGGAAGCCTCAGGACCTTCACCAAACATATTTGGCATTGGATGGTTTTCTAACCTGTGTATTTATGAACATGAAACAGAAAACGTAAAGAAGGAAACAGTAAGCATTTAAAACAATGTTATGGCATTACTATGAACTCCATGCAAACAGATGACATTCATATCAAAGGTAACTGTTCCACCTACCAAAGGGTTTGCATGTATGTCCATCCAGTCCTTAATTTTACACAGCACATCTAAATGGATAAAACTAGTTTCTCTTTTACCTTTTAAAAAACAGTGCTCCAATTTCCACACCCACAGCCTGCTAATTGGACAGATAATTACTGAAAAGACCATCCCTAATTCATCTATCAGCACTGTCCTTGTTAGCATCTTTGTATGCAGCACACGTGACTTGTTAGTCCTGCCCCTCCTCCCCTCAGTCTTAAAGTTGTTTTACATGGGATTACGGTTATCAAATCTTACACTAGTTACAAATAAAAAAAAATGATTTATGAATACATAGCTGTATCAATTGCCTAAGGTTCCGTTTCAAACATACCCAAAACATATATAACTCACACACAATCAAGGTTAGAGATGGGCTGAACACCTATGTTTGGCCAGAACCAGAACTCCTGAACAGAGAAAAAGTTCTGACCCCAACGAAAAACATTATTAAAGTCTATAGGACCTGAACTTGAAAAGTCCCCAAATTGAAGGCTTATTTGCAACTAATTGGCCATAAAAAGGATATGGGGGTCTGGGTACTGCCCTGCATTTATCAATGCAGTTTTTTTCATTTTTTTTAAGATAGTTTTTGCAGGAGCAGTGATTTTAGGCCTGGTATGGATTTTAAGGGGAACCCCATGCCCAATATAAATAAAATGGTGTGGGGTCCCTCCAAAATCCACACCAGACCTTTATAACAAGCACGTAGCCAGGCAGGCCAGGAGTGGGGGGGGGTTCACTTTTGTATTGCCGGCAATGTTTTTTTTTTTTTTTATTCAGCTGAAAGCGGGGAAGCCCATTGACAGCTGAGGACTCATCAGTTCTTAAAGCGGAGTTCCACCCAAAAATGGAACTTCCGCTTAATCCACTCCTCGCCCTCTTACATGCCACATTTGACATGTACTTTTTTTAGAGGGGGGAGTGGGGGCTTCAGGAGGAGTGGGACTTCCTGTCCCACTTCCTCCTTCAGCCGAGGGGCTGGTAAGGCGATTAGCTTAATCGCCTTACTCCTGCCCCTCCCTGTAGGCAATCGCCTGCGCAGTGGGTGCCCGGCCGTGAAGCCGAAAGCTGTCACGGCCGGGTGCCCACACTTGGAATGAAGACGCTGGACTGAGAGGGGGGGAGCGGAGCGGAGCCCCGGCTGGCGCGTCACTGGAACCGTGGAGAAGGTAAGTGTCTGTTTATTAAAAGCCAGCAGCTACACTTTTTGTAGCTGCTGACTTTTAATAAACATAAAAAAGGCTGGAACACCCCTTAAAGGATCACTCCTCAATAACCAGTTATTCACTGCACCCTGATTGGACAAAGCTTTGACCAATTAGGGCTTAGAGTGCACTGTGCAGTGCATTGCAGGGTGTTCTGGGGGGCGAACACCCGCCAAAGGCACTGCAAATTCGAGTGCCGAACAGGTGATGTACTGCTGAACATTTGCTCGGCCTAAACCGTTTGCCCAACTTTAATCAAGGAGTATTTATGTTTGACAATAGCTGACAAACAGGGTATTTGCCTTTTTGTAAAATAACCCTTTCACAGAAAAAAAATGTAAATCTAAAATAGCCAGTACGTGCTAAAATTAGAAATGCTGAAAATAAATTGTATAAATACAAGAACATCTATAAATATTTATAGGCCATTTTTTTGTGATACAGTACTGCCTCGCACAATTGTGCGGTAACCAAACAAAACATACTAGTTTTTTTCACACAAATAGAGCTTTCTTTTGGTGGTATTCATCTCTGCGGACTGCTACGGAGTTGATTTTTTTAATAATGGGCCTATACCTTCTCCTCCAAGAGTCAAATGCAAGGCAAAAGACTGACGACTCTGTGGAAGACCCCAAAGGCCAAAACGAGGCGTACCTACCTACCAAGCCTTTGCTTGCCAACGATGGAGCAACCACCTCAGACTCAGATTCAAAATTTTACCAACGGTGGCTTTATCTATATGCGACCCCAGTTCCCTTTCCCATTTAATTATGAATGGTAGGATCTCCGGACACTCCTCTGCCAGCAACATTTTGTAAATTCAAGATATATTACTGTAACGGCATGGACATTAATAAGGGACATTAATAATAATTCATGTCTGCAGGATGTCTTCAAATATCAAAAGCTGTTAGCTATGCAATCTGGGCACACATGCTTTTGAAAGGTGTTAATTCAGGTCTACAAGACCAGAGTGAGTCATACCTTTGTATAATTATGCTATTGAAATATCTTAAGGTGTTGGCTATTCACTGTAAAGACATTCCGTTGAAGGTGTGGATTGCACCCACTCTCACAAGACTCTGCCATTGTGTGATAAAGCTGTATAGATAACTTATTCAACTAGATGTCTGTGTTATTATTCAAGGTTAATTGAACCCTATTGAAGATACGGTGCCGACCGGTCTACATGGTTAGCTTACCTGAATGCCTTTTAGAGTGTGATTGAAGCCCCCCATGGTGTGAAGGGTGGTGGAGATTGCATTGTCCTGTGATTAACTGCATTATGCTTGAGACTGTATAAGAAGCTGAGAAAATACTAATAAATTGTCATATCTTTGGAAGAACGGAGCTCTGTCTCATCTTATTCTGGGAAAGGATATGGATCATGTATGCAATATTGTCGGAGTGTGTCAGATAAGCTTGTCGTGGTTGGATGGAAAGTCGTAAGCGGTGGTGACCGTTACAATTACCTCTTATGTTTTCTGCAATACAAAGCCACTCTAACGGTATTAAATCTCAGATCATATTGGCTGGGTAATTGCTCAACAAAGTGCCTCAATTAGAGATACCGCCATTCATTTATCAGTCTAAATGTTGGTTTGTGTTTCAAACTTGTGAAATGGTAGCATTTTACCTCTACTAAATATATCTCTTAATTGTGCATTCTCGATTTTTATCCAATTTAATTCTACTACTCTGGATATTACCATGGCCTCATAAGATTATTTAACGTCTGGTACTGCTAACCCGCCTTGATTTTTCCCTTGTTTAAGTTTGGCTATTGAAATGCTTGGTTTCTCATTTCACCAAATAAATCTCCTTAGAATGCTTGTTAATGGGCTGAAATAGGATTGTGACAGTGCCATGGGTAACATTTGGAACTTATATACAACCTTTGGCAACAATACCATCTTCACAGTACTAATCCTCCCTTATCCATGATAGAGGTCTGTATATTACTCTCTTAATTTCATCCAGTAAGGATATATAGTTAGATTTATATATTGTATTCATCGTATTCACTAGTTTTATTCCTAAGTACTTTAACTCTTTTTTTCAAGGGAATGGAAATTCATTCTGTAAATCAACTGCTTTCTGACTACTTAAATTAATGTTCAAGATCTCGGACTTAGTCAAATTTATAAAAAAAATTGGCCAGGTCACCGTATTGTTTTAATACTTTTAATAAGTTAGGTATTGCAAAACTCAGATTTGTGACATAAAACACCACATTGTCGGCAAAGGCTGCCAAATTATGTTCCTCCTCCCCTGCCCTAATACCACTTATATGAGGGTAATTTCGAATTGTTGCCAGAAGGGGTTTAAGAGAAAGTCTTGGCCAATTACTCATCATCTCGAAGGGGGGAGGACGGCATGCCATTGACTTATATTGGCAGTAGGGCGATGGTACAGTACTTTGATCCACTGAATCAATCAATCATTCTTGAACCAACACCCATTATTTCCATGGTTTTTATCATGAGCCCCCAGTCTACGCTGTCGAATGCTTTTTCAGCATCTATCGACAGGAATAGACTAGGGGGCCCCTCTTTTTTTCATTTGCTGGAGGAGGAGCAACGTTCTCACCCAGTTGTTCCTCCCCTCTGTTACAGAGATGAATCACACCTGGTCAGGATGGACCAGAGTGGTCATCATAACTTTTACTCGTCCTGGAAGAATTTTAGCATATAATTTAGTATCCGCGTTTAGAAGCGATATCGGTCTAACTTGAACATAACGTGCCGGCCTTCTCCTCCTTCGGGATTGCCGTTATTGATGCCAGGAGGGCCTCCCTACTCATATCTTTTCAAATGTTTTTTATTGTTCATCAGACACATGGTATACATGACAGTACAGTGTTGATATTTCAAATACAAACAGTAAAGCAGAACATTGCCCGGGTAATAACCCAGGCAGAAGGGAAAACAAAAACTAATGAGAATACAGAGAACATACCTGTATAAAGGAAAAGTAGAAGGAACCTAGCATCCTACCACTATATGAGGATGCGTCAGTCCCATTATTGGTACAAGAACAGGCGAGGTATTCTCAATGTCTTGCAAATAACATCAGTAAACGTGCTTGAAGTCTGATGAACATCTCATCAATAAAGATAAAAAAGGAGAACAACAATAGTAACGGAAAGAAACGCATAGGGAAATTCAAATTAATAAACTAAAATAAAGCTTAAAATAAAGAAAAAAACAAATAATGTATGTGCACCGGTACCTAGGAAAAATGTGTATATTAGACCAGTCCCTACTCATATCATACTCTACCCCTATACATATACCGAGACATCCTTGGCAACAGAATTTATTTGTACTTTTTTAGGTAAAAAGTCGCAGACCCATCAGGTCCAGGGCTTCTTCCCAGGGCAGATTCTTTTAAAGCATTTGATTTCCTCCTCCGTTATTGGTTTATCTAATATTTGCCCAAAAAGACAAGAGGGGGCAGCCCTGGGACTTTGAAAAAGGTTAGAGAGGTTTAGACAATGTTCACAACGAACAATGAGACAAAATCAATTTATTATTTTCAAAGTGTTATGTAAAGAAGCGGCAACAACAATGATTGTGAGTAACCCGGCATAATAGCCAATGTACACAGCACAAAGTAAATATATAAAGATTTATTATAATTGTTATACATCAATGAGCAACAATAAAACTTGCAGGGCCAGTGGATGCACATATACAATAAACAAATAAAATGTACACACATAAAAACAGAAATATGTAGACATAATGCAGACATCAATATCCAGCATGTACAGGCATAAAACAAGCATCAGTAAAGCCCTACTAGTTTCACGAGACCCTGCTCGCTTCTTCAGGGGCGGATGCATGAATGTTGTATCTGCAATGTAAGTGATAAAATCAATAGACGTATGTTATTAGATGGGAGGCAGGCAGAATGATTGGCACAAGAGGTCTGAAGAGGGACCTCATACTTACCAATGGGCTGAAATGAATTGCCAAACGCTGGATATCAGGATGGCGGCCGTGTAGTGCATCCAGCTCGGGAGCTGAGGAGACGGAGCAAACAAAAGCCACAACAGGGGAACATCCATGGGATCAGATTTTACATTGGCTATTATGCCGGGTAGCTCACAATCATTGTTGTTGCCGCTTCGTTACATAACACTTTGAAAATAATAAATTGATTTTGTCTCATTGTTCGTTGTGAACATTGGCTAAACCTCTCTCACCTCATTCAAAGTCCCAGGGCTGCCCCCTTTTGTCTTTTTGTGTACTAATGGGCATGGAGGTGTTAGCGGGGTCACACCAGACCTTTATTTTCTTTTTCCCCCCATCTAATATTTGCCTTTTGTTTTCGGATATTGATGGTAATCTTCAGTTTTTTACAAATTCATTAATTTGTTCTATTTTATCTTGTACTTGTTCTTCCTTCTCGTTTACTGAATATAGGGCCTCATAGTAGCTTTTAAAACGTTCTACTATGGGCCAGATTCAGGTAGATGCGCGCATCTTTTCGCCAGCGTAGCGCAACGCATATACGCTGTGCTGACGCAAACTAGCGAGTGAAGTACAGCATTCACCAAGCGCATGGGCGTTATTTTGCGACGGAGTAACGAAGATGCGTTGGCGCAACCCGACGCAAGTGGAAGTGGGTGTGATCATATGTAAATGATGGGCGGAGCCCAGCGCAGAGGCTTACGTTCAGCGCATCATCCACGGAGCATGTGCAGTAAGTGAGGCTCCACTCGCCCCCTTGTGCGCATGCTCACAACTTCCGTCGGCACCACTTCACAGGAAACGTCAGCGAAATGTTTTCTGTTGGGCGTTTAAATGCGCCCGTAGATGCGCCATTCCGGCACTAAAGTATATCCTGTTCCCCTCCCCGCAGTGAAGTTACTTTTGTTCTGAGATGGCTTCTCCCGTTCCCCGCAAACACACACAGGAGAAAGCTGAACTCTAAAGGCCAGGAGCTGTCAGCCGTCATCTCGGCTATGGAGAACTATGATGTCTTCCTCCATGGCTGTAAAAGTTGACAGACAAGCATGGACAGAGGTGTTGTCCTGCAAGTGGGGGTGCTCAGCTAGCTCTTATCGTCGGTAACGCTGCTGTACAGTAGGTGACTGGGATATTGTGTCAATCTCGCTCCCTTTCTCGGCGAGATTGACCGCCTACGAGCCCTATCGCGGGAGCCAGCGCCGAGCTGGCTTGCCGCGATGGAGACAAAGCCGTCATAGAAGCGACGGGGATCCGACGCGGATTCCCGCCAATTCTACACGTGGGCGGAGTTTGTTATGAATCCTGAAGGAGAAATCCCCGCCGGATTTTTAAAGAAAAATCCGGCATGGGTTCCCCCCTCAGGAGCATAACGGGCCCTTAGGTCTGTTATGGGTTGTAAGGAGACCCCCTACGCCGAAAAAACGGCGTGGGGGTCCCCCCACAATCCATAACAGACCCGTATCCAAAGCACGCCGGCCGGCCGGTCAGGAAGGGAGTGGGGGCGAGCGAGCGCACTGCGGCCCCCCACCCCAGAGCACCCTGTCCCCATGTTGATGAGGACAGGGCCCCTTCCCAACAACCCTGGCCGTTGGTTGTCGGGGTATGCGGGCGGGAGGCTTATCGGAATCTGGAAGCCCCCTTTAATAAGGGGGCCCCCAGATACCGGCCCCCCACCCTAAGTGAATGAGTATGGGGTACATTGTACCCCTACCCATTCACCTGCAAATAAAAAGTGTAAACACAAATAAACCACACAGGGTATTGAAATATTTTATTAGTTGGCCGCCGGGGGGGGGTGTGTATGATCGCTTTTATAAAAGCGCCCCCCTCCGGCGGGCTTCTGTGGGGGGTGGGTGCCGCCGTCTGGTTCTCTTCCGCCGCCGGGGGGGGCGCTTTGATAAAAGCGCCCACCACCCGACGGGCTTCTTTCGACGTCTTTGGCGGCTGGGGGGTCTTCTCCCACTCTCCGGGGTCTTCTCCTGCTCTCCGGGGGTCTTCTCCGCTCTCCGGGGGTCTTCTCCGCTCTCCGGGGGTCTTCTTCTTCTTCAGGACTCGCCGCCGCTAACTTTGTGTGTTAGCTCAATTACTAGCGGCGGCGAGCCCCCTCTTCTGTGACGTTGTCTTCTTCTTCTTCTGTTCTCCAGATGTTGACGCGACGCTTCCTTCCGCTGTTATGCCAGGCGCGCGGCTCGCAGCGAGTTATATAGGCCTGTCTTGTGACGTCGCAGTCCCATCATGCTCCGGTAGGTAGCACGTGGTACCTACCGGAGCATGATGGGACTGCGACGTCACAAGACAGGCCTATATAACTCGCTGCGAGCCGCGCGCCCGGCATAACAGCGGAAGGAAGCGTCGCGTCAACATCTGGAGAACAGAAGAAGAAGACGACGACGTCACAGAAGAGGGGGCTCGCCGCCGCTAGTAATTGAGCTAACACACAAAGTTAGCGGCGGCGAGTCCTGAAGAAGAAGAAGAAGACCCCCGGAGAGCGGAGAAGACCCCCGGAGAGCAGGAGAAGACCCCGGAGAGTGGGAGAAGACCCCCCAGCCGCCGAAGACGTCGAAAGAAGCCCGCCGGGTGGTGGGCGCTTTTATCAAAGCGCCCCCCCCGGCGGCGGAAGAGAACCAGACGGCGGCACCCACCCCCCACAGAAGCCCGCCGGAGGGGGGCGCTTTTATAAAAGTGATCATACACACCCCCCCCCCCGGCGGCCAACTAATAAAATATTTCAATACCCTGTGTGGTTTATTTGTGTTTACACTTTTTATTTGCAGGTGAATGGGTAGGGTGGGGGGGCCGGTATCTGGGGGCCCCCTTATTAAAGGGGGCTTCCAGATTCCGATAAGCCTCCCGCCCGCATACCCCGACAACCAACGGCCAGGGTTGTCGGGAAGGGGCCCTGTCCTCATCAACATGGGGACAGGGTGCTCTGGGGTGGGGGGGCCGCAGTGCGCCCCCTGCCCCAGAGCACCTAACCCCCCCATGTTGAGGGCATGCTGCCCGGTACGGCTCAGGAGGGGGGGGGGGGCGCTCGCTCGCCCCCACTCCCTTCCTGACCGGCCGGCCGGCGTACTTTGGATACGGGTCTGTTATGGATTGTGGGGGGACCCCCACGCCGTTTTTTCGGCGTAGGGGGTCTCCTTACAACCCATAACAGACCTAAGGGCCCGTTATGCTCCTGAGGGGGGAACCCATGCCGGATTTTTCTTTAAAAATCCGGCGGGGATTTCTCCTTCAGGATTCATAACAAACTCCACCCACGTGTAGAATTGGCGGGAATCCGCGTCGGATCCCCGTCGCTTCTATGACGCACTCGCTGGAATGTGCTTTTACTATTCCAGCGAGTGCGAGATGTCGGCAGCCTGTCGCCGAGATTCAGCGCGATGCTGGCGTGCTAAAAACACATTCTCGGCGGCAGGCACTGTAGCTGCTCTCCTGCTGACCTGTGGCCGTCTGGAGTAAAGATAAAGCAGCTATTTGTAGAAATAACTTTGCGCCGAACGGACGAAATACGCGTGTGGCGCATGTAGCCAGCGTATGGTGCTAATCCGTTTGCGAATCCTAGGGGGAAATCAATAGGCGCGACTGATGCGCCAAGCGAAATTATGCACTGACGAGACTCTGGCGTCGGAAAGTTAAGCCGATTCGGATATGGCCCGTTTTCTGTCACATCTAGTTTGGTGGGTACGGCCACATAGATACGACGGCGCATATTCACAGTTACACGGCGCATATCGAATTACTCCAGCGCAAGTCTTGCTGAATCTGGCCCTATCTCTTTAGTCGTATATGCCAGTTCCCTATTCTTTTGAATTTTTTCTATAAACGTTTCTAGATTTTTTGTTTTGTAATATTCTAGCTAGATGTTTACTTACTTTATTGCCCCACTGGTATCTTTCTTTTGCTATCCTATTAAAAGTTCTTTTCATCTCAAGCTCCATTAAATCCTTTAATTTACCTCTCAATTACCAAAGGTTGATATAGTTCCTGTTGTCCTCCCTGCAGATTTTTATGATCCTGTTCCAACCTATATATTTATATTTCATCTCTTAATGTTTGGATTTTATACTTCCTCTCTTTTTCTTTCTTGCCCCAATGGCAATTATATTCCCCTACTATAGGCTTTATGAGCCTCCCAGAGAGTGCCCCCCGATATTTCTTTCCTTACTATTTCTGCCTTTTCATTATCTTGAAGGAGTGCTTCATTCAGTTGCCATGTAAATGGTTGTCTTTGGTATCTAGGAGTAGTCAGTAATTTTCATTCTTAAGGAGGCGTGGTCGGATATAGTCGAGATTTCTATATTAGATTCAATAACATTATCCAGGACCCTGTGATCTACCAAGATATAGTCTATTCTAGAATATGTGCCGTGCATAGGGTAGTAAAATGTATAGTCTCATACTTTAGGATGCAAGACCCTCCATATGTCCATTATTTGGCACACATGCATTTTCTGTTAAATCTTTTTTAACTGAGCATTATTTGTCTCTTGTGCACGGGAAGTACTGTCTACCCACGGGTCCATACAGAAATTCATATCTCCATTATAACATATCCTATCTTAAAGTCCATTAATTTTGTTAAGACCTTGTGAAAAATGTAATGGGATTCTGATTGGGGGAATATATGTTTACTAACGTACATGTCGTTTCACATAGTTTGCCTTTCAGGAAGATGTATCTGCCTTCCGGATCGGTCAGCATATCCTCTAAATTGAACCTCATAGCTTTGGAAAATCCAATAGCCACTCCCCTCGCTCTCCTTGTTGTGGAATCAGCATAGTACCAAGTGGGAAAGTCAGCGGAATACAGTTTCACGTTTGTGTCGTGTGAGGTGGGTCTCCTGCAGGGACACCACGTCGGCGGCATAGTGTTTAAGCTCTTTAAGGATCTTATGTCGCTTTAAGGGTGTATTTCATCCCCTTTACTTCACTGGACTCTGCACTCCAGCCTTCTCTGTGACTGGTCGAACGCTCCCCAAGCCTCGTTTTGGATCCTGCATGAATCCCGGAAGACACCTGTGACACAGGATGCTGACAGCATGGAGAAACTAAGCTGAAACACCATCCGTTTTTTTTTTTTCCACATCAGCCGATACCAGACCCTAGAGACCAGCTCATGGATAGATGCTTGTTTGTCTCCATTAAACTGTTTCGCATCATCTGTGGTAATTTTGCTTATATTATAAATTACTCCCTTGTTTTTTTTTTGTTTTTATTTATTTATTTTTTCCAAAAAAAGCAAGAAGAGGCAGAGCATGCGACAGATGAGACTCATGTCACAGATTAAGTACAACGAGACCTCACCAGCATCTACAAGGTCACAACATATTTATTTCCAACCCCCCCCCCCATAACCCTCCTCCCCCACCCTCCTCCTCGGGTCCTAGGTTCAGCAGGTGCACTAGAATAGTTGCTCACAGATTTTACATTGTTGTCTCGTGGTTCTTATAGGTGTCTACGAGAGATTTTAGATATTTAGATAGTAGTGAGGTACCCCTTAGTATAGCTAGATACTTAATATATTAATGGTGCTTACAATATTAGCACGTATCGCCCCCTATATTGTTGCCCTATACCCTCAGTTGCCCAATAAAGCTCCATGTTTTTTTTTTAAACGCTTTCCACTTGTTCCATTTTTCATGGAAGTCCCTGCTTGTCTCAGCAATACTCTCCTTCAAATCCTCCATTCTATAAGTTTCCTCGACTGCATCTATCCACTCCCATATCAAGGGGCAATCTGTATCCTGCCACTTTTTAGGTATAAGCCGTTTCGCTGCATTCAACAGATGTGGAATTAGTGACTGCCTGTATCTTTTGATTCCCGCTCAGCTACCATGAAAAAGTACGGTCCAGGGATCCTTCTTTAGCTCTTTACCTGTGATCTCTTTGATGTGGGTCAGGACCGCCTCCCAAATTTTCTGGATTTTCGGGCAGGACCACCACAAATGCGCCATTGTACCTCTGTCCGTGCACCCTCGCCAACACTCGGCGGACAGGCCAGCTTTATAATGGAAAGTTTTGTCAGGAGTGATGTACCAGCCCGCAATGCATTTATAGTTGGTCTCAGCCGTACGCATATCAATGGCAGAGGAATGGGTCAGTTTCATTAATCTTGCAAACGTGTTTTCCCCTCTAAGTGTTCCTAATTCCCGTTCCCATTTATGTACGAAAGGGGGTTCCCCCTGTGAATCTAACCTTACCAGCATCCTATATAGTTTTGAGACCGTGCCCTTTGAATTCTCCCGGTGGCATCGTTTCTCTAATGGGGTCAGCTCCTCCATTGACCGTAATGGTCTGGTTAGGTGCTGGACAAAATGCAGAAGTTGAGTGTAACACCATTTATTTAGATCCCAGATATCTGTTCTGGATTTCAACTCATATGTCCTAATTTCCCCATCCTTTATTATATCACCCAGGTGAACTTTTCCTTTCCTAATCCAGTACCCCCCCCCCCCCGATTTTTTTTTTCCCCCGGTGCAAAATATGGGTTTTCTTTTAAATTTACTAGTGGAGAATTATATTTCTTATCCTTTTGTGTCTGTGTCCTATCCCATAATCTCAAAGTGTCTCGTGTCAGTTCGAGGGTATTACTATCAAGTGCTCTAAATTGTGTGGGGTTCCAGATAATATTTCCCAAGGTTACATTGGCTTGTGTCATTTCTATTTGCACCCATCTTTTCCATGTTCTATTCCTGGCCCATTCCACCACCCGTGACAGGACAGCTGCTTGATGGTATTTTCTAATATCGGGTACTGCTAGGCCCCCATATTGTTTATCTTGTTTTGAAGATAGATAGGGAGATACAATGTTTTTTTATTTTTCCACACATAGTTTATGAGAATTGAGTTGAGTATTCGGAGAAATTGAGGGGGGAGAGCTATCAACTGAAATTTATATAATATTTTTGGAATTATTGTCATTTTCAACATATTTATGCGACCCATCCATGAGATGGGTTTATTTATTGTTTTTTTTAGCTCGCTTTTTACCTCATTTAGGAGGGGGATATAATTTATTTTGTACATCTGCCTGGGCGAATTGGCCAGTTTAATACCTAGATATTTTAGTTCCTTTCTCCAGGGAAAAGTGCAGATTCCTTTTACCTGTCTTATTTCTGTTTTATTGAGATTTATATTCAATATTTCTGATTTAGCTATATTGATCTTAATATTTGATATGGCCCCGTATTTTTGTAGTATCTTCATTAGCCTAGGGATCGTACTAAGTGGTTTTAAGAGGTAGAATATAATATCATCCGCAAAGGCAGACAACTTATGTTCCTCCTTTCCTACCCTTACGCCGTTAATATCTAGATCATTTCGAATCGTGGCTAGTAATGGTTCCAGGGATAATATAAATAGTAATGGGGACAAAGGACAACCCTGTCGGGTTCCATTCTTCATTTCGAAGGCCTCCGACAATATTCCATTTATTTTAATTTTTGCGGTGGGATGGTGATATAATGTTTTTATCCAGCTGATCAGCCTATTTCCCAAGCCCATCGTTTCCAGTGTTTGCAGCATGAGTCCCCAGTCTACCCTGTCGAATGCTTTTTCGGCATCTACTGACAGGAATAGACCTGGGGACCCATCCCGCCTTATCTTCTGGATCAGGAGGAGTGCTCTTATACCATTATTTTTGCCCTCTCTTCCGGGAACGAAACCCACCTGATCCGGATGAACTAAGGAATGCATGACCTTTTTCAATCGCTCCGCTAGAATTTTCGCAAAAAGCTTGATATCAGTATTTAATAACGATATAGGCCTGTAGCCTGAACACAGTGAGCTGTCCTTCCCTTCTTTTAAAATTATTGCTATAGATGCAGTAAGAGCATCCTTGCTTATTTCAGACTCAGAACCTAGTCTGTCAAAGTACTTGCATAGCCTAGGTACCAGTATATTGCTAAATTTCTTGTAATAGAGCACTGTAAACCCGTCTGGCCCTGGGCTTTTCCCAACCGCCATGTTTTTCAGGGCCATTTTAACTTAGTCTTCGGTTATAGGCCTATCCATATAAGAGCTTTCAATATCGTCGATCTTGGGTAACCTAGCTTTCACGAGAAAATCTCGAATTTTAGCCTCTTTTTCACCCCCCTGCTCCCCCCTCCCCGTCTGATTTATCTTATACAGTTCTTCATAATAATTCTTAAAAGTCGCAGCAATGTCCTTGGTGGAATAGGTCAGGTCCCCGTTTGACTTTTTAATCTTTTCAATATAATTTCTGGTTTTCTTTGTTTGGGCCATTTTAGCTAAGTGCTTACTAGATTTATTTCCCCAGAGGTACCTCTCTCTGGCAATGCTATTACATTTTTTCTTGGTGTCTTGCTCTAGGATTTCTTTTAATTCCTCTCTTTTTAAGGTTAGATTGCGATGAGTATCTTTAGATGTTTTTGTTCTAAGAGTTATTTCTTGGACCAACGTATCCCACTTTCTACTCTACTCTTGTTTCCTTCTCGCCCCTTCGGAGATCAAAATCCCCCTAATGTACGCTTTGTGCGTCTCCTAGAGGGTGGCACTGGATATTTCCCCCGTGTCGTTTATAAGAAAGAATTTTTTAAGTTCCTCTTCCACCCTATCCGCCCCTCCTGCCTCCCGTATCAGGCTTTCATTTAAATGCCTGGTCGGGTGTTGCTTCTGTTGTGTGGAGATCTGGATTTTCATAGTTATTGGTGCGTGGTCAGATATGGTCACCACTCCAATATCAGTTTCCGTAATCCTATCCAACAACTTATGATCCACTAGAATGTAATCTAACCTTGAGTACGTTCTGTGTGGAGGTGAGAATAACGTGTAGTCAAGCGTGTGGGGTGAAAAGCCCTCCAGACGTCTACAAGCTGACAATCGTGCATCCTTCTTTTTAATTTATGTAACTGAACGTTCATTGTCTCCCTCCCCCGGAACGTACTATCTTCTCTCGGGTTCATACATAGATTGAGATCTCCCATCAAAATCGTGTAGCCCTGAGAATTTTTTTTTAACCTTCCAAGAATTCTCTCTATATATTTTATTGGATGGATATTGGGGGCATAAATATTAGCAAGGGTACAGGCAGTATTCCCTAGTTTTCCCTTAAGAAATAGGAATCTGCCCTCTGGGTCTGTCAACCTTGTCTCCAAGGCAAACCTTATCCCCTTTGCAATACCGATTGCCACACCACGTGCGCGTTTGGAAGTAGAATCCCCATAGAACCACGTAGGATACGTGGGTGAGTACAGTTTGACATTTGAATCCATGGAGAGGTGAGTCTCCTGTAGGAAGACTACGTCCGCGTTATAGTGTTTAATCTCTTCTAGGACTTTGAATCTCTTCCCCGCAGAATTTAGGCCCTTAACGTTGTACGATAGAAACTTTAATTCTGCCATCCCTGCCTACCTATCCATTTGGTCTTAGGTTTTTTGTAGAGACCCAAAGAACCGCCAACCCTATCCTTGTCACCTGTCTGAACCTTAAAGGACCCCCACCTTTCCCTACACTCCCCTTTTCCACCCTCCCCCCATCCGCCCCCCTTGGCCCTTTGAGGCCTCAGAACCGTGGAGAACCTCCCTCCCCGTATCCGCCGGCTCTCTTGCATGAGGTGAAACTTCTCTGCGCCCACCCCCCGACCTCTAGCCTATAGTGGTCTGCTGCCAATCCTATTTACATATAGGCAGCAGAACCATTAAAGGCCCCCCTCCCCCCCACGGACCCATTCCCAAATCTTCTCATCTTTTTATTTTGGTTAATGATTTTGAATTTTAGAGGCAGATATGCTTAGTCTACCCATCCTGGCAAATCCAGGACCGGGATGTCGAATTTTGAACAAAACCTTGGTAAGTCCTCTGGAAAGGTTAATCTAGCTGATATTCCATCTTTCTGTCCAATGAGGCACGCTGGGAACCCCCACTGATATTTGATGTTATGTGTCCGCATCTGTTCCAAAAGAGGCTTCAAATATCTCCTTCTAGCCAGGGTTTCCCAGGCCAGGTCGGGACAGATCTGTATCTCAACACCCCCGTAACACAGGGCTCGACCAGATTTCAGCTTTATCTTCGTAATATCTAAATCTAACGATAATGTCTCTTGGTCTTGTCCCCTCTCCGTTGTTAATTCTTCCTATTCTATGTACCCGCTCTATTTTGAGGTTTTTTTTAATGTCCTGGTCTAGGAGGGGGTAAACAGGCTGTTTAGTTTTTTTTTCAAATCTTCTCCTTTTTCTTCTTTGATGGATCGGATCCTTAGATTTTGTCTTCTATTATGATTCTCTTGGTCCTCCAATCTGTATTTTAACAACCTTTGATTCTGTTGGATAATGACATATTGATCTTTTAAATGGCTTATTTCTAGTTTTTGTTTTTCCAGCCTTGTCTCTGTTTCTTCGACCCGTGTCAGTAAATGGCTCAGGTCCATTCTCAGAGTACTGATCTCATCCTTTATGGATTTTTCTAGGCTGAGTTCTAATCTCCTCAGCATGGCTTCTAGTTCCCCCTTAGAGGGAGTATGTGTATCTGAACTGGCCTCCATGCTTTGATTCCGATCTTGCTCCCCATCAATTGATATGTCCGGGGTTTGAGGGTTGGTTCCCCCTGCTCCTTTTTTCCCTGTCCCCGTTTTCTCAGTTTTTTTGGCGTTGCCTGGGCTTTTGGTACTCCCCTCCTGGGTCATATATTGTCTTATCGTGCTGGTTGAGGGGTTATCCTTGGGGATTTTCGGGGCAGAGCCCCTTGTTACCTTGCTCATATTATATTTGCTCCTCGCCCAAATTTGTTTCCCCAGTTTTAACGGTGGTCTACTCCTAGGGTAATCGCACGCCTGGTGAGGGGTTCAATGGGTGGTTTTCTACTCAGTCAGCGTAGACCATGGGCAGAAAAGGAGAATGAGAAGAAAGGATATTGTATCCAGACCCCCCCAGAAACACTTCTCCCTATAGCCAGGAGAATGCTGATGCAATAAGTGTCCGGAGGGCGGAGGATCCCTCCTTCTCTCCCTTTTTTTTTTTAAGGGGTACAACAATATTAGAAATGAGTAAGCGTTTGAGAACTCACATTGAAATTGAGTGTCATAAATCGATCAGGTCGGCAAGCTAACTAACTCACAATTTTACCTAGTGAGAAAAGTTTCGCCCCCATACCCCATACCATGATCATACCATTAGGGTCACAGAGGAATCTCATCCCCTATGCTAGTGTGAGCCGCAGGCCTGGATACTAAGTGCAACTGCTATAGGCCACTGTATATTTTGTTGCGATTGGTCGCACAGTCCAGTCCAGCCTGCCCTATTGTTTATTTAGGGCCAGCGGTTATGCGTTGGTACACACAGAGTCGCTCTAGTAACTCAGCACGACTTTGCTGGCATGTAATGACATGAGCACCTATCATGTATCTATCGTGTATCTAGTATGTCATAATAGATTTATCTCCTATACGATGGTATAATTCAGGCTGTCATTTGTAACATATTTTGCCATAGAGAGGCCCCTGAAGTATCAAAAGCTAAACAGCAAAAAGGAAAAAAAAAACGATCAATATAGCAGGGTTCCTGGAGCCTGCAGCAACATAAAGTTTTTTTTTTTTTTTCCTTTTCCTCTAATAAGGTGACAGCTAGCACATCCTCCTTCAGAAACAGACACAGGTTCTCTTGATGCGATGCAATCATGTAAATGCAGCTAAGAATCGCTTACCAGGAATTCCAGATTGCGGTGAAAGAAGCTGGGAAGAGTGGGTATTACCTGCTTCCTGCGGTACAACAAACCAGAGACACTAGCCGGTCCGCGGCAGGGGGGGTGCTGGAATCAAAGCCACCCCTGGAGACTCAGCATTGCCTCACTGAGCCAACTGCAATCAGCGCAGCGGGTCCTTAGGGTGAAGAGGATGAGAAGGCACCGCTGGGATGGCCCGACGCCGGACATTGGGATCGCCGTCTGAGAGCCCACTGAGAGCCCGCAACGCTACCGTCCCGCGCCCGCAATGGCGCCACCGATCGTCGGGTTGTACGGACTCCTTTCTCCCAGGTGCCTAGGTCGGTTCGCGGCGCAACTCCGTCCCTCCCTCGGCGTGCGTCACATCACGTGGCGCACGTCATGACGCGGGTCCTAAATGTAAGTGTTTTAATGCATTTGGCTATTAAATTTTAAACAGTCTTACTAAGAGGCGCCTGTTGCTCGGTTTTTCTCTTTTACATATCTGGAGTGGCTTCAACTCCCTGTGCAAGGCTGCCCTACCTACACAGACTGTACATCTTCACACAGAGCTATACATGCTTTAAGGACTACCTTATGAACTTACTGTTCGCTTGTTTATATATTATAACCTGCGCCGCCACCTGTTATTTTTGTACGTCATATATGCATCGTTTCCACTGAGCGGATCGGTTCGATAGGGTTCGTTACAGTTCGCTATTTTGGGTGTTTCCATTATGAAAGCATGCCATAAAAGCGAACCGTACCAGACCATTCAGGGTCCTGCTTCTCATATGTGGGTCCATAGAAAAATGGAATGGTACGGTTAGGGCGGAGCTACTGGCGTCACACGGTACATTCCACTGATTGGTGGACAGAAAACAGCTATGCTGACGTCAAAGCAAAGCGCCAACCAATCACCATGTTGCTAGTCCATATAAAGGAGAAGGATGCCAGCAAACAGCAGGGCCTGGTTATCTACTTTCTTAGCAATTATTGGTGATGGCGTTATTCAGAGTGAGCTTGATGGATCAGTGAGAAATGAAAAGGTCTATAAAGATATTTCTCAGCAGATGGCAGCCGAGGGATTTGAACGGACGTCGGGCCAGTGTAGGGCAAAGCTTAAAAAGCTTAAAGCACAATATAAAAAAATTAAGGACGCCAACAGCCGTAGTGAAAATTGTCCAACTGCTTGGAGGTGGTACGACGCCATGGACGCCATTTACGGTCATCGGCCAGCAAACCAAGGCAGGGAGGGAGATCTGGACTCTGCAACTGTAATTCTCGAATCCATGGTAGACCCCTTTGGTAAGTTATTTTTTGTAAACTTCTCCAATGATGCATCAAACTTTTCAGATGATGGACCTTCAACATCTTTCAGCAGCAACAGTAGTTTTTCATCAAGCCAACCACAAAGTAGCCAACCACAAAGTAGACAACCACAGAGTAGCCAACCACAGAGTACTCCCAATGCAAAGAAATGTTTAACTGTGCATTGTCTTAAACAAAACAGCAGTGGGGCAGATATGCAGAAGGTACAGTGGTGGAATAGATGAGAAGTGGGGGATCAGTTGTGGAGGAGATGTGCAGGAGGTACAGTGGTGGAATAGATGAGAAGGGGGGATCAGTTGTGGAGGAGATGTGCAGGAGGTACAGTGGTGGAAGAGATGAGAAGGGGGGGGATCAGTTGTGGAGGAGATGTGCAGGAGGTACAGTGGTGGAAGAGATGAGAGGGGGGGTTCAGCTCTGGGGGGCAGATGAGCAGTACTGTGTATTGGTGTAGCAGATGATCAGGGGGAACAGAAGTGGGCCAGTTAATCAGTGTGGTACAGTCTAGTGGGGCAGATGAAAAAGGGGCTTACAGTATTGGTTGGACAGATGTTACCAAAAACAATATTTTTTTTGTATAATACAGGTAAAAGAAGAAGGCTGCAGTTGGATCTGCGCACAGTCATGGAGGATATGCAGGCAGCAGAAGAAAGGCAGCTGGAAATAATGGATAACCTTTCTGAGAGGCGGTTTCAAGCACTTTGTCAGGATGCACAGGAAGCTATGCGCCAGGCGGCAGAAATTGCCCGGCTGCAGATGGAGCAGTTGGCTACCTTCAACCAGGCCTTCCTCAGTGTCCTTGGTCAGCTTGTTCAAGTGATTGGAGCCAATCGTCAGACAAGACAGTGGTGCCTTTCATGCAGCACAGGACCTGTACCCATGTTTACTTTTAAAGAAAATTTAATTATTTTGGGTTTAAAAAGTTATATTTTATTTTAATAACAGGCTACTTTTGAGCCAGCACCGATCACACAAGATTGGATACATTTCCTCCTTGCTGCACATGGCTTAAGTTGTAGTGCTGCACTGATTCCCTTCTGCCTCCTTTGCATTATCACCCAGGCCTTGGAAGGTGCAGCCTGGATTTCAGCAAAAGGCACCCCCGATTGCTTCATTTCTTTTTACTTTTGCTTGTGTAGATGTAATTGTGAATATACTTGGCATTGTTGGTTCTAAATGTGTTTTTTCTGTCTGAATTTCTCACTTCCTGTTCCTTCTCAGTAAACCTGACAACATCAGAGCTGTGCTTACTGAGGAGGAACAGAAAGTGAGAAATTCAGACAAAAAAAACACATTTAGAAGTGAAGTTGAAGAAAAAGAAAAAAAAAATCAAACTATGCACTGGCTTACTAAAAAAAAAACCTTTACAACCTCTTTAGGTTATTGTTAAAGAGATTCTACATTCTCAAAATGTTTACTTTAAAAAAGATGTAGGAAGATAATTTTTTGTTGAATAAAAAACAAAATCGACTTCTACGAGTATGTCTTTTCTGTCACATTTTATTAAACATATAGCAAAAAGTAATTAAACATTTTAATAATTAACAATGAGAAATTAAAAGTTAAGGTGCCGCATCAGAGCCTCACGTATTTCACTGCACTCTTCTTCCACATCCTGTGCTGCTGTTACTGGTACTGGCTCTTCTGGAGATGTATTCCAATCACGGTCAAAGTCTTCTCCATGACTTTCACAAAGATTGTGAAGAGTACAGCAAGTTAGGACCATGGATTTGGTAAGTTGAATGTCACTGTCATTCCTCTTCATAAGACACCTCCATCTACCCTTAAGTCTTCCAAAAGCATTTTCCACTACAACACGTACCCTGGATGTTTTCGTGTTGTTAGGCGCCCATTGTCAGGAAATGGTTTCAGAAGCCAATTTTGTAAAGGGTAGGCAGAGTCTCCAAGCACATAATAGCCAACATTCACCCCACAAATGTTCTTAGTGCTCACCGGGTACAGTCCTCCCTGGCCAACCCAATCCCATAGTGTTGACAATCGGAGAACTCGAGCATCATGCAAACTCCCAGGCTTTCCTACATTCACATTCCAGAATAGTCCCTTGCCATCCACTACTGCCTGGAGGATGATGGAATGCCAGCCTTTTCGGTTGAAGTAGTCGGTGTGGTATTCTTGTGGTGCTATTATTGGTATGTGTGAGCCATCAATAGCATCAACACACTGTGGAAGGCCCCACCTGTTCTCAAAGCACTCAGCCATGTCTTTAAGCTTTTCCCTGTCCGGAAAATGCACAATTTCAGGAGCTAGCAATGTGCACACAGCCTTACAGAAGTCCTGCACACACCGACACACTGATGATTTGCTGACACCAAAAATATGGCCTATACTCCTGTATTCACTGTTGGCAGCCAGCTTCCACAGTGCAATGGCAACTCTCTTCCTCACAGGCAAACTGGCTCTGAAGTTTGTGTTTTTCTTTTCCATTACTGGACGTAGCTTGGCATAAGAAGAAATAAGAAGGATTCCTCTGACATCCTAAAATTCTGCACCCACTGTCTGTGTGTGAATCCTGGGACGGTCACATTCCACCAATCATTGGCACGAGGGAAACCCCAAATCACTGGGCGGCGCTGCTTTGCCAAAAGGAGAAGCATCTGAAAAAAAAAATGGTAACATATCTCAAAAATTATACATCATTCAAGTCAATGTGTATGTCAGGTTGGTAGGTCGGTATGTGTCAGTGTGTGTGTGTCATATTGGTGGGTCAGTGTGTGTGTGGGTCAGTGTGTGTGTGTGTGTGTGTGTGTGTGTGTGTGTGTCATATTGGTGGGTCAGTGTGTGTGTGTGTGTCACATTGGTGGGTCAGTGTGTGTGCGGGCCAGTGTGTGTGTGGGTGGGTCAGTGTGTGTGTGTCATAGTGTGTGTGTGGGTCAGTGTGTGTGTGTGTGTCACATTGTGCCTACCTTATAGTGCTGCGGTCTTTGTCTTAGCCGCACAAATGTGTACTTCTCCTCCCGGCTAAACATCCAAGCTAAAAGTTTCCTTTTCTTTTCTGCTGTGTTTCTCATTGCCGCTCGCAACCTTCTCTTATACAGTGCGGCATGTATTTTGCCTATAAAGAACCAAAAGGCTAGAAGAGAAAACACGAGCTGCTGAATGACCTCCATTGTTGTTTTTGTTGTTTGGTTGACGCTGAGTGATGCTGCATCACGTTTCTCGTCGCACTGGTGTGACATCACAAGAGTCATTTTTTCTTAAACCTGTATGGCCCTGGTGGTCCGACTGGCAGTGGAAACGCTCACCAGAATAGACCGGACCATTCTAAACTGTTCCATTCTAAAAGACCCGAATCCGCTCAGTGGAAATGAGGCAATAGTTTTTTGTTGTCATCTTACCAGAGTCCCCCTCCCATCTGTACTTAGCCATAAAGTATAAGAGTTTCTTCTTCCCTCCCCCTTAGGGTTGCTAGGCGACCATCTTTACGTCCTATTAGGCAGGCTGGGAATCCCCATGTGTATTGGATATTCTGCCCCTTTAGTTGTTCCAATAACGGTTTGAGAATTCTTCTTCTGGACAATGTCTCGGCGGCAAAGTCTGGAAATACCGGCAGCATGGAATCTCCATATTTGGCAGGTTGGTTAGTTCTCATGCAAGCCCTTTTCCGTTCCTTTTCTTGGTAATTGTGGAATTGTGCTATAAAATCTCTTGGAGCATCTCCTGCTATTTCAGCGGGCTTTCGGATCCTGCGGATCCTTTTAATTTTTTTTTATATATATAACTGTTATATATAACTGTTATTCCCAGCATATGGCCGAAAATGTTGTTCACTTTATCTTGAAGATCCTCATCTTCTCCTTGCTTCTCCGGTTGGAACAGGGGCTCCTAGCGCTGTAATGCGTTCCAGTGCACGGTGGCCCATCGACCACACCAGGCTCCTCCCTCAGTCTACGGCTTTTAATGTGTGACTTTACAGGCCTTAATCACGCATGCGCAGTCGCTTTAATGTTTAATTATAGTGAAAATCACAGAAAGCTCTTGGCACAAGCATCTTAGAATAAAACAGGATCCAGTAAATATAAAAAAGTCAGAATAGCCGTTTTGGAAAAACAAGAAACCTTGCATCATGTTTACTCTTGAGACCCCTTTTAAACTGGGGTGGCGGGTCCATTAGCGGTAAAGCGCCACTAGTTTTAGCTTTACTGCTGTTTAAGCAGCGCTTTTCGCCTGCTTATTAATTTCAATGGGCAAGGGCGATGTAGAAGCGCCCAAAGATGCGGCTTGCAGGACTTTATTTCCCATCCCACAAGCACACCGCCCCGGTGTAAAAGCCTGTTTTCAGGTGCTTTTAGCACTAAAACCTGAAAACTGCCTCAGTGTAAAAGGGGTCTTAATATGTCTAAAAAGGTAGTTCCCACAGACAGTGACAGATAATTTATTTCTGTACATAGCTTTTTACCTTAGTACAGCTGCTGCAAGGATCCCAATGCTAGTCTCGGCAGGAGGCATTGAAGAATGGCCAGGCGGCTGGTTTACAGTCAGGTTGAGTGTGATGGATCCTTTTTCAGTGGTGCCAACTCTATGAAAACAGAGCAACATGTGCATGAGGTTATAGAACACAAATTGTATTCACCACTGAATAAAAAAGACATGGCAAAAGTTATGAAATAATATGGTAACTGACATTTTACCTGCTTATTTAGAAGTAGAAATTGAGAAATTACTACTAAAACAATTATCTGTTCTGGTTGACGGAAGTGAGGAGTACAAAGTAGAGGCCATTTTAGATTGTAGGAGACGGCAAAATCAAGTACAGTTTCTAATCAAGTGGAAAGGTTATGGTGCGGAAGACAATTCCTGGGAACCTGAGTGCAACATCCACGCAAAAAGGTTAATTTGTGCCTTTTTCCTTAGCCCATCCAGAAAAGAGGGACCGGTTAGGCATCCGGAGGCTGCCCCTTGGGAGGGGGCAATTTCAGGGACTTGTCATAGTGTAGCAAGGTATTACCCTTGCAAGCATCCTAAAGGACTACAATTTGTGCTTTGAATATAAGTTGGCTTCCTCTGGTGTTTGTTTCATGCTAGTTTGTTACAACTTGTTTGGTTCAGTTACCCAGAGACAAAGACTATTATAGTGGGTAGCACAGAGACTACATTGCCCACAAGGCCACTGTGCTACCAGAGGGCAGTGTGCCACGCATTGCTTTATGGGAGGACTTATTTAAGACAAATATTTTCAAGTTGGCATGAGGCCTGTGCTGAGGCCTGCTGAAACTTTCCTAGGCCCGAGGAGCCTGGGCCTAGGGTGACAGAGTGGATCGCCTAGCCAGAGAGGGATCCTTGCTACAGCCTCTCTGATTAGACCAGAGAGGGACCGATCTACGTTCCACAGAATCTGAAACCACTTGTCCACGGCACCTTGTGAGCAGCTGCGGAGGACCGGGGATCACAAATTCCAGAGAGGTTGAGAGCAAAGCGGAGTTCAGACGGAGCAGCCCGGCGAGGCAAGGCCTCATTTGGTGAGAGGGCACTTGCATATCCACTTATTTAACTGAGTCCCAGGAAGTTGGGTTGTTTATAGTTCCACCCGCTTGTGCTGACATTTGCAGTGTCACAAGCAGGGATACACTACAACTGAGAATGGATATAGTGGTCTGGGAGGATTGACGTTTTTAACTCCATACCACTTTATACTTCAAGGGTTTATGCTTTCTCTACCTTGTGATTGGATTATAATAAACTAAGTGCACCAACGTGGCTAGCTGAAGATTAACTGACTCTTAAAAGGGATAGTCACCTGTTTCTCTATCCTTGCAAATAGTTGCTACAAGACACGCACCAGTTGAACTGTCCACTAGGGGAGCCATACCGTTGTGACTTTACGTGATTAATATAAGTAATTGCATTACGTTAGAGTGTCGATAAGCTGTCTTGGGTTCGGAATGGGATATCTTTAAACGACGTTAACCTCTGTCCCATTTGGGGTTCCGTTACAATTGGTGGCTGCAGTGGGATGATCCCACAGCCTTAAAGAACAGCTACAAGAGGACACAGGACAATGGAGACACAGTATACACAGCTGAAGCTCTCTTCCCTCAAGGACTTACTGGAGAGCTGGGGCAGACCGGCCAACAGCCTTAAGAAAAGGAACATTATGGCAGAACTTGTCGAAATGGATATAGCTGAAAGACCCAACATAACGGAAAGGCTCAGCGTAACAGACAGAACACCCGAGGAGGCAAGTTTTGATCGGGCTGTTAAACTAAGACTGGCACAGTATGGTCCTAACCCTTCCGTTACAGTTGTGTTTTCCATTGTTCACGTGAGACTTTGTGGAGAGGTGCCCCAGTGTTGAAGTTAGTGCACTGGGAGATTCCTCTACCACACCCTCACTCGAGTCTGGCCCTCGGGTTGCGCTATGAGGGTCTGGTTACAGAGATAATTTAAACCAGTGGTACTCCATTGATTTATACAGGGAGCTGTGTGTATTGAATGTTTACTGCATAACCATTGTTTTATTATTTTACCAAGTAAACGTTTTAACATTGGTAAACTACATTTTGTGTTGGATTCTGTCTTTTGTAGCTGTGTGTAGCAGGCGAACCACAACAAGGTAACAACACTTTACTACATTTATTGTTGTGTGCGATCACCAATTGGGGGTCCCAATCACATTGCTGTCCATTTGTGCCAGGGAGGGATCAAGCCAAATTCTGGGGGTTGACAGGCAGAGGGTAATGGTACAATAGCAAAACGGAGGTACATGCGTGTGCACATGTGCACACTGCTTCTGTCCAAGCTGGTAAACAGCGTGTGTGTGTACAGGGGTGAGCGTGAGGTGTGCATGCGCATTAACGTTGCTTGGCGCCAATAGGCCTTTAAAAGAACAGCAGTTGCACTTGTGCAGTGCTGTTTGATTTGCAGCTTCTGTGTTATAACCTGTACCTGCCAGCTGATCACCTGTTCTGACCCAGCTATGTTGACTTACCTCCTGTCCTGACCTTAGCTTGCCTTGACCCTGCTAATAATCTCCTGCCTGATATCCTGTTGCTGACCATTGCCTGTGAAGCGCTACCCCCTCAGGAGGAGCTGGATAGATTTGGGATCTACTCTCACTAAATTTACACACCCCCTTAAAGTGGCTCGAACCCTCCCTTGGCACACCAGGCAAAGGCAATAGTATTGCCTTTGTCATTGGGGCCACAATGACACATATATGAAATATGCCATACAAAACAATGGTATGATTACATTATTTAACTTGCGGCTCCAGGAGTACACACCTCACACAGGAAATATAGTTAAAACCAAATATATAGCTTTACTTGGTATATGGTAACGGGGTAAAGTAAGACTGAGCAGCAGTTTAAACATGCACAATTATATGAAGAATGACCCCACAAAGGCCTTTTGCAGGAGTCAGCAATTAAAACAGAATTCAAACTAAACCGGCAATATTCCTAAATAATAAAGTTGCTATAGGCAGTCTAAGCTCGCGAGGTTCCCCTAGTGGGCAGCTCTATAAAACACAAGTGCAAGAGACCCTGGCCAGGGTGGGTTCAAACAGCTTCAAGATGTTCTTACGGGATTAAGCCTCTGTTGGTAACGTTGGTGCACTTATTTAAATTATAATCCAAACAGGGAAATTAAACTTGGTGATAAAGGGTATGAGGAATTCAAGTGTTCGTGGACCGATTGTCCAGTCAACGTCAATATATCCGGCTAGTGTGACCTTTCCGACACTAGGCCTATCTGTTAACAGCACACAACACGTAGCTCCGTCTGATGGAGAACTACTAACTTTATATACTGAGGTAGTATTGAAAATCGGACAGGTGCCCTCTCACCCGAGCGGACTCAGTCCGTCTGAGGCCTTCACGGAAGAAAAACGCGCCAAACAGTCACAGCTCCGCAACACACGATCTCCGGATCGCACGGCTCTCCACTGTTACGTTGGTCAGCTGTTGAGTTTCTTGGGTCTTCTAGAAAAATAAACTGCAGGCACTCAGTCTGGTTCCTCTCCGGATGTTTTGGTCTCCAGATAGGTCCCCTTTCAGGCTTCAGGCCTAGCTGCTTGGCTGTAGCTGCTCTCCCTCACTCCGCAGAGGGGAGAACGTAGATTCCAAGAGAGCAAAAACAGCTCCTCCCTTCCTTTAAGTAACCTCCCCCATAAGGCTGTGCAGAGGTGTCGTGCTCCAGAAAGGCAAAGCATTGCGGGGAATGTAGTTTGTTCCTACAAATTGTTAATGGAGTCCGTTTCTTATGGTACTTTAAGTCCCACAATGCATTGCTATTAAGAAATACAACATAGGAATCCAATACCACTGAACACTGGTGGGGATAAGGTCTGCATCGCTATCAATACTCAATGATGGCACGACCCCACTACACCTGTTTATCTGCTTCAGCCTGCTGCATTACTCTGTCTGACTACTTGCACCGACCTGGCTTGTCTAAGTCTGCTCCTGCCTAATCCCTTGCTCCATCTATTCACTGTGCTAACCAGTGGCAGCTGGTGAAGTTTTAGGAGGCCCCTTCATGTTTGGTCCCTCCCACTTCTCATAAGCCACGCCCCTTATATAATCTACTCACTCTGTCCCCTGTATTCCACTTCACATCACATATCACGGTATATAGCGCAGTCTTACAGATCAGCGCAAACAAACTAAAAAATTACACTGTTAGTAATGAAGGACTCTAAATGGGCATGAGATTATCAGAGACTGCGGACATACTGCACGAGATTACCAAAGACTGCTGACATGCTGCACAAGATTACCAGAGACTGCGGACATACTGCATGAGATTACCAGATACTGCAGACAACTGCACAAGATTACCAGAGACTGCCGACATACTGCACAAGATTAACAGAGACTGCGGATATACTGCACAAGATTAACAGAGACTGTGGACATACTGCATGAAATTACCAGAGACTGCGGACATACTGCATGAGATTACGAGAGACTGCGGACATACTGCACGAGATTTCCAGAGACTGCGGTCATACTGCATTGGGGGGGGTAATACGGACGCTATTGTTGCCAAACATAAAAAAAATCTTAATAAGTGGTACGGGGTGGGGAAGGGGCTTGCAATTGGATGCCTGTCGCTATTTTCATGAAATAAAAACAAATGGTAATAACCCGGTGGGGGGGTTTGCTGGTTGGTTTTGTGGTGCCGTTGATGCCGAACATTAAAATGGTTTGCCGTTTTTGGTCGTAATATGACAAAATGTGGAAAAATGTCAAGGGGTATAACTACTTTTTTAGGCACTGTATATTTCAGGTCTGTAAGAAAAGTAAAACTCTTTTGTCTATGAAGGTCAGGCAATTATAAAAAAAAACATTAGAAAATTTAGCTTGCTCCTTCTGCAGTTAAGTGAAACTATGGGCCAGATTCAGGTAGAGTTGCGCTGGAGTATTTCGATATGCGCCGCGTAACTGTGAATATGCGCCGTCCTTTCTATGTGGCCGTACCCACCAAACTAGATGCGACAGAAAACGGGCCATTTCCGATCGGCTTAACTTTCCGACGCCAGAGTCTCGTCAGCGCATAATTTCGCTTGGCGCATCAGTCGTGCCTATTGATTTCCCCTGCAAATATGCAAATGAGGTAGATTTCCCGATTCGCGAACGGATTAGCACCATACGCTGGCTACATGCGCCGCGCGTATCTTGTCCGTCCGGCGCAAAGTTATTTCTACAAATAGCTGCTTTATCTTTACTCCAGACGGCCACAGGTCAGCAGGAGAGCAGCTACAGCAGCGTTACCGACAATAAGAGCTAGCTGAGCACCCCCACTTGCTGGACAACACCTCTGTCCATGCTTGTCTGTCAACTTTTACAGCCATGGAGGAAGACATCATAGGTCTCCATAGCCGAGATGACGGCTGGCAGCTCCTGGCCTTTAGCGTTCAGCTTTCTCCTGTGTGTTTGCGGGGAACGGGAGCAGCCATCTCAGAAAAAAAGTAACTTCACTGCGGGGAGGGGGAACAGGATATACTTTAGTGCCGGAATGGCGCATCTACGGGCGCATTTAAACGCCCAACGGAACGCATTGCGCTGACGTTTCCCGTGAAGTGGTGCCGACGGAAGTTGTGAGCATGCGCACAAGGGGGCGAGTGAAGCCTCACTTACTGCGCATGCTCCGTGGATGATGCGCTGAACGTAAGCCTCTGCGCTGGGCTCCGCCCATCATTTACATATGATCACACCCACTTCCACTTGCGTCGGGTTATGCCAGCGCATTTTCGTTGCTCCGGCGCAAGTTTAGGAGCAAGTGCTATGTGAATTACAGTACTTGCGCCGAAAGTGTCGGCGGAGTAACGTAAATGAGAAACGTTACTCCAAAGTAAAGAAGCGCCCATCTACCTGAATCTGGCCCTATGAGTTACTTTCACAAAATCAGACAAATTATTTTACATAGAGGTTTACTGCTAAGGATTTTGGTGCAGATGCAAGGTCCTGTCAACGGTATAAGTGACTGTCACTGCAGACATTGGGGGTCATTTACCAAGCCTGTGCGCCATGACTCATGGTGCACAAGCAGGAGTAAAAGTGTTTTTGACATTTACCAAAGAGATACGCTGCCAGTGCAGTGTATTTCCTCATTTACTAAAATGCCTAATGCGCCCAGGAGAGGGTGCATGGCACGTCAGTATAGAGCTGGCGTACGGCACTTAGTAATGTAAATATTGGGGATTCGGGCGGGAGTTTATTAGGGGAGGGAGGGGGTGATGCAGTGTGGTGGGCTGAATTGAAAGTGAAAGTGACTTTTGAGAACCCATCCCCGTGCGCTTGCAAACTGGGAATGCGCAGAGGGAAACTTTGGGGCTTCCCGTGCGCCACGTCAGTACGCCGAGAAATTCTTGGTAAATTTCATGCGGCATAGCTGAAATTCCTATGCGTGACGCGGCGCACGGGAATCTCCGAACGGTTTTCAGCCTGCGCTGACCATGAAGGGGAACTCCGTGCCAAATTTCAAACTGGAAACCGGCGCGGGTCCCCCTCCAGGGGTAGAGTAGGCTCTTTGGCTTGGTCTGGAACGTGAGGGGTTAAACCCACGCCAAAAACGGCGTGGGGTTTTCCCCCAGATCCAGACCAAGCCCTCATCCCAGGCACGCAGTCTGGCCGGACAGCAATGGGGGTGGGGTCGAGCGTCCCCCCCTCCTGAGCCGTACCAGACCGCATGCCCTCGACATGGGGGAGTGTGTGCTTTAAGGGAGGGGGGCACTGCCCCCCCACCCCAAAGCACTCTTGTCCCCATGTCAATAGGGACAAGAGCCTCTTCCCGACAACCCTGGCCATTGGTTGTTGGGGTATGCGGGTGGGAGCCAATCGGAATCTGGGAGCCCCCTTTAATAAGGCAGCCCCCGGATTACGGCCCCCCACCCTATGTGAATGAGTATGGGGTACATCGTACCCCTACCCATTCACCTGGTGGAAAAGTGTAAAAATAAGACACCACACAGAATAAAATAATTTATTATTCAGCTCCGGGGGTCTTCCGCCAACCCACCCCGGTCTTCGCCGCCGTGGTTCCCTTCACCACGAAGCTTCCTGCTTATGGGGGAGGGCCGCGGGCTTCGTCGTTTTCTGCCGGGGAGGGGTGACAACCCAACCCGGTCTTCGCCGCCGCCTTCCGCCGCGGCTCCCTTCACCACGAAGCTTCCTGCTTATGGGGGAGGGCCACGGGCTTTGTCGTTTTCTGCCGGGGTGGGGCTCTCGATGGCCTTTTCTGCCTGGCTCCTCCCCTGGGGCCAGGGCTTCTCTCCGCTCTCTTCCGCCGCGGGGCGACACCCGCAGGCTTCTCCGGTGCGCTCCGCTTCTGCCTGGCTCCTCCGATGGGGCCAGGGCTTCTTCTTCCATTCGATGTTGACACGACGAGGTCCGGTGCTGAAATGCCGACAGAGCGGTGGGCACCGACTTATATTGGCATAGGGCGTGGTGATGCCACCATGTGACCTTAACCCATGTGACATCACATTCCCATCATGCCCAGTGATGTCACATGGGTTATGGTCACATTGTGGCATCACCATGCCCACGCCCCATGCCAATATAAGTCGTTGCCCACCGCTCTGTCGGCATTTCAGCGCTGGACCTCGTCGTGTCAACATCGAATGGAAGAAGAAGCTAGGCAGAAGCTGACGAAGCCCGCGGCCCTCCCCCATAAGCAACGGAGCTTCGTGGTGAAGACAGCGACGAGAAGCCCTGGCCCCAGCGGAGGAGCCAGGCAGAAGCGGAGGCCACCGAAGAAGCACGCGGGTGTCGCCCCATGGCGGAAGACAGCCAGAAGCCCGTGGGAGGCTGGAGCCCCCCCCCGGCAGAAGACGGCTAGAAGCCCGAGGGGGGGGGGCGACACCCCCGGCGTTCTCCGCCATTTTCCGCCGCCCCCCCCCCGAATGTAAAAGAGCTTAATTTGGGGTGGGGGCCCGGCCGAACATGGCAGAGAGCATTGGCGGGTGTCGACACCCCTGGCGGAAGACGGCCAGAAGCCTGGTGGGGGGCTGGAGCACCCCCCGGCAGAAAATGGTAAGAAGCCCGGGGGGGGGTAGGTGCACCCCCCGGCGGAAGACAGCCAGAAGCCCACGGGAGGCTGGAGCCCCCCCGGCAGAAGACGGCTAGAAGCCCGGGGGGGGGGGGGCGATACCCCCGGTGTTCTCCGCCATTTTCCGCCGCTCCCCCCCCAAATTTAAAAGAGCCTAATTTGGGGTGGGGGCCCGGCCGAACATGGCAGAGAGCATCAGCGGGTGTCGCCCCCCGGCGGAAGTCGCCCAGAAGCCAGCGGGAGGCAGAAGCCCACCACCACCCCATTGGGCCCTGGGCTTCGCCGGTTTCTGCCAGGGGGCGACACCCCCGGTCTTTTCCGCCGGGCCCCCTCCGGATGTAAAAGAGCTCTATGGGGTGGGGGCGACGGCAGAAAAGATCGGGGGTGTCGCCCCCCCTGGCAGAAAACGGCAAAGCCCGGGGCCCAATGGGGTGGTGGTGGGGGGCCCCGGGAGAAGACCCCCGGAGCTGACTAATACATTATTTTATTCTGTGTGGTGTCTTATTTTTACACTTTTCGACCAGGTGAATGGGTAGGGGTACGATGTACCCCATACTTATTCACATAGGGTGGATGGCCGGTATGTGGGGCCCCCTTATTAAAGGGGGCTCTCAGATACTGATAAGCTCCCCCGCCCGTATACCCCGACAACCAACGGCCAGGGTTGTCGGGAAGAGGCTCTTGTCCCTATCGACATGGGGACAAGAGTGCTTTGGGGTGGGGGAGCAGTGCCCCCCTCCCCCAAAGCATACACTCCCCCATGTTGAGGGCATGCGGTATGGTACGGCTCAGGAGGGGGGGCGCTCGCTCGTCCCCACCCCCATTCCTGTTCGGCCAGACTGCGTGCCTGGGATAAGGGTTTGGTCTGGATCTGGGGGGGAACCCCACGCCGTTTTTTTGGACGTAGGTTTAACCCCTTACGTTCCAGACCAAATCTAAGAGCCTGTTGTGCACCTGGAGGGGGACCCCACGCCGTTTTTTTATTTTATTTGGTGTGGAGTTCCCCTTTATCCCGGTCCTGTCAGGGGGGGGGGGAATGCCTGCTCGTCTGTTCATACAATGTATGACCAGCGATCTGTCATTTCCCCTAGTCAGTCCCACCCTCTTTACAGTTAGAACACACCCAGGCAACATAATCAAACCCTTCCTCGCCCCTAGTGTTAACCCCTTCCCTGCCAGTGACATTTTTATAGTAAGCAATGCATTTGTATACCATTGGTCGCTAGAAAAATGCCAAAGGTCCCAAAAATGTGTCCGCCATAATGTCGCAGTAGCCATAAAAATCACTGATCGCCGCCATTACTAGTAAAAAAAATATATATATTCCTAAAAAACCCATAAAATGAACCCCTATTTATAACTTTTGCCCAAACCAATGAAACGCTTATTGCGATTTTTTGGAACCAAAAATATGTCAAAGAATACGTATCGGCCTAAACTGAGGGAAAAAAAGTTTATTTATATATATTTTTGGGGAGATTTATTATAGCAAACAGTAAAAAAGTTGTCTTTTTATTTACAAAATTGTCGCTATATTTTTGGTTCGAACAAAAATAAGAAAAAAACGCAGAGGTGATCAAATACCACCAAAACAAAAAATAAAATGTTGTGGGGTAAAAAAAAGAGGATGCCAATTTTGTTTGGGAGCCACATCGCACAACTGCGCAATTGTCAGTTAAAATGACGCAGTGCCGAAAAATGCAAAAACTGGCCCGGTCAGTGACCCGTAATATGGTCTGGGGCTCAAGTGGTTAAAAATTAAGAAAACACTAAAGTTAGCCCAATTTATGGCCATAATGTGAAAGATGATGTTACACCGAGTAAATAGATACCTAACATGTCACGCTTTAATATTGCACACGCTCATGGAATGGTGCCAAACTTCAGTACTTAAAAAATACCCATAGGTTACCAGTTTAGAGTTACAGAGGGGGTCTAGTGCTAAAAGTATTGCTCTCGCTCTAACGCACGCTATGATACCTCACATGTGGGGTTTGAACGGTGTTTACATATGTGGGCGGGACTTACACATTTAAGGTCCGCCCACATATGTAAACACCGTTCAAACCACACATGTGAGGTATCATAGCGTGCATAAGAGCGAGAGCAATACTTTTAGCTTTAGACCTTCTCTGTAACTCTAAACTGGTAACCTGGAAAAAAAATTGTGCGTGTTCGCTTCTGACTGCGAGCTACTAGGGACAGGGGCATTTTGATTATTATTATTTATGTTTGTTACGTAAAAATTCAATAAGACCTCCCCTTCAGGTTGGGAAGCATCAGTTCAGGGGAAAAAAAAAACAGCTTTCATGCTTTTATCCGCCATTGCAGCTTTGATTCTGTTAATGCATCTCGAGTGAACTGGGCATGCTCGGACACTTAGAAAATGTAAGCTGGCTTTTTGTGCCTCAAAATGACTTGCATGTTTCTGAGCATGCTCAGAAAGCTTGTTTTTTGGCTTAGTAATTTAAGGACATCCTTAACAGGTGTAAGCAGTTACAAGTGCACACAAACTAGAGCAGGGGTGCCCAACCAGTGGCCCGGGGGACACATTTGGCCCGCGGAGCCCTCTGATGAGGCCCGCGACCTGCTGCTCTGGGGTGGAATAGAATACTGTTATTAAAGGTCATTACTAAAATCACAGTGTATATATGGGCATATCTGTTCTGCAGTGGTTACTGGGCTGCTTTCAAACTAACCCGAAGATGCAGAGCAGCACACCTGTGGGTTACCTGCACTGAGCCATACACAGCCAACATGCAGAATATAATAGAAGTCTATTGCAAAGTGCAGGAAAGACAGAGGTACACTGCGTTTGTAAATCACAGCGCATCAGAATGAAAGCAGCCTTGGGCCACTTTTTCATGGTCAGTCCGACCCAATTGGACCCTCTATCCACACCTAAGGAATGGCAGATGTAAACCGACTTGTGTCCTACCTCCATATGCGGAGCAGACATGGACCTGCCATCCGCCCGCTCCGTTCATTGTGGCCCGTGACTGGTTACCAAGTCGCTTAAGTGGCCCTCGCGCTTCATAAGGTTGGGCACTCCTGAACTAGAGGCTGACATTTCTTCATGTGTTTCCAATTGGTTCAAAAGCGTGGATAGAGCATATGTCAGCTGCCCTGAGAGGGGGCAGACTTGCTGGCTGGCATGAATGGTGGGGCGAAACAGAGATGTTTTTGAGCAAGTTTGTTTTTGGGGGGGGGCAATTGTTTTATTTAATGATGTTCACTTTGATGTTTTGGTCTGCTGCATAATTTAGCAAAATGTTTCTCAAGACGTTAATGACTAATGTTTTAATCCTGTGGGTCTATCCTGTTATTTCAAAAGCATAAACCATATTCCACTTATTGTGTAATAAATAAATAAATAAACATAGGTCTATTTTTTTTTTATGTTTTTTTTTTGTTTGTGTGTTTATTTTTAGTTTTTTGTTTTGCGTTCCTTGTTTTGTGGACCAATAAAATTACTTTCAAATTTTGAAGTTTGTTTTGTGATATTTTTTCCATGCTACGGATTTTAACAGCTGCAGCTGAAATAGTTTTGGCCTAAACCATCAAGTGTGATTTGTCTCTAAGCGTCTTTGCTGGTGTGTATGCATGAAATGTTTGCTGCCATGTTTAGTCACCAGAAAAGGAAAGACAAAGCGGTAAGTATTGTTTCCTAGAATTGATGTCCAGACTGTCTTTTTAAAGCACATGTGCAAGATGAAGGAAAACATGGCCTGTTGGGGGGGGGGGGGGTGATGGTGTATTGGTGGACAGGCTTGAAGTGCTGATTTACAGCACTGTGCTTGAATCTAGCACAAGACAATCCTATTCTAATTGTGGGTGTTTGAGGGAAGCCAAGTGAGTGTTAGAACCCCTGCTTGTGTTTTTAGGTTGGGCTTTGTGTCCCTTTTCTTAAAATTGGCTTCACTTCCTGTCACACAGCTGAACAGGAAGTGAGGTTAAAACCCTACCAATGGTCTTTTCTTCGGGACACAGGTCAATCTAACTAGTGTCCCCATTAAGCAAATTGCACTGCTGTGTACACCCCAAATGATTAGTTAGTTTGGGGTTTAGTAAAGGCAAAGCCGCTCTGCAGTAGAAGCGTAGTCAATGAAAATCAGAAGGGAAGCACTGATGGTTTTAACATCCAATCCCGCCAAGTTTTTTTTTTCTTCCATGCTTGTCCACTTGTAGTGCTAAGTGGATTTGCCTTTAGTAAATGGACCCCAGAGTCCAAGATCCCTACTTATTTGGGGTGTACACAGCAAAATGCAATTTCCATAATGGGAAACTATTTAGATTGATCTGTGTCCCCAACAAGACATTAATCAGGTTTACCCTCACTTCCTGTTTGGCTATGTGGCAGGAAGTGAATAAATTAAGTAGAAAGTGACAACATTTGTGAGGTGTCTTTACCCTATCAGGGGTGCAGGCATCTCCAAAACAAACAAGAAAATTGTTGATTTAACATTGGGTGGTGTTTGTGGGGGTCCCTAACACACATTCATACATATTAGCAATGCTGGATCCTGGCCTATTGGCATGGTTATATTTTCTTAGGCCTCTCAATAAAATTATCTGAAATTTGGGGTTAAACTGGAACTATAAATCAACACTTCTTTTTTTGTTTTCTTTCATTTTGGATAGAGTTGGGGGGGGGTTATAAGCCCTGTCAGTTTATTTTGTATTATCCCTGTCCGTTTGGGGAGATTGGCCTTCACTTCCTGCCCCATAGCCAAACAGGAAGTGAGAGAAAAACTAGGCAAATTAAGGGACTCTTGTGCCCCCCCCCCCCCCACAGAACTTGTGTGTGTCCCCTGAAAATTCCTGGGCGGGCCATAAAAAAAACAGGGAGTGGCCTTGACAGGAAGGGTGGATCATTTTTCTATTAGGGGGTGCAGAAATTTGGTCAGGCCTAGGGCAGCACAAAACTTAAATATCCTACTGCATATTAGGGCTCATTTAGACAGGATCCGATTTACAGCATGTTTTTAGATTGTGGGAGGAAGCCCGCGCAGGCACAGGGAGAACATGCAAACTCCGGGCAGATGGTGTCACGGGCGGGATTCGAACCAGCAACCCTTTTGCTGCTAGGTGAACATGCTATACACTACACCACTGTGCTGAACGAACATGATCGCAGCTGAAAGCATGAAATCAGTGTTTTTTTTTTCCAATTCCATGCTTTCCAGCCTGGAGGACAGATGTGGGGTCTTATTGACCCCGCCTCCCTCCATAAAGAGGACCTGTCACACACTAGTCCTATTACAAGGGATGTTTACATTCCTTGTAATAGGAAGAAAAGTGAAAAAAAAGGGACAAAAAAGTGCAAAAATAAAGATATTATGTTAAAAAAACAAAAAAGAAATAAAAATCTAAATTTAAATGCCCCTGTCCCTAGTAGCTCGCACTCAGAAGCGAACACGCATGCAAGTCCCACCCACATATGTAAACACCGTTCAAACCCCACATGTGAGGTATCATAGCGTGCGTTAGAGCGTACAGACCTCCTCTGTAACTCTAAACTGGTAACCTGAAAAAAAACACATATATAAATAAACACACACACACACACACACACACAGTATGTATACTGCAGCAGTGTAGCTAGCACATCTGGCACCCGGGGCTGTTTTTTTTTTGCACCCCCACCAAGAAATGAGTGTGGTCAGACTGCATCAGTGGAAGGGACTTAAATGGCCATATGCTTTAGTGACTGTGACAAACCTCAGTACACTCATTTTAATAAAATACAACCGTTCCAATTGCATATCCTTTACTTACTACACACAGCTAACCTTAAAGTGATATACATTTTTTAATAACAAACATGTCATACTTACCTGCCAGAGCAGACTGGATCCTCCACTTCTTGGGTCCCTGGCTGCTACGTCCTTCCAAGTGCCCTCACAGCAAGAAGGTTGCTATAGGGGCATCTAAGCAGGCGCACTCCCGCCCACTTCGTCTCCTGAATGACTCAGTGGCTGTAGTTGACAGCAGTGGGAGCCAATTGCTCCCACTAATGTTAAAAGCCAATCAGGAGTGCGACTCCACGGAGAGCCAAGGACATTGCTGGATTTAGAAGGGGCTCGGGTAAGTATTGGGTGGAGCTGCTGCACACAGAAGTTATTTTTTATTTTTTTTGCCTTCATGCATCGAATGTTAAACACAGTGAGGGGAATTTATCAAAACTAGTGTAGTCAGAATCTGGAACAGCTGCACATGGCAACCAATCAGCTTCAACCTTCAGCTTGTTCAGCTTCGAAAATAAATGAGACAATTGGTTGCCATACACAGCTGCCCAAGATTCTGCTGTCGTTTTGATAAACTCCCCTAAGGGCTCATTCAGACAGGCGCTGAGAGAGGTCCTGTATGCTGAGCCACTTTTTGCTGCATCTACCAGAGAGCTTTACCTATAGAAGTAGGTGCACAAATCTGGAATGCAAACACTGTGCATTTGGATACATACATCCCTTGTGCGTATCAAATTTTGACATTTGACTATGTACATGCAGCTGCTGCGTCCCAATTGACTTTGTCTGAACTACCTGCACAGAACACCAATTATCCCTACATGGTACATGGCCATTACACTGGGCATGGATGCATGTGCTCCATGTGAATGAGGCCTAATTTTCATGTGGGCCAAATAGCATGAAAAAGCACGAAAAAGGAGATATCAGGTATGGGATTTTTTTTTTTTAAATCATGTTTGCTTAGGTGGATGCTGCATCTCTCCCCCCCCCTTTTTTTCTCCCTGAAGCTGGCAGGTCCTTCAGGCACCCTTTTTACTAATCCAGAGGGATTCCACTATTCCCCTCACATAGTCCAGTGACTCCAGACACCTGCTGTCCTAGTCCAGGGCCTCCAGACACCCCCCTCTCCTAATCTGTAGCCACCAGGCACCCCTCACCTAGTCCAGTATCTCCTTTGTACCCCCCAATCATGGGGCCTTTGCCACACCAACCACCATTTCCTAGTCAAGGGCCTCCTCTACACCCCCTAGTCCAGGGCCTCCTCTGCACTCCCCTGCTAGTCCAGGGCCTCCACTACAGCACCCCCCCTCCCAAGCTCAGAGCCTCCCCTGCACCCTGCCCTCCGAATCCAGGTCCTTTTCCACGCCAAGCCCACTTTTCAAGGAAGGGTGCCTTATCTACATCCCTCTAGTCCAGAGCCTCCTCTACACTCCTCTGCTAGCCCTGGGCCTCCATTGCACTCCCCTGCTAGCCCAGGGCCGCCTCTGCATGCCACCCAGGGTCTCCTGTGCACCCCCCGCCAAGTCCAGGGACTCTTCCGCACCCCTCTTAGCCCAGTGTCTCCTCCGCACCCCCATCAGCCCAAGGTCCCCACTGCACCCTCCAGTCCAGGGCCTCCTCTGAACCCGCCATAACAACCTTGACTTCCTATTCCAGAGCCTATTGCACACACACTTCTCCTTGTTCTAATAAATGCCTTCCAGTTTCACAAAGGCTCTCCCATGCTGAAACGTCACTCTGGAATGCTTTTCCTAGATGTGCCACCCAGGGCATTCAGCCCTGGTATACTGTGTGTGTGTGAGCGCATACACACGTGTGTTACAAAAGTGTATCACATTTTTGTAAATATTTTATTATACATCTTTTTTCATGTGACAACAATGAAGAAATTACACTCTGTAAAGTAGTAAGTGTACAGCTTGTATAACAGTGTAAATTTGCTGTCCCCTCAAAATAACTCAACAAATAACTAAACCTCTGGCAACAAAAGTGAGTACACTTAAGTGAAAATGTCCAAATTGGGCCCAAAGTGTCTTTATTTTGTGTGACCACCATTATTTCCCAGCAGTGCCTTAACCCTCTTGGGCATGGAGTTCACCAGCACTTCACAGGTTGCCACTGGAGTCCTCTACCACTACTGCATGATGACATCACAGAGCTGGTGGATGTTAGAGACCTTGTGCTCCTACACCTTCCATTTGAGTATGCCCCACAGATGCTCAATAGGGTTTAAGTCAGGAGACATGCTTGACCAGTCCATTACCTTTATACTTAGCTTCTTTAGCAAGACAGGGTCATCTTGGAGGTGTGTTTGGGGTTGTTAAATTGGAATACTGCCCTTCGGCCCAATCTCCGAAATGAGGGGGATCATGCTTTGCTTCAGTATATCACAGTACATGTTGGCATTCATGGTAACCTCAATGAGCTGTAGTTCTCCATTTCCGGCAGCACTCATGCAGCCTCACACCATGACACTCCCACCACCATGCTTGACTGTAGGCAAGACACGCTCATCTTTGTACTCCTCACTTGGTTGCCGCCACACACGCTACACACCACCTGAACCAAATAAGTTCATCTCGGTCACAGATCACAGGACATGGTTCCATTCATTCACGTTCTTTGTCTGCTTGTCTTCAGTAAACTGTTTGCGGGCTTGCTTATGCATCATCTTTAGTAGAGGCTTCCTTCTAGGACGACACCAATGCAGACCAATTTGATGTAGTGTGTGGCGTATGGTCCAAGCACTGACAGGCTGACCCCCCACCCCTTCAACCACTGCAGCAATCATACGTCTATTTTCCAAAGACAACTTATGGATATGATGAAGAGCATGTGCACTCAACTTCTTCTGGTCAACTATGGCGAGGTCTGTTCTGAGTGGAACCTGTCCTGTTAAACCGCTGTATGGTCTTGGCCACCAAGCTGCAGCTCAGTTTCAGGGTCTTGCCAATCTTCTTATAGCCTAGGCCATCTTTATGTAGTGCAACAAATCTTTTTTCAGATCCTCAGAGAGTTCTTTGCCATGAGGTGCGATGTTGAACTTGACCGTCCAGACAAAGCTACGTACCAACGTTGCGAAACGCGTTGACGTTATACCGCGCCGGACGCCACTCCAACAACTCCCCGCTGCAGCTGGAGTTTTAAGATAAGCTTGCAAAGACCACGGCATGAGCAGACTCGAGGCTCACATCAATCCTAATGCAGCCAGACCTGGTAGCCTGTTAAATATAACGGAGGCTGATCTCACGATCAAACACACGGCGTGGTTATTCTCCGTACATGCTGCTTAACACAGTCGTATCAGAAATACAATAGATGCTGTCAGCTGCACACCTGCAATTCAGGTGTCGGGAGTCAATTCTAGCCGCTTACCCCCAGACCTCTCCATCAAGAGTTGGGTAAGATCATTTAATTTATTCCGCCAATAGCCTATGTGTCTGCTCACACCAGGAAGCTCACGGGCCATTAAAGAGCTGTTTTAACCCTATATGGCAGTGTGAATCTTATACACACCAACCCTGGTTATCTGTGGAGCCTAATATGCAGTAGTCAATGGCTATAAACACTGTACTCACAAGGGAATATAAGGGAACTTGGCTGCTCTTTCCATGTTTTTCAGGCTACATAAGACTGTCACCTCAGTGGACTCTACAAAGACATCTGTATATTAACTTTTAGAGCCTAAGAATTTTATGTATCTACCTCATCTCATGCATATATCCACATGCTATATAGCATACCACTTTGGCAACTTCTATCTTCTCCCGCAGGGGTACCTCTGGTGTTAATTCCTCACTATATAATAACAAAAAAACATATCTTTTTTGTCAGTACCACACTCGGTAATTACCGATTGGTATTTTCAGTAGAAGTGACCCATTAGGCGTCTTGATCGCCTCAGTTATATGTTTTTCATGTTTGTTATATGTCCATGTTTTTTATGTGTTGTTCTGTTGCACGTTATATGAACTAGTATTGGCCGGCCGCTGCACGTAGGCTCTCATTGAGTGTTTTTTAGCATACATAGGGAAACCTTTGACTCTTTATATCCCAATCATTTGTATTTTTGTATTACCTTTTGATTAAAACTTTGTCTATATCATTGTCCATCACTGCCTTAGTAGCTCCTTGGTTGTCCTCAGAGACAATCTCTCTTGGTCTCCCTAGGGGATAACATCTCTCTTTTTTGTATGCCATGTTGAACTTCCAGTAACCATTAGGAGAGAGAAAGCGATAACAGCAAATTTACCACACATGCTCCCAATTCACACCTGAGACCTTGTAACATGACACCAGAGAGGGAAAATGGCTGATTGGGCCTCATTTGGACATTTTCACTTAGAGGTTTACTCACTTTTGTTGCCAGCGTTTTTTTTTTTTTTCTTTGCAGACAATGGCTTGGTGTTGAGTTATTTTGAAAGAACAGCTAATTTACACTGTTATACAAGCTGTATAAATACTACTTTACATTGTAGCAAAGTGTAATTTCGTCAGTGTTGTCACATGTAAAGATATAATCTCTCTCTCTCTCCATATAAGATCTCAACGGCCAAAAATCTCATGCTGGATATCTATACTGATATGGACTGGGTAATGACTTGGGAATTAAAGGATGGCACATCATTTGATGGCAATTTAAATTATCCACCTACAGAGGGCTGAATTTAAAAACACCCCGAAAATCTAAGTGAAAAATTATACAGCAAGCTAGTCCATTTTGCTGAAATTTGATTACAACAATCAATGAGACGAGGGATGTGTCCTGGGGTATTTCCTCCCAGATCTGGACCAGTGCATCACTGAGCTCCTGAACAGACTGAGGTGCAACCTGATGGACCGATACATAATGTCCCAGAGGTGTTCTTTTGGATTTAGGTCAGGTGAGCGTGGGGGGCTGGGGCCATTCAATGGTATCAATTTCTTCATCCTCCAGGAAATGGCTGCATGCTCCCGCCACATGAGGCCGGGCATTGTCGTGCACCAGGAGGAACCCAGGACCCACTGCACCAGCATAGGGTCCGACAATGGGTCCAATGATTTTATCCAGATACCTAATGGCAGTCAGGGTGCCATTGTGTAGCTTGTAGAGGTCTGTGCGTCCCTCAATGGATATGCCTCCCCAGACATCACCGACCCACCACCAAACCGGTCATGCTGAACAATGTTACATGCAGCATAAAGTTCTCCGCAGCTTCTCTAGACCCTTTCACGTCTGTCACAGGGTAAACCTGCTCTCATCTGTGAAAAGCATGGGGCACCAGTGACGGACCTGCCAATTCTGGTGTTGAATGGAAAATGCCAATCGAGCTCCACAGTGTCTGGCAGTGAGCACAGAGCACACTTGAGGATGTCGGGCCCTCAGGCCACCCCCATGAGGTCCGTTTCTGATTGTTTGGTCATAGAGATTCACACCAGTGGCCTGCTGGAGGTCATTTTGTAGGGCTTCTTTCAGTGGTCATCCTGTTCCTCCTCGCACAGAGCAGAAACCAGTCCTGCTGATGGGTTAAGAACCTTATACGGCTCTGTCCATCCTGGAGGAGTTGGACTGCCTGTGCAACCTTTATAGGGTCCAAGTATCACCTTGTGCTACCAGTAGTGACACTGACCCTAGCCAAATGCAAAACTAGTGAAAATCAGTCAGAAAATATGAGTGGGAAAAAAAAAATTCAGACACCTCCACCTGAAAAAAAATTCAAGTTTGAGGTTGTCTCATTGTTGCCCATCTAGTGCACCTGTTGTTAATTTCAATTAACAGCAAAGCAGCTGAAACTGATTAACAACCCCCTCTGTATACACCCCTCCCCCTCTGCTACTTAACTGACCAGATCAATATCCCAGGAGTTCTGATTCAACAGTGTTCCTTTATTTTTTTTTGAGCAGTATATATAGCATATCCTAAAAAATGCAGAGAGGAAATCAGTCAGGACCCCCCCCCCCCTTATCGTAACCTGAATCGCTTCTGGTGCCAAACTGCTTTGGGCACTGCCTGATTAGCTCCCCCATAAAAAGAGGAAAGGAAGGCGCACCGACCTTGTGCATTACCAAGGTAAGATTTATTAAAAAATGTATTTATTTATTGTTTGGGAGCCACATCGCACGACTGCGCAATTGTCAGTTAAAGTGACACAGTGCCGAATCTCAAAAAAAGGACTGGTCATTGACCAGCAAATTGGTCCGGGGCTGAAGTGGTTAAAAGGTAGAAAAACCTCTGCTAAATTCCTCAAGACAAAAATGTCAGGGAAGGCTGCCAGGCCATTCCGGGTGTCGTGAAAATTTTATGAAGATGTATTTAATATGTATTGTCATAGTGCCACCCAGTGTTAGTTGCAACCCGCTCTAAAGAGCTGACTGAAGCAGGCTGACACTGGTTGAGTCCCGTCTGGTAGTGGAAAACATTTTAAGGTTGGAGGGAGATGTTTGCAGAGTGGGGATATGTCCGCCGACGAAGGGCCCTGTGCATTAGCACAGACGATTGTCTAGGGGGATATGTTCGCTCTGCAAGGACATTATCGGTTATAGGCGGATGTACGCTCTTGTCTCCGCTATGTCTGATCAGCATGGTCGAGATTCGTAGTGTGCACCTGCAGATAGCCTTACATCAATAATAGTATAATCCAGATATGCGTTCTCTGGAATAGCGCAGAATAAGGATTCCTATCAGCGGTAAAAAACGGGAGCCTTGGGTTGTGATGATCAGAGATAGAGTCCATGTTTGTTTAGCTTCCATTCACCCTGTATCTGCTCAGACACACCCATCAGAATACTTTAGTTGTATTGCATTGTACATCCTGTTGGAAGGATCTCCTTATTTGGTCAATTCGGGACTATTGACTATGTGCATATGAGAAATGTATGAATTGTGTATGATTTATCAGTATCAATGTGGGATTGTTTGCCTCTGCTGTAAGATTATTTGGTGCAACCTGCAATGTGTTAGTGGCTGAGAAGTTTGTAAGTAACTGATTGTTGTGTGTGCCATGAGGTTTAGCGGGGGAGGGCAGTCAGGATGGATGTTCCATGGTTGTTACAATAGAAAATGTTTTGTGTTGAAATGCCTACGCCCTGTGGGAAGGGAACACTGATGTTCCGAGTATACATGCAAGCATCACTGTTTGTATTTCTCAATGGCTTGTTATGGAAGCTGATGCCACAGTAAGAATATGAAATTAGGCGGGGACAAGAGTGTAAGCGCAGTATGTTTTTTTAAGTTTCATGTAACCAACACTTTTAAATGTGCTGTCTGGTTGGCAAAGGAACCTAGCTGAAGTAGCCTAAAGTGTTTGTCTACGGGTTAAATGTTCATTTTGATGTCCCATGTTTGTAAGTGTTTATGTGGTGTCTCAGGTGTGTGGCTTTATAGAGATAGAGAGCCTAGTGATATGTAGGAGGGAAAAATGTTTGTAATGCCGCGTACACACGACCAGTTTCCTTGTTCTAGTGATTCTTGTCAAGCCTGCCTTGCACACACGCGATAGAGAAAAAAAAAATGCTGGAGCAAAGCGCGGTGACATACAACACATACGACGGCACTATAAAGGGGAAGTTCCATTCAGATGGTGCCACCCTTTGGGCTGCTTTTGTGGATTTCGTGTTAGTAAAAGTTTGGCGAGAGACGATTCATGCTTTTCAGTCTGTTACAGCATGACGAATATGCTAGCTCCGTTACAAACGCTTGTTTTACCAGAATGACTGCTCCCATCTCATAACTTGCTTCTGAGCATGCATGTTTTTTCCCGTCATTACAGCCTACACACGATAATTTTTCACGACGTGAAAAAACGACATGAAATGTTCTAAATTTTTAATTGCAATTTTTCGGTCGTGTGTATGCGGCATTAGTGTTCATTTGATGTCTCAATTGTTTGTCAGTTTTTGTGGCGAGAGGTTTTGGGTAGTAGGGAGGTGTGTGCTGGTTTTGACGGGAAAAACTGCATTTGGCTGTCATTTTCTTTTATTGGTTGTTACCATGCGACTGTGCTGTGGCTTTCGTCGGCAATCTTGTTTTGTCTGCTGTGTTCAGCCTTTGGGGCAGATTTTGAAGTTTGGTGCGAGTTGAGTAGTGTGGTCTTTTCTGTGTTGGAATCTGGTGGACACCATTTTCATTTTCCTTTGTGTGTGGGAAACCATGTGGTCTTGTATTTTTTGCTTTCCGTTAAGTGAATGTAAGCTATTGTAGGTGAGCTGTGTCTGTACTTTTTTTTATCAACTTTTCAGTATAAAAGAGTGGTGATTTTTGTATTGAATTTCAGTTTTAAGTGAAATCTCTACGTTACACTGAATTTTAATAGATTATAACTGAGTTTTTGTACACAGCAGTGCGCGTTTTTTTTTTTTTTTTGTATAATTTGTGGTAGGAAAGAAAGGCTTTCAGTTTCAAGTGATCTGACTGCCCAGGGGCTGAGGGGGATCAACTTCCATTTGCAGTGTGGCAGTGTGTGGGGGGAGTTATTTTGCTAAAGGTTTTTTCAAACATAAAAAAAAAAAGGAGAACGCAGGAGTTTCAGTTTTGGCTTTTTTTGTTGCGCTGTTGTGTGGTATTTCGGTCTCAAAACTTGTTGGTTGACTTCCCAGGGGATATACGAGTCAAGGGAGATTTCCTCCCATTTGCAAAAGGATTTATTCTATCCTTTCCTTGACAAAGGTTTTTTAAATGTTGGAGCTTCATATAGGATGTTAGCCATGGATTTTTTGGGTGTCTTGATAGACAAGGTAATGGGGCTAGGCTGCCCCGCCCCCTCCCTCTTCCTGTACATTGATATGTAAATAAACCAGTTTGGGTTTTTTAAGAGCCGAGCATGCAACAGGACGTTCTTTTCAGCATTTAATGCATCCACGGAAGTTGGTGGGAGGAGCTTGGGGTCTTCTGAAAGGTGAGCAAAGGGATTTGTGTTTTGAAAGGACAATGGAAAACTGTCATGTACCTTACCAGAGGCCGAAGTGCCGAGAGGGCTTCCCTTTCGACTCGAGTGCAGAACGCCCCCTGGAGGTGAGACAGGGGACGCTATGCCCAGGGGTGCAGGAGTTGCCGGCTGAGACTTGCTGAAGCGATGTCGGGGAACAGATGTGCACTAGGATATGTAGTCCGGCAGGAGTACCACGGAAGTACCAGTAGATTGGCAGGAAACCCAGGGGCGGAGTCAGGAGCCGAGCCAAGGTCATACACAGGAAGCAGGAAGTAACTGGAACAGGTCAGGAGGCAAGCCAAGGTCATACACAGGAAGCAGGAAGTAACTGGAACAGGTCAGAGGGCAAGCCGAGGTCATACACAGGAAGCAGGAACAAGGAATCAGCATCAGGTCAAGGAATGAAGATCATGCAGCAGTTTGGTGACTGCTGCAACAAGGTTTAAATAGGCACTGACGCCTGGAGTCCCGCCCGTATTGCGTGCGCGTGCACGGTAAAGAACAATGTATTCATTGTGTTGTTGCCCGTATGCGTGCGCATGGGCCCAGTGCTCGTACTCGCGGGCATTGTGCTCGTATGTGCGCGCATGTGCCTTGTGCTCGTATTCGCGGGCATTGTGCCAGTTCTTTCACAGTCAATTCTCTGACAAAAACACTTTGGTTTTTAAATGTAATTGTTATACTGTAATACAGTTTTGGGTAGCGAGTAAATGTGAGGCATCCAAGTTATTGTTGTAACATCTAGATACAGAGAGAAGCCACATTGTTCTGTAGAGAAAGCGGGCGCAAGTGTTCTGTGTAGTTTACTCTGGCGACGCAGTGTTTGGGCGTACAGCGTAAAGCACTTGTGTATGCATACACTGTGTGGGATAGAGACCTAATTCGGGGGTGATAATGCCTCGGTTAGGGTTTCTAGTTGAGGACTCGACCAGATATAGTGGTTATAGTCTGTCAATCCATCGCAGAAGAAAGCACCAGGTGGTGCTCCCCTAAATGGGTGCAAGGGTTTCCCTGGACGCAGGGGTAAGACTATAAGCCGATTCGAATCGCCATGGGCACAAGGAGGTTTGTGCAAGGGAAGGAATGGAGGCTTCCCAAAGTCAGACAGCTACACAGTGCATGTAGCCTAGTTTTGGGGCAAAGGCCATTAGACCTCTTAAAGAATGACATATATTGTCAGAGGGTACAGTAAGGTGTATTCCTTTGGATGATAATTTTGATGTCTGGAGGACGAGACCTCAGAATAAAAATTCCTTGGAAAAAGTTCAGCTGTGGCTTTAGAAATCTGTAGGGTTGATGGATGTGTGGTACACGCTTTTGTGATTCTTAGAGGAGGAACTGTGGTTCAAATTCTCATGCCCGTTTTTGAACTTTGTCTGGCTGGTCCATGCAAGGTTTTCAAGCTGCTCTCATGTTTTTCCCATTGTATTTTTTTCTATTGATAAAAGAGTGAAGGCAAAATTCTGGCTGTTTGTTTTGTTTTTTTAATTTTTGTTTTGGAAAGTATCTCCCCCACATTTGTATCGAAATGTTTGTATGTAGTAACGTGAATATGTTCGTCGAACTTACTGTGGCGATCCTCCGACACGTTGCGGCTGTTGTGTTTTTGTAGGAATGGGAAAATGAAGAGTTAGAGGGTTTTGTTTGAATTGGTTTTCAAGAATGTCATTGACAATTTACCAATGTACAGGAATGTCATTTTTGTTTATCCTTCATATTTAACCTGCAAAGAATGGCAGAGTAATAATTTTTGCTTGTAAGCAATTGTTTTTCAGGTCGAAGGAGTTTCTGAAAGTGTATGTACATAGAGAGCAGGTGTATGTAGACAGCTGTACACATGGATAAATACACAAGTCTAAGGAGGTAAAAGTATCATAAGCTATTTATTTGTTTCTTTTTTCCTGCACCATGCATTTCTTCCTTCAGTCTGTAATGAGGGAGAAAATGGGGGGGATAAATGACAGTTTTTCAAGCAAATAACACTAACCTTTCTAATTCTAAACAACGTGTGTGCCAAATCTGTCTTTCTTTGATGGGATTTGAATCAGCAAGCGGCAGTCTGGTGAAGTAGGCTCTCATCACAGATACCAAGAACCTTTTTTGTCAATGGTTCCAGGTATTCCACCCCAGATGGTAAGCCACGCACAGGTTATGCAGTGACCACAGTCCCAATGTCTGGGTTATTGTCATATGAGGTTTGTTTGGAGGTCAACCAAAACCAGAGTCATACTTTCCTCATTAGCCGTCACTTACATTCTCAGCTGATGGGGTAGGTGCAGTTACTAACATGAACTTCAAAAGGTCCACCACAGGGTTCCCGAGTCCCTCCTGCACCCCGACACAATAACCAGTTTATATTCTTTCCAAGAATTGAGGAGTATCTTTGTTTGTTTATATATTTTTGTTTAGTACATTTTTGCAAGGGTAACGATAAAAAGCATCCCAACTTATTGTTTAAAGTATATTCTCCGACTAGCTAAGAAAACGAACAGGACCGATTGCTGGGTCTATACTGAATCTCCACTAAGCTTTAGTCCCCAGCGATAACAGCGGTACATGCCATTTATGATGTTATTATTGGTATGAGGAGTTTTGACAAACTAGTAAAGACTCCAAACTTGACACTTGTCAATGGAATTTAATGATACATTTCTAGAGGGTAAAATTGGTTATAGTTTTAACAGTAGCTCTGCCTCTTGCCAGTTTGGGTATGGGGACAACTAGGTAGCCCACAAGTGTTTCAACTTTAGTTTGATGCTTATGCGGATCTGCAGCTTATAAAATGCAAGAGGTTCATGCGTGCTAGTGAAACTCGTCCCAGCATCTTATGTCACAGCCAATCGTAAGGATCTGATAGCGTAGGAGAAGGCAAGAATGGCAGGGACAGCTAGAAGGGAATTGTTTACCAACCCCGACCAGGTCATGGTTTCCTGCATGTACAAGGTGGGGGCTTGAGCCAATGATACAATTGAACAATTCTCATCTATTGAGGATGGGATGTTTCATGTAACTGTTGAAGCTACAGGGAAGTTCCCACAGTCCAAGGGGGGTTTCTGGGAATTCATAAGTAAAGATTGTTATACCTCGATCGGGGACACTAGTGACAAAGTTCAGGCCCATATGAATAGGGTTAGATCCCTTACAAGGCAAAGCCAGAGCTATAACTAGTGAAGGTTGGAAGTCCTTTTAAGGGTCTGGGAATCTTTGGGGATTTAATTTTTATTTTTGCAGCGGATCATAGTTAAGTGAAGGAAGTAAGGGAGCTGTGGTGGCTCAACGTGATTGGCACTGCGCTGACAAGCCGTTCACCTCTGCAGCCAAGGGTTCGGATCCCGGTCCCGGCTACATGTGAATTAAGTTTGGTGGTCTCAGCCCAATTCCCGGTGGGTGTGCTATGCAAGGTACGCCTGTGCTTAGTACGCCCACCCCCCCACAAAAACCACCACACTTGCACGCACACGAAATTGGTTTAACACACACGCACTTTGGCCATGCGGTATCCTAAAATAAATAGAGGCGAAGGACCTACGGGGCTGGCTGGGTGGGCTAGGCCCCCTCACTCCCTCATAGGGAGTCCCAAGAGGAGCAGGTAGGGCGGGGTGAGTGGGAGGCCCCCCCTTACACCCGCCATTGCCACCAGGGGCATGGAGAAGGATGGCGATTGCCTCCGGGGGGAGGGTCTGCCTACTCCCAACTCCTGCAGTCCGGCTCCTCTCTCTCGAGTTCACGCACAAAAATACACTTTAGAAAAAAAAAAAAGTAATTTCATTTTCCTTCTATATGTCCTCCTGTTGCCTGATTGGACACATGCGCCGTTCGTTAGAAACGTCATTTACCTGGGGTCATGGTTTATTACCATACAACACGCCCACTCCAAGCCTACTTTGAATTATGCGGGCTTACGCCGGCCAATTTAGGTTACGCCGCCGTAACTTAGGACGGAAGTGCTTTGTGTATACGGCACTTGCCTCTCTAATTTGCGGCGGCGTAGCGTAAAGAGGATACGCTACGCCCGTACAAAGATACGCCTCTGTACATGAATATACCCCTTAATATGTATTGTCATAGGGGTATATTCACGTACAGAGGCGTATCTTTGTGCGGGCGTAGGGTATCCTCTTTACGCTACGCCACCGCAAATTAGAGAGGCAAGTGTCGTATTCACAAAGCACTTGCGTCCTAAGTTACGCAGCGTAGCCTAAATTGGCAAGCAAACTTTTCACGCAAACGAAGAAAAATTTGACGCTGTTCTGACGTCCATACTTAACATTGCATTTAGCAGGGGTAACTTTACGCCGGACTTACGCTTACGACGTAAAAAAATGCGATGTGGGCGCAAGTACATTTGTGAATCGGCGGATCTAGCTCATTTGCATATTTGACGCGTAAATCGACGGAAGCGCCACCTAGCGGCCAGCGTAAATATGCAACTAAGGTCTCTTACGCCGGTCGGATCTTAGCAACATTCCGGCGTATCTTACTTTCTGAATACAGAAAAAATATACGCCGGCGCATCCTAGAAGTTACGCGGCGTATCTCGAAATACGCCAACGTAACTTCTTTGTGAATCTGGCCCATAGTGTCACCCAGTGTTCGTTCTCCTGCAACCTGTTCTAAAGAGCTGACTGGGGCAGACTGACGCTGGTTGAGTCCCGCCTGGTAGTGGAAAACGTCTTAAGGTTGGAGGGAGATGTTTGTCCACCGACGAAGGACCACTGTGCATTCGCACAGACGATCATCTAGGGGGGATATGTTCGATCTGCAAGGACATTATCGGTTATAGGCGGATGTACGCTCTTGTCTCTTATTAGCATGGTCAAAATTCGTAGCGTTCACCTGCAGATAGCCTCACATCCTCAGCAATAATAGTATAATCCGCATATGCATTGTTCTCTGGAATAGCGAAGAATAATGCCGCGTACACACGATCATTTTTTGTGATGAAAAAAAACGACGTTTTCTGTGAAGTAAAAAACAACGTTTTTGAAACGTCACTTTTCAAAGACGATGCTGCATACACACCATCGTTTTTTTCACAAAAAGCGAGGTTACGTTCACCACTCTTTTCCATTGAAGCTCGCTTCATAACTAGCTTCTGGGCATGTGCGGGTTGAAAAACGTCGTTTTAAACGACGTTTTTGCTACACACGGTGACTTTTTGTGAAACAAAAAACAGTGTTTTGAAAAACGACAAAAAATTCAAGCATGTTTTTTTTTGGTCGTTTTTTTAAGACAAAAAACAACGTTTTGCCCACACACGATCAATTTAAATGACGTTTTAAAAAACGTCTTTTTTTTTCATCGCAAAAAACGACCGTGTGTACGCGGCATAAGGATTCCTATCAGCGGTAAAACGGGAGCCATGGGTTGTGATGATCAGAGATGGAGTCCATGTTTGTTTAGCTTCTATTCACCCCGTCTCTTCTCAGACACACACACACACACACATCAGAATCCTTTAGTTGTATTGGATTGTACATCCTGTTGAAAGATCTCCTTATTTGGTCACATCCTGTTGGAAGGATCTCCTTATTTGGTCACATCCTGTATTGTCAAATCCTTATATAGTTGTTTCCTTTGTGGAGGTCACATGCTGTGACATCACTTCCTGTTGGTAAGACTCTGGCAAAACAGAAGGAAGCTTTAGCAGACAGTTCTTTATAAACCATCCAGATCACAGCCAAGGAGTGCAACACAAACTCCTCAGGATGCTAAGGTTGTGGGTACAGGGAAGGCAGGAAACATGCGCAAATCGGGTGGAAACCCGACACCACCATTGGAAGGGAGGAGGGATACAGACAGAGAACTCCCTTATGCCTATACAAGACCTAATCGGAAACACTTACAAGGTAAGGCTGCCAGCTCAAATCAATGTGGAATTAAAGGTGACCAAAAGAACAACTCCCTGAGATAACATAAGTCGAATATCCCGAATACACTCAAGCTTCTTGAGGATTGAACGAGCCAAGTTCAGGTCCCAGGGCGGCAATGGAAAAATCACAGAGCGCCACATGCAAGCAAGAATCAAAAGAGGGAGTGTTGTCAAGGGTCATATAAAAAAAAAAGAAGAAGATGACCATGGTGGAAACCTGGCTGTAAGTACTCTGAGCCTTGCACCAGACAATGTAAGCATTTCAGGTACGATAATAAATCTCCTGAGAGGTAGACCTGCACACCTTCAACATAGGGATCACTTATCCCAATGTCCCTCTGACTCTCAGAACCAGACTCAAGACGATAAGCAGGGGGAAGATTGGTCCTTGGTACAGTGATTTTTTTCAAGGAGCAATTGGCAAAAAATATCTGCGACCAGCCAGCCACCAAACAGACTGGAATCCCTTTGGCCTCTATGCTGCATAGCTACATAGTTGCATAGTAGGCGAGGTTAAAAAAAGACAAGTCCATCAAGTCAAACTCATGTGCGTGATTATGGGCCAGATTCAGGTAGAGTTGCGCTGGAGTATTTCGATATGCGCCACGTAACTGTGAATATGCGCCATCGTTTCTATGTGGCCGTACCCACCAAACTAGATGCGACAGAAAACGGGCCATTTCCGATCGGCTTAACTTTCCGACGCCAGAGTCTCGTCAGCGCATAATTTCGCTTGGCGCATCAGTCGCGCCTATTGATTTCCCCTGCAAATATGCAAATGAGGGAGATTTCCCGATTCGCGAACGGATTAGCACCATACGCTGGCTACATGCGCCGCGCGTATCTCGTCCGTCCGGCGCAAAGTTATTTCTACAAATAGCTGCTTTATCTTTACTCCAGACGGCCTCAGGTCAGCAGGAGAGCAGCTACAGGAGCAGCGTTACCGACGAAACTAGCAAGCTGAACAACCACACGTGCAAGGACAACACCTCTGTGTGCCAACATGCCAGGGGCAGTCGCGGTCCTAGCACTAGTACTGGGTCCCCCGGTACGGAGGAGGCAGGCACGTGAGAGGATATACCGCACGCACATGAGCCTCTTTGGCATGGGGGATGAAAAGGTGTATCGCCTCTTCAGATTCAGCCCAGATGCAATACTTGAACTAACCACAACCCTGCAGGATGACATCACCAGCAAGACACACCGCTCACAAGCAGTGCAGCCACTGGTGAAGGTACTGGCAACACTTAATTTCCTTGCAAGTGGATCATTCCAGCGTACAAGTGGAGTGGTGGCTGGGATGTCACAGTCCTCCATGAGCAGATGTGTGCACCAGGTTGTCCCCGCAATCCTCAGACGCATGTCCAACCACTTCATCAGACCAACCACTGAGGAGCTGCGGCTGAAGGCAATGACAGATTTCTACAGCATTGCCAGATTCCCACGCACTGTGGGGGCCATTGATTGCACACATGTGGCACTCCAGCCCCCCAGTGCCACAGAGCACATATACCGCAATCGGAAGCATTGGCATTCCATCAACGTACAGGTGATAGCCGATGCCCAGCGCCTCATATGGCACGTCCGTGCCAAACACCCCGGGTCCAGCCATGACAGCTTCATATACCGTCAGAGTCCCATCCCAGCAGAATTCGAGCAGAACAAGTATGGGGACAGCTGGCTGGTTGGTGAGTGACATGGGTGGCAGGCATAACTATCCCCTCCCATGATGCACATCACAAGGGGCACATGCATGACTAACATCCTCCTGTCTTTTCCCTTACAGGTGACTCGGCATATGCACTGGGACCCCACCTAATGACTCCTTTCCGGAACCCCCAAACCAGAGGAGAGAGAAGATACAATGCGGCACATATCAAAACCTGTGCAGTGGTGGAGCAAACATTTGGGCTCCTGAAGTCCCATTTCCGCTGCCTGGATAAGTCCGGGGGGGCCCTATTGTATTCCCCTACCTTCGTGTGTCAGATCATCGGTGCATGTTGCATTCTGCACAACTTTGCTATGAGAAAAGGCCTGCAGATTGACATACATGATGACCTGACCCCCGACCCACACAGTCCCCACCTGCCAGAGGAGAACCAGTCTGCTGATGGAAGAGCAGTCAGGAGGGTCCTCGCCGTAGGCATCTTTGAACAATAAACAAAAACATTGATCACACGGACAATGCACGCATGTACACCACTGATGTCCCTAGATCACACACACCACATGCACATTGCATTGGATTAGCCCAAGTCCAGCATGTAGGACTTGGGAGCAGCAACGCCAGCGTCAAGGCCCCAATGATGTCGCTGTCCATTCATACACCTTTCACACGTCATTCATACAGCCGTGGGGATAACTTCTCCACCACGGCCGAGGGTGACACCCCTTACTGGCAGGAGTGCCACCCCCTTTACATTCACACACCATTCACACTGTCCCCTGCACTCCTGACCGTGTGCAGTTAAAAATAAAATATATACTCATAACCTGAGTAATAAAAGCAAAAATAAACTCATAACCTGAGTAATAACAGAAAAAATAAACTCATAACCTGAGTAATAAAATAAAAAAAATATAAAACCCGAAAGAAAAAACCCTCATCTGGGATGACGGGGGCTCCTCCTTGTGGGCACTCTCGGGCTCCTCAGCTGCCCGGAGGGAGTGGGTGGGGGTGGGGGGCATCTGGAGGAGGCTGATGCCCGGGTGGGCCACTCCTGGCTGCTGTTGGCTGCATGCCCTCCAAGGCCACGGCAATCCAGCTCAGAAAATAATTGGTCTGGGCCTGCATTCTCATCTGGCGGGTGATATTATGCCTTTGGGCACGCTGCCGCTGCCTCCCCTCTTCCCGGATGGTAGCTGTGTTGGCGTGGACGGCTGCTGTGAGGTGCCATACATCAGCCTGCACCTCCCCCAGGCTGGGGACAACGTCCTGCACACCACTGGGCAGCTGCGATACGGAGCACAGAATGTCAGCGAGCCGGTCCAAGTGCCCAGCAATCTCCCCCATCTGTTGTGTTTGCCGGGCATGGTCCATCGCCACCTGGTCCTGGACCAGATCAGACACCCCCCTGGTCTTACGGGTGGCCTTTCTGGGGCCAGGAGAAGGTTGTCCCTGTGGGGATGGAGTCGCCCTTGAGGGGCTACCGAGGATGGGTGAGGGGATGACAGAGGGACCTGCAGAAGGGGAGGACTCGGATAACACCAAAAAAAACTCCTGCTGAGGAACAGGCTCCTCCTCAACCATTTCCACAGAAGTGGTGTGGGCACTCTCCTCCACCTCAGTGTCTTCAGCACCCAGGGGCTCGTCCTCAGGATCCCGTTGGGGGGTTGGGGTGGAATGGCCGGCAACAGATGATGGCCCAGCTCCGTCATCTGTGGATGACACAAAGCAGACACATGTTGGTGGTCCCACACACTTGGCACATGTACCCTCCCCCCCCACATGCAACACACCAAATAGGGGATAAAAAACACTTACCTGTCCTGGAGCCTTCCTCCACAGAATCATGGCCTGGTACCCCCTCCAATTGCTCCCTCTCCAGGCAGCGGGCGACCACCTCCTCCTCTGTCAGGCTGACCGGACATGGGGGTCCACCACCTGTGCCCCGCTCATGGCTCCGAATGGTGGCCACCTTGCCACGGACCTTGCGCCGCAGGTCATTTATCTTTTTCTGGATATCACCAGCAGTCCGGGTGGAGTACCCCAACACATTCACCCTGCCAGCAATGGTGTCCAGGATGGCCTGCTTCCTCTCCCGGCTGGTCTTCCTACTTTTCTTCCCATGCAGAAAATCATTATAAGTCTCCATAGCAGAGATGACCACAGAGACCTCCTGGGCATTAAAATTGAGGTTCCTCCTCTCTTTGGGGGGTAGCGGGAGCAGCCATAACAGAGCAAAAGTAACTTCCCTGGGGTGGGGGAAAACGGAAATACTTTTGCGCCAGAATGGCGCTTCCGCTGGCGCTTTTATACGCGCAACGGAACACATTGCGCTGGCGTTTCCCGTGAAGTGGTGCCGACGGAAGTTGTGAGCATGCGCACAGGGGGCCGAGTGAAGCCTCACTTACTGTGGATGATGCGCTGAACGTAAGCCTCTGCGCTGGGCTCCGCCCATCATTTACATACGATCACACCCACTTCCACTTGCGTCGGGTTGCGCCAACGCATCTTTGTTACTCCGTCGCAAAATAATGCCCATGCACTTGGTGAATGCTGTACTTCACTCGCTAGTTTGCGTCAGCGTATATGTGCGCATCTACCTGAATCTGGCCCTATATGTCAGTATTATTGTATATCCCTGTATGCGTGCCAGGAAGTCATAGGCCAAAAAACACTGTCACTTACGCTCCTCAAGACCTAGATCTCCAAAATGTCAGGCATGTGGAGCCACCCCACTTCCACACAAACTGATCTGTCGAGATTGCCTGTAAACCAACAATAGCCCTGACATCAGTGTCAAACGCCCTACATGTCTGGACATATTGCTGACTGCATAGTCAGCAATCCAACAGGATATCCCAAAGGAGGACATTAGCAAGGCCTTAGATGAGCTAACTCTCAGCAGACTTTATTGGTGAAGCCGCTATCGATTTAGTTTGATGCTCCGCAAAGTCAATGCTTCACACAGTAATGGACAGCCTTGTGGCTGAAATCATGGTCGGCAGATATCAAAATAGAATATCTTTTGATGGAAAAGCCCTGTTTGGGGAGAAATTGGATAAAGACATCTCTCGTGTCACTGGTGGGAAATCGGGCCTGTTACCCCAAAACAGGCGATCCAGGTGCTCCAGGACATTTACAACCAGATTCCAATATTCCAAAAACAAGGACTACAGACAATCCAGGCAGGGGAAAGGCTTTAGGCAAAATCGGAGAAGCACGCAGTCCACCTTCTTTAATCGCTACATCTTCCTAGAAAAATTCAAAATGGAGTCGCTACAAACGATCATTCGTGTAATCCAACCAGGGGACTGGATAACAATCAATAGACTTACAGGATGCTTACCTGCATATACCTATACTCCCTCCTTTCCAGAAATATCTGAGGTTTGCAGTAGGCCAGGTACATCTTCAACTCCGGAGTCTCCCGTTCGGCCTCTGCACATCACCAAGAGTCTTCACAAAGACCCCGATTGCCATCATAGCCCCTCTAAGAGAGCGGGGGCATAGAGTATACCTTTACTTGGGCGATCTTCTCCTAGCGAAGGATCCAGCCCAATTAGTGGAACACAGAAAAGTTATTTTGGCAATGCTAGTAGAATTTTGAAGGAAGATAAACCAGGAGAAGAGTCACCTTTCTCCAACCCAGGAGATGGTTTATCTGGGTGCACTGTTCAACACAGAGAATGGTACAGTATCCCTCCCTCCTCAGAAGGTGACATCCATTATTCGGCATATGAATAATGTAAGGCCTCGTACACACGAGGGAATATGTCCGCTGAAAACGGTCCGATGGACCGTTTCAGCAGACATCTCCGCTCGTGTGTATGGGCTAGCGGACAGATTTCTCCACCCGACAGATTTCAAAGCATGCTTTGAAATCTATCCGGTGGGAATCTGTCCGCCCGACATGTCTGCTGGTTAGTACACTTACCAGCAGACATGTCGTCCCCCACCGCCGCCGCGCCGCCGCCGAATGGATTCGGCGCATGCGCGGAAGTGTTTAACTTCCTGGTGCGGTGACGTGGCGGTGACGTGGCGGCGTCAACGTCACCGTTCTCATCGGACCGTGAGAAAGGAAGTTAAAAAAAAAACAGTGGCAGTAGCGGTACACTGCCATATATTTCTACATACTGCTATATATTTCTGCCATTTACCAAAAAAAAAAAAATGCTAAAATTGCTGCTTCAGCACTGAATCACATTAATGCCTTGCTGCTATCTCTGCAACTGTGATTAAATATTATTCATCTGGACTGCTCAAAGATATGCTATATAATTCTATTTTTTTTCCCCATAAACGATCAGAGCGCTAATTAAGACACCGAAATTACAGAACTGGAGTGGCTACTGCCATTTGATATCTTGCTTTGGACTTTGCATCAGAGCACCAATTAAGTCACAGAACACAGAAATTGCAGAGTGTGTATGGATAACGCCTTGTTGCTATCTCTGCGACTGTGATTATACCTGCGATTAAATATAATTCATCTGGACTTTTTAAACATATGTTATACAGTATATATCTCTATTTTTTTTCATAACTAATAGAGTCATAGGACATAGAAATTACAGAACTGGAGTGGTTGTTTCTTTTTGCTAGGATTTCTAGCAGCTAATAAACTATTGCCATTTTGCGTTGGTTAGCGGCTTAACGACCGCCGTATGTACATATACGTCGGCAGAATGGCACGTACAGGCACATGGACTTACCTGTGCGTCCCTGCCTAGACGTGGGTCTGATCGGGACTCCCCCACGGTACTTGCGGCGGTTGGCAAGCCTCTGGGAGCGATCCGGGATGAGGGGGCAGCTGTTCGTTTTTGTCCGCCCCCTCCGGATCGCTCCCAGCATATCAGCTCCCTCCCTGCTCTGCACTTCCTCTGCCTGTATAATGTAAACACAGGCAGAGGAAGCGATGTCAGCTCTCCTCTCGGCGCTATTTTCAATCCGGCGAGAGAAGAGAAGACATCACAAGTAAGTCGAACTAACACTAGACTGACACCATACACATAGGCACATTAACCCCTTCAGATCAACTGTGTATAACTTGTTATTAACCTGCGAGTGGATACTACATGTCTAGGAGCAGGAAATTAACCATTTGAAGAAAATTATAATGATTAATAAAGGTCAACCATGTGGCAGCCTTGCAGATTTGTTCCAGTGAAGCACCAGCCCTCTCAGCCCAAGACACAGACAAAGCTCTCGTTGAATGCGCAGTAACAAAAGGTGTAGGAACTTCCCTAATTTTATAAGCTTCTAAAATGGCCTGCTTAATCCATCTAGCAAATGTGGCTTTAGATGCACTCTTACCCTTATGTGTACCTGAAAAAAAAAAAGACAAATAAAGCATCTGTCTTCCTGAAGGTCTTGGTGACCTCCAAATAGTTGAGAAGGGTTCTTCTCACGTCTAAAAAACTAAATTTATTTTCCTGGTCACCCTGTGGTGAACTACAAAAAGGATGGCAGTACAATATCCTGTGATCTGTGGAATGTACTGGCCACTTTAGGTAAAAACCCTGGATCCGTTTTTAACACAACACGATCCTCAAAAATTGTGAGAAATGGCTCCCTTACTGACAAAGCCTGTAACTCGCTTACTCTACGAGCTGAGGTAATTTCTACTAAAAAAATAGTTTTTAAGGTGATTTAACAGAAATATCTAAGGGCTCAAAAGGAGGCTCTACCAGAGTTTGAAGCGTCAGGGACAGGTCCCAAGTGGACAACTTCTTACCACTACTGGCTACCGTGGGATTTTCCAAAAGAGATTTTCTTCAGATACCAAGCCGTCAAGCTTAAGGAAACCACCTGTGGGTGTGACACTGAACCCTGTGACAACAAGTCCTCTCTCTCCTGAAGTTTCAGTGGAGGCTTCGAAACCAGAGTCTGTAGCAGGGAAAACCATGACCTCTTGGGCCAGAAGGGGTCGATCAGAATAAGGTCTGTTTCTTCTAGGAGAAACTTTCCGGAGTACTTCTGGAATAAGCCTGATCGCCGGGTCGAATGGCTACAGATTCGCCAGAGCATCGATCCCCAGTGATTGATCTTCTGGGTTTAGAGAAAAGAACTCCTCCGTCTTGCGTTTGTGCTGATTTGCAAACAGATCTGCTTCGGGCCAACCCCATTTGTTGGTGATCTCTGCAAATACCTCTGGATTAAAGCGGATCTCCACCCTGACGTGAAGATCCGCTGATCGGAACCCTCCCCCCTCCGGCGTCACATTTGACACCTTTCAGGGGGAGGGGGGTGCAGATACCTGTCTAAAGACAGGTATCTGCACCCACTTCCGGCCCTCAGTCTCGGGCAAAAGACGGGCTTTTCCCGTTGTGTGCTGGGAACTCTCGGCTCCCAGCACACAGCAAGAGCCAATCGCCGGGCGCAGAGCGACTCGCGCATGCGCTGTAGGGAACCGGGCAGTGAAGCCGCAGCGCTTCACTTCCTGGTTCCCTCACCGTGGATGGAGGGGGGAGCAGCAGAGAGACGAGCGAACACTCGTCCTCTGCTGCGGACGCCGCTGGACTCCAGGACAGGTAAGTGTCCTATTTTTAAAAGTCAGCAGCTGCAGTATTTGTAGCTGCTGGCTTTTAAAAAAAACATTTTTAATGGGCCATCCGCTTTAAATTGTCTACCTGCCCATAATAATATGGGGTGTTGTCACCCCTGAACAAGCCAAATTTTGAAGATGCCTACAGTCTTTTTAGGGTTAAAAATTTCCCTCCTGATCCCTATTGTCAAATCTGCCATCATAGGTGATCAATGGACGTGTTTTGTGGGTGCAACCCCTTTCTTCCTTTTACCTACTTGAGTTGTGAGGAAGGGGTTGCACCCACAAAACACGGACATAGATATCCCAAGATGGCAGATAGCACATGTTGACCCACTGTGTGCATCTTCTAATTTTGCCGCAGCGCTTCACTTCCTGGTTCCCTCACCGTGGATGGAGGGGGGAGCAGCAGGGTGACGAGCGATCGCTCGTCCTCTGCTACGGACGCTGCTGGACTCCAGGACAGGTAAGTGTCCTAATATTAAAAGTCAGCAGCTGCAGTATTTGTTGCTGCTGGCTTTTAATATTTTTTTGAGGTGAACCATCCGCTTTAAGCAACCAATTGTCTTGCTCCACCATGTGGCGGCTGAGATAGTCTGCCAGACAGTTTTTCATCTCCTTCAGGTGCACATCCGAAATTGAGACTAGATTTACTTCTGCCCATGTCAAAATTCCCTGGGCAATCCCTTGAAGCATCCCTGCTTGTTGAGGTACACAACTGTTGAAATATTGTCGGATAGGATCTAGAGATTGTGACTCCTGATCTCCGACTGAAAGGTTTGCAGGGCTCTCTGAACTGCTAGTAGCTCCCTCTGGTTTGATGAGGATTTTGCTTCCTTCCCGGACCAATTTTCCCTGTGCGACTTGGTCACTGAGGTGGGCTCCCAATCCCCAGGAACTTGCATCCGTCGTGATCCTTCTGGATACAGGAATGGACGATAGCAGGCCTCTTGTTAGGTGAAGATTTGTCCTCCAACACAAGCTTCTTTTCACCTTGGTAGGTAACAGAACTGATTGGTCTGTAGGGCTGAAACTTGCACCATCTTGGAGACCTTCTCCTCTGGGAGAAAAACATTTGGGCTACTAAGCAGATGTTGTAGCCCAGATACTTCACCTTCTGAGCTGGCCTGTTTATTACCCAGCCTAAGGACTGAAGGAAGTCCTGTACAGTCTGGAGATCTCCTAGTAATTTCTGGTAAGACTCTGCCACTATTAATAGGTCGTCCAGGCAAGGGATGACAGTTATTGCTTTCAACCTTAGTGGAGCCAGCGCCTCCCCCAACACCTTTGTAAAGATGCGTGGGGCTGAGGACAGACCGAAGGAGAGGGCTTGAAATTGAATGTGCCGGATTCCTGTTCCCATTTTGACCGCTATTCTCAGGAATCTCTGGAATGCTGGGTGGATCAGAACATGCAGGTAAGCATCCCTTAAGTCCAAAGTGGCCATGAAGCAGTTTGGGTAAAGCAGACTTCTGGTCTCCATACGGAAGTGCTTGTACCTGATCGATCGATTTAGAGACCGAAGATTCAGAATAAGCCAATACTTTCCTGACTGCTTTCTGATCACAAAAATATGTGAATAAAACCCTTTGTTTTGATCTGAGTTGGGAACAGGAATCAGGACCTTCTGATCTAGCAAGTCTCCTATTTGGAGACCCAGAGCCCTCGCTTTCTCCCAATCTTTGGGAGGAGAGGTGATCAATAGTCGCTCTGGTGGTTGGCAGGAGAATTCCAGCCTGTATCCATTTGCCACTAGATCCAGGATGAAGGGACTTGACTGCTGTCCACTGTGGGAGAAAGGCCCTCAATCTTCCTCCCACAGAAAGATGCTGGTCACTGTGGCTTGGCGGGCTGTTGAGGTGCGTTAAACAAAACACCCCCTCTACCTTTGCCCTTGTGCCCGGCCCAATGCTTCTTGGGCCTGTTCTTTTCTCTAGGACTTTGCTGCCTGTTTTGGCCACAACATTTTTTTTCTGGCTGTCTGCTTCTTGTTTTCTGGAAAGGCCTTTTTTTTTTTCTATCGGATGTACGTTCCAGTGCCTCCTGCAGCCCTGGACCAAAAAGATGATCCCCTGTTACTGGAATCCCAAATAGGTGCAATTTAGAGGCTGCATCGCCTGACCAGGTTTTAAGCCAAAGACTCCTTCTGGCTGAATTCACTAAGGCCAAAGTCCTAGCCGTCATTCTTACCGACTCTGCGGAAGAATCATCTAAAAAACCCACAGCCCTAAAAAGGAGAGGAAGGGATTTTAGAATCCCTTCCCTAGAAGTACCTGCCAACAGATGGGTTTGTATCTGTGTAAGCCATTCTTCTAGGTGTCTGGCTACACAGGTGAAGGCCAGAGCCGGCTTGAGATTTCCCATAGCTGAATCCCAGGCTCTGAAGAAGAATATCTCCTCTCTTGTCCATCAGGTCCTTAAGCGTACCCATATCATCAAACGATAGGTCCAAATTTTTTGAAACTTTTGGAAAGAGGTCCGTCTAACTTTGGATTTTTGTTCCATGGCTGTGCTGCATCCTCAAATGGAAACCTTCTTTTTAGGTTACCAGAAAAGAAAGGTTTTCTCTCTGGTTTTTCCCACTCCAGCTTGATAGTATCAAGGAGGGAACTGTGCACTGGAAAGACTTCAGACTTCTTTTTGTGCAAATCTTTGTACATAAGGTCATGCTTAGACAAATGTACCACCTCCTCTTCTGTTTCCAGAGTTGCATAAATAGCCTTTAAGAAGTTATCCACGTTATCTACGTCTTCCAAGGATAACTTAAACCTTGAGCCCCTAGAGTATTCTCTATCCCTGGGCCCTGTATCTGACCCGGATTCCTCTGGAGAAGAACTGGTAGATCTGCCTTCAGTCTCAGAGTCTTCACTCTCCACACTTTGTTGCGGAATGCTACTAACTGCAGATTTTCTGTTTGAAGACGGACCCTCTGAGAGAACCTGAAATTTATCAATTCGATTTTTGAAAGAGCTAAAGGTAGATTTAAGCTCATCACTAACTGAAGTCAGTATTTTCTGACATGAGGCTACCAGGTCATCTTTTATTAGGCCTGAAATACAGGAGTGGCAAACTGGCTCACTGCACACTTCCTTTTTGGTGGCTGCGCCTGGGCTTTGTCCTGAATCTTGGCCTGTAAGAGAACAAATGACCCTATAAATATACTGCCACATACCCTCCATCACACCCCGTGCAGGAGAAAAGAAACATGTGCACCCTTTGCCTAGTCCTTACTAGTTACAAGGGGAGAAAGACGCTCACAGGTTTGTGCAAGAAGAATGCATTACTTCAGGCTTGTGAGGAGCTGGCGTTAGGGCTTGATTCCAATGCCTGTGCAGGAATTTCAAAGGAGTCCATCCTGCCCCCGTCAGGGTCCGCGGCCTATGATGGGGTACAGCTTTTTAAAACGCCAGCCTCCCAGCGTCTCCGGCACCCGCCAATGACGTCATACCCCCCGGAAGTGACCCCTCCGGGACTTCCTGAACCAGCTTGGAACGCAAGTTCCGCCCCTTTCTGCCGCATGGCTTCCTCCTTCCCCTGCATGTTCTAGCCTGGTTGTACTGACAGGGGAACAAGCCGCTTTGCTGCTAGTCACCACTGTGCTGCATCTAAAACCACCATTGGTTCTTTAATGGGAGAAGCTCGGATATCCTGACGGTACAGACATTCTCCATGTACCGAGAACAGGCACAGCAGCCACAACGTGTGCCGCTCTGGGACCTAAGGAAGAGGTAGGAAAATTGTACCCATTGCTCAGGGAGCCTTGCTCTTGAGACCTAGGGGAACCAGTTCCAGGAAACATGTTACCCCCCGTCCGGAGGAAACACTAATACTGGCATGGGGCCTGGAGGACCACCCTTTTATCTGGTGGGGGGTTGACGTGTTTCCTGTCCTGGTGGGAGGAGCCCTAGGTCGGCTGGGCTGTCCTGGAAGATGCTTGGGAGAAACTTAGTTCAATGGATTATGAGAATCAAGCAAAATTGCTTGGACAGGAAAATGATTGGACACAGGACAACCAGGATATAACGTGAGACTCACAGTTGGATTCGGAGACAACAAGGCTGTCCCGGATCCTAAGAGTATCGTGGGGATTGGAGGGAAGATCAGTGGCAAATATATCCCTAACATCAGTACCACTCCCTAGTAGGGATTCGATAGCTTTAGGCAATTCGATGCCACTAGATGTAATATGGAAAAGACGAGCTGAATGGAGCACAGATATATAAAGAAGTGCATATATACAATACTACATCCACCCCTACTCCAATATTGGAACCAACACTGCGAGATGTCCTTATGGCTGTAAAATCCTCTATTAATTCAATATTAATAATAGAAAAGATCAGACAGCGCAAAAACACATGCTAACAGATGCAGCTGAACCCTGGAGGTCAATATAAAAAGCTTTTAGATAAACACATGTAAAAAGCAGTGCAGCGCTAAAAAATAATATAAACGAGTCCAAAAGTAAACGTGTTGAGGCCAAAGGGTATTGATGAGAAGAGTAATAGAAGAGGAAGACTCCTTAGGCAGTGAACAGGGTGCTTGAAACGATTACTGTGCATCCATAAAAAGTTTCTCCTTCACCGGAAGTACAAACCGATCACTGCTTTTTACATGAATAACTCAATATTATCATTAACAAAGCAGTTGATTGAACAGAAAGGAGATATTACAGTCATGAGACAGGAGAATCAGAAAATAGCAGAAAGGACTACGGAAGTGGAAACGAGAGTAGGAAAGCTGGAGGAATCAATACCTCTTATAAAAAAAGTAACTACAGCTGGCAAGAATACAGATAAAAGAACAAAACCCAGAGATTGGAAGGAATGGAGAATATACAGAGACGCAATAATATTTGAATATTAGGATTACCGGAACATGAAGGACACTCTCCTGTTACTTTTGTTGAACAATGGCTAAGGGATATCTTTGGGGGGGGGGGGGGGGATTTTTCCAAAAATCTTTGCAATAGAAAGAGCACACCAAATAGAAAGTCATTCTCCTCCGACAGGTGGCAGGCCGAGGCAAATGGTTATAAGGTTGCTAAATTGCCAAGATAGGGACAATATACTATCTATGGCAAGACAAAAGTGCAGCATTAAGTATAAAGGTAACAAAATATCTTTCTTTCCTGATTTTTCAGTGGTAGTACAGAAGCAAAGGGCAAAAATTAAAGAAATTAAATGGTAATTACAGGATTTGAAGATTAAATATTCAATGTTGTTTCCCGCAAAATTGCGTGTTACGGATCGAGATGGAGTTCAGTTCTTTGATGCACCAAAAGCAGTTAATACATGACTTGTTACTAGACAGAAGTGAAGCTGGGTAGGAGGACCGCAGATTGGTTGGGTGGAGTTTAGCTATGTCGGGGACATCAGGCTTTAGAATCTACCTGTATATAAATATTTTCTTGTTTTTGTCCCAGAGGGGGATATGGGACTGGTCATTTTTGACTCCTGCTCTCAATGTCCCCCATCCGAAACAACATATGGTATGGACGCAACGTCTGAGATGGCTACAGTAGGTCCCCAGTATGTGTCCTGTGTGGACAAGAGGTATGTAGGGGACTCCGTCCCTTTGGGGGGGGGGATACTTAGTTTGCAATGTTAGTTTCCAGATACTGAAATAAGGGGGGTGGGAGGGACGTAGAATGGATGTTATTAAAATTAAGTTTGTAGTGTGGGTGGGGATGGAGATTGGGAGGGGGGGGGGGATATATGCAGGGGTGTCTGTCTCTCTCTTTTCTGTTATGAATTTAAAGAAAGATGACAATTTAAGATAATGTCATGGAACGTTAGAGGACTGGGAGAGAGCAGAAAGAGACATGCGGTAAAGGAGTTAATTGAATTTTATAATCCGGCAATAGTTTGTTTGCAGGAGACACATAAGGGTACCCTAAATGAAAAAAAAAATGTTTTGGTAAATGTGTATATCCCCCCCCATACAAGGATGATGTTTTAAAAAAGGTTTTTGAAACAATGGCACAATGGGCGGATGTACCAACAGTAATAATTGGGGTTTCAATAATGTATTAAATGAAGAGATGGATAGACAAGGCAGTAGAAAGATTAATGGGAAGGGTAAGGGAACAAGATTGACCAGTCAAATACAAGAGATGGGTCTATTGGATATGTGGAGACTGAAAATCCCGGATAGAAAGGAATATTCATGCTGTTCAAGCACGTATGGATCATTAATCGAGAATAGATATGGCCTTGGGAATAGAGAATATTCAAAGGATATTTGTAGAATTCTACTCACGATTGTAAAAATCTGAAATATCAAATATAGGGGTAAAAACTGATTAATTTTTGGGTAGTCTAGATTTACTGACACTGCCTTCAACAGAAAGGGAATCTTTGGATACCCCTATAACTTTGGAGCTGGAGGAAGCGGTGAGGCAAATTCAAAATAATAAAGCACCAGGGATGGATGGACTCTCTGTGGAGATATATAAATTATATGGTAAAATTGTGTTGCCAGAACTTCTTGAGATATTAAATGAAGCTTATATCACAGGAACTCCCTAAATCCATGATGGAAATAATAATTGTAATTCTAAAACCTGGCAAGGACCCATTAGAACCAGATTCATATTGCCCAATTTCTCTCCTTATATCAGATATTAGCCTAGAGTCCAGGCTAATAGGTTAGCTAGACATATTGATACCTTGATACATTTAGATCAAACATGGGTTTTCCCTTCTAGGACAGCAGCAACAAATATCCCTAGGCTCTTTTTAAATATACAATTACCAATAGACAGCGAGGGAACTGACGCCATTCTTTTCATTAGATGCTAGAAAGGCATTTGATAAGGTAGAGTGGGAGTACCTATGGAGAGTATTGACTGCCTTTGGGATAGGTCCAGGCTTTTTGGCCTGGTTAAAAATATTATAAAGAGCCAAAAGCTAGGTTAAAGATCAATGGAACCATGTCACCAGTTCTCTTGCTTTCACGGGGGACAAGACAGGGCTTGTCCTCTATCCCCTCTTTTTGTTTGCATTAGCAGTGGAACCATTGGCCTCTGCAGTCAGACAGTCTAAGGCCTCGTACACACGATCAAATCTGTCTGCTGGAAACGGTCTGCTAGACCATTTCAGCAGACAGATTCGATCGTGTGTACGGGCGAGCCGACGGATTTGGCCACCCGACAGATTGGAAAGCATGCTTACCAATCTGTCGGCTGGGAACCCGTCCGCCCGACATGTCTGCTGGTTAGTACGCTAACCAGCAGACATATCTTCTCGCACACGTGCCGAATGGTTTCAATGCATGCGCGGAAGTGTTTTACTTCCTGGTGCGGTGACGTGGCGGCGTCAACGTCACCGCCACGTCAGCGCGCTGTCTGCTGGCGGGAATTTTGGTTTGCTCGTGTGTACACGCGAGCAAACCAAAATGCCAGCAGACAGATTTGTTCAAATCGGTCGGACAGACCGCTTTGAACAAATCGATTGCCTCGTGTGTACGAGGCCTAAGGGGTTTGAGGGGTTTAGACGTGCAGGAAAAGAGGATAAAATAGCTTTATATGCAGACGATGCTCTCATCTTCCTGAATAACCCTACAAAATCCTTAGAGGAACTCATGACCCTTGTACTTACATTTGGATGGATTTCTGGGTTTTGCATCAACTGGGAGAAATCAAATGTTGATGCCGTTACATAATGATAATATTTCCCTGCCAGACTGTGCAAAAAACAAATTAAGATTAGCCGCAAAATGAGGTACTTAAGAATTGAGGTAACACGAAATGTGGGGGACTATATAGACTTGAATCTTAGACCACTATTACATAAATTTAAAGAAAAAAGTCGGAGCTGGTTCAAACTCCCATTAACTGTGATTGGAAGGTCCAATCTCAAAAAAATGATTTGGATCCCACAATTATTGTACGTTTTTCATAATTGTCTAATGTGGATATCAAAGTTTTGGTTTCGCAGGATAGAATGTCTCTTTCAAGAACTTGTTTGGAGGAAAAAAAACATTCTCGGATAAAACTAACAACTCTAATTCCGCGTACACACACGATCATTTTTCGGCATAAAAAAAAAAGACGTTTAAAAAAAAAATTTCATTTAAATCATTGTGTGTGGGCTTCACATCATTTTTTGGGTTCTGAAAAGCAACAAAAAAGATGAGTTAGGCTTACCGGTAACTCCTTTTCTGAGAGTCTTCCAGGACAGCCAATAAGACCTAGGGTTCCTCCTACAGCCCCATGACAGGAAACACGTTAACCCCCACCAGATAAAAGGGCTGTCCTCCAGACCCCATGTCAGTCTTCTCGAGAACCGTAGGACTTCCCTGAAAAACATATGCATAAAACACATAACTTCCATACAAAACCGGGTGGGAATCTGGCTGTCCTGGAAGACTTTTCTGAGACGATGAGCCAGAACTTACCAGTCTAGGGTGGGACAACTGCCTGAAGGACCTTTCGACCAAACGCCTGTTCTTGAGCAGATAGCAAATCCAGGCGGGAATGCTTAATGAAGGTCGAATAACTGGACCATGTGGCAGCCTTGCAGATTTGCTCCGGTGAAGCACTAGCCCTCTCAGCCCAAGACGCAGACAAAGCTCTTGTTGAATGCGCAGTAACAAACGGTGTAGGAACTTCCTTAATTGTATAAGCTTCTGAGATGGCCTGCTTAATCCATCTAGCCAATGTGGCTTTAGATGCACTCTTACCCTTATGTGTACCTGAAAAGAGGACAAATAAAGCATCTGACTTCCTGAACATCTTGGTGACCTCTAAATAAACGAGAAGGGATCTTCTTACGTCTAAAAAAATACATTTCTGATCACCCTGTGGTGAACTACAAAAGGATGGCAGTACAATATCCTGTGATCTGTGGAAAGTACTGGCCACTTTGGGTAAAAACCCTGGATCCGTTTTTAACACAACACGATCCTCAAAAATTGTGAGAAATGGCTCCCTTACTGGCAAAGCCTAAGTTTTTAAAGGTAAGTAATTTAACAGAAATATCCTCTAAGGGCTCAAAAGGAGACTCTACCAGAGTTTGAAGTACCAGGGACAGGTCCCAAGTTGGACAACTTTTTACCACCATCGGCCTGGCCCTAGAAATGGATTTAAAAAATCTCGTGGGATTTTCCAAAAAAGAAACCTGGAGGAAAAACACTGATAGCTGCCGCCTGTACCTTCAGGGTACTAACTGAAAGACCCTTGTCGACACCCTCTTGCAAAAACTCCAAAACAGAAGGAACATCATGCGTTGATCTTTGGTTCTCAGACAACCATGAATTACATTTTTTCCAAACCTTGGAATATATGGCTCTAGTGACTGGTTTTCTGCAATTCACCAAAGTTTTGATAACTTTGTTCGAAAACCCCTGAGCCTTCAGTATCTTTTTTTCAAATACCAAGCCATCAAGCTTAAGGAAACCACCTGTGGGTGTGACACTGGACCCTGCGACAAGTCCTCTCTCTGCTGAAGCCTCAGTGGAAGCCTTGATACCAGAGTCTGCAGCAGGGAAAACCATGGCCTCCTGGGCCAGAAGGGGGAGATTAGAATGAGGTCTGTTTCTTCTGAAATAAACTTCCAGAGCACTTCCGGAATAAGCCTCATCGAGGGAAAGGTGTAGCAGAGGTCGAATGGCCACGGATTCGCCAGAGCATCTAACCCCAGTGATCGATCTTCTGGGTTTAGAGAAAAAAATTCCTCCATTTTGCAATTGTGCTGATTTGCAAATAGATCTACTTTGGGCCAACCCCATTTGTTGGTGATTTCTGCATATACTTCTGGATGAAGCGACCAGTTGTCTCGCTCCACCTTGTGGCGACTGAGATAGTCTGCCAGACCGTTTTGCGTCACCTTCAGATGTACTGCTGAAATTGAGAAGAGATTTCTGCCCATGAAAAGATTCCCTGGGCAATCTGTTGAAGGATCCGACTCCTCGTGCCTCTTTGCTTGTTGATGTACGCTACCGTCGCAATGTTGTCGGATAAGATCTGGAGATTGTGACCCTTGATCTCTGATTGTAAGGCTTGCAGGGCTCTCTGAACTGCTAGCAGTTCCCTCTGGTTTGATGAAGCTTTTGCTTCTTTCCAGGACCATTTTCCCTGTGCGACTTGGTCTCTGAGAGGGGCTCCCCATCCCCAGGAACTTGCGTCCGTTGTGATCCTCTTGAATACAGGGATGGACCAAGGCAAGCCTCTTGTTAGGTGAAGGTTCGTCCTCCACCACCACAAGCTTCATTTTACCTTGATAGGCAACAGAACCCTTGACTCCAGGGACCTCGCGTCTCCATCCCAATTTTTCAGAAGAAACATCTGTAATGGCCTTTAATGGAATCTTGCCCATGGTACTGCGGGGAAACACAAAAGTCATAAGACCCAATGTCCTTGAAATTTCCCTCAGCGAGACCCACTGATTGGTCTGTAAGGTTGAAACCGCTTGCACCATCTTGGAGACCTTCTCCTCTGGGAGAAAAACTTTTTGGTCTACTGAGCAAAAGTCGTAACCCAGATACTTCACTTTCTGGGCCGGAACTAGGGAAGACTTCACTCTGTTTATCAACCAGCCTAGGGATTGAAGGAAGTCCTGTACCGTCTGGAGATCTCTCAGTAATTTTTGGTAAAACTCTGCCACTATCAAGAGGTCGTCTAGGTAAGGGATGATAGTTATTGCCTTTAACCTTAGCGGTGCTAGCGCCTACCCCAATACCTTTGTGAAAATGCGTGGGGCAGAGGACAGACCGAAGGGGAGAGCTTGAAACTGAAAGTGCTGGATTTCTGTTCCCATTTTGACCGCTATTCTCAGAAATCTCTGGAATTCTGGATGGATCGGGACATGCAGATAAGCATCCCTCAAGTCCAAAGTGGCCATGAAGCAGTTTGGGTAAAGCAGGTTTTTGATAGAGAAGAGTCTCCATGCGGAAGTGCTTGTACCTGATCGATTGATTTAGAGACCGAAGATTCAGAATGAGCCGATACTTTCCTGACGGCTTTCTGATAACAAAGATATGGGAATAAAACCCTTTGTTCTGATCTGAACAGGGAACAGGAATCAGGACTTTCTGGTCTAACAGGTCTCCTATTTGGAGACTCAGAGCTCTCGCTTTCTCCCAATCTTTGGGAGGTGAGGTGATCAATAGCCGCTCTGGTGGTTGGCAGGAGAATTCCAGCCTGTAACCATTTGCCACTAGATCCAGTATGAAAGGACTTGAGATGACTGCTGTCCACTGTGGGAGAAAGGTCCTCAATCTTCCTCCCACTGGAAGATGCTGGTCATTGAGGCTTGGCGGGCTGTTGAGGTGCGGCAAACAAAACGCCCCCTCTACCTCTGCCTTTTTGCCCGGTCCAATGCTTCTTGGGCCCATTGTCCTTTTCTTTAGGACCCTGCTGGGTCCAACCCTGCCTACTTTGGCCACAACATTTTTTTCTGCCTGTCTGCTTCTTCTTGTTTTCTGGAAAGGCCTTTTTTCTATCGGCCGTACGTTCCAGTGCCTCCTGCAGCCCAGGACCAAAGAGATGATCCCCTGTTAGGGGAAGCCCACATAGATGCAATTTAGAGGCTGCATCTCCTGACCAAGTCTTAGGCCAGAGGCTTCTTCTAGCTGAGTTAGAGCCCCTGCCCATGAGACCTAGGGGACCAGGTTCCTGAAACATGTTACCCCCCCGTCCGGAGGAAACACTAATACTGACATGGGGCCTGGAGGACCTCCCTTTTATCTGGTGGGGGTTAACGTGTTTCCTGTCCTGGTAGGAGGAGCCCTAGGTCTCATGGGCTGTCCTGGAAGACGCTTGGGAGAATATTTTTTTGTGAATAGGCTGCATTTTTTAAACAACGTTTTAAACTATGTTTTTCGTGTTCTAAAAAATGATCGTGTGTGGGCTAAAACGACATTAAAAACCTGTGCATGCTCAGAAGCAAGTTATGAGATGGGAGCGCTCGTTCTGGTAAAACTACCATTTGTAATGGATTAAGCACATTCATCACACTGCAACAGACAGAAAAGCATGAATCGTCTTTTACTAACACAAAATCAGCTAAAGCAGCACAAAGTGTGACGTCACCCGCATGGAACTTCCCCCTTATAGTGCCGTTGTACGTCACCGCTCTTTGCTAGAGCATTTTTTTTAAAACGATTGCGTGTGGGCAACGTCGTTTTCATGATTAAGTTGGAAAAAACAAAGTTTTTTCCTCTATGCTGAAAAACGTTGTGTTTTACATGCTGAAAAATGATTGTGTGTATGCGGCATAATGCTAGCTAAAGGTGGGGGGGGGGGGTCTAGCCATTCCATAGCCAAATATTTTTTTTTTTTTAGCAGCACAGATACAACAGTTTTTTGGCTGGACAGAGATTGTGGAAGAAGATCCGGTACAGAGATTACTTTTACCTTTGGGTAATGGGTATACATTGCTGTCCACATTGGAGGCTAAAATTATGCAAAAAGATAACAATTTTGTTACAGGTAAACGTATTTGCTTATGTATGGCAGGAAATGAAGGATACTACAAATATTACAGGTTATACCTCGTATACTCCAATCTGGAATGATGAAAATGATGCAGAATTGCAGAAATTGGAGGGATTTGAGTTTTGACAGACTCAAGGTATTAGATGTATTGAGCAACTGTTTCTCAGTTGTCTGTAGAGTTTGGTATTTCAATACAGAGGTTCTTCCAGTTTCTGCAACTTTTTTTTTATCTCATTTATTTTTTTATTTTATCTCAGCTTTTAACATACATATTTCCAAGATCAAAAAATACAGACAGATTATTACAACTTTCGCAATTATATACTGAATTAACTGATTCCTGCACCCCTAACGGGCACCTCGTGCAATGTTGGGTATTGTCTTTATTGTGTTCCCCCCCCCCTTTTCCCCGCCTCCCATCCCCCCTTCCCCCTCCCTTCTCTTCCCCTCCCTTGTGAGCATACAAACATGGTATTAGGTGGGATAATTTAACATCAGTTGCCTCCGTTCCTGCTGTTTAATAGTTGAAGCAAATAAGAGCAGCGAGGTAGGGGCTTTCTCGTAGGGACCCTATACTAATTGGACATTCCCTTTTTACCCAGGCTCAAACGGTCCCTAGATTTTGGGGGCAAGGGTGCTTACCTAGCATCCTCGTCTGTCAGTTGCCATAGTCTCCAAGTTTTTACAAACTTGTCATATTTCCCCTGGGTAATAAAGTGTACCTTTTCATTTGAGATAGTTTGTTTTATTACTTCTAGCCAGTTCTCTATAGTTGGGGGCACCTTCGCTTGCCATTTTTGGGCAATTATTTTACGAGCCTGAAATAGGCATCTCAAGATAGGCTCAAGGGTGCCTTGCGGTACCTTGGTATCGTCCATACAACCCAAGAGGCAGATCCTGGCTGCTGGGACAAGGGCAGATCCAAATTTTCCATTTATTTGTGTTATAATGCCCACCCAGAAGCTATAAAGTTTTGGGCACTTCCAAACCATATGAAGAAGATCTCCTTTATTACTACATCTTGGGCACTCGTTGTTGAGTCTCCATCCTAGTTTGAACATTGCCGGGGCAATGGACGCCCAAGCTCCTTGACGGAGAATGCTATTCCACTGTTCTGGGGAGATGCTGCCCAGGTCGCTCTCCCATGCCACTTTGCTCTTCCACGGACCTTCTCTATTTAATGCCCTCTCACCCAGCCTACTATAATTCGCAGCTATTAAGCCCTCGGCTTGAGTTGCCTCAATAACAGGGGCCAGGGCTAACAACTTTGTCCACTCGACTGACTGAGAAACAAATTGTGCTTGTATAGCATGGCGGACCTGAAGGTATTTAAAGAAAGATTTATTCGAGATTTTAAATTCACTTACTAGGTCTTGAAATGGCTTCATAACACTGCCCTTAAATATGTGCTTTAGGCGACATATGCCTTTGTTTGTCCACTCCCTCGATGCTTCTATACTTAACAGCTCCTGCAAATTATTGTTATTCCAAAGGGGAGAAAATTCTGATGGTCCCTTATACCCTAGGATTGTTTTTGTTGTGTGCCATATTTTAATGGTTAATTTTGTAATCAAATGTTTTTGACACAGATAATCTGCTTCTAGGGCTTCAACTAGTAACTTATGTGGGTTATCTATTAGTAGGAGACTATTATTGATATCACTTCTTTCTACGGTTCCACATCCAGCTAAATGTTGCAATTGTGCTGCCAAAAAATATAGTTTTGGATGAGGAACCGCCATCCCCCCCTCCTTTACAGGCAGTTGTAAAGTTTGTAGACTTATCCTAGGTTGCCCTCCCTTCCATATTAAATCTCTAAATAAAGAGTTTATCTTTTTAAACCATTTGTGTGCTATCCATATTGGCGAGTTATGTAAAAGGTATAATAATTGTGGTTGCCAAATCATTTTGATTAGATTACAGCGTCCTGCAACGGACAAGGGCAATCTTTTCCATATATCACTTTTCTTTTTCCACTTTAATAATAATGGATCTAGGTTTAGGGAGAGGAATTGGGCAGCATCTTTTGAGATCCAAATTCCTAAATACTTAATTTTAGGGCTAATGGATATTTGGGAGAGGCCTGACAACATGTGGGAATCCACTGGGTCCACTGGTAGCAGGGCTGACTTAGACCAATTGATCGTGAGACCTGAGAACTGTTCAAATTCCTCCATTAATTGCATCACTTTGTCGAGCGAGCCTTCAACATCTCCAAGAAAAAATAGGACGTCAGCGAAGAGTGCGATTTTATCTTCTCCCTGGTGTCTTCTGAACCCCATTATGTCCGACCTTGCCCTGGCCATTATGGCCAGTGGTTCCATTGCAAGGGCGAACAGAAGGGGGGACAGCGGACACCCCTGCCTCGTCCCGCACTCCAGTAGAAAGCTCTCGGATATCTCGGCGTTAATTCTAACCCTGGCGCTCGGTCCGCGATACAACAGCTTAACCCAGCTGGTGTAAATCGGACCAAACCCAAAGCCATCGAGTACTTTCCAAAGGTATGCCCACTCGAGGCTATCAAAGGCTTTGGCAGCATTGAGCGACAGTATAGCTCTGGACCCTGTTGTATCTATCGGAGTAAGTATGTTTAGAAAGGTTCTCCTGATGTTAATACTGGCTGCCCTACCTGGTATAAAACCAGATTGGTCTGGGTGAATGAGTTTACTAATACATCTATTTAGCCTGGCTGCCAAGATTTTAGCTAGGATTTTTACATCGGAGGATAGTAAAGAGATTGGGCGATACGATGAAGGATCCATATGGTCCTTCCCCTCCTTATGGATTGCAATGATAGTTGCTTCTGACATCGAGGGTGGAAGTATCCCCTCTCTCATCGCCCCATCATAGGTCCTCAACAGCACTGGGAGCAATATCTCGCCAAACGTCTTGTATATCTCTATGGGGAGCCCATCCGGACCCGGAGATTTTTGATTTGGCATATCGCTCACAGCTTGATGGATTTCTTTTAGGGTAAATGGTGCTTCTAGTTCCTCCCTATCTTTAATACACAATGTGGGAACTTCTATTTTCTGAAAAAAGATTTCCATCGCACCCTTCGCCGATTTCCTCTTGGATTTGTATAAATCTTTGTAATATTGGGAAAATGTTTTTAGAATCTCCTGTGCATCTGTTGTTATCTCGCCCGACAGTGTCCTAATTGCTGAGACATTTGATGGAGGGGAGTTGGTTCTACTCAGAAGAGCTAGCATACGTCCTACCTTCTCCCCCTCCCCAAACTGTTGTTGCCTTTGTAGTGTCCTCTTATTCTCCGCTATTCTTAAGATATGTGCTCTATATTCTTCTTGTTTTGCTATCCACACTGTCCGTTTGGCTAGCGTTGGTTCCTCAATAAATTTCAGTTCTGCTTGGGCGGTCTCGCTAGTCAACCTGATCTCTTCCATCCTCCCTTTTTCTTTAACCCTAGCGACCTGTTGTATTAGCAGGCCCCTTGAAAAGGCTTTTAGGGAGTCCCAGACCACTCCCGATGATGCCGTACCTTGGTTAATAAGCACAAATTATGCTAATTGGGCCTTCATGGTCTGAGGTTCCCCTATTAGCTCTAGCCAACCTGGGTTGAGCTTCCATACTTTAGAAGAAGACTTAGCTCCTGACTTTATTGTTAAGACCAGCGGGGAGTGGTCTGAGACCCCTCTAAGGCCATAGTGTATATCCTTGACCAGGGGCATAACCCCATCGCTGCACAGGGCCATATCTATTCTAGATAGAGTTCCATAGGAGCTAGAGTAACATGAGAATTGACAAACCTGTGGGAAAGAGGATCTCCAAATGTCTTTCAGCCCAGTTTCCTGGATAAATCCAGCCAGTCGTCCCCCCTTTGGCCCAGTCCCCGGTGGGAATCTGTCGATGCTATTGTCTAGAACTTCATTATAATCGCCAACCGCTATAATGGGCACATCTGGGGCATCAAGTGTAAATTTAATAAGACTATATAGGACATTAACTTAAAGGGAGGGGGATGTACAGATTAGCTATGACATATGGTCTGTTTTCAATGAAGCAAAGCAGAAATGTAAAATGCCCTTGGTCGTCCACCCATGATTTGGAGCAGGAAAAGGTCACTCCCCTCCCGATCAGTGTGCTCACTCCTCTTGAATAGGAGGAGTGTACTGAGTGGAATTGTGCTTGGAATTTACGACTGTTCAACTGCAGGACTGAGTCCTTAGTCAAATATGTCTCCTGGAGGCAGATTAACCCTGGCATTCCATCCTCCAGGAGTGACATAACTGCCGCTCTTTTAGTTGGATCGCCCATACCTCGTATATTCCAGGAGGTGATAGCCAATAGCTTATCCTGCATTAATAGTAATGGAAATAGTAATCCAGTTTTCAACTCTGCTCAGGCCATCGAGACATGGGTCCATTGCGCGCCCACCGTGACTGGCATGGCCAACGGGCAACCGACCCACCAATATGGTCCTCTCCACACCTAACTGTATTGTCGCAGTGCGTAATACCCCAAGTGTATGCTCACTTATCCCTCCCTTAAAAACCCCCCTCCCTCCCCAACCCCTCTCTCCCTTCCCACTACCCCATTGCCCTTTAGGGCTTCCCTTCAGGGCTAGTACGTAGACCGCTATTCTCACTCTCTCACTCAGCTCCCGAATCCATCCAGCGAATGCCCCTCCCGCCCATACTCCGTCCCCCTCCAAGGTCTCGCAATTCAGGTACCTTGGTATAGTAACTTTATTTAACTGGGCTAGGGAGAGGACAGGAAGAAACAAACAAAAAAAAAAAAAATTGGTAGTAAAAGTTACCCCATCTGTACGAACTCCCCTGTGGAAAGTTCAGTCTACCCCTTATAAATACCCCATTACAAGTATACCTATCTTATTAGATATCTCTTAAGTGTAACCAGATACATTAGTGAAAAGGGAAAAAAAAAAAAAAGCAGTTTCTGCAACTTAGACACACTGTACAGGCTCAGGCACGTACGTCAGAATTCAATTTAAATGATTCCAAAATATTATTGCTTAAAGGGGAAGGAAAAAAAGACGGGGCTTAATATCCAAAAAAAAAGAAAAAAAAAGGTAGTGGTTCCAGCAAAGGATACAATGGGAACGAGACCTTGGCCCACTGTCAGATGCACAGTGGTCGGAGGCTCTCTCAGCGATCTTAGAGGTCTTACTCTCCACAACCCAAAAATTAACACAACTGTTTATTTTACACAGATCATCTTATACCCCAGAAAAATATTTAGGTGGAAACATAGGGAATCTCCCCTATGTCCTTGGTGCAGAGGACATGCTTTGGAGGTGTCCCAAACTCCAAAGATATTGCAAAGGTATAATTCACAATATTAACCACTTAAGGACCGCCGCACGCACATTTACGTCCACAGAAGGGCACAGCTGGGAACAAGGGCGTATATATACGTCCTCGCCCAGTAGCGGGTCGGGGGTCCGATCGGGACCCCCTCTGCGGCGTGCGGCAGTCCCCGTGTCTCCGGGAGCGATCCGGGACGAGCGGGCGGATGTCCGTCTTTGCCCGCCCCCCCCGCGATCGCTCCAAGCCAATCGCTGCGCTCCCCCGCCCTGTCACTTCCTCCTCCTGTGTTTACACAGGAAGGGGGAAGTGATGTAATCTCTCATCGCAGCGGTATTTCCAACCGCTGCGACGAGAGAAACACCTCACAGTAAGTGTGCATGAACACTACACCGACATACACACACATAGGCACACTTAACCCCTTGCGATCTGCCCCCCACCCCCCCTGTCACAGTGTCACTGAATGCAGTGATCTAATCACTGCATTTAGTGTCAGTGTGACAGGCAGTGTAAAAGTCAGTTAGTGTTAGGTTCAGGATAGCCCCCCCACCCCCCCAATAAAGTTTTAACCCCCTGATCACCGCCCTAGTTAACCCTTTCACTCCCTATTGCCAGCGTCACTAAGCGATCATTTTTCTGATCGCTGTATTAGTGTCGCTGTTCCCGCTAGGTAGCTATTTTTTTTTTTTATTGCAATTTTTTTTTTTTTTACTAAAGACATGTGGCTAAATAAATTTTGGCCTAAATGTTTGACTAAAATTTAGTTTATTTGATTTTTTTTTTTTTAACAAAAAGTAAAAAATTGTGTTTTTTTTTTCAAAAAGGTCGCTCGATTTTTGTATATAGCGCAAAAAATAAAAATCGCAGAGGTGATCAAATACCACCAAAAGAAGCTCTATTTGTGGGAAGAAAAGGACGCAAATTTTGTTTGGGAGCCACGTTGCAGGACCGCGTAATTGTCTGTTAAAGCGACGCAGTGCCGAATCGCAAAAACACCTTGGGTCTTTTACCAGCGTATTGGTCCGGGTCTTAAGTGGTTAATAATACACTAATTAATATTAGATCCAAGAATACGTTTGTTAAATGTAGTAAATAAACCTAATAAATCAACTAATATTTATAGTGCAATAGCGAGATGCCTGTTTTTGGCACAAAAAATTGATCTCCATATATCCCCCCCCCCCCCCCCCCCCCCCCCCGACGGTAGAGGAATGGAGAACACAACTAAGGGAAACTTTAGTAAAGGATAAATATATTTACCTACATAGAAACAATAAAGGTAAATTTGGAAAGATCGGTTGGAGGTTTGGGACCTTGAGCATTAAACGACCTTGCTAAATGAGGCCATGGAGAGATGGGGGAGAGGGTGGGAGAGAGAAATGTAAAAATATTAAGTATGAAATAAAGAAGGGAGAAAGTAAAGAGAATTATTTTTATTTTTATTAGTTTAAAGGTGTTTTTTTTTTGTTTGGGGGGTTAATGGATGATGTAATATGTGTATGCCTACTGTATCTGGATATTTTGAATGTAGAATGCTCTAATTTGTATATGATGTTGTTGAACACAATAAAAAAAATTACTGAACTTAAAAAAAGTATTAAGTGTGGATAACGGAGCACATGCACTTTATATCATTTTCATTTATATGTATATTTTTTTTAATGATTTTACGTTTTATATATTGTTATATATAAATATTTTCTTACTGGAAGTCTGATTATTATTTATTTTAAGGGTTGAATATTAGCGCTGCAGAGTGTGTTATATATACATGTGTCTTGTTAAACTCTCCCCCGAAAAAGTTTTATCCCTATTGTGGGCTCACCAGTACAGTATTTGTAAATTGAAATCATATCCCCTCTCAAGCGTCTCTTCTTCAGCGAGAATAAGTTCAGTGCTCGTAACCTTTCCTAACCAATATCCTCCAGACATTTTATTGTCTTTGTTTCCCTTCTTTGTGCTCCCTCCATTTCCAGTAAATCCTTCCTGAGGACTGGCGCCCAGAACTGGACAGCCTACTCTAGGTGTGGCCGGACCAGAGTCTTGTAGAGCGGGAGAATTATTGTTTATCTCTGGTGTTGATCCCCTTTTTAATGCATGCCAATATTCAGTTTGCTTTGTTAGCAGCAGCTTGGCGTTGCATGCTATTGCTGAGCCTATCTACTGGGACCCACAGGTAATTTTCCATCCTAGATTCTCCCAAAGGTTCTTCCCCCAGTGTATAGATTGCATTCATATTTTTGCCACCCAAATGCATTAATTTTACATTAAACCTCACTTGCCATGTAGTTGCCCATCCCATTAATTTGTTCAGATCTTTTTCCAAGTTTTTCACATCCTGGGAGAAATTATTGCCTTGCTTAGCTTAGTATCATCCTCAAATACAGAGTTTGAACTGTTTACCCAATCCTCCAGGTCGTTTATGAACAAATTAAATAGGATTGGTCCCAGCACAGAACCCTGGGGGACCCCACTACCCACCCCTGACCATTCTGAGTACTCCCCATTTATCACCACCCTCTGAACTCGCCCTTGTAGCCAGTTTTCAATACATGTACTCACCCTATGATCTATGCCTGCAGACTTTATTTTGTACAGTAAGGCTGGATTCACACTTGTGTGGTGCAAATTTCAGCTCTATTATATCTGCAGAGAGATAAGAGAACTGTTCAGCAGATCATCTCCGTTTTAGCTGCAAATTTGGAGACCTGGGAGAGAGGAGGGGGAGGGGGGAAGTGTATTGAGGTGAATGAGACAAGTCTTGAAGAGAAATTAACACATATGCGAATCAGATGCGTACCCATAGAAGATAATGGGCCTGAATTCGCACCCGAGCCGCACCGCAATGCCTAGAAAACGCACACTTTTTTTTGCCAATGTGCAGTGCGAATGCATCACACATATGTGAACCAGCATCATTGAAAACAATGTATTTAGAAATGTTCTGCGAATTGGATGTGGTTTAAGCCTAGGTGTGAACCCGGCCTAAAGGTTTATGGGGAACTGTGTCAAATGCTTTTTCAAAATACAGATACTCCAGTTGATAAGAAAAGAACTAGGAAACACATAAATTAGGTGATACTGACACCACGGTGCCAACAGCGAACTCGTGGAGGGCCTGGGGGCCCCTCGATAAAGCCACAAAGCTTGACATGTTCCAGGCAAAGCACCAGAAGATTCACAATCAGAGGGGGTCCCAGTAAAGGCAGATCGGACAGAATACCTCTGGTTGTATGGGCCCCTCTCCCTGATCCAGCGTCTAAAGGTAATTAACCTGTCAGTTTCCAATGTCTGGAATGTGCTGTATATGGTGAAGAGAGCCAGTTTGCTATTGTCCACTAGGGATGAGCTTTGTGTTCGATGAACACGTTTGCATCGAACATTGGCCGTTCGATCGTTCGTCGAAAACGAACAAATCGGGTCGTTCGCGCCAAATTCGAATGACCCATAATTCACTGCGGCGTTGCGCGCTGATGATTGGCCAAGCATGCACCATGACCCCGCGTGCTTGGCCAATCACAGCGCCCAAAAAACGAAGAGACCTAATTGGCCAAAGCCTGGGTGCTTTGGCCAATTAGGGCTTTAGCACACGCCCCACACTATAAAAGGCCGCCTCCCGGGTGGCCTCGTGTAGTGTGTTCCGGCTTGCTTTGCAGTCAGACAGACAGAGAGAGAGAGAGAGATAGATAGATAGAGACACAGGCCCAGATTCAGAGAGCCATTACGCCTGTCTAACTGGTGTTAGACTGGAGTAATTTCCAATTTTTTTTTGTTTTCTAGCTAGTTGAAAACCTCAAACCATGAATAGACGGCTGCGGGCTTCAATTCGACTGGATTACGTGTTCATACGCCTTCGGATCTACGCTGCAATAAAATTGCGGCCACTGGGTGGACTTCCCGTCGTTTTCCACGTCTGGGTATGCAAATTAGCTTTTGCCGGCGATCCCCGAAATTACGATCTTCATTCGCAATCTCTTACGGCACCTTTAAACATCTTTTTTTTGCGTAACACTATACCAGCTTTTTGCTGCTCTAATATTAGACAGCCCATGTTAAGTATGGCCGTCGTTCCCACGTCGAATTTCTACGTTTTCCGACGTCTTTTATTTTTTTTGACGCAAGTCGTGTGGGAATAGGAATGTTCGTAAACGACACTACTCAAACAACGAATGACGTAACGACGTGATTTTGCGCAATGCACGGCGGGAAATTTCTGAACGGAGCATGCGCAGTTTGATCGCCGCGGGGACGCGCTTAATTTAAATGCTTCACGCCCCCTAATCTCGTATTTTTATTACGCGGCGAGAAATAGACTACGCCGCCGTAGCGTACGGGCAAAAATCTACCAGAATTCGGTGTAGAGCCTGGTAAAATACGGCAGCGTAGAGTATTTCAATTACGCAGCGCAATATTAAGTGTATGTGAATCTGGCCCACAGTGTCTTTTTAGATAGATAGATAGATACTGTAGATAGATAGAGATAGATAGATAGATCAGGGAGGCTACTAGTTAGTATAGTTAAATGTACAGTTTGTAGAGAATATATTCACATCCCTAGGAGTTGTCAATCTATTTATAAACTGTATAGCTTAGCTAGTTCTGCTATTAGTATCTGTCAGGCAGGAGATTGTGCTTGATGCTCTAACGTGTTAGTCAACGTGTGCTAGTTAATTGCACATAGACGCATTAACTGTTACTGCACGTGTGCTATTTATTTGCACAGAAAGGCAGTTTCTGTTAATGCAAGTGGGCTATTGAATTGCACAGAAACGCAGTCGCTCTGACTGTGTGTGTGCTGTTTAATACCACCTTAGCGCATTTGGTGTCACTGCACGTGTACTGTTTAATACCACCTGAGCGCAGTTAGTGTCACCGGACGTGTGCTGTTATATACCACCTAAGCGCAGTTAGTGTCACCGCACGTGTGCTTTTATATACCACCTGAGTGCAGTTAGTGTCACCGGATGTGTGCTTTTATATACCACCTGAGCGCAGTAAGTGTCACCGGACGTGTGCATTTGTATACCACCTGAGCGCAGTTAGTGTCACCGGACATGTGCTTTTATATACCACCTGAGCGCAGTTAGTGTCACCGGACGTGTGCTTTTATATACCACCTGAGCGCAGTTAGTGTCACCGGACGTGTGCTTTTATATACCACCTGAGCGCAGTTAGTGTCACTGTACGTGTGTTTTTATATAACACCTGAGCGCAGTTAGTGTCACTGTACGTGTGCTTTTATATACCACCTGAGCGCAGTTAGTGTCACTGTATGTGTGCTTTTATATACCACCTGAGCGCAGTTAGTGTCACTGTACGTGTGCTTTCATATACCACCTGAGCGCAGTTAGTTTCACTGTACGTGTGCTGTTATATACCACCTGAGCGCATAAATATGTCTGGAAGGACAACAAAGAGAGGCAGAGAGTCACGAGGGCAAGCAGGCTCTGCATGTAGAGGCAACGCTGGTAGTGTATGTGATGCATCCTCTTCAGCACGTGGCCGCTCGTCCTTTTCGGGAGCTGGCCGTGTTGAGCCTCAACATGCAGAGAAATTAGTAGAGTGGATGACCAAGCCGTCCTCATCCTCCTCATCCTCTCTCACAAAGACTGATCAAAGTTCATCTGGCAAAGCAGCTGCCAAGGCGTCCTCTTCCCTCTGCACAATGGCTTCACACAATACTTCCCTAGTACCACCATGTCCTCCTGAGGAGTCCCCCGAACTGTTTCAACACAGTGTTGGGTACATGCTGCAGGAAGATGCGCAGCGTTTTGAAGACTCCGATGACGGAACACTGATGGAGGAAGGCATTGATGTGAGCCCAGGGAGAGGGGGTGTCCGAGAGGGACAGCAATTTGTCAGTGATGATGTTCCCCCAGCTGGAGCATACTGCCAGGTTGTTGACAGTGATGAGGAGGGAGGGGATGATGAGGTCACTGACTCTACCTGGGTGCCTGATAGGAGAGAGGAGGAGGAGGAGGAGGAGGAGGAGGAGGAGGAGGAGGAGGAGGAGGACGAGGCACAGGCACATCTCCAAAGAGGCAGGATGCCCTCAGCTTAAGGTCACACCCACTGCATTACAGCGCACATCTACGGCGCTTGTGCATGGCGCTGCTGTGTCTGACCGGTACAGCAAAAGTTCTTTGGTGTGGGCCTTTTTTGAAACATGTCCACAAGATCGTACCTTTGCTATTTGCAACTTATGTCGCAAGCGTATCTCGCATGGCCAAAACATCAACCGCCTGGGTACCACATGCTTGTCCAGACATATGTCGACCTGCCATGCAGCTTGTTGGCAAGCACACCAGAAAGACCCACAGCAAAGACAAAAGCGTACCCCCTTGCCCTTCTGGGACCTCCAACCCCAGTAGACCCCCAGTCCTCTCTGAAGCCTGCAGTGAAGGTGTAGAAATAGGTGTGTCACAAGCTAGTAGTAGCGGTCAATCTACTGATAGTACCAGGCAAATTTCCCTGCCCCAGCTGCTGCAGCGCCGAAAGAAGTACAATCCCAGCCATCCACATGCCTAGCAGTTGAATGCTAGCTTAGCGAAATTGCTAGCACTTCAACTGCTACCTTTTCAGTTGGTAGATTCTGCCCCCTTCCGTGAGTTTGTGCAATGTGCAGTACCTCAGTGGCAAGTACCAAAACGCCACTTTTTCTCACAGAAGGCTATTCCAGCTCTACCGGCATGTGGAAGGCAATGTCCATGCCTCGCTGGACAGGGCGGTCAGTGGTAAGGTGCATCTTACCGCTGACTCATGGTCCAGCAGGCATGGACAGGGACGTTACCTGTCTTTTATGGCGCATTGGGTGACTCTGCTGGCAGCTGGGAAGGACGCAGGGCAAGGTACAGTAGTTTTGGAGGTTGTTCCGCCACCACGCCTCCAAAACAATACTACTGCTTGTGACACACCTCTTTCCACCACCCCCTCCTCTTCTTCTTCCTCTGTGGCCTCTTCCTGTGGGGATGTTTGCTCCGAACCAGCCGTGCTCCGTAGGCGTACAAGAGTATACGCAGGAATGCAGGCCAAGAGATGCCATGCGGTGCTAGAGCTGGTGTGCTTGGGAGACAGAGGAGCCACACTGGGGAAGAGGTTTTGTCAGCTCTGCAGGGTCAGGCTGAGAGGTGGTTGACGCCACGCCAGCTGAAGCCTGGAATGGTGGTCAGCGATAATGGCACCAACCTCCTCTCTGCCCTGCGACAGGGAAAACTCACCCGCGTGCCCTGTTTTGCGCATGTCCTCAATTTGGTGGTGCAGCGGTTCTTGGGCAGGTACCCGGGCTTGCAGGATGTCCTGAAGCAGGCCAGGAAAGTCTGTGTGCATTTTCGGAGGTCATATAATGCCACTGCTCGGCTGACTGACCTCCAAAGGGAATACAACCTGCCCAAGAACCGCCTAATTTGTGACATGCCCACCAGATGGAACTCAACGTTGGCCATGCTGCAGCGGCTGCACACACAGCAGCGGGCCATCAATGAGTACCTGTGCCAATATGGCAGCAGAACTGGGTCAGGGCAGCTAGGTTTTTTTTTCCCCACGCCAGTGGGCCTTGATCAGGGATGCATGCACTGTCCTGTCACCATTTGAGGAGGCCACGAGGATGGTAAGCAGTAACAGTGCATGCATCAGTGAGACTTTCCCTCTTATTCACATGTTGGAGCACACGCTACGTGGAATAATGGGCCCTTGAGGCACAACAGAGGGAGGAAGAGGATGACTTCCTTACCTCTCAAGGCCCCCTTTACCCAGACAATGGTCCTGCTTGTCCACCTAGCACACAGGAAGAGGAGGAGGAGGAGGAGGAGGAGGAGGAGGAGGATTGTATCAGCAGCATGGAGGTGGAGCCTAGCACTCAGCAGCAGCAGTCTTCAAGAGATCATTTACAGTCCCAAGGAGCACGTGGAGTTTAACGTGGCTGGGATGAGGTGCCTGTGGATCCTGTCGTCCTCAGTGACCCAGAGGACTGTGGCCCGAATGCCTCTGCAAACCTACGCTGCATGGCCTCCCTGATCCTGCAAAGCCTGCGTAAGGATCCTCGTGTACGTGCTTATTAAGGAGAGGGATCATTACTGGCTGGCGACTCTCCTTGATCCACGTTACAAGAGTAAGGTTGCAGACCTTATGTTGCCATCGCAGAGTGAGCAGAAGATGAAACTTCTGTGGGAGGCCTTGCAGAAGGGTCTGTGCAATGTGTTCCCAGAACCGGGGGGGATTACCAAAACCTGGCTCTGGACAACGTCTTGCTGAGGTTTCGGTGAGTCACAGAAGGGGCGGTGGAGAATGTGGTCGTCTGACGGATGCGTTCAGGCAGTTTTTTAGTCCGCAGCCCCAAGGTCTGACCGGTTCCAGCAACCAATCGCCAGCGTCTGGTTTACATGGTCCGGGAATACCTAGGAGCAAGATCCGACTTGGACACCTTCCCCACCGAAAATCCTCTGGCTTACTGGGTCTTGAGGATGGATCACTGGCCAGAGCTTGCCCAGTACGCAATTGAGCTACTGGCTTGCCCTGCATCCAGTGTTCTTTCAGAACGGACATTCAGTGCTGCTGGAGGCTTTGTGACTGATCACAGGGTGCGCCTCTCCACCGGCTCTGTTGATCCACTGACCTTCATCAAAATGAATCAGGCTTGGATCAACACCAGATACCAAGCACCTGATGCTGATATTAATAAATAATATCTTTTTTTTTAAATGTCGGATCCCTTTTAGACTGCTGATGCTGAGTGACTGTCCTCTTATGCTGCTGATGGAATATCCTTCTCCTCCTCACTTTTCTTGCTGATAGCTAGTAAGAAATGTTGTGTTTCTGGGCTCCGCCACCAGTGCCTAAGGCACAATTTTTCAGCCCCTGTTTAACAGGGGAGCCTAATAACAATTTATGATGCAATACTTTGCACGTGGCTCCTTGTTGCGCTCCAATTACAGTATGTTTGAGGGGTGCTCTTTTTTCTAAAAAATTTCTTTCACAAAATAATGGCCCCCCACCACCGCTAAAATATTCGACATAATGTTGCCACACAGAACTTGCGCAAGTAGCATTAATTACTTTTTTTTTATAGTCCTCTCATGTTGTGCAGGGACATTTGTAAACATGTGCCACTACTATAGACACCCAGCAGGTGTGATATTTAAAGGATTTTGTCAGTGTGACAGGCAGTGTAAAATCAGTTAGTGTTAGGTTCAGGATAGCCCCCCCACCCCCCCTAATAAAGTTTTAACCCCCTGATCACCGCCCTAGTTAACCCTTTCACTCCCTATTGCCAGCGTCACTAAGCGATCATTTTTCTGATCGCTGTATTAGTGTCGCTGTTCCCGCTAGGTAGCTATTTTTTTTATCGCAATTTTTTTTTTTTACTAAAGACATGTGGCTAAATAAATTTTAGCCTAAATGTTTGACTAAAATTTAGTTTATTTGATTTTTTTTTAACAAAAAGTAAAAAATAGTGTTTTTTTTTCAAAAATGTCGCTCTATTTTTGTATATAGCGCAAAAAATAAAAATCGCAGAGGTGATCAAATACCACCAAAAGAAAGCTCTATTTGTGGGAAGAAAAGGACGCAAATTTTGTTTGGGAGCCACGTCGCACGACCACGCAATTGTCAGTTAAAGCGATGCAGTGCCGAATCGCAAAAACACCTTGGGTCATTTACCAGCGTATTGGTCCGGGTCTTAAGTGGTTAAGCATCATTAAAATGGCTGCTCCGCAAAAAACGGCCGTTTAAAAAAAAAAAAAATTTCCATTGATACCTGGGGCAAGACCCAGGTTCTGAAGGACGTTTTCCAACATTTAATTGAATTTTGGTCTTTAAAACGACCGTTTTTTAATTCGAACGTTCGGGTCCCATAGACTTCAATGGGGTTCGAAATATTCGTGCGAACCCGCGGTCTGTTCGAACGTTCTGGTGCGAACCGAACCCGGGGGTGTTCGGCTCATCCCTATTGTCCACTCACCTAAGAATCCACATCGATCCAGACCCAGCCTGATCGCATATGAAGTGCCTTGAATAAGTATTCACACCCCTTGAGATTTTCCACATTTTGTCATGTTATAACCAAAAACAAATGTATTTTATTTGGATTTTATGCGATGGCACTTAACCCCCGGAGCATATTGCTGGTCAAAGACCAGAGCACTTTTTGCGATTCGGCACTGTGTCGCTTTAACTGACAGTTGTGACGTGGCTCGCAAACAAAATTTACGTCCTTTTTTTCCCACAAATAGAGCTTTCTTTTCATGGTATTTGATCACCTCTGCAGTATTTAGTTTTTGCGCTATAAACAAAAATAGAGTGACAATTTTGAAAAAAAAATGTTTTACTTTTTGCTATAATAAATATCCCCAAAAAATAAAAAAAATAAAAAGTCCTCAGTTTAGGCCGATACGTATTCTTCTACATATTTTTCGTAAAAAAAACGCAATAAGCGTTTATTGATTGGGTTGCGCAAAAGTTATAGCGTTTACAAAATAGGGGGTAGTATAATGGCATTTTTATTAATATATTTTTTTACTAGTAATGGCGGACATCAGCGATTTTTTTGGTACTGCGACATTATGGCGGACACATCGGACACTTTTGACACATTTTTGGGGTCATTGGCATCTTTATAGCCATCAGTGCTAAAAAAAAATCATTGATTACTATAAAAATGCTACTGGCAGTAAAGGGGTTAACACTAGGGGGCGGGGAAGGGGTTAAGTATGTTCTTGGGTGTGTTCTAACTGTAGGGGGGTGGACTGACATGGGAAAATCACTGATCTTCCGTTCATACATTGTATGAACGGAAGATCAGCATTTCTCTCCTTGACAGGACTGTAACGAGCGATCCCGTGTGCCCGGCGGCGATCGCGCCCGCCGGGCACGGGAGGCGGGACGAGCATGGGAGGCGAACCTAGTGGCTGCTGGGTGAGGCGACGTTATATTACCTGCTCTCGCCCATAAAACTGTGGTAGCAGGTGTGGAAGCAGATGATTGTGAAGTGAATAGAAAATGATAAATGTTTTTCACAAAAAAATATCTAAAAAAAGTGTGGTGTGCATTTGTATTTCAGATCCCCTGATGTAATACTTACTGCTGGAAGTATTACTGCTGGAAGTATTTTTGGGTATGTCTCTACCAGCTTTGCACATCTTTGCCCATTCCTCTTTGCAAAATAGCGCAAGCTCTGTCAGATTAGACGGAGAGCATCTGTGAACAGCAATTTTCAAGTCTTTTCACAGACTCTAAATTGGATTTAGGCCTTTTGCAGATGCCAACAGGTTTTATTCCAAGATTGCCCTGTATTTGGCTCCATCCATCTTCCCAGCTTCCCTTTCCCTGCTGAAGAAAACCATCCCACAACATGATGCTGGCACCACCATGTTTCACGGTGGGGATGGCGTGTTTGGGTTGATGTGTAGTGTTAGTTTTCTGCCACACATAGCATTTTGCCTATAGGATTTGTCTGACCAGAGCACCTTCTTCCACATGTTTGCTGTGTCCCCCACATGGCTTCTTGCAAACTGCAAACAGGACTTCTTCTGGCTTCCTTTCAACAATGGCTTTCTTTTTGCCACTCTTCCATAAAAGGCCACATTTGTGGAGTGCACAACTAATAGTTGACCTGTGGACAGATTCTCCTACCTGAGCTGTGGATCTCTGCAGCTTCTCTAGCATTACCATGGGCCTCTTTGGCTGCTTCTCCGATTAATGCTCTCCTTGCCCGGCCATGTCTTGGTAGGTTTGCTGTTGTGACATACTCTTTCCAATTTCAGGTGATGGATTGAAAATCTGTGAGATGTTCAAAGCTTGGGATATTTGTTTATAACCCAACACTGCTTTAAACTTCTCCACAACTTTATCTCTGATCTGTCTGGTGTGTTCTTGGCCTTCATAATGCCGTTTCTTCACTTAGATTCTCTAACAAATCTCTGAGGACTTCACAGAACAGCTGTATTTACACAGATTAAATTACACACAGGTGTACTCTACTAATTAGGTGACCTTTGAAGGCAATTGGTTTCATTAGATTTTAGTTAGGTGTATCAGTAAAAGGGGGCTGAATACAAATGAACACTACACTTTTCAGTTACAGTATTTATGTTTTTTTGGCCATTTTTTAGTGAATATGAATGATAACACATACTTTTTTCATTCATGGTTAGTAAAACCATTTATTATCAATCAACTGTGTTTACTCTTTTTAAATCATAATAGCAACAGAAACTACCCAAATGACCCTGTTTAAAAGTTTACATACCCCAGTTCTTAATACTGTGTATTGCCCCCTTTAACATCAATGACAGCTTGAAGTCTTTTGTGGTATTTGTGGATGAGGCTCTTTATCTTCTTAGATGGTAAATCTGCCCATTCCTCTTGGCAAAAAGCCTCCAGTTCCTCTAAATTCTTGGGCTGTCTTGCATGAACTGCACGTTTGAGATCTCCCCATAGTTGATATTGAGGTCAGGAGACTGAGATGGCCACTCCAGAACCTTCACTTTTTCCTGTTGTAAGCCAATGACAGGTCGACTTGGCCTTGTGTTTTGGATCATTGTCATGTTGGAAGGTCCAAGCACGTCCCAGGTGCAGTATCCTGGCTGATGAATGCAAATGTTCCTCCAGTATTTTTTTAATTACATACTGCATTCATCTTGTCATCAATTTTGACCAAATTTAATGTGCCTTTGTAGCTCACACATCTCCAAAACATCAGCGATCCACTTCCATGTTTCACAGGAATGGTGTATTTTTAATTATAGGCCTTGTTGACTCCTCTCCAAATGTAGTGTTTATGGTTGTGGCCAAAAAGCTAAATTTTGGTCTCATCACTCCAAATTACTTTGTGTCAGAAGGTTTGAGGCTTGTCTCTGTGCTGTTTGGCATATTGTAAGCGGGATACTTTATGGCATTTGCGTAGTAATGGCTTTCTTTAGGCGACTCGACCATGCAGTCCATCGCTCAAGTGCCTCTTTATTGTGCATCTTGAAACAACCACACCACATGTTTTCAGAGAGTCCTGTATTATATCTGAAATCATTTGTGGGTTTTTCTTTGCATCCCAAACTATTTTCCTGGCAGTTGTGGCTGAAATTTTAGTTGGTCTACCTGACCATGGTTTGGTTTCAAACCCCTCATTTTCCACTTCTTGATTAGAGTTTGAACACTACCGATTGGCATTCTCAATTTCTTGGATATCTTTTTATATCCCTTTCCCGTTTTAAACAGTTCAACTACATTTTCCCGCAGATCCTTCGATAATTTTTCTGCTTTCCCCATGACTCAAAATGCAGAAACGTCAGTGCAGCACTGGATTAAAGATGCAAGGGGTCTGTCAGGAGTCCAGAAACTCATTGACCATATATTATATACATATATATACATATACATATAGTGCCTTGCAAAACTATTCGGCCCCCTTGAACTTTGCGACCTTTTGCCACATTTCAGGCTTCAAACATAAAGATATAAAACTGTAATTTTTTGTGAAGAATCAACAAGTGGGACACAATCATGAAGTGGAACAAAATTTATTGGATATTTCAAACTTGAACAAATAAAAAACTGAGAAATTGGACGTGCAAAGTTATTCAGCCCCTTTACTTTCAGTGCAGCAAACTCTCTCCAGAAGTTCAGTGAGGATCTCTGAATGATCCAATGTTGACCTAAATGACTAATGATGATAAATAGAATCCACCTGTGTGAAATCAAGTCTCCGTATAAATGCACCTGCACTGTGATCGTCTCAGAGGTCCGTTAAAAAGGGCAGAGAGCATCATGAACAAGGAACACACCAGGCAGGTCCGAGATACTGTTGTGGAGAAGTTTAAAGCCGATTTTGGATACAAAAAGATTTCCCAAGCTTTAAACATCCCAAGGAGCACTGTGCAAGAGATAATATTGAAATGGGAGTATCAGACCACTGCAAATCTACGAAGACCTGGCTGTCCCTCTAAACTTTCAGCTCATACAAGGAGAAGACTGTTTAGAGATGCAGCCAAGAGGCCCATGATCACTCTGGATGAACTGCAGAGATCTACAGCTGAGGTGGGAGACTCTGTCCATAGGACAACAATCAGTCGCATACTGCACAAATCTGGCCTTTATGGAAGAGTGGCAAGAAGAAAGACATTTCTTAAAGATATCCATTAAAAGTGTTTAAAGTTTGCCGAAAGCCATCTGGGAGACACACCAAACATGTGGAAGAAGGTGCTCTGGTCAGATGAAACCAAAATCAAACTTTTTGGCAACAATGCAAAATTTTATGTTTGGCATAAAAGCAACACAGCTCATCACCCTGAACACACCATCCCCACTGTGAAACATGGTGGTGGTGGCAGCATCATGGTTTGGGCCTGCTTTTCTTTATCAGGGACAGGGAAGGTGGTTAAAATTGATGGGAAGATGGATGGAGCCAAATACAGGACCATTCTGGAAGAAAACCTGATGGAGTCTGCAAAAGACCTGAGACTGGGACAGAGATTTGTATTCCAACAGGACAATGATCCAAAACAAAGAAAAATCTACAATGGAATGGTTCACAAATAAACATATCCAGGTGTTAGAATGGCCAAGTCAAAGTCCAGACCTGAATCCAATCGAGAATCTGGGGAAAGAACTGAAACTATCCTTAAAGATATCCTTAAAAGTGACAAATATCTAAAAACCATTTTGCCAGTAACCCAATATTATTTATAAGAAGGCACCGACCATTAGGGACATTCTAGTGAAAAATGTAGTAGAACCTCCCCCACCTAGTGGCTACACCTTCTTTAAAAATAAAGGGTTTTTTCCCTGCAAATATTGTTTTGCCTGTTTACATACTAAAAATCCACAAGTCAAAAGAACAGAATTTATAGGCACTAAAACGGTACCTGCCATCTCATCAAGAACTTTATTAGTTGCCACACGAAAGGAGTGGTCTATGTCCTTCAATGTACGATACATGCAATCTACAATATGTGGGGAGAACCAGGAGACCATTGATGATCCAGGTTAAAGAACATGTTAAAAAACATCATTAAAGGTTTCCCATCACATATAGTGTTAGTAGACATTTTGCCGCAGTACATAATAAAGATCCTAAACATCTAACATTTTGTGGCATAGACAACTACACCAAACCATGCAGGGGTGATCATTTGATCAGGTCGATCAGTCAAAAGGAATCCTTTTGGATTCATTCTTTACATACATTAGCACCAGATGGCTTAAATGTAGAATTCAACTTGAATTGTTTTTTAAATAATTTGTAATTTATTTACTTTTATATATTTAATTGTCAAATACTTGTTTTTACATAGATGACAACATCAACTATATTAAAGGGGTTCTTATTATGTATTTAAATTATCTATACCATGTGACTCATGAAGATAGACAAATGTCCCTTCCTGTCCACACAGACATCATTTTAATTAATTACATTTTCTCGATTGTGTTCATCACGGTATTATATCCATATTCTGTGTTAATATATTTATGTAGTTGGGGATTAACATACTTATACATCTATATAAATTTGGGTCACAGCTACTATTTATTTTTCCCCCTGGCGTCTCAGTCACCGTAGATATGACTTACACGCTATTACATTGATTGGTGCACTGCTTTAAGAAATCTGTTCCTACCAATAAGATGGCCGCCGTCTATATTGGAGACGTATTCCTCTGCAAGATGGCCTCTGACAGAACAGGTCCCACCATTAAGATGGCCGCCGAACATATTGGAGACTTTTTTTCCTTCAAGATGGCCGTCATTATACAGCCTTAGGCCGTATATCCCACCAACAAAATGGCCGCCGTTCATATCGGCGACTAGTACGCGTCATTTCCGCCCAATACCATATAATTTTAAGGAAAACTGCATCCAATGACAATCCTCTGATGAAGTCATGTGACATGACGACACGCGCCAGGTTCAAACGCGAACGGAAGTGACATTCGTCCGTCCCCCCCGTCCGTCTGGATGCTTTAACCGTCACCTGCTTTTAATTTATGCATGTAAGCGCATACAGTACTTTTTATTAAATCGTTTTATTTTGACATACTGTACTTCAGCATGGTCTCCTTCTCTGTTTTGGGTTAATTTTGTATGTCACTCGGTGTGGAGCCTCCATTTTATTGAAGCCTACAGTCTGTGCCAGGAAATCACCACTCAGAAGTCATCTGCTGGAGAATTTGTCATTCAGCTATTCAAAGCTGGATTTTTTCAACATACAGCCTACAGTCTGTGCCTGGAAATCACCACTCAGAAGCCATCTGCTGGAGAAGCTGTCATTTAGCTATTCAAAGCTGGATTTTTTCAACATACAGGTAGGCTCTCCATGAGCCCAGTTGATAAGAAGATCGACGTTTGAAATCTAACCTTTTATATGGATCCACAGTATTCACTATATGGACTCTAATTTTAGCAACCAGATCTATTTTATGTATTCTGTTCATACATAAAGCAGCTGTTATTTATTTTTTCTTTTATTTTTCCTTTTCTTCACTGACACTAGTCAGTTGTTTTGTTTGCATTCACATTATATGATTGTTGGTAATTTATTACTATCACAGTAATAGCCATTCATTCACATACCCACTGTGAATTTATTTAAAGGGACCCACACACTTATTCACTATCCACATTATATGTGCTTGAGATAGTGCTCATCAACCATTTATCTTTATCTATAAATCGACCGAGCAGACTGGCAGTTCCTTAGACTATCCCTGCAACAAATAGGCTTAGGAACTACCGTAATATGATTACTCCTCTCCATCTGCTAGGATTAGACTGAGTGGTTCATTATTAGTGTTGAGCAGAATATGCCATATTCGATTTCGCGATATATCTCGAATATATAGTCGAATATTCGAGATATATTCGCTAAATACGAATATTCGTGATATTTTTTGGAAATGAAATGATTGCGAAATTTCGCTATTGCGAATGCGAAATTTCGAGAAATGCGGAATGGAGCACTCTGATTGGCTCAGAATATTCGTGATATTTCACAATACAAAAAAATAGCGAAATTTCGAGAAATGCGGAATGGAGCACTCTGATTGGCTGAGAATATTCGTGATATATTACAATACAAAATAATTGCGAATATTCGGCAAATGCGGAGGGAGCACTCTGATTGGCTCAGAATATTCTTGCTATTTTATCGTAATTTCGCGAAAATGCGATTGCGATATTTATTGCGCAATTTCGATACATGCTTTAGGAGCGCTCTGATTGGCTCATTCTGAAATCGAATATTCAAGATATTTTATCAAAATTTCACAAAATGCGAATGAGAAATTGATTGCGGAATTTCGACAGTAACACTCTGAAATCGAATATATGTGTTATTTTAGCTAAAAACAATATTGCGAGTTTCTCGATCGCGCATGCGCGATCACAATCGCGTGAACAACACGCGACTACTTCCTGGAACTTGCCCACTTGCCAGTTTCATTTGCCATAGGAAGTGTGTGTTGGCCAAGTGCCCAGCTTTCCTTTAAAAAATGGTCGGGAGCAATCTGTCAAGAAGTGAGGAAAAGATGCTGATCTGTGTAAGTATTTGCATTATCTTTAACTGCATTTTAGACTAGTTTAAAAGTTAGTATATAAGATCAGATATTAGTATTTCCCAAACAATTTGTCTCCTGGTGTTACAAAACTACAACTCCCAGCATGCCTGTACAGCTGCAGACACCCTGGTTGGTAAATGTGTATTTAGGCACTTTCCTTGCTATTTTGCATAATGAATTTAACATGTTGTGGACACCGGGCTAATTTTTCAGATTTGGTGTTTACGAGACTAAAACATTTTTTGTTGCTAGAAAATTACTTAAAACCCCCAAACATTATATATATTTTTTTTTCTAACACCCTAGAGAATGAAATGGTAGTCATTGCAATACTTTTTGTCACACCGTATTTGCGCAGCGGTCTTACAAGCGCACTTTTTTTTGGAAAAAAATCACTTTTTTGAATTGGAAAAAAACACAACAATAAAATTTTGCCCAATTTTTTTTATATTTTGTGAAAGATAAAGTTACGCCGAGTAAAATGATACCCAACATGTCACGCTCAAAAATTGTGCCCGCTCGTGGCATGGCGTCAAACTTTCACCCTTAAAAATCTCGATAGGTGACGTTTAAAAAATTCTACAGGTTGCATTTTTTGAGCTACAGAGTAGCTCTAGGGCTAGAATTATTGCTCTCGCTCTAACGATCGTGGCGATACCTCACTTGTGTTGTTTGAACACTGTTTTCATATGCGGGCGCTACTCGCGTATGCGGCACTGTTTCCTAAACGGAGCCTACAGCTGTTGCAAAACAACTCCCCGTTATTACCGGACAGCCATTAACTGTCCAGGCATGCTCCGAGTTAAAGTATAATTGTTGTACAGCTGGTGACGGTGAGCTACATGGTGTATCAGAGCATGCTGGTAGTTGTAGTTTTTAAATAACATCAACTCCATTATTTATTCTAAATTAATTCATCAAAATGTCAAAAAAATGGCAAGATATAAAATCTGTCATGTTACCCCTGTCATTGATTAATAAGGCGAGAATGCTCCCAATGTTGAATACCATAATTTCCGTCATATATCCATAAGGCTTTAAACAAAAGTATTATAATATACTTTGTTCTTCATCTTGCAGACGTTCCTGGAAACAGGGTATGACCAGCTGCCGAGGCAGGAGCAAAAAAAGGAAGTGATACGCTCCATAATCGAGAAATTGAGCGATCACCATGACGGCCCACCAGATCGCATGGCGATCCTTAAAAAATGGTCCGACCTAAAGAGGCGTCATATGGACCGGGTCAAGCGTCTCCGTCTTAAATATCACCCAGGTAAGTCATTGCTGACAGTTATGTTTTTTTTTCTAAAGTGTATTTCGTGCGTGTACTCGAGAGAGGAGCCGGACTGCAGGAGTTGGGAGTAGGCAGGCCTCCCCCAGAGGCAATCTGCCACCTTTCTCCATGCCCCGGGTGACAATGGCGGGTGTGAGGGGGTCCTCCCATACAGCCCGTCCTACCTGCTCCGCTTTGAAGCCCAACATGGCAGAGGGACTCCCTATAAGGGAGTGAGAGGATTTGCCCGCTCAACCAGCCCAGTTAGTCCTTCGCCTCTCTTTTTAGAGACCGCGTGGTCAGAGTGCGTGCATGTTAACCCAATTTCGAGTGCGTGTGTAAGTGTGGTGGTTTTTGTGGGAGGGGGGTGGGCGTACTAAGCGCAGGCTTACCTCGCATAGCACTCCCACCGGGGGCCGGGCCGAGACCACCAAACTCAATTAACATGTAGCCGAGAGCGGGATCCGAACCCCTAGCTGCAGAGGTGAATGGCTTGTCAGCGCAGTGGCAATCGCGTTGACCCACCGCAGCTCCTTTGGTGACAGTTATGTAAGGTCATATGTAATTCATGTAAGGGCAGATGTTGTTAACCCAGAAGCCATGTTGTGGTAACATATATCACCACCAGCCAAGGTATTCATAGTACTGTTGAAAAAAGACATGGGACAGCAGACAGCAACACAGAAGTTATGTGGGAACCTACATTTCCCATTGCTTTGCATGGGACTTTAAACAAAAACCACGACCATCACAAATGGGGGTAGTTAATGGATAAATTAACGATCCTATACTTTAAGTGGACGTATAAGTAACATGTGACCAAGTGTTATCGAAATATCTACAGCTGTTATGAAGTAACATGTATTTCCCATAGAGTTGAATGGGACTTTAAAGAAAAACCCCGACCATGGCAAATGGGGGAGGGTAAGGCTTAAATCACCTATCCTATGTTTGTGGCTGACATATAAGTAACCTGTGTGCCAAGTTTCATGTAAATATCTTTTGCCGTTTGGACGTGATGCTGGTACATACATACATACATACATACACAGACACGTTGAGTTTTATATATATAGATTCACACTCAATTCCTGTGTTAGGCGTGGGGTTTTCATAGTAATCCTGTGTGATCCATCAGGCCCTTTTTTTAACATGAGATCGTCTGAACAAAACAAAGGAGACAAAAACAGCTCATTTTACCATGGTGGCAGCCCAGCTCACGCTCAGTCCCCTGTAGTGCCCACAAGACCCTTTAATATAACATTTTCCCATTGGTTAACTGTCTATATAAATTAATTTGTATTCATATACAATACAGCAGAGTACACCGAATTTGCATACGTCATTAGAAAATATTTTTCTAATATATGAACATTGTGTTATTATAGGAGCTCCGCTACCAGCTGTGCGCACCAAGCGCACAAGTCGCCAGGCCACTGAGGAGGAGGATGAAGAGGAGGATGCTGCAGAGGAGGATGAGGCAGAGGAGGAGAGGGATGAGGAGGAGCAGCCAGGGCCCTCCCACTCGCCAGCCAGAGCTCCTGTTGTGGAGCATGTCCCCCCCCAAAAAAATCCTGAGGATGAGGATATGATGGTCGCTGGAGAGGTCGAGGTCGTTGAAGATCAACTTCCGGTGAGCCTCGCTCAGGAAGGTAAATATGTGCACAAAGATTAATAACATTTCAACAATAAAATGTAGATATAAAAATGGACAACATATAAAGCGCACCCGTCAGATTGCAGAACCATAATATGGTATTTATGATAGAAGTATACAGGTAGTGCAGAATTATTAGGCAAGTTGTATTTTTGAGGATTCATTGTATTATTGAACAACAACCATGTTCTCAATGAACCCCAAAAACTCAATATCAAAGCTGAATATTTTTGGAAGTAGTTTTTATTTTGTTTTTAGTGTTAGCTATTTTAGGGGGATATCTGTGTGTGCAGGTGAGTACTATTACTGTGCTGAATTATTAGGCAACTTAACAAAAAAAAAATATATACCCATTTCAATTATTTATTTTTAACAGTGAAACCAATATAACATCTCAACATTCACAAATATACATTTATGACATTCAAAAACAAAACAAAAACAAATCAGTGACCAATATAGCCACCTTTCTTTGCAAGGACACTCAAAAGCCTGACATCCATGGATTCTGTCAGTGTTTTGATCTGTTCACCATCAACATTGCGTGCAGCAGCAACCGCAGCCTCCCAGACAATGTTCAGAGAGGTGTACTCTTTTCCCTCCTTGTAAATCTCACATTTGATGATGGACCACAGGTTCTTCTCAATGGGGTTCAGATCAGGTGAACAAGGAGGCCATGTAATTAGTTTTTTTTCTTTAATACACTTTCTTGAAAGCCACGCTGTGGAGTACTTGGACACGTGTGCTGGAGCATTGTCCTGCATGAAAATCATGTTTTTCTTGAAGGATGCAGACTTCTTCCTGTACCACTGCTTGAAGAAGGGGTCTTCCAGAAACTGGCAGTAGGACTGGGAGTTGAGCTTCACTCCATCCTCAACCCGAAAAGGCCCCACAAGCTCATCTTTGATGATACCAGCCCAAACCAGTACTCCGCCTCCACCTTGCTGGCGTCTGAGTCGGACTGGAGCTCTCTGCTCTTTACCAATCCAGCCACGGGCCCATCAGTCTGGCCCATCAAGACTCACTCTCATTTCAGCAGTCCATACAACGGTAGAAAAATCATTCTTGAGATATTTCTTGGCCCATTCTTGACGTTTCAGCTTGTGTGTCTTGTTCAGTGGTCGACGTCTTTCAGCCTTTCTTACCTTGGCCATGTCTCTGAGTATTGCACACCTTGTGCTTTTGGGCACTCCAGTGATGTTGCAGCTCTGAAATATGGCCAAACTGGTGGCAAGTGGCATCTTGGCAGCTGCACGCTTGACTTTTCTCAGTTCATGGGCAGTTATTTTGCGCCTTGGTATTTCCACACGCTTCTTGCGACCCTGTTGACTATTTTGAATGAAATGCTTGATTGTTCGATGATCACGCTTCAGAAGCTTTTCAATTTTAAGAGTGCTGCATCCCTCTGCTAGATACCTCTCTATTTTTGACTTTTCAGAGACTGTCAAGTCCTTCTTTTGACCCATTTTGCCAAAGGAAAGGAAGTTGACTAATAATTATGCACACCTGATATAGAGTGTTGATGTCATTAGACCACACACCCTCTCATTACAGAGTTGTACATTACCTAATATGCCTAATTGGTAGTAGGCTTTCGAGCCTATACAGCTTGGAGTAAGACAACATGCATAAAGAGGATGATGTGGTCCAATTACTCATTTGCCTAATAATTCTGCACTCCCGGTCTGTGCTAGACACATAACAAGTGTATAGACATGATAATGATTGATTAATAAGCAACAGAAATATTTTATGTATTTCTTAAGGGTCTTTGAAAACAAATTGTTTTTTCTTATATCCTAACAGCTGCAAAAGAGATTATGCTGCTCCAAGCAATTCTGACAAAAACTTCAAAAAAAATCTGGGGTAACCAGAGACAAATTAGTTACCTTGTCAAGCAGAATGAGCAGATGGAGGAGGAACAGATGAAAGTTTTATTACAATTGGAAAAAAAGCAGAAGCTTCTGAACAAGTACCTTGGATTTTGATATTTTAAATAAAAAGTGTTATTTTTTTTAAATGTTTCCTTTCTTTTTGAGATAGATTTTTAGGTTTGTCAACACATCTAACTTCACATCTAACACATCAACATCAACACATCTAACTTCATAATAAGCAAAATCATTTTATACTATTATTTTATTTAACACAAAACTAGGACAAACTAAAGTACACAGACACAGTCACGACGAACACAAACTAAACTGTTGAAAAATGAACATAACAAAAGCAACAATAGATATATATAGATATAGAGAGAGAGAGCAAGAAAGAGAGAGAGAGTGCAGATTTGCTCTTGCATACAGGCTAATGGTTGCAGTATAATGGTTGCAGTATAAAGGCCGCAAACCAGGGTTTAACATAAACTTCATTGTTTTAGTTACACTTGCTGTTACGATCCGGTCTGGTAGCTTGTAGCGGAGGCTGTTGGTGGATCCGCTGTGCCAGAGAGGTCATGAAGCATTACTCAGCATGGAGGCAGCAGCAGTAGTATTAAAATCTAATGTAACTAGAAAAGATACAATTTCAGGGTAAATTGTGCGGCGTGGTCTTGCCTCCACCAATACTACTGACTGGAGACGGTGCCCCTAGAGATGTAAATGTGATCCAACCGTGTGTCAATCCAGTTCGGTCCATTGCCCCATCAAAAACTGCTCCATCAAAAACTAGCCCATCAAAACTGCACCATAAAAACTAGGGCTGCGCATCTTCACCCGTCTCACGATTCGATGCGATTTTGATTATCAAGTCCACGATTCGATTCCGCGATGCATCACGATTGCAGCGCAAGTGCGCATGGCTCTCCCCCCAAAATACTAAAGGAGATTATCAGAGACTGCAGACATAGTACAGGAGATGGTCAGAGACTGCAGACATAGTACAGGAGATGGTCAGAGACTGCAGACATAGTACAAGAGATGGTCAGAGACTGCAGACATAGTACAAGAGATGGTCAGAGACTGCAGACATAGTACAGGAGATGGTCAGAGACTGCAGACATAGTACAGGAGATGGTCAGAGACTGCGGACATAGTACAGGAGATGCTCAGAGACTGGGGACATGCTACACGAGATAAGAGACTGCGTGCATGCTACAGGAGATGGTAAGACACTGCGGACATGCTACAGGAAATGGTCAGAGACTGCGAAAATTATACAGAAGATCAGTAGGTAAGTATGATTTGTAATTTAATTTTAAAGAAGAAAATAATACCCTTTAGTATCACTTTAACAAACCCATTGAGTCTTTTTGCAGCAACTTGCATAGTAAACAGGTCAACATCAGTGCACAAATAAAAAAAGGGAGACATTCCAATCAGCAAGAAATCTACTGCTTGAAGATTAGTAGATGGTTCCAGAGGGGAGAGATAGGGAAATCACAGCAAGAAATTAGACAGTAAAAGAGTTTACCTTACACATTGGGGGCTGCACAAACAGTACCCACACACAGAGGATAGCTACAGCAGGACGGGGGGGGGGGGGATGTTGCCACCTCTCTACACTCACCCATATATCAAGCATGACAGGCTTATCTCTCACCTCCGGAGCACTTCCACCCCCCCTCCTCTCAGCTCGTTTGTAGAAGCCAAATTTATGGCTCATCCCACGGATGTTACAACAGCTCCGTGCAGTCATGATCTGTATGCCTCTGTCTCTCAGCTCCTCGTGCGGCTCGGCACCGCCCATCGGGGAGATGAACAGTGTCACTGTCCAGTCAGACTCAGAGCTCCAAATCACAGAGGAAGGGAGATCGTGGGTGGGGGCAGCAACGAGGCTCAGGCTGAGGCTACACTGTGTGAGTTGAGGAGGGGACAGCGCCAGGCGTAGCCAGCCGATCGGCGGCATATTTTTCCAGCAAAGACATTGCTGTGCGTGGGGGAGGGGGAGGGGCCGCAATGACGTCATTATTAATCGATTATTGCACAATACCGAATCATGGCAGAATCGTCCAGGGTATAATTGCGATGCATCGATTCGACGATTATTTTCAACACCCCTAATCAAAACTGCACCATGCTATTAGCCCCATCAAAAACTGGTTGCTATGGAGGGTTGCTATGGACTGATGGCTATGGACTGGTTGCTATAGACGGTTGCTATGGAGTGGTGCCATGGAGGTTTCATATGGAGGGTCGCTATGGAGGGTTGCTATGGAGTGGTTGCTATGCATGGTTGCTATATGCAGAGCATGCAGAAGTTACGCATAGTCAAAAACAAAATTAGCCATATCTCCTCACAGTGTGTGGGAGGAGCTATAGAAAGCCCTCACAGATGTGTGTATGAAGGATTTTACCTCAGCGTCTCCTAGGAAACCATATGCAAACACACTCTAGTCCAGGCATCTCAAACTGGCGGCCCTCCAGCTGTTGCAAAACTACAAGTCCAATGAGGCATTGCAAGAATGACAGTTACCAGCATGACTCCCTCAGGCAGAGGCATGATGGTAACTGTAGTTTTACAACAGCTGAAGGGCCACCAGTTTGAGACCCTTGCAACATAGGAATGAACTGTTTGTGAGGTGTTATTAAACTCTTTAGCGTTTCCTAGGAAACCAATTTTTGGGTTTGCAGGCTCTCTGTAAACACAACAGAAATTGAGGAATGTTTTTTGAATACTTGTCCTTCAAATGAAGCTATTTACCTCACAGAAAACACCTCACAACTACCGCACAGCTGTGTGTATGAAGGTATTTACCTCACAGAAAACACCTCACAACTGTGTGGGAGGAGCTATATAATCCCCTTACAGCTGTGAGGACTTTTAATTACCTCAGCGCCTCCAAGGAAACCAATGTAAACAAATGCAAACACACTCTTGGCAGATTCTCAGATCCTGGATTTATTTTTTAATAATTGTCCTTTCTTAAAAACTAGAAATCTCACAGTGAATGTAGTGTAAAAAATGTGGGAGGAGATACCGTTTAAAATTTGGCTATAATAAGAATAATATATATGTGAGATAACAATAAGTGCTCTTGCTATGCAAGACCACTTAACTATCACACAGGCAGGATTTACAAGCAGTATTGGTAATATTACTAGATAGCATCTAAACACGTGGGCAGGACTTTACAGCATCAGTAGTGACCATAGTAGTCAATAGTGTCAAATAACTAGTGACATAGGTGTCGTGAGCAGCAGCAGTATTAGTAACATTAGACAATATAGTGTCAAATCACTCGGGAAAGAGGTGCCATGAACAGCAGCAGCAGCAGTGGTAATAGTAGTATAGAGTGGCAAATAACTTGTGACATAGGTGTCTTGACTGATCCAGAGGACTCATGGGAGAAATTCATGTGGCCAGATGAGACCATAATATAACTTTTTGGTCATAATTCCACTAACCGTGTTCGGAGGAAGAAGAATGATGAGTACCATGCCAAGAACGCCATCCCTACTGTGAAGCATGGGGGTGGTAGCATCATGCTTTGTTTTTTTTTTTCTGCACATGGGACAGGGTGACTGCACTACATTAAGGAGAGGATGTCCGGGGCCATGTATTGAGAGATTTTGGGCAACAACCTCCTTCCCTCAGTTAGAGCTTTGAAGATGGGTCGAGGCTGGGTCTTCCAACATGACAATGACCCAAAGCACACAGCCAGGATAACCAAGGAGTGGCTCTGTAAGGAGCATAACAAGGTTCTGGCGTGGCCTAGCCAGTCTCCAGACCTAAACCCAATAGAGAATCTTTGGAGGGAGCTCAAACTCTGTGTTTCTCAGCCACAGCCCAGAAACCTGACTGATGTAGAGAAGATCTGTGTGGAGGAGTGGGTCAAATATCCCTCCTCCAGTGTGTGCAAAGCTGGTGAAAAACTACAAGAAAGGTTTGACCGCTGTAATTGCAAACAAAGCCTACTCTACCAAATATTTACATTGATTTTCTCAGGTGTTCAAATAATTTGTTTCAGCACTGTAAATAGATCAGGGAATGCATGACAAGGGACCCTTCAGCGCCCTGAACCGACGGCGGGTGCCAGAAAGTCACCGCCGATCCAGGACTCATTCATCTTTATGAATGTGAGTCTGTCCACGGAGTCTGTGGACAGACGGGTCCTCTTGTCCGTGACCACCCCACCTGCCGCGCTGAATGTCAACTCAGATAGTACGCTGGAGGGGGGGCAAGACAATAGCTCCAGCGCATACTGAGCGAGCTCGCGGCAGGTGTCCAATCTGGCAACCCAGTACTCCATGGGGTCGTCGGTATTCATACTCTCAGAAGCACCGGCGGACGCCATGTAATCTGCCACCATGTGGGCCAGCCGCTGGTGGTGACTGCTTCTGCTGCTGCTGCTGGTACTGGGTCGCTCTGATTGGAAGAACATCCTCATCTCTTCCATTAGGTCCCCTGCTCGGCTGCTGCTGGGTGCAGCCACCTGCTGGGTGCGATGAGGGGGGACAACTGGAGGCCGGGGAGTTGCCTGCTCCAACCGGCTGACAATGCCTGCCTGCAGTTCCTCCATCCGGCGCTGCCTCCGGCTGGCTGGGATGAACTGCTCCACTTTCCCCTTGCACCTGGGATCCAAAAGGGTGGCCATCCAATAATCATCCCTGTCCTTGATGGTCTTAACCCGGGGTCCCTTCTGAGGCATCTCAGCATGTGGGCAGCCATGGGGAAGAGCGCAGCCCGCTGTGACTCCTCACTGCTGCCCAGGTCAATGAGGTCAGACTCTTCATCCCTGAGGCGCTGCTGCTCACGCTCAGAGATGCCCAACCCCCGGACTATCGGTGCCCCCAACACCGGCTCTCCCTCCTGACCAGGCCCTGACTCCAGGACGACACCAGCAACCTCCTCCTCCTCCTCCTCCTCCTCCTCCTCCTCCTCCTCCTCCTCCTCCTCCTCCTCCTCCTCCTCCTCCTCCTCCTCCTCCTCCTCCTCCTCCTCCTCCTCCTCCTCGTCCTGGCCCTGGTCTCGGCGGAGCAGTGCTGCCTCCTCCTGCTCCACCAAGGCACTCTCCCCAGCTTCGAGCAGGCGATCTAGTGTCCTCTCCAGCACGAACACTATAGGGAGCACGTCATTGAGGCCGACATGCTCCCTGCTGACCATCTTGGTCGCCTGCTCGAAAGGGCCCAACACCTGGCAGACCTGGTGTATCTGCCCCCACTCCGCACAGGTGATGTACGGGAGTGTTGGTGCTGGCCCAGCAGTGGGTTGCTCCAGCAGGTACTGCCTCACCGCCCTTCGCTGCTCCCACAACCTCTCCAGCATGTGGAGGGTGGAGTTCCACCGCGTCACACTGTCCACAATCAGCCTGTGAGGGGGCAGCCTGTTGACCCGCTGCCACTTGGACAGGGACGCGGTAGCGGTTGGGGAGCGCCCGAAGTGGCTGGCAATCCTACGCACCCTTGGCACAATGTCACTCAACCCGGGATAGGTGCGCATGAACTTCTGCACCACTAGGTTGAGGACATGTGCCAGACAGGGCACGTGGGTCAGACTGCCAGCCTGAAGGGCGGAGAGTAGGTTGCTGCCGTTATCACAGACAACCATACCTGCCTGGAGCCTTCGGGGTGTCAGCCACTTCTGGACCTGAGCCTGAAGTGCGGTCAGCACTTCTTGTCCAGTGTGTCTCCGGTCCCCTAAGCTAACAAGCTGGAGCACGGCCTGACAGCGCACGTGCACCACACCTGAGTAGCTACGGGGGCGCTTGCTGGGAGGCTCAGCAGCTGCGGAGACAGAGGCTTGACGGAGACCAGCACTTCTCCCCTGGACACCCCTGGGCGGCACCACCAAATCTGTTGCCGCCAATCCCTCCCCAGAGCCTTGGAGGGAAACCCAATGGGCAGTGAAACTTATGTAGCGCCCCTGCCCATGCCTGCTGGTCCAGCCATCCATTGTCAGATGCACCCTGTCGCTGACAGCGTGATCCAGCGACAGGGTTACATTCTTCACAATGTGCTGGTATAGGGCAGGGACACCAGTCCTGGCAAAAAAATGGCGGCTGGGGACACGCCATTGGGGTTGGGCCTGCTCCAACATCTGCCTGAAGGGGTTGCTGTCCACGATGTTGAAGGGCAGAAGATGTTGGGCAATAACCCTTGCCAGGAGCCCATTGAGGGAACGCACACGTCGGTCTCTGGTGGGGAAGGGAGTGTTGCGTTCAAAGGCGTCTGAAATCGTCGCCTGGCGCCGGACGGCAGTGCGGGACACAGACGCGGAGGGTGCTGTCAAAGTAGAGGTCTGGGTGCCGGTACCAGTACCACTACTAGAGGGAGCGGGGGGCATGACCTGCTGGGAAGAGATGAAGCTGTGGCAGGGGCTGCTGTACCCTGCTCACTTGTGGTGGTGGCGCTGCTACCACCACCACGCTTCATCTCGTCATGCACCCGCCCGTGGTTTATCCTCAGGTGCTGGTTCAGGGCTGTGGTACCCACCCGAGCCAAATGCTTCCCTCTCTTCACCCTGACTGAACAGATCCGGCAGATGGCCACTAAAGGGTTGTCTGCCACCAGGGTGAAGTAGGCCCAGACAGGTGACTTCAGCGCCACCCTCCCGTCAGATGGGGTGACGCTGACTTGCACCTGCTGGGACTCGGTGCGCACAGGTGGAGCTGCCTGCTGCTGCTGCTCCTGCTGCTGACACCTCCTGCTGCCATGTCCAGTGGAGACCCTGACGCTGGTCTCCCTGGTGGTGACCTGGCGCACCGTTTCCCCAGTGTGCCTACCTTCCCCGTCGTCACTGACGCAGTGAGCCGACGAGCCAGATGGCAACCATAATGGGTCACCCTCCTCATCGCCCCCAGAGATGTCAGACCAAGGGCTGAGATGTTGTAATCTGAGGGAACCAGCTGACATGGAGCCGATAGCCTGGCTCCGCTGTCCCCTCACCCACGCCTGGGTCTGACTAGGTGCTGCTGTTTTCTGCACCAAAACAGCAGCACCACTTTGAAGGGATGTCTCTGGGATACTGACAGCAGGTATCCCATCCTCCTCGTCCATCCCTTCAAAAAGGTCCTGAGCATCAGGACAGAGCTGGAGGTCTGCCCGATGCATGGCCTCCCCCAAGAGATCCCTCTCACTGTCGAACAGTAAGATGCTGGACTCTTGGGGGCTGGGGGGGGTACTACAGGCACCGGTGTAATGGTGTAACTACTGGGAGTCGGGACCGACGACTCAGTGGCACTGCTGTGCCCCATGTAGTCCACCACTACTTGAGCCTGAGATGGCAATATCGGGCAGCTGCCCGATGTAAAAAAATCCTGCATGAGGCGGAGTCCCCTTCCACCCGATCCTCTACCACTAGTAGGGGCACGAGAGGTACCCCGTGCTGGCAGCGACCCAGCACTGGGAGTAACTCCCCTACCCCTGCTGCCACGGCCACGGATGCCGCTCATGATTGCTGATGTGTGTGGGGGGGGGTAAACTTTATTGGGGGGGGGGGGGAATGTGTGGAAAATGTTTTTTTGTGTTTTTTTAAAAGACAGGCACGCAGAAAAAGACGTACACAGACAGCTACTAAACTATAATAAAACTAGTACACCAAAGACTACAAAAAAAATAAAAAAAATGCACTCAACAAACACTAACTGCTTACACAAACGTATATGACTATAAACTAAAGCTAATTATTTTTTTTTATTTTATTTTTTTTACACACTAACTGACAAGGACTACAACTACAAAAAAAAATTCACTAAAGAAACACTAATAACTTTTGTTTTTTTGTTTAAACACAGAAACTAAAACACACACTAAAGTAAGCTAGCTGAAATAAATGTACACTAACAGTATGTACACTTACTATACAGAAATCAAACTAAACTGAACAACACAAAACTTTGCTTTTACAAAAGCTCTTGGGCCTTTTGCTTTGAAAATTAGCAAAAGCTAATCAGGAAAATATGCACTTAAATCAATAAGAAGCAATCAAAAGCTAAGCTGCAAGATACTACAGTAACACAAGCTGAACAAGACAGCACAAAACTTAGCTTTTAAAAAAGCTCTTGGGTGTATTGCTTTGAAAAAAGCAGTTTATAAACTGGAAAATATCCACTGAAATCACTAAGTAGCAAATAGCAACGATGAAGCACAATGCTGATGATGCAAGATGCAAGATAACAGCAACACAGACACAGTCTCCACACTATCAAGCCAACTTCTGAATCTGCAATGAAATGCTGCTGGGAGTGACCTTATATAATGCCCGTGCAGGCAGGTTCCTATTGGTTGCTAACCTATGACGAGTGTGGAAGGAGAACTCTGATTGGCTCTGATGCAAAAGGGCGGAGTAAATAATCGCGCAATATTCCGATTGCCGAATATTCGGCAATATAAAAAGATTGCTTCAGCTACTCGGACCAAGGTCTCTAATCATAACAGCAATGCTTTTAGACGTCGAAGGAGATCACTAGGATGTGATCTGTTTTAAAAATGAAACTGAAATAATCGCTCTGAGGCGGAAGATAGGGCGGAGAAAATAATCGCGCGATATCGCTATTGCCGAATAATCGCATTGCGATTTTTCGGCAATATAAAAGGATCGCTGCAGCTACTCGGCCCAAGGTCTCTAATTATACCAGCAATGCTTTTACACGTCGATGGGGATCTCTAGGATGTGATCTGTTCTAAAAAAAAAATTGAAAAAATACGAATATTCGAAATAGCGAATATTCACCGCGAAATTCGGAATATATCGCGAATACTTGAATATGCCATATTCGAGCCGAATATTCGCAATACGAATATTCGTGAGCAACACTATTCATTATCTCCAGCCTTTTCTATTTCTAACGGGACATGACATTTGGCTATTGCTCTACGTAATAATTCCTCTATCCAAGGCATAACAGTCAGGCCCACCCATACTAAAACTCACCCTCTTCGCAGATGATCCCTCCTGTTTGTGATGAGCCCACACACCCTCGGTTCCTGTATTTGTTTCAAACACATACCTAATTCGTACTATGCCAGCTGTTCATTTGGAATGCTGCCCGTCCAAGAATGTGATATGAAACATTATCGTTTCCAAAGGTTTGGTGGAGGGGGGGCAGGATGGAGCCCTAGACGTCTCCCTATACCATAAAGCAGTGGTGCTCACCTTGCATACTAGATTGATTTCACCACTCTTCAACCAAGCTCTGGGTTCGCTTGGAAAGCCACATGAATTCAAATTGAACTCTCTTTTCCCATGGACCTTGTCCATGTTTCGGGGGGGGGGGGGGGGCTCAGGCTCCCTTAATTACCTTACCCGTCAAACGATTCAGATCTGGTATCGCATGCTGTCCAATAGGGGCTTATCAAACCACATGGGGCCTGCGACTCCCTTCTTTGGGACCCCGACCTTTCCATTAGCTATGCACGTAACAAGATTTGGACCATGGCAAACAAAAAGCTGTTTTTTACAGCTTTTTACTCACTGATCACCAGTCTAGTGTCCCCACAACACATGTCCCACATAGTAAAAACACCTGTCCCCCACATTTGTGACATGCGACAGTAAAATCACATGTCCCAATGATCATTTGTTCACATATATCCTTGATCACCTGTGCACATCTGTACATGATCGTTTGCGTACATATGTCCATGATCACACACACACCAATTGATATACACAGTATCGTGTCACACGTAGTCCATTCCCCCTACAGTTAGAACATATTCCTAGGACAAACGTAACCCTTCCCAGCCCCCTATTGGTTAACCCCTTCACTTCCAGTCACATTTACGCAGTAATCAGTGCATTTTTATAGCACTGCTCGCTGTATAAATGTGAATGTCCTAAAAGAGCGCCAAAAGTGTCCGATGTGTCCCCCATAATGTAGCAGTCACGATAAAAAAAATAATAATAAAAAAAACAAAAAAAAAAAAATCGCAGATCACTCCCATTACTAGTAAAATTACACCCTATTTTGTAGATGCTATAACTTTTGCGCAAACCAATCAATATCAGCCTAAACTGAGATTTATATATATATATATATATATATATATATATATATATATATATATATATTTGTTATAGCAAAAAGTAAAAAATATTGCTTTATTCTTCAAAATTGTCGCTATTCTTTTGTTTATAGTGCAAAAAAAAAAAAAAACACAGAGGTGATCAGATACCACCAAAAGAAAGCTCTATTTCTGGGACGTTGATTTTATTTGGGAGCCACGTCTCACGACCTCGCAATTGTCAGTTAAGACGAAGCAGCGCCAAATCGCAAAAAGAGCTCTGGTCTTTGGCCAGCCAAATGGTCCGGGGCTGAAGTGGTTAAATGGTACATTTTCTCACTTAAATGGTTAATGAACACTGTAAATCTCTAGGCAGCCGTATAACTCATGGTTCATGGAGAAGCAGTATTGTGCCCCTCAATGGACAACAGAGAAATCTAACTGCATCATGACTGCATCTGCACATATATTGATCCCCATACAATTATGAATAAACCTGTAAAAGACTGGGATGGAAGAGCAGTGGAGAAAGCTGATCAATGTACACATGGCCAGGTTTAGATTTATTAATGAGGCTTGAGGCCTGTCTGTAGGCAACTAGTTATAAATACTGTTCCGTTTACAGGTTTTAGTACAACCTTGTAAAAAACTTACAAAGCCACTGGTCTCTTTACTCCTTGAATAACGCCATCTACGACGGCTAACCCCTCATCCACTACAAATACAAGTTTCACTCCAAGAGACTGAAGTTTTTCTACAATCTTCATGGCTCCTTTATGTCCAGACACCTGATAGAAAAACAAACCAGAAAAAGGTCTAAAATAAAAAAAAGAATATAAAAGTAAAAAATTTAAAAAAATAAAAAGGTTATGTCAATATAATACAATGCTTTAAGGTCAATTACAGCTTTTGTGAACCTCCCCTAAGCCATTCTGCACTTTTTAAGAAAATTCACTATATACTGTACAGTAAATGCTTTTAATCCTAGAGTGTTCAGGTCTTCTATTAGGTGAAATCATTCTTCATTCATGATTCCTCACCCCTTAACAAAAGATTATGGATGCAGGGGTTAAATAGACCTGTGGGAGCTGTCACAGTCTCTCATCAAGTCTCATTGACTGTTAGGTACCGGACTATACCAACCCTTTCCGCCCAGCACCTCCTTCATAGAAGACTGAACTAATGTTTCTATGACTGAAAAATATCTATGAATGGAGGGGGCGGACAATTTAATCATCCACCCATTCCTCCAATTATAAAAGTTTTTTTATTTACAGAAGTTACATAGTTATATTTTAGGGGAGGTTGAACAAAAAAAAAAGACAAGTCCATCAAGTCCAACGTATGTGTGTGATTATATGTCACTATTACTTTGTATATCCCTGTGTGTTGTGGTCGTTCAGGTGCTTATCTAATCGTTTTTTTTTAACTATCGATGCTCCCCGCTGAGACCACCGCCTGCAGAAGGGAATTACACATCTTTTCCGCTCTTACAGTAAAGAACCCTCTACGTAGATTAAGGTTAAACCTCTTCTTTTCATTTTAGTGAGTGGCCACGTGTCTTGTTAAACCTTCTTCCGCAAAAAAAAGTTTTATCCCTATTGTGGGGTCACAAGTATGGTATTTATAAGTTGAAATACTATCCCCTCTCAAGCGTCTCTTCTCCAGAGAGAATATGTTAAGTACCTTTCCTCATAACCAATATCCTCCAGACCCTTTTTTAGCTTTGTTGCCCTTCTTTGTACTTTCTCCATTTCCAGTACTCCCTTGCATGCGTGTGGGAGCCCTAGGCTTGGTACAAAGCTCTGAAGGAACGACACAAGAATATCTTAGGAGCTATAATATATCCTAAATGGTGCATGTTTAGGCAATATTAATTTAACCTACAGATAAGCTTTAATGGAAGCTTGTCTGTAGGTAAAAATGGCACACAAGAGTTTACTACCACTTTAACCCCAGCCACACCAGAAAATTACAGTGGTGGCATTGATGGACGAGGAGGCATCAGAACAAGGAACACATCCTACTGACTGTAAGCTATGTCCCTTATGCAGATTTTTGTATTTTTTATCTTGACTGTATTTAGGGTTTAACTATAAAATGTAACATATCTTACTTTACCTCCTCATCATGTCCCAGTCCAATATAGAAAGATCTTTGAGGTTGGTAGCCTCTCTCCAGCAAAAATTCAAGAGCTTGAAGCAAACCCTAGAAAAGGATAAATAGCAAGGATAAATACATAGCAAGGATTATTGCCAATAGCCTATGGCCTAAAAATGTATTATGAAAAACATGTTCTAAATCTGTATAACCACTTCAATACCGGCCCATTGACAATTGACAGCCAGAGATGGGATCTACCATCCTAAGTGGCCGTCAATTAACGGCCTGGGCTTTGCAGGTGAATATCTGAATGATGCCTGCAGCCAGAGGCATCATCCAGATATCCTCTTCTTCAGCCGGCGATTCTGCACGACATAAGAATGATCATAGCGGCAGTTCCGCCGCTTGATCGTTATTACAGGCCGCGGGAGGGCACATCCCCCCCTCCCGTCGCCATCCGGTGCTTCTCCGGGCTCTCCCGTGCCTTTGGGGGCCCGGAGAACGAATCATCCGGCGTCGGCAGGAAGCATAGAGATGACTGGTGACCAGATGGTCACCAGTCATCTCTATGACCGTCGGAGGACCAGGGCGCAATGTGATGACGTCACGCCCGGGTCTCCGTAAGTAAACAAAGCCGTGATTGCGGCTGTAAGCAACCATTCGTAATTTTCTAGCAAAAGAATGATGATTATTACATGTAGGAGAGAAGTGTCAGAATAGGCCCGGTATGGAGGTGGTATAAAAGCCCGGTATTGAAGTGGATAACTGAGCCTTAAATTCCATTAACCACTTGCTTACTGGGCACTTAAACACCCTTCCTGCCCAGAGCAATTTTCAGCTTTCAGCACTCTCACAATTTAAATGACAATTACTCAGTCATGCAACACTGTACCCAAATGATTTTTTTGTCCTTTTCTTCCCACAAATAGAGCTTTCTTTTGGTGGTATTTGATCACATCTGTTTTTTATTTTTTGCGCTATTAACCACTTAAGGACCCCCGCACGCACATATACGGCCACAGAATGGCACGTACAGGCACAAGGGCGTAAATTTACGTCCCCGCCTGAGTGCGGTTCGGGGGTCCCATCGGGACCCCCTCCGCGGCGTGCGGGGGTCCCCCTACCTCTGGGAGCGATCCGGGATCTGCGGGCGGATGTCCGTGATATCCGCCCCCCCCGCGATCGCTCCCAGCCAATGGGAGCGCGCTCCCAGCCTGTCACTTCCTCCTCCTGTGTTTACACAGGAAGGAGGAAATGATGTATTCTCTCATCGCAGCGCTGTTTCCCAGCGCTGCTGATGAGAGAAGACATCACAAGTAAGTGTGCACCAACACAACACTGACACACACTCACATAGACATATTAACCCCTTGTGATCGCCCCCCCCCACCCCCCTGTCACAGTGTCACTGAATGCAGTGATTTAATCACTGCATTTAGTGTCAGTGTGACAGGTGTCAGTGTGACAGGCAGTGTAAAAAACAGTTAGTGTTAGGTTCAGGATAGCCCCCCCACCCCCCCTAATAAAGTTTTAACCCCCTGATCACCGCCCTAGTTAACCCTTTCACTCCCTATTGCCAGCGTCACTAAGCGATCATTTTTCTGATCGCTGTATTAGTGCCGCTGTTCCCGCTAGGTAGCTATTTTTTTTTATTGCGATTTTTTTTTTTACTAAAGACATGTGGCTAAATAAATTTTGGCCTAAATGTTTGACTAAAATTTAGTTTATTTGATTTTTTTTTTAACAAAAAGTAAAAAAGTGTTTTTTTTTCAAAAATGTTGCTCTATTTTTGTATATAGCGCAAAAAATAAAAATCGCAGAGGTGATCAAATACCACCAAAAGAAAGCTCTATTTGTGGGAAGAAAAGGACGCAAATTTTGTTTGGGAGCCACGTCGCACGACCGCGCAATTGTCTGTTAAAGCAACGCAGTGCCGAATCGCAAAAACACCTTGGGTCATTTACCAGCGTATTGGTCCGGGTCTTAAGTGGTTAATAAAAAAAGACCGAACATTTTGAAAAAAAAAGTTTTTTTCTTAGTTTCTGTGATAAAATTTTGCAAATTATGAATTTTTCTTCATAAATTTTGGCCACAATATATACTGCTACATGTCTTTAATTAAAATAACCCCACATTTTTGGAAATTTGGTCTGTGTGAAAGTTTTAGAGTCTACAAGCTTGCTGGATAGCCACACGATATATCCATATAAAAAACAGCTTTTACTAACTGCTTAGAGTTGCGTAAAAAAACGAATAAAAAAATAATCCTCAATTTAGCATTAAACTGGCCAGCTGGCTCTCTTGCTCTATCTGCTCAACCTTATAGCAGGGGAGGAACATGACTGGTTAATGTTATCAGGCACAAGTTCTTATCTTTATGCAGCAGTTCCGACACCTAAGAACTTGTGCCTGATGACATTAACCAGTCATGTTCCTCCCCTGCTATAAGGTTGAGCAGATAGAGCAGAGAGCTACAGTGCAGTCTGGATCATCACAAGAGTTTTCATCAACAGTTCCCCTATGAGGAGGCTGGCTGGCACCGGCCCAAATAGGGCTAGGTGCCACAGACTAGTTGAGGAGATGGGACAGTCAGGAAAGGGGTTAAATGAGTCTCTCCCCCTTTTAGTTCCCCTCCTCTAAAAAAATAGAGGAGAATCGGCAAGTCTGCGAAATAAGGATATGTTTTTTTTTTTTTTACAAGACTTTGAGAAAAGCCCTTCCTATTATTTCTGACAGTGCCACATGCTGGCGTCTGCTTCTGGTGCAGGTTGTGGAACAGGGGAAGAGAAGTGTAGAAATTATCTATGTATAGATGGTATCCGTTTTCCAATAGGGGGGTGATGAGTTCCCAAACAATTTTGCCACTTGATCCCAAGTAGTCAATTAGGGGGATTCAACTGGGTGTCCTTGCCTTCGTACACTCTGAAGGCATACAGGTATCCTGTGACTCGGTCACACAATTTGTACACCTTCACACCATAGCGGGCTCTTTTGCTGGGGATAAATTGTTTTATTTGAAGCCTGCCAGTAAATTTCTCAAGGGACTCATCCACACAGATGTGTTGGTCCGGGGTATACAATTGGGGGAATTTCTCAGAAAAATAAGGGCCGAATTTTGAAAAGCCTGTTGTGATTTTGGTGATTTCGGGGATGGCACTGGGTTTTAAAAAAATGTAGGAATCTCATGATGAGGAAGTATCGGGATCTGGGCATTACACTGGAAAAGATTGGCATGTGGTAGATTGGGGTTTTGGACCAAAAGGAACGTGAAGCGTTTTTTGGGTTAAGTCCCATACATAATGTGAGGCCTACTGGTAGGGACGGGCATAATAGAATGTGGGATTTTGTTCAATAAATTGCTGTGCATATAGGTTGCACTGGGCCACAATTTCGGATAGCATGTCCTCTGTAAACATGAGGTTAAAATAATCAATTGGGGAAAAATTCTGTGTCTACCTGGATTCCTGGCTGGGCCGTGAAAAGGGGAATGCTGGCTTCTACGGAATTTGGAGAAGCCAGCAAGGGGTTCTGAAGGGCATAGGGAAGGCCAGCATGGGTCCTTGGCCTTTCTTGCCGAGGCACTGCGGTGCTGGTGGATGGCACTGCCTCCTGACCAGAACGCCTTCGCTTAGCGGGCCTGCTATCTTCCTCCTCGGAGTCACTCAGTGTCGCGCTACCGAGGGCTGGCTCATAATTGACATCAGACTCTGAATCCGAATTGGAAATAGAATCTGAAAGAGTGAGCTCCATGTTGCTCTCGTCGGGCGCGGAAAGGATTTGGTATGCCTCCTCTAGGGGATAGGGTCTTTTTGACATGGTGGTGCGACTACACAGGTGTGTGCTAAGCCTTCACTGATGGGCACTGATGAGGCGGCACAGGTGGGCACTGATAGGCGGCACAGGCGGGCACTGATTGGCGGCACAGGCGGGCACTGATTGGCGGCACAGGCACTGATGAGGTGGAGCAGATGGGCACTGATTGGAGGAGCAGATGGGTATGGATGAGGTGGCACAGATGTGCACCGACTAATTGCACAGGTGGCACTGAGGCAGCACAGATCAGGCGGCACTGGTGAGGTGGCACAGATGAGGCAGCACAGGTGGGCACTGATTGGCGGCACAGGCGGGCACTGATTGGCGGCACAGGCGGGCACTGATGAGGTGGCACAGATGTGCACCGACTAATTGCACAGGTGGCACTGAGGCAGCACAGATCAGGTGGCACTGGTGAGGCAGCACAGATGAGGCGGCACAGGCTGGCACTGATTGGCAGCACAGGCGGGCACTGATTGGCGGCACAGGTGGGCACTGATTGGCGGCACAGGCGGGCACTGATTGGCGGCACAGGTGGACACCGATGAGGCGGCACAGGTGGGCACTGCTCAAATTAGCACGGGTGGACACAGATCCTTTGGGCACTTGGATGGCACTAGGATGGTACTGGGATGGCACTGGGACAGTACTGGGATGGCACTGGGACGGCACACAATATCACTTTTTCTTTTACTGACACTGATACTTTGTATTCACTCACAGATCCGTCTCTCTCCTCACACGCTGTCTCTATGTAAGGAGGGAGAAGCGGCAATGAGAGATGATCTCATATGTTTACATTTGAGATCATCTCTCATTGGCCGCCCAGATCGCATAGCAAACGGCCACTCTGATTGGCCGTTCGCCGCGATCTGTGATTGGCAGTGTCCAAGGGACAAGGCCAGCACAGAATTTCCCCGCTGCGCGCTCGGGAGCGCGCGCGGGGAACGTGCTAGTGACAAGCCGTCAATTGACAGCTTGTTGGCAATTTAGATCCGCGCTAAAGCCGTCATTCGACTATAGCATGGATCTCAAGCGGTTAAAGAGACTATATATGAATTTACCTTTTCATACCCTCTAATTTGCTTTGTGTTTATTATTTTACTGGTTTAAAGCAGAATTCAAAACAAATGTAACTTTTCATGTTTCAAAAATTAATTAAAAGTGCAGGTTTTATTTTTACACCAACTAAAATAGACTCATGTATTCGTGAAAACATCTATGCAAAGTAATTTACATTAATAAAAAAATAAATCATCATGTCATCTACAACTTTTTTCCAAAGTCACATAATAAGTTCATAAGTGATTACCTGTGTGTAGTCAAAGGGTTTTAAAGTAGAACTAAAAGGCAACACTTTTTTTTGGATGGAATAAGGGAGGGTTATAACCTCAGTCACATTTTTCTTCACCATCTTCACTTCCTGTCTTACCTTCACTTCCCGTCACATAGCCAAACAGGGAATGAGAGGAAATCCTTGCAAAAGGAATTTCTTGGGGACCCCAGGTCACCAGAACTAATGTCCCCATTGGAAGATTTCCTCTATAACTTTTCTGGGGACAACCCGAAATTTAGGATTTTCTTTATTTTCACTTTATTATTATACAGGATTTATATAGAGGGTTGTAACGGTCAACACCGTTTACGACCTTCCATCCACCCACGACAGCTTGCGACACTCCACATTCCGGCAGACATGATCCATTCCATTCCCCAGAGTAAAGACGAGACGTAGCTACGTTCTCTCTGGTTTCAAAATCTATGACCACTTTAACGGTATTTTCTCAGCTTCTTATACAGTTTACAAGCATGTGGCAGTAATCACAGGACAATACAATCTCCACCCCCTTTCACACCATGGGGGGGCTTCAATCACATTCTAAAAGGCATTCAGGTAAGCTAATTACGTAGACACGTCGGCACCGCATCATCAATAGAGTTAACTCAGAGAGCATGACATTCCAGTAGATAATGACATGCTAATTCAGTACATCTGAATGGAGAATTTAACACATTGTTTTAGACACAATGAATCACACAATCAAAAGGTCATTCAGGCCCTGATGCAATTAACACCTTTCAAAAGCAAGTGTGCCCATATTGTATTGGCAACACCTTGTGATATCTCAAGACATTCACTTTGTAATATTCCAGTCCTGCAATATGAATTATTAGTAATGTCCCATCTCATGTAATATATTAATTATGATTCTTTGTCACCCTATGGCCCTAGTGGACATAAGGTTACCCTAGACATAGGAGAATCTCAGTCTGTCCCAGGTCATTCTGTTACATCGGTAGACAATACAAATACAATACAGTAGGAATCAGAGGGCTCTGCTCCTTAGAGCTTACAAACTAAGAGGGAAGGTCAAGAGGAACAAGAGTTAATAACTGTGGGGGATGTGCTGATGGAGAAAATAAATGAACAGTTGTTAGATGGGGGCCAGATATGCTTCTCTGAAGAGATGAATTTTCAGGGATTGTCTGAAAGTGGACAAAGTAGGAGAAAGTCAGACAGATTTGGGTAGAGCATTCTAGAGGATGGAAGAGGCGTGGGAGAAGTCCTGAAGGAGAACATGGGATGAGGTGACAAGCAGGGGCAGACAGACCATCGGGTAGGTGGCCCCATGACATCTCTCACTTTAGGATCCAATCTACCTGTCAGCTAGATGTGATTGACAGGTAGGTCGGGTCCTGAATCCCTGCGAAAGAGACTGCACTGTAAACAGACCTCAAGATGCACGTCTCCCTGCCGGCCCATCCTTCCCTACTGTCCACCCCAAGTGCTTGTATGTGTCATCACCTCGGATGGACCAGAAGAGAGGAGGGGCTGCAGCAAACAGGAGTGTGTGCATCTTCATTAGCATCCAGTTACTCCACAGTCATATCCTCTGTAATTACAGTTTTATTAAATAATGTATTCACTTAGAACACGCAAGGTGACTTCCATTAACATTCTGGACAAATTGTGCCCAGCATCCTGCTCTGTGCCCCCAATGTCCTGCTGACTGTCCCATGCCCTGCTCTGTGCCCCCTTGCCCTGCTGACTGTCCCATGCCATGTCTGCCCCCATGCCATGCTCTGTGCCCCAAACCATGATGTTTGCCCCCCCATGTCATGCTCTGTGCCCCTATGCCCTGCTTGGTGCACCTATGCCCTGATTTGCCCCCATGGCCTGCTGTCTTGTCTGGCAGCAGCGTTCATGATGTACTGAAGTGGGGATAGCCCATTTAGAGCTAAGCCAATGGAGGGGGGGAATAGCAGTAGTCAAGGCAAGAGATGACCAGAGAGTGGATTAGAAGCATTGTAGTGACATTGGATAGGAAGAGGCGTATCTTGGAGATGTTGCGAAGGTTGAGGTGGCAATTTTTGGATAGCGATAGGATATGGGGCGGAAAGGTTACTTCAAAGTCCAGGATTACATCTAGGACCTTGGTGTGGGGGGGACAAGTTGATAGTTAAGCCGTTGTTCTTTTTTTCCCCCCATCAATCAGTTTTTATTGAGTTTACCATAAACATTGAAAGACAATGTGTACATTGTACATTGTTTACAGAAATCCCTTGACATTTCAAAATACAAATATAAGGCTAAAATATCATTTAAACAGGAAAATCTAGATCGCAAATCATATGTTAATAAATATATTGTAATAAATACATTCACAGGAGTCACCAATACCATACCCCCAGGAACCCAACTGGGATCTCTTTACCTTCCCGGAGGTATGTCACAGGCGACAAACAACATGTAGAATAAAGGAAAATGTTCCGCGCCAAACAGAATATATATGAAAAAATAAAGCGGCTACTTAATAAACAAAATAAAAATTGTCAAGTGATGAGATAAAAAATAAGTGCGCTAATAACATATAGTAAGTTACAAATCAATGTGCTAAATATATACTGAAGTACATAGACATAAACTAGAAAGTATTGTCCATAATTAGTGTTGCCAACAATCACCATACAGTGTGTAATAGTGTATTGTTACAAAGTCCCATTGGTGCAATAGTTGAAAACTGAAAACTTATAAGAATTCTTCCAAAGTCTTGAATTCGTGTATAGAAACTTCCACCACACTGATTTCACCCAAAAGTGCTCAATAGGTATATGCGCTTACCAGAAACACCTGACTTCGAAAAATTAAAAAGAAAGTCAGAAACAGCCTTCGCAGTATTGTGACTGCAACACTCTATGTGATGGAAGAACTTTGGCAGAGTCCATTATCAAACGGGGGGAGCAATTTATTACACTCCAGTTGGTGGAAGAACTGCGGCAGAGTTCTCCTTAAACTTTTGTGTTTTGGGGTTTTGTACATTTTTTTGTGAAGGCTTTTTAGTCTTCAGTATTAATATGGTGTTTTTGGTAGCCGGTTTTTGTTTAATGACAGTCTAAGTTTCTGTAGATGTAGCCGATCTATAACAATCACCCTTTGAGTATGACTTGTAACTAAAATATAACTGTATAATAACCAAGCAGTATGAGTCCCATCCGTGACTTTGAGACTGCAGATTTAAATTTTTAATGACTATTTTATAATTGATTTTTTCTTCATACATGCTTCGCTTATGTAATTGGCTTAATTGCTATTTTCATTTTGTATTGCCAGATCCAACTTCCATACCTGTCAATTGTAATGCTCGAGATCAAGGCTGTTGTGCTGAATGAGTCAACTGGCCTGTTTGCTTTAATTGTATGATGGGAGGGGTCCAATACACTACAAATACCATGAGCCTTTGCCAGACTAGTCACGCGCCCTGAAGACGTTTGCACAACGAAACGTACGTCGGCAGCGTAACTAGTCACATGATACGTCCAGTATCCGGTCATCTGGTTGTCGGAGTCTCGGAGTGGAACGCACGCCGCTACATGCTGCTGCGAGGCAGCGTAGCTGCGATTGAAGCGGAGCAGACTACCTATGACTTACAAAGCGAGCAGCCTTGATGCCGGGTCTGGCATCCTTTTAATGTAAGAGGCCATTTGGCTTTTTTTATGTTCCAATTTTTAATAAATTAAGCAGTATTACGCTATGGAGTATTTTTCTCTCATATTTATGTCACCGTATCCAATCTGGGATTGAGAACATTAGCTATCCTGTTATCACCGATGTGTTTGCAGTCGCAATACTGCTAAGGCTGTTTCTGACTTTTTTTAATTAGAGAAGTCAGGTGTTTCTGGTAAGCGCATATACCTATTGAGCACTTTTGGGTGAAATCATTAGAGTGTGGTGGAAGTTTCTATACACAAATTCAAGACTTTGGAAGATTTTTTATAAGTTTTCAGCAACTATTGCACCAATGGGACTTTGTAACAATACACTATTACACACTGTATGGTGATTGTTGGCAACACTAATTATGGACAATACTTTCTAGTTTATGTCTATGTACTTCAGTATATATTTAGCACATTGATTTGTGTCTTACTATATGTTATTAGCGCACTTATTTTTTATCTCGACAAACAACATGTATAATGAGAGCTCACACGGCTGAAGTTGCCTTCATATCATGACACTATGAACTAAAAACAAAGTCAAAGAAACTTCACAGCTCCATTCCATTTTTCCCAAAGTGACCAAGTGTTTTTTCCCCTAATCCAATATTCACCACTAGACGCCATCGTCATTTAATATCCATAATGAAGGTTCACCAAGTCATGTGTGTTTTCTATGGAGGGAATTTTATCTGACTTCCAGAGTCCAGTTATAGACAGTCTAGCTGCTAATAATATGTGTGTAGTCACATGCCTGGCAATAGGGGGTACTGAATCTATAGAGAGATTGAGGACCGCTAGGTCAGGTGTGGGGGCAAGGTGTTGGTTCGAGATGTCTGATAATTTGGAAGATAGTCCTCCAATAAGGTGTGAGAGAATTGCAATCACCTTTGGCTAAATTACATCTCCAACCCATGTCATTGACATTGAGACCGAATTAAGGCCAGTTTCGCTGGAGTCAAGTACCATCTGAGGGACAGTTTTTGAGTAAGTTCCCAAAGTGCGGAGCATTTGGTAGCCTTATAAATAGACTGCAATGCTTGTTGCCACTGGTGGTTTGTGTAAGTTCGGGGCCCAAATCGTTTTCCCAATGTGTGTGGGGGCATAGTTTATCAAATTGGAGTTTTTGTTGTAGTACATTATAAAAACAAAGATATGCCCTTAAAGGGGTTGTAAAGACAAAAATATTTTCCTCTTAAATTAAAGTCTGACAGTAGCTGATAAAGTAAAAAAGTAATGTTTTGCATTATAACTAGTTTGATACCTGTTGAAATCGAGCCGTTTTATTTACCTACACCACTACTGAATCGTTATTCTCACTGACTTCCTGGTTTGCGGTGCGCGTTCATTCTTACATTCTTACACTACATCACGGCCTAATGGGAACTACAGTTCCCATTAGGCTTAGCCTCAATGCCTGTGAGGGATAAGAGAGCATCTTCATGCAGGGAGGGGGTGAGCACAATCTGCTTTCCACCATGCAAAACGGCTCAGATGCTGGTGGAAAGCAAGAAGAGGAGAGACAGGAAATGGCATTTTCAAACCTGGATTACTGTATTTTGGAGGTCAAAAGGAAAAACGAGGTAAGTGATATTTAAATGCTCTAGCTTATAGCAATCAATTGATCTAATAAAAAACAAACCTTTAGTGTTCCTTTAATTTTGCGGGAATCACTATTTAGGTGTTCTCAAGCCTTCGGGTGTATTGTGTAGATAGGCGATTGAAGTGTGTCTAGGTAGCTTTTAACCTTGAAGTAAGTAGAGATTTCAGAGAATGGCAAGTTAAATTCTGTTTGAGCCCAGGTTCACACTGGGCTGCGGGAGTAAAGCCGTGCGAGTTCAGCTGAACTTGCACGATTTCACTCTCGCTGGCAGTCCTGATTTCAGCTGCGATTTCAGAGACATCTGTGCAGGTTTCTGCACAGATGTCAATGTAAATCGCTGGCTGAAATCGCAAAAAGTAGTACAGAGATTACTTTTTGAAATCGGTGCAATGCCGCAGATGCAGCGTCGCACCGATTAGGACACTGCCATTGCCGGCAATTTGCGGCAAAATCCGCCGTTTTGACATGCGATTTGACATGCCAAATCGCATGTCAAAAGGCACCAGTGTGAACCAGGGCTAAAGGAGACAAAATGATTTCAGACGGGAGTCTTTAAATAAATCTTGAATAGATATGATACCCCGGGCAGACCAATGATTTATAGATAGGTTAAATGATAAATAATGAAGAACTTCTAGAGCAGGGGTGTCAAACTGGCGGCCCTCCAGCTGTTGCAAAACTACAAGTCCCATGAGGCATTGCAAGGCTAACAGTTACAAGCATGACTCCCACAGGCAGAGGCATGATGGGACTTGTAGTTTTGGAACAGCTGGAGGGCCGCCAGTTTGACACCCCTGTTCTAGAGGGAATGGTATCTGTGGGGCTTTTGGGTGTACAATACTTTCATGGGTCAATGTTTTCCATGCCGATGCCAACATGGTGGGAGGTATTGCTAAAGGTAATTTAGTCTTAAAGGGAGTGCACATCACCCACCACTTAAGATTTGGGTGTATTAGTGTTAAAGCCTCAATAATGCTCCACAATTTAGTGGGACACGGTTGAAACCATCCTGTAAGTTGATCTAACAGTGAATCTGTATAATAATCCTTAAAGCGGAGTTCCACCCAAAATTGGAACTTCCGCTTATCCCACTCCTCACCCCCTTACATGCCACATTTGGCATGTCATTTTTTTTTGGGGGAGAGTGGGACTTCCTGTCCCACTTCCTCCTTCCGCCAAGGGGCTGGTAAGGCTTAAGCTTAATCGCCTTACTGCAGCCCCTCCCTGTAGGCGTTCGCCTAGGACACTGACAGGTCCTAGGCGATCGCATGGCCCATGGGACGGCGCAGCGCCGGGCCGCTCGCGCATGTGCAGTGGGTGCGTGGCCGTGAAGCCGAAAGCCGTCACGGCCGGGTACCCACAGTATCAATGAGGATGCCGGCCGGGGGGGGGGGGAGAGGAGCAGAGCCCCGGCCGGCGCGTCGCTGGAACGCTGGAGCAGGTAAGTGTCTGTTTATTAAAAGCCAGCAGCTTCACTTTTTGTAGCTGCTGACTTTTAATAAACATACATTTTGGCTGGAAAACCCCTTTAAAACCAATAGTGCCCGATCCCCCTGCTGATTTATGTTTTATAAGGATGGAGTGAGCACATCTGGGTCTAGACCCCCTCCATTTATTAAGCAAGGTTTGGAGAGATGTAAAGAAGTACTTAGGTACGGGTATCGGGAGAGTCCTAAATAAATATAGAATTTGTGGTAAGTGGAGCATTTTGAATGCTGCCAGCCTGCCTGACCACGATAGTTCAAGTTTGTGGATAGATTGAATGTCAGATTGTAATTTGGAAAGGAGTGGTTTATAGTTGGCAGAGAAAAGGTGTTTAACCGATTTAGTGAGGTGGATCCCGAGATAAGAAATGTCCTTATCTGACCAAGCCAACGGATATTGGAGCTGTATGAAATTTGACGCGGCATAGAAATTAAGGTCCAGAATTTGCGACTTAGACGTATTAAGTTTGCAATAGGAAACCATACCAAACCATTTCAGTAACTTGTATGTTTCTGCCAATGAAGTTATCGGATTAGACAGGATCAAGATGACATCATCCGCGAAGATACTTATCTTATGTGCCGTATTGCCTATTGTCAAACCTGTGATCAAGGGGTTCAATCGTACATTGTAGAGGTTCCATTAACAGATCAAATATTAGTGCCGATAAGGGGCAACCTTGGCGTGTGCCATTTGTTATGTCAAACGGTCGAGATAGCATGTCCGCAGTATACACTTGCGCCGAAGAATTTGAATAGAGTGCCATGATAGCCCTGAAGATGTGGTCCCGAAAACCAAATTTATGGAGTACCTCTTTTAGATACACCCAATGTACCCTATCGAACGCCTTCTTTGCGTCTAAAGAAAGCAACAAAGTTAAGCCGTTGCGCTTGACAGAGAAATCAGGGGAAGTAGCACCTGGGGATGAAAATATCATAAACTCGGTTTTGGATAGGTTGAGTTTAAGGAAGTGATGTGACATCCAGGAGTGAGTAACTTGTATAGCCCCGACAAATGCGAACCAAATCGCCCCAAGGCGCTTTGTATCCAGAGTCGTGCGGATCCTTCAGAAGAGATGGGTCTTCAGTTTTTTCCTAAAAGCCCGATGGTTTTCTTCCATGCGAATGGTCGTGGGTAGAGAATTCCAAAGCCGAGGTCCTTGGACTGAAAATCTACATTCTCCCTTAGATTTGTAGCGGGCTGTGGGGATTTCGAGAAGGTTTTGGTTAGTTGATCGGAGCACCGGTGATGTAGGGTTTAATTTTCTCGTTTAAGTATTGTGGAGCGCTTCCTTGCATGCATTTGTGAGTGAGGCAGAGTTAGTTATACTATAACCATTGCCATAGCTAAAAGACAGTAACAGCATGGCTCTGTTATGGGAGGGATTCAATAGACGTCCTCCCAGAACCATGACTCTGGGAAATACATCCGATGTGCTCTGATCAAGGTGATCTGATCGCTGTGGAAGAGACCATGAACAATGCGGAAAAAGAAGTGGGCTGAAAGGGGACCCACGTCCTCCCAATGTAGTAAAATGTTTTTACGTGCACAAAACAACAATATACGTAGCAGAGTTCTGGCATGAGTACGAGGAACATGGTCATTCAGCACCCCCAAAAGTCCAACTTCTGCAGTATGAGGTAACAGCAGGTGCAATTTGTTGGCAAAAAAGGCAACTAAATCCTTCCAGAAGGTTGAAAGTCCCGAGCAAGTCCAAAACATATGAAAGAAATCAGTAACAATCATGTTACATCTAACACATGCAATATCTCGGCCCAGACCCATCTTAACCAGCCTAGTGCAGGTGAATAAACTTGAGCTGTACTAGCAGATCAGCAATGCTAATAATATCCTGAAAACATCTCTCTCTTGCAGCGAGAATTGTGAAGGGTATCCGTCCCACCCCCCTAAAGACGTCCATAAAATGTCGTCACCAGCTTAGCAATTTCTAAAAACAACAAGACGCCCTCAATAGAAGATTCCATAAGCTCTATGGTCAAGGACCGAAAATTGTGGCTGAAGGGCATGTCTCATTAGAAGATATTTGAAGAAAAATGTGTGGTCCAGACCATATTTAAGCCTGAGTGTCTCAAATGGCAGTAGAGCATTCTCCTCAACTATACGAGAGAGATGTGTTATTCCAAAATGGGCCCACCATATCGAATCTGGGTGGCCAAAGAGCTCAGGAAGATTTGGATTCCGCCAGAGGAGTCTGCAGTGAAACGCCAGGCGAGGTCTGTGAAGACATTAAGTGGACATGTGACCTCTGTAAATATTCAACTGGAAACGGGTGGCCGATAAAGTCCTGGGACTTTCCAAAGCCCACCTGAAGCCCCGAGACCGCACCAAACTCCTTGACAACCTGTAAGCGGCCATACACACTATCAGTTTTCCTGCAGGTTTTCTCATCAGGTTTACCAAAACCATGTAGTGCAAGGGCCTGCCTGATTGCATACAAATTGAAACTCTTGAGGTTTGACCTCATATTAGATGGTTTTGGTAAACCTGAAGAGAAAACCATCAGGAAAACTGATAGTGTGTATGGGGCTTAAAAGCTTATTAAGAGAGCTCTCCTTACCATCCTAGTATATCAGGTCATTATCTGCGTAGAGAGAAATCTTTTCTTCAGCAGACCAGATCGAATGCCCCCAATCTCAGATGTCTAAACGCGGGAGAGCCAGTGGCTCAATGGCCAATGCGAACAGGTGGAGAGAGAGGACACCCCTGTCCGGTACCCCTCTCCAGAGAAAAACAACAAGAGATATCCTTATTTGTGCGGACCCTCGGGTCTGCGTACAACAATCGGGCCCACTTGATAAAGCTTAGACCATTCCCCATCCTTGCCATAGTTTCCCAAAGGAAGGGCCAGTTCACAGTGTCAAAAGATTTTAATATGTCCAAGAAGATGACTAAGCTGCTACATTTCCCATGTGCTGCCTCGTGGATGAGCAAGAACAGTCTACAATTGTCAGGCATAAAACCAGATTGATCTGGCGGTATGAGGGATAGGCCTGTCTGAAGTCTATGGGCAAGTATTTTTGCTAGAATTTTGGCATTACTGTTCAGGAGCGAGATGGGCTGGTAGGACCAACATTGCAATCACAATAAGGGCTTCATTCATAGAATCAGGGAGTTTCCCCAATTTAAGGGAGTCCTAGAATGTCTTGAGGTGCTTGGGAGCCAGCTCCTTTATGTATGTCTGATTCCACTCTGAGGGAAGGCCAACCAGGCCACGAGTCTTATTGGAAGGCAGTTGGCCTATGGCTGCAGTGACCTCCTCCAACGTAATGGGTTAATCTAGGAAAGATTGCTGGGAGCTAGTGAGTCCCGGGGGTCAAGGGATTCAAAGAAGCACATAAAGTCAGTTTCTGCAGGGGTCACTGTACCCTTGTACAATGTGCAATAGAAGTCTGCAAAGGTCTGGTTAATAGTCAGTGCATCAGAAGTGATCGGTCCATCTGGGAGTTGAATTGTGGCAATCGAGGCATCCTGAAAGTCAGTGTGGGCAAGATAGGCCAGGAACCTATCATTTTCCCCCCATGCTCGTTGAATACTGGCAGCGAGCTATAGCTGCTGTTTCTTGGTAAAATCCATCATGTGGAGCTGCAGCACCCTGTAGGCATCTGTCAGCATACCTCGAGTGTCAGAGGTAGAAGCACCCGTATGATGGGTACGAGCCTCAAAAGCCTTCTGGAGAGCTTCCTGTGTCACCCACCCAATGGACCTGTGTTGTAATACATAGATGTGTAGGTATTTAAAATATTGTGTTATATATGGCATGGTATTTATGTGTTACATGCAGGCATTCAAGTTAGACATCAAAGAAAGTTTGCTGACCAAAACTTGTGGCCAAACGACACGTATCAAAAGGTACAGGAGGACCCTTTGATGTGTAAATCTTATCTAAGACGACCTAGGTGTGCGAGTATATATGATGAGATATATATATATATATATATATATATATATATATATATATATGTATATATCTCTCATGTATAGATATTATAGATATCATATATGGATATGCCATGTATAGATATAGCCATGTATAGATATTAGTATGATGATTATAAATGATGTTGTTTTCGCAGCAACTCACAGATTCTCCAGAGAACACATTTTTAATTAACTTCCAATAACGTACAAAGTCCACAGACAATATAAAAATCCAGCAGAGTAATTTAAAGTCTCATCCTAGACCTATGCCATACTTCTCAGTGAAAAGATCCACTGAATGTCAGCTTGTCATTCTCATATATTGGTCTCACACTGGAGGGGGGGGGTCACCCAAATGATCACATTGAATGACTACTCCCCCTCAAGTCTAATTACCATTAATAAATACTTCCTTATGTATGTAAGAAGTACCAGGCCATCTCGCACACCTAGGTCGTCTTAGATAAGATTTACACATCAAAGGGTCCTCTGTACCTTTTGATATGTGTCGTTTGGCCACAAGATTTGGTCAGCAAACTTCCTTTGATGTGTAACTTGAATGCCTGCATGTAACACATAAATACCATGCCATATAAATAACACAATATTTTAAATACCTACACATCTATATTATTATTACAACAACCTGTAGCTCTTAATTTGTGAAATATAGAAACCCCTGACAACAATATATCTTTGCATTAGAAATCCAGAGAGGACTGAGTCGCCAGGTCCGGAACATTCAAACCCACCTGTATCAGAGTGGTCAGACTCAATCTGGGACAGATACGCTATGGACCGGACATAGGGGAAAAAAATCCCCAGTGGCCAGAGCATAGTCAATTCTGGAAAGGGCTACATAGGACCTAGACTGGGAGGAGTACACTCAGACATTGGGATATTTCCAGTGCAACAGATCCACATATCCATAAGTATTGCACCATGCACGAAAGAACTTGGACTCAGACTGTAAAGGTTTCAGCCTATCTAAATCAGATCGCAATACTAGGAGGGAGATACACCGTGACCAAAATAAGGGCGGTCCCATATATGGACGCATGTAGGATGACATACTGCCCCTTAGAATCAAGGATAACTTGGTGACACATGAAAAGGTAACCCCTCTTACGGATTAGGATTGGAACCCCCCTCCCCCAGGCATAATTCGAATAAGTAGAGTGGTAGTGATTGGCTACCCAGTATTTCCATTACTTTGGACCCCATGAGATGAGTTTCCTGGAGGCACAGGACATGCGGTTTAATATGTCTCAGGGCCTCAAAAACAGACGCTCTTAAATTTAGAATTCATCCCATGGACATTCCACGAACAGTTACCTCTGCCGTGGGACTGGTATGAAAGCACCCCATCCCCGGTCACAGCCACAGGAGCAAATAAGGGTCGTAGTGCTGCACACACAAACATCCATACACACATCAACACAACTATATACAATAGCGTATTCATCACCCAATGAGGGCAACAATTCCCAGGCCCAGCTCCAAAAGAGGGGCAGAAGGCCTTTACCTCAAACTTGTACCATGCACGGGGCGCATGGTCTATAATAGGTAGCAAGAAAAAATTTCAAAAGCAAAACAAAAAATAGTCAGTGTTCAAATGACAATGTTCCAAAAGAAGGGGGGGTTAAATCCTAATGCAGCAAGGCCACGGTCAGAGACCAAGGCCAGGTACTCTCCTAAAGGAGAGTTGTCTGATCATCCACATTCAGCACCATCAGAGCATCAACATAAAGTGTCAATGGTGAATAACTAGGGATAAAACAACGAAAAGACAGGAGTAGTGAGGAAATGCCAGTTCCAGCAGCGGTACCATCAAAACGTTAGGGACAGCGTCAGGCAGGAGGCTTAGGAGGACAGGTAATGACTGCCACCAGGACAGGGCATTCTGCAGGGACTGGAAGAAATGTGCTTTCCCCTGGAAGTGACCCAGAGAGTAGCGGGGAACAACATGGAATATTGGATATCCTGCTCCCAGAGCTTCTGCTTGACACGCTGGTAGCTGGCTCTATGGTTTTGGACTGTCGCAGAGTAGTCTGGAAAGAGGAACATCACTGCATTGTTAATCTGGAGACTTCCCTTCTTCCTGGCAGCCCCCAGAATGGAGTCCCAGTCTCTGTAGTTCAGGAGACGGATCACCACTGTAAGTGGAGGGTGACCCTCAGGAGGGGGGCATCCAGGGACTTGGTGGGCCCTTTCAATCACAAAGCAGGGGGAGAGCTGTCCTTGGCCAAATTCTTGTTCAAGCCAGCTCTCCAACAAAGCAACAGGGTCAGAGCCCTCCACCCGCTCCGGTAACCCAACTTGGCACAGATTGTCTCTGCGTAGGCAATTTTCGAGGTCGTCGACCTCATCTTCCAGGGTGGCAATCTTCCCCCCACATGAATTAAGTTTAGGCAGGATGGGAGTAAAAGTGTCCTCTAAGTCACTAATACGTTGCTCAGTTTCAGTCACCCGACCACGCATTTTTTGTCCTGCCGCATAATGGTAAGGTCAATCTTAAGCCCATCCACCTCCCCCACAAGGTCCACATGGTTTACCTTTATGATGGCCAGGACCTCTGCCAGAGTGGGCTTCTTACCACCATCCACAACCTCTGAGCCTGGGGTCATTTGCAGAAGCATGGCTGCGGGGTCCGGATTCTCCAGGGAAGGTGGTGGGAACACATCCTGGCCGTCTCCAAAGAGATCCGGAGTGGAGGCTGGCGATGCACTAGGCCCATGAATGGTGCTGCGGTGGCCATCTTGGCAGGAGCGAGTGGTAATGCTCATCTTTTCCGGGGGTTGTTTCTTCCCTCGCCGCTGTCCCATCCACCAAAATGCCCTCCAGAGATGCAGAAGACACACCTGGAGTGATTAGGCAAAGTAAGAATCGTCTGCTGGAAATGGGCGATCAGGATGGAGCAGGATTGTACAGGGAGAGACCGGAGCTACACAAGAACATGTCTGTTCACCTCCTGCACTAGGTCACACCCCATAAGAGCAGTACGTTAATACATTTTTAATTCCACACATAGACGGGGTACAAAGGTACGATCATGACAGGCATGTAGGCATAAGAGCCGAACATCCGTAAATGTCTTTACATCCGTAGGCTGATGGCTGCGGTCTCTGTGTACAGGCTGTGCTGGTGGTTGCCGACACTTCCTGTGTTCTTGGAATGCAAGCAGAGGAGCCAGGGGGATGTCATCACTTCCGGGTAGTGGGGAACCAATGGGCGACGCATTTAAGGAGCATGTGCTCCTTCTTCAGGCCTAGCGATGGCCAGGATGGGCCAGTGCTTTTATGCACAAGGAAAAGGCACTTCTAGGTCCTAGTGTCTGTTGGCTTGTGTTCAATTACATGTGTATTTATCACTAGCGCCATTGTAAATGAAAATAAATACAGTTCAACTTATAAAACAGTATGTTTGTTGGAGAATAAATAATTAAAAACGGTAGTAATGCATATCATATTACAATAGCAATGCATACTATTAAAAAAAAAAAAAAAAACATTAAAAGCATCAGCAGTGTTGCACTACGCAGGAACTGCACCAGAGAATCAGACTATATCCAAGAAGGGCTCCATTTAAAAACAAGAAATCAATGAAAAAGCATTCCCACCAAAACGTATTGATGTGGCATTCAAATTGTATTTGTCTGACCATCCCCTGCAGTCTAAAGATACCAATCTGCCCACACCAAACAAAGAAATGGAACATATATTAGATAAACATTGGTCTATTGTACTTTAAGATCCCCAGTTGCAACCCACCATTCCAGCCAAACCCAAATTTACATACAGGAAAGCTAGAAATATAAAAAATTCTGTAGCTCCTAGCAAATATAAACCCCATTCTGTTTCACTGAACAATAATTATGTCTCATCCCCTTATTAGGCATGTACCAGTGCCGTAAGGCTCTGTGTTTAACATGCAAACATGTCAATCACAGGCAAAAATTATTTAAGACAAAAGGGAAAAAACTTATCAGATCTCCAGATTGTTTGTGGTCTATTGCCTGATTTGCCTCTGTGGCTTGCATTATGTTGGGAGGACTATATGAAATTTTGAGAAAAGGGTTTGGGTAGAGGGAGGAGACAATATGCATAGTGTCCCGACACTTCCTCAAAAAACATGAAAAATCCTCCTTGGGTCTCAGGGTTTGGATTATAAGGCCCATTGCTGGTGCTCTCCCACTGGCGAAATGTTACAAACGTCTCTGCCAGAGGAAGACGTAATGGATATATACTTTGGATTCTCTCACTCCTGGGGGCTATAGAGGTAAACAGTTTAATTTGACCACTTATTGTCCCCCTGTTTGCCTACACGGTCTCTATTTTCATTTTGCTTCTTCATCATCCAATATGTATGTATGTATGTATGTATGTATGTATGTATGTATGTATGTATGTATGTATGTATGTATGGATAAAGCTTTTTTTCTCAAAAAATAGGTGCAGGAACTCAACCACGACCCCATTCAAATTTCACAAACAGTAGGAGGGTCTTAAAGGGGCATTAAATACAAGGATTGCATTACATACAGAGTGTAGAGTTCAGGGGGTTACACACAGAGTGTAGAGCTGTCACTTGTAAACACAGAAACCAGACTTCTGTGTTTACAAGTGATTGTGGCGAGTTCCCCCAAGTTCCCCCTGAAAAAAAGCCCTGAATGTATGTATGTATGTATGTACGTGTCTATATCCCCCCCCCCTCCTCCCCCTCTCTTGTATAGTATGCATATAGATAGATATGTATATGCTGTAATCCGGTACAGCAACACTATAGAAATTGCGATCATATTTTTTTTTTAACAAAGAGGTTGGTCTTTATTTAGAAGACATCAAAATACAAGTAACATATGTATACAATCACCAAACAAAGTACTAATACCAGGCCCTACCTAAGTACAGCTCAGCGCTCAGGATAAATATTATGCAGATGCGAAGAATGGACACTTATGTATGTACCCTCAAGTCCGAAGCAGCTGCTTAAAATTGTAGAAACGAACTAGAAAGCAGAAAAAGTAAATAAACTCAAGAGTCTATAGCAAGTCCTGCAGCAGCGCTACAAATTATACGTTTGTGGGGATGAGTGCCAGTAAGTGTGACGATCAGGTTGATACTGCTGAGTGCTCCATTCACCAAAAAGTGGGGTGTTCACCACGTGGAGGGATGACAAATCCCCTTTGGGGATTAGACTCACCAGACAATAAGAATAAATTTGCATTGATCTCAACTTCTCCTCCGCTTTCTTTACTTTAATACTGTCACGCTGAGAGATGTTCAGTCCGCAATCATGTTGGAAAATAAAATATATGTATAGAGCAGTACCGCTTTAAAAAGGTTTATTAAGCCCAAAAACAGCCCCCTATATACATATATGCGTACCACAGTGTAAAGTAGATCAGGCAAAAAATAGTAGTGTTAGTGCAGTGTTTTTTGTTCACTCAGAATTCTCCCTGAAGATCGTTCAGGACCAAATCCGGTTCCCTGGCGTCTTCCTGGTTCCTGTTACTGGAGCGCACAGCTTAGTCAAAAGCAATATATAAACAGTCACCACCAACTGGAATTATGGGGCCCCTTACACAGCTTCAGGCATGGGGCCCCCCGGAGCAGAGAACCGGGGGGGGGGTGTGCTGCCGCCTGAAATTGAGAAGCGGGGGGGTTGCCGCAAATTGAGAAAGGGGGGCCCTTTCCAGAAAAAAGAAGAAATAAAGAAAAATATGTATGAAAAAAGGGTGGTTGCCATCTGGGGCCCTGGGGACCTCTGGCCCCTTTAACCACGTGCTTACTGCCCAGGCGAAATTTCAGCTTTCAGCACTGCGTCGCTTTAAATTAAAATTGCGCGGTCGTGCGACGTGGCTCTCAAACAAAATTTAAGTCCAAATAGAGCTTTCTTTGGTGGTATTTGATCACCTCTGCGGTTTTTATTTTTTGCGCTATAAACAAAAAAAGAGCGACAATTTTGAAAAAAAAAAAAAAACACAATATTTTTTATTTTTTGCTATAATAAATATCTAATTAAAAAAAGGCCAATATGTATTCTACAAAAAAAAATCGCAATAAGCGTATAGTAATTGGTTTGCGCAAAGCTTATAGTGGCTACAAAATAGGGGATAGAATTCTGACAATTTTTGTATTTTTATTTTTTTTACAAGTAATACGGCGATCTGCGAATTTTGTCAGGACTGAGATATTGTGACGGACACATCGGACATTTTGGCACATTTTTGGCACCATTCACATTAATACAGCGAACAGCGCTATAAAAACGCACTAACTACTGTATAAATGTGACTGGCAGGGAAGGGGTTAACACTAGGGGGGTGAGGAAGGGGTTAAATGTGTATCCTGAGTGTGTTCCAACTGTGTGGGGGGGTAGGGGACTGACTGGGGAGGTGACCGATGCTGTGTGCCTATGTACAAGGGACACAGCATCTGTCTCCTCTCCCTGACAGGACGTGGAGCTCTGTGTTTACACACAGAGCTCCACGTCCCTGCTCTAAAACTGCCGATCGGCGGGTACCTGGCGGACATTGCGACCGCCAGGCATGCGCATCGGCATCTCGGGGACACGCCGCGGGTGCGCGCCCCCCCAGTGGCCGGAGGACGCAAAGACGTCAAAAGACGGCGGCTGGGATTTTTAGAGCCACCTTGCCGTCATCATTTGACAATAGCCGGGGATGCAAGTGGTTAATATTTTTTTTTAAGAAATTACAAAAAAAGGGGGGGTTTCCATCCGGGACCTCTGGGCCCTTTAATAAAAAAAGAAAATATATATATATATATATATATATATATATATATATATATATATATATATATAAAAACATTTATAAAAAAAGGGAGGGTTGCCTTCCAGGGCCCTGGGGACCACTGGGCACTTTAATAAAAAAAATAAACAAAAATAAAAAAATTAACATTTATAAAAAAAAAGGGGTTTGACACATAAAACATTTATATATAAAAAAAAGAAATAAAATAAAATAATATAAAAAAGGGAGGGTTGTCATCTGGGGCCCTGGGGACCTCTGGGCCCTTTAATAATAATAATAAAAAATATAATAAAAAAAGTAAAAAAAAAATATAAAAATATGTTTTTTTATACAAAAAAAAAAGGAGGGTTGCCACCCGGGAACCTGGGGGCCTCCGGGCCCCTGGGGAAATCGACCTCTAAAAAAAAAAAAGAAAAAAAATTGTCCCTTTAATAAAAATTTTTATAAAAATATATTTAAAAAAAAAAAAATTTTTTTATAGAAAATAAATAAAAAACGAAGAGGGGGTTGCCATCTGGGGACCTCCGGACCCCTAAAAAAATTAGACCCTTTAATAAAAAATGTAAAAAAAATATATTTTTTTAATCAAAAATAAATAAAAAAGGGGGGTTGCCATCCGGGGCCCTGGGGGCCTCCCGCCCCTGGGGACCTCCGGACCTCTAAAAAAAAAAAAAAGAAAATAGGGGATTCCCATCTGGGGACCTCCTGACCCCTAAAAAAAAAAAAGAAAAGAGGGGATTCCCATCTGGGCCCCTGGGGACCCCCAGGCCCCTTACAGGTGTACTGCCTGTACCCCCCTGATGGCGGCCCTCCTCGTAACAGAGAGACAGTGCGCACCACAATCCATGCACAAGTCATAGTACCAGTCCCACCCAACCCTCACATAGGTCAGGAAAAATTAACAGTAAGAAAGCAACTCGCATCCAGAAAAATATAAATTAGAACTGTTGTGTCCAGGGGAGCCAGACTGTCAAATTTCTGGGGGCAGCCCCTATTAATATAAGTCAGCTTATACATTGGCAACATTGCATTCACAGAGGAGTCCCATGTCTCAACCGTGGGAGGCGAGGGAGAAGACCACTTCTTATGAATTTATTTTTTGGCATAAAAAAGCAGCATAGAGACAAGTAGCTTTGTATACTGAGGGCGCTGGTCATCGTCCTAAATCCCCAAAAAAGCATTTTCAGTACATTTATGCGTCCCAGTAGGTTAAGGGGCAGTTCTCTCCATCTGGAGCAATGCCCCTGGAGTCGTCTGACAACAGGTAGCAGGTTGAGGCGGCGAAAGTCCCGAAGGTCTCGCGACACCACCATCCCGAGATACTTAAACTCCTCAACCCAGAGCAGCGGGGATGGAGTCCCCCCCCCCCACCTGGGCCCCAGAGTCCAACGGAAACAGGATAGACTTTGACCAATTGATCATAACCCCGGAAAAGTGCTCAAAAATCTGCAAGGCTGCCTGCAGCGAGGTGTCCGCACCATGCAGATCGAGCAGAGCATCATCTGCATAGAGGGAAATCTTCTCCTCCAGGGGGCCAACTCTGAGCCCTCGGACTCCGCCTGACTCCCTAATCAGGATCGCCAGCAGCTCTAGTGCCAGAGCAAACAGGCTGGGCGACAAAGGACAGCCCTGCATGGTGCCCCTCTGGAGGGGAAAGAACCCAAACAAACGTACCATTAGTGCGAATTCTAGCCCTAGGGGACGCATACAACATATTTAGCCACTTCAGAAATTTAGGATCAAAGCGCTTCAGTACCTCCCAGATATAGCCCCACGCTACCAAGTCAAAAGCCTTCTTGACATCTAGTGTGGCTATGACCCGGGTACCACCATTGTCGTGGGAAGTATCTAAGTTGAGGAACAGTCTCCTGATGTTTATGTCCGTGCCCTTCCCCGGCATGAACCCAGTCTGGTCCTGGTAGATCAAATCCTCCAGCACCGTGACCAGTCTCAAGGCCAAAATCTCTGCCAAAAGCTTGGCATCCACATTGATCAGAGAGATGGGTCTGTATGACCCACATTCCTTGGGGTCCTTACCGGGTTTGGGCACCAACACAACAACCGCCTCGGACATGGAGCCCGGAAGAGCCCCAAGAGTGGAGAACTGCAAAAAAAGGAAAGCCAGTCTAGGAGCTAGTAATTCTTAATGCTCAGAGTAAAACTCAGTGGGCAACCCATCCAGCCCAGGGGCCTTATCCAATTGCATACAACCCATGGCCGTCTGTACCTCCTTCACAGTGATGTCGCTATCTAGGTCTCTACTCTTAGTTGATTCAAGTGTGGGGAATGGGATCTTATCCAGGTAGTCAGTGAGGTCATCCGGAGTATAGGACACACTGGAGGAGTAAAGGTCTTGCTAGAAGCGGAGAAACCTAGAGTTAATGTCCTCCAGAGTGGTCAGCAGACTGCCATCCTCATCTCTCACCCTACCTATGTGCGCAATGGGATTTTGACCCTTAGCCAGCCACGCCAAAAGCCTCCTGTTCTTGTCCCCAAACTCAGACACCCGCTGGGCACTGTCAAACATGGACTTCTTAGTGAGGTAAATTCTTAGTAGGGAAAGTTCACTGAGGGTGTGTTGCCAGGCATAATATTTGTGCGCACCAGGTGACTAGACGTGTAACCTCTCTTGTGTCAGGGTCTGATCCTCCAGCTGCCCGAGAGACTGCACAGACCCCCGTTTCCACGCTGCAATCCGTTTGATGTACTCCCCTCTGAGCCAGGCCTTGAACGCATCCCACACTATCAAGGGACCAGAGGACCCCTCATTTGTCAACCAAAAATTACACTTCCTCGGCATAGACTCCTGGATCTCTGGGTCCATTATCGAATACCTAGATAATACCTAAATACCTAGAAAGTCGCTAGACCCTCTGACCCCCAGGAGAAGCCGCACCAACCGATACCAGCAGAGGGGCATCATCAGATATGCCCCGGGCTAGAATCTTGGTGGACACCACCTCACCCAAAAGGCCAGAGGAGGCAAATGCCATGTCAATACGAGACAACGTTCGGAAAGTAGTGGACAAACAAATGAACTGCGTGTCAGAGGGGTGAATGTGACGCCAGAGATCCATCAATGCAAAAGCAGACGCCCATATAGCCAGGCCAGGGGCTGGGTACTGGGAAGGGCAGAGTCTATCCCGCGTGTCAGACATGACCAAATTAAAATCCACCAGGAGCACCCTTCCCACCCCATATTGAATAGCAATCTGCATCACCTTATAGAGGAAATCAAGATCCGCAGGGGGAAGCAGATAAAGCCCAATTATAATATATTGAGTACCCGCTATCAGAGCATGTACCATCACATACCTACCCCTAGGGTCAGACTGCTTGGAGCTGAAAGGGCAGGGACCAGTGCACCAGGACACTTACACCATTAGTGTAATTGGAGTAGGATGCATGGTAATGTGCACCAACCCAAGCCCACCTCATTCCCATAATTCTGGATCCCACCAAGTGGGTCTCCTGTAATATACACATTTTAGGGCCATGTCGTTGTATAAACTTAAATACTAAAGACCTCTTAATGCCAGAGTTAAGGCCCCTGACACTCCACGACATTACAGTAAAATTAGCCATATTGCATGTAAGAGAAATAAGGAGGAGAGCATAACCTGTCAAACTGCCATCTAGGGGCGTGCTCGCCCCCCCCCAGTCCAAGACAGACAGGTATGAGGCACAACACACACCCAGAGAGACAGACAAGGTGCCCCCATATGCCACGAAAGAGCTGAGTAAACAAAGACCAATCTCATAAAACTAAACATAGCCCCCAGAAAACCAACCTGGTAACGGAAGGCAACAGCCATCCAACCCCCACCCCCCTCAACATGCCCTCCCAACCGAGAAGAGCACATTCCCCCCCAAACAAGAACAAAATGACAAGTCATTCGTCAATGGAGGCGTGGAGCCCTACAGAGCAGATCATCAAACCGTGCCAAAATGTGGGCAGCAAAAAAGGCTCACCACTCGAACAGAGGTCCATCAGTTTCAGATGCTGAAGAGCAAAGAAGTCAATCTCAATATGGCCAAAGACATCTTCTGGGTAAAAAACAATAGGGGTGAAAAAAAAAAACATGAAAACAGGGCAGTCATTCAGGACTTCTGGTGCCTCAGCCAACAATAGGAAATAGGTGGTAGAACCGACAGTCAGTATAAGCTGTCCTGGGGAACAGGAGAACCGGACAGCATGGCTACCTCGATCATCAAACCCAGGCCAATAAGTCACAGGTAGCAAAACACCTACCACCCCAGGTCGGTTCCATGTAGTTGAGCACCAGACACAGATAATCACAACGGTAACTCCAAACGACTGACCCTACGGAGGTAGAGTTTCCAACCATGCGCTGGCATCCTTGGGGCTAGTGAAGATCCGCACAGCCTCTCCATCAACCACCCGCAGCTTAGCCGGGAACAAGATGCTGTAAGCAATGCCCTTTGCTCGAAGCACCGCTTTCACGCCATCGAATGATCGCCATTGTCGTTGTGTCTCCACAGTGTATTCCGGGAACATCATCAGGTTGGTATTGGGGTAAGGGAGCTTGCCCGCTTGTCGCGCTGCTCCGAGAAGCTCATCCCGGTCCCTGAAATTCATCAAGCGAAGTATGAAAGTGTGCGGGGGAGCACCCTCCGGTCCAGGTCTCGGCGGCACTCGATGGGCCCCCTTTCCACAGCAAAACAGGGGGAAAGTTGAGCCGCCGGAAGCAGGGATCTGAGCATATCCTCGGTGAAGGCCGCAGGGTTGCGGCCTTCCATCCCCTCTGGAAGACCGACAATGCGGATGTTGTTGCGTCTGCTTCGGTTTTCGGCATCTTCTGCCCGATTGTCGAGTGCCCTCACCTTGGTAACGAGGGTCCGAACAGCTCGGCCGCGGTGACCTTTGAGCGGATCTTGTCCAGACCTTGGGGCAGCAGCCCCACGTCAAGCGGTACCGCATCGATTTTGGAGGTAAGTGTTGTCTGGCAGGTTGCAACAGCCGCCTGGCAGGACAAAATAGCCGCCATCACCTTTAGGAATACCGGATGGGGAGACCGCCGCACACTCGGCCTGGTCCGTCTGCGTCGCCATATTGTGAAGGCGGGCTGGCATGTCATGAAGATCTGAGAGCCGAGTTTACTTTTCCCTCTTTATTTTAAAATTTTTCTTTATTTTCCTAATTTTCTCATTTGCATCACAATATTACTTATAACATCCCTTTTGTACCCTGTTCCCATTGTTTTTCACCCACTCTGACCTTTGGTCAATGAGCTTCTCGATATAGAAACATTGGGTCTAAGGTCCCCAAACCTAGGACCAAACAAAAAAGGGGGGGGCACAGTTGGACTATTGCGGTACATGTAGAATTGGATAACAAGATTACTAAATAAGGGTAAAATAATTTTATTAAATACACAGAAGAAAAAACACAATACAGAGCTTAAAATGGTGACGACCATACATAACGCCAGTATAATAATCCCGGTGGGGAACAAAATAATGCGTTGGGGGTCATGACAATCTTGACCGGTTTCGCAGTATTGACCGCTTCATCAGAAGTATGTCTACAATTAGGTTAAAAAACAATTGGTTATACATAAATTAGGAATACAAGATTTAAATGGGGAGAGGGGGCTCAGCTGCTTACCTAGATGTATCCCGCAGAGGAGAATCACCGAACGAGGTCCCATGTGGAGGCCAGAGGGCAAGAACATGGGGATGGATCTACTAGACAGGTATGTAGAGTGAAAGATATTAATAATTAATATAGGGAGGGCCTGGTCTTGGGGAAAAAACAAAAAACAAAGGGGGGGGAAGGGATTAGTGCAAGACCACGCGTGTTGAATATACGTGATAAAAGGGTAAAAAATAAAGTGGGGATGTGGATGGAGGACAGGGAAGAGGGGGAAAGGGAGAGGGGGGAGAGTAGAGGGAAAGAAAGGAATGGGAAAGGGGTGGGGAGATAAGTGGGGGGGGGGGTAGAGGGGTGGTGAGAAATGGGGAGAGGGGAGCAGGGGCAAAAGAAGGAAAGGAAAGGAAGAGATACACATTGAGCATTTCCCTTTTTTTCCCTACCACCTCGAACTCTAATCCTCTGCCCCCATTTGGGCTATCCCTTATGGCTAGCGGTTGCCGCTATGGGTTACAGTATGCCACCATTTAAAGTTCTTGCCCACATATGCCTATAGCACTCAAGATTCGTTTTGCTGGTCCACCCTGGTGTCCATTATCCATGAGGCACCGTCATACAATGTGTACTGTATTTATATGCTACGTCTAACTATTATATTCTTCTTTTAAATTGTTTATTTTATTTCTTATGTTGTTTAATTGTAATTCCCTTCATTAGGGCTCAGCTGCTTGCTATCCCCCGTCAGCTCCAGGTGAGGTTTTGCCATCCCTGGCAAGTCCTCCGACGGTTAATCACCCTGGTGAGGTCAACAGCCCCGCCCCCGGGGCTGTAACCTTTCACTTGGTTTCCTGTTCTAGGGCTATTTAGGGCACACTCCATGTGGATGCTTTTACTCACAGCGAAAGGGATGCCGATTCTCGGGATCAGTGTGTGATCTACCCAATCCACAGTAAGTTACCCATTTACTTACATATAGCTGTCTGTTCATACCTGCCCTGGTCGCCCTCCCATCCCATTTGCATTAGGTACATACACCCCCTCCCCCCCCCCCCTATTCCTCCCACCACCTCCCCCCTCTTCTCTCCTCCCTCTTCCGTCCCCCCTCCTTCCTCCACCCTTATCTCTTCCTTTCCTTTCCTTTCCTTCTTTTGCCCCTGCTCCCCTCTCCCCATCCCTCTACCCCCCCCACTTATCTCCCCACCCCTTTCCCATTCCTTTCTTTCCCTCTACTCTCCCCCCTCTCCCTTTCCCCCTCTTCCCTGTCCTCCATCCACATCCCCACTTTATTTTTTACCCTTTTATGACGTATATTCAACACGCGTGGTCTTGCACTAATCCCTCCCCCCCCCCCCCTTTGTTTTTTTTTGTTTTTTTTCCCAAGACCAGGCCCTCCCTATATCAATTATTAATATCTTTCACTCTACATACCTGTCTAGTAGATCCATCCCCATGTTCTTGCCCTCTGGCCTCCACATGGGACCTCGTTCGGTGATTCTCCTCTGCGGGATACATCTAGGTAAGCAGCTGAGCCCCCTCTCCCCATTTAAATCTTGTATTCCTAATTTATGTATAACCAATTGTTTTTTAACCTAATTGTAGACATACTTCTGATGAAGCGGTCAATACCGCGAAACCGGTCAAGATTGTCATGACCCCCAACGCATTATTTTGTTCCCCACCGGGATTATTATACTGGCGTTATGTATGGTCGTCACCATTTTAAGCTCTGTATTGTGTTTTTTCTCCTGTGTATTTAATAAAATTATTTTACCCTTATTTAGTAATCTTGTTATCCAATTCTACATGTACCGCAATAGTCCAACTGTGCCCCCCCCCTTTTTTGTTTGGTCCTAGGTTTGGGGACCTTAGACCCAATGTTTCTATATCGAATTTCCAGGATGATGGTACTTTTTATTTCTATATCTATCTATAACTATCCTAGAGGCTCTACTTTAAATCATATTGATTAGGTGGATAACACACCTGGGGCCCCCATGGGGTGGCGTGCATTTTTCTTGCATCCCACCCACTTAACACTCCCCTGATTTTTTTCTGGGGAGTAGCCTCTATATGCACTTCATATTAACCCAATTATAAGTATGTTATTACGTCTTACGGTGCGACTCAAGCGACTTTAATTGCGAGTTGCTGTGGCAATATCTGTAGTTTAGGTTTCTGTTTGTCCTTTATACCCATTGTTTGACCACCATCAAACTGGATTAGATAACGTTAACCCCTTCAGACCCATGCTCAGTTTGCCCAACACCAATTATCATTGCGAGGACACATTGAGCATTTCCCTTTTTATCCCTACCACCTCGAACTCTAATCCTCTGCCCCCATTTGGGCTATCCCTTATGGCTAGCGGTTGCCGCTATGGGTTACAGTATGCCACCATTTAAAGTTCTTGCCCACATATGCTTATAGCACTCAAGATTCGTTTTGCTGGTCCACCCTGGTGTCCATTATCCATGAGGCACCGTCATACAATGTGTACTGTATTTATATGCTACGTCTAACTATTATATTCTTCTTTTAAATTGTTTATTTTATTTCTTATGTTGTTTAATTGTAATTATTCCCTTCATTAGGGCTCAGCTGCTTGCTATCCCCCGTCAGCTCCAGGTGAGGTTTTGCCATCCCTGGCAAGTCCTCCGACGGTTAATCACCCTGGTAAGGTCAACAGCCCCGCCCCCGGGGCTGTAACCTTTCACTTGGTTTCCTGTTCTGGGGCTATTTAGGGCACACTCCATGTGGATGCTTTTACTCACAGCGAAAGGGATGCCGATTCTCGGGATCACTGTGTGATCTACCCAATCCACAGTAAGTTACCCATTTACTTACATATAGCTGTCTGTTCATACCTGCCCTGGTCGACCTCCCATCCCCCCCCCCCCGCCCCTTCCCCTTCCACGGATCATAATCCTTTATTATACACTTTTTTCCTTTAGGTGTTAGTGGCTGGCATCATTATCGTGACGCCTCCCCTCCTTCATACGTACTCACTACCGTTGAGGATGTTTCTCCAACTCAACATATGTTTTCAGCACATGTTTAAGCTGGGCCCCTATCCTTGGGGCACCTTCTATGAATCACCATCCTTCTTTGCATTAGGTACATACACCCCCTCCCCCCCCCCTTATTCCTCCCACCACCTCCCCCCTCTTCTCTCCTCCCTCTTCCGTCCCCCCTCCTTCCTCCACCCTTATCTCTTCCTTTCCTTCTTTTGCCCCTGCTCCCCATTTCTCACCACCCCTCTAGGTAAGCAGCTGAGCCCCCTCTCCCCATTTAAATCTTGTATTCCTAATTTATGTATAACCAATTGTTTTTTAACCTAATTGTAGACATACTTCTGATGAAGCGGTCAATACCGCGAAACCGGTCAAGATTGTCATGACCCCCAACGCATTATTTTGTTCCCCACCGGGATTATTATACTGGCGTTATGTATGGTCGTCACCATTTTAAGCTCTGTATTGTGTTTTTTCTTCTGTGTATTTAATAAAATTATTTTACCCTTATTTAGTAATCTTGTTATCCAATTCTACATGTACCGCAATAGTCCAACTGTGCCCCCCCCTTTTTTGTTTGGTCCTAGGTTTGGGGACCTTAGACCCAATGTTTCTATATCGAATTTCCAGGATGATGGTACTTTTTATTTCTATATCTATCTATAACTATCCTAGAGGCTCTACTTTAAATCAATGAGCTTCTCATCATGAATAACTCACATGATGCGTGTGTGTGTGTGTGTGTGTCTCTCATTTGGTGTGTGTCCCGCTGTGCAACACTGCTAATGCTTTTAATGTTTTTGTTTTTTTTCTTAAATAGTATGCATTTGTTGCGCCTCTTATTTTAATTTCTTTTATTTAACCTTTAAATGTTTTTTTTGGTTTTGTAATTTTTTTCTCCCTCGCTCATGTAATTTTTTTTATTATTTAAATTTGTTTTTATTATTATTTCATTCATTTTCCAATTTTTTTTTATTAACTTTCTTTTATTTGTTTTATTTATTTTTTCTATTTTTTTTTCTATTTTTTTTTTTATATAGGTTTTTTATTATACATTTTTCATTTTTTTTTTAGTTTTTATTTTGTTCCGGTGGAAAAAATGTTAGGGTTAGTACACCTGAAAAGGATCATTAGCAACTGACTTGGTGGTCGTTGAATTATGTCCTCAATTAGCAGCTGGCTACATTATGAAGCCATTTTTAGCTGCGGGAATTGGGTTTTGTTTTTCTTTTGTTGGCTTTTCTTTTCATTCAGGTGGGAAGAATTCCAATATCTTGTCATTTGTCCACCTGAAAGAGGGAGTAGTGCATAGATCTTAGAGTACAGATAATGCATTGTTTTTTGTATTGCTTAAAATTTAGAATTTTTGAGAAACAACGGTCACATGCATTTTTTTTTTAATATTTTATATTTTTGCTTGTACCATGGGGATCCATTTTAGAATGGGTTCGTCCTAGAGGAATCATGGTGTTTTGATAATTTGTTTAGAAGTCAGGAATGCTAAATTCCTGGGTTATGAGATATTATCGATAAGAATTTGATTCTGCTCTCCTCTGCATACCAGGTCAATACACAGTACTGTGTTCGGGATGGAGAGATCATTGATGGGAAGGAAGCACCTGGTTATTATTTAGGGCGTAGACAAATTTGTCCTTGTCCTAAATGATACCAATGTAATGTCAGTCATGAAACCAGGGTATTTCTTGAACCTAACAGTAGGTAGAGGTGCAGGATATACCCTGGGCATAGTCACTGAAGTTGAATCACAGGGATGGAATTCTGTGGGTTTTTTACTTTTTTTTATCATTTTTTGAGATTTATATGTGTTGTTAGACTCAAAACTTATATAGGAAGCTCTCCTGCTTACCTATGCAAGTTGAGGGACAAATCGATGGTAATTTCGCATAGTACAAACTAGAGACTTTGCTGCCAAGTTAGATCTCTGAGGTACCGCAGACAGGCCAAGTTGCAGTAGGAAAAATGAAGAAGAAAGAAGAATTTTGACCATTCTCGGACAAAACAGCTGGCTCTTTGGTAATACAGGATGCCCCCCCCCCCACAGGAAGGCAATCTCACACTCCTTACACTAGACAGCTGTTGGGCAGTCTCCGCAAACAAATAAACAAAGGACATTGATTAGGACAACATGATTACAAGGGTCAAAGGAATTGATTGTATTGGAGATCGTATGGTCAAGATCGCACCCCAGAGGCTAGGTATGGCATGACAGCCACGAACAAGGATGTGAGTCATGAAAGTGTAATGATTGGTTGAACATCAGATAGGCAGGCAAAATGGAAGGTGTTGCGAATGATTAATGAGTGAGGTTTGGTAAAAAGGAGTTTGAAAGAGAACTCTTACTCTGTTTTCCCTTGGGAGCATGCTTGAGTGAGCTGTTATCTGGAGGCCTATGCTGAAGCCACATGGACTAGGCCGCATGGAAGCCTGGCCGGTATTTTGGGCCGAGCCATGTGGTGAAGGCCAAGGCCTAGAATCTCTCTTTATCCATCAGGAGCCAGCCAGGAGGGACCGATCTTAAGTAGCTTTCTATCTTATTTGCTAATATTGTATTAGGCCATAGGTATTTTGTTAGTGCTTTATATTGTGCAATAGGCATCCTATGTTATATTGTCGTTTGTTATACAATGGACACTTTCTGTTAGAATAAATGTAACTGCTTAATTCAAAGGTGTCTGTCTCATTAACTAACGCCTAGCCTCAGGCCTAGAGCACGCTTTGGCCTGATATACATTAGCAGATACGGGACTCATGCATGTCAATACAGATGCAATAGCTTATATATAGGTATTACAAGTTACAGTAAAGGATAGTTACTTATAGTTAGCTGTTGCATGATATTTTCATTTACTTCATTTTGCTATTGTAATATGTCATGCATTACTATCGTTTTACCAATTATTTATGATCCAACAATCATATGGTTTAGAAAGTTGAACTGTATTTTCATTTACAATGCCGCCAATGAGAAATACAAGCCAAGAGACACTAGGACCCAGCAGCGCCGTTTCCTTGTGCATAAATGTACTGACCCATCATGGCCACCATTAGGCCTGAATAAGAAGCGCATGCTCCGTGAAAAGCGTCGCCTATTGGTTCCCCGCTACCCGGAAGTGACGGCATCCCCCTGGCTTCTCTGCTTGCGTTCCAGACACAGGAAGTGTTGTCAACCAATGGCGCAGCCTGTACACAGAGACCTCAGCCATCAGCCTACGGATGTAAAGACTTCACGGACGTTCAGCTCTTATGCCTACATGCCTGTCATGATCGTACCTTTGTGAGTACCCGGTCTATGTGTGGAATTAAAAATGTATTAACATACTGCACATCAGACAAAAACCTGCAGCATACAGGTAAATGAGGCAAGATACAGATAAAATGATAGGGTGATAGGGGGGGTGATTAATTTACATACACAATGCAACCGTTGTTTTGGGAAGGAAAAGCTGGAGTTCTGCTTTAAATTGGCTGGAAAAAAACTAAGCCACTAGGCCTTTATTAGAATACCCAAAAAGCTGATCAGCGTCCACAAATGTTGGAGCTGAAGAACTATTTAGACCATAATTCTGTACATGCATATTTCCTAAAGTAGAACTAAAGGCAATTTTTTTTCATTTTGGATAGAGTAAGGGAGGGTTATAAAAGCGTCCAGGTCTTACTACGCATGCACCAATGGCGTGTTGTTGCAAGAGGAAATACGTGCCAACTGAGCATGCGCCAAAGACACCTCAGTACGCCAACCCGCACTTGTGCAGAAGACCTGATGGAAAAAGGCAGGAAAATGCTAAGGAGGCACACAGGAAGTGACCTCAACCTGATGGAAAAGGCAAGAAAATACACAGGAGGCGCACAGGAAGTGACCTCGACCCGATCAAAAAAAGGCGGGAAATGAAGAAAAGGCACACAGAAAGTGACCTCAAACTTCCTTTAATAAGCCCAGCCCAGACACTGCCAAATTGCTGGATTATCTTCAGTCCAACCTTGTTCTTGTGCTAGTGTGTGATCTGTCTAAACTTGCTGTGACCTTAGTTTTACAGCCTAATTACACGATTTCTGCATGACAGTACTGATACAGACAAGATTTACTGCCCTCATTGCAAGAAATAGAGCAGCACATGGCAGCCTCATAGCCTGAGTCAGGCTGCATGGTGTCATATTTCAGCACACAGATCCTGCCTGATTATCATCACTCAGTCATTTTGCCATGAGTAGCCACACCTCTGAATGTGAACTCAGGACAAGTTCCTGAAGAAACTGAGTTACCTAAACACTCAGGTAAACCCACTTGGAAAGCTTGAAATTGTTTTGGGAGAAGATTGTTTCTGAAGCTAATACAGTGTTTGTTGAACATGAACTACTGACACTAGAGGGCACTATTAAACAACTTTCTGCCTCATATGAGCTCTATCAGTTTACCAGTAATAAATGCATTAATGTTTTACAAAATATAAATACAGAAGGTTCACTGGAAGAATTAAAGAGCTTTAATGCTCTTAATCTAGAAAGAGACAGTTTTATCCAGCAAACCAGATTAAAGGCAGAAGCAAAGATAAAGTTACAGGACACTGCATCTCAGATCTGTTTCCACGAGATGTTCTAAAAAGTCTTCTAGATCCCATAGTTCAAGATATCCAGCACTCAGTGAACGACTTATTAATGCCCGTGCTGAAGTGAAAGACAGCAAGGTGCAGGTGGCATATGCAGAAAAGAGAGCAGAGTTGGAAGCTCAGACAGCATGTCAAAGAGCAACAATAGAACCCTTAAACCAACAGTGTAAACATGATGTAGCTATGGAAAAGCCAAGGGTCCTAGAGAAAGCTATCAGTGCAGATGAAGGTGCAAGTGAGAAAGACAGCATCAACCTAAACATAGCAGATATGGAAGACCCCCTCAAATACACCTAGGAGGTGTGGCCTGATGCAGCATGTGAGCGGACATCTTTCTGAGCAGCTCTGAGATCCCTCTGAGTAATACTGTGCAATCCTCCTATCCTGCCTTTCAAAAACGGCTGCAAACCTCACAGATCTCTCAGGGAAGACCCTGGGCTTTTTTTTCCAGGGAATCTGGTGGATGGGAAGATGAAAAGGGAGAAAACAGCCGTGGTCAGGATGAGTATTTCCACGCGCTCCTGCCAAGATGGCTGCCACACCATCGTGCCACTCTCCTGTCTGGCTTCCACTCTGGAGCCCTTTGCAGTGGACCCCGAGACATCTCTGCCACCCTCTTCCGGGACCTCCGCCACACCAGCACTGCCGGCCCCTGCGTCGCCTATTGAGAATGGCCTGGAGGAAGGCCCGGAACCGGAGCCCATGCTGCTGGAGGTTCTCAAAATCATTAAGGTAAATCACTCAGATGATATGGGGAAGTGGAGGAGCTCAAGCTGGACATTAAAATAATGCGCCAGGACATGCATAAAGTGAGGGACCGGGTCTCAGAAATGGAGCGCCACTTCAGTGATCTGGAAGACATTGTGGGCCTAGCCCTTCCTACTCTTAGAGCCCATGGCACTAAAATTTGATGGTTGAAGAACAAGATGGACGATTTAGAGAATCGCTTACACAGGAACAACCTGCGCTTGGTGGGTCTGCCTGAGGGGGTCAATGGATCTGACCCAGTTTCTTTCCTGGAGAGCTGGTTTGCCCAGGAATTTGGGAAGGACTGCTTATCCCCCTGTTTTGTTCTGGAGCGGGCCCACGGGGTACCTGGCAGACCGCTTCCTACAGGTAGCCCTTAACTACAGAGACCAGGGTTCTATCCTGCGTGCAGCTCGCATAAAGGGGAGCCTGAAGAAAACAACAATGCCTCTGTAACGGTAGGGCCTGTGGAACCCAGAAGCTCTTACAAAGTATGAGCCAGAAAATAATGGATTCAGAATATCTTGGACTACCTGAGATGGGGCAGGAATGATTATCCACAATATATTCCAGGATATCGTTAAAGAACCAATTACCGTTTGTTGATTCTGAACTTAACAGGTTAATTGAAAGAGTGACTCATTCAATGTGGGGACACATAGTGTTAGGTGTTAATGTCGTCCGTTGTGATGTAAATGAATCTAGGATGGCTCCTGAAGATCTGTCATTGTGAGTTGTGCTAATTGACCCTGTACTGTGTGAAGGACTATTGATAAATGTGTATTGTGAGTTAGCAGACAGCCTGAAGGTCAGGCGTCTGAATTATCAGTTGTAGTGAATTAGACATTCTGACTCCGGTTCTGACATAATTTACATGAGATGGATTAAAAGATGTGTTTTGAGGGGGCTCGTTAGGAACCATTGTATAATGTTGTGGGTGGAGTTGGGTCATTGTTCATTTTGGTTACTAACTATATAAGAGCCTGATTTTCTCAATAAAATGGGTCTATTCATTTTGAACCTCAAACAAAGCTGTGTCTCGTTACTGGGGAAATTCGTATGGGTCGTGTTTGCCAGATTGTGAAGTATCGATAGCTGTCTTGGGTTCCGATTGGAATATCTTAAATGGCGTTAACCCCTGTCCTATTTGGAGTTTCGTTACAATTGTTGGCAAGCAGTGAGATGTTTCCACAGCCTTAAAGGACACAGGGCAATGGAGGCTCAGTATGAACGGCTAAAGCTCCCTTCCCTCAAGGACTTCCTCTAGAACTGGGGCAGACAGGCCAACAATCGTAAGAAAAGTGACATTATCACAGAACTCGTCTAAATGAATAGAGCTGGGGGCGTGGCTTGGCGCACATTGGAGATGGCTGCTTGTTAGAGAAGCTCCGGGGACACCATGGCCTGAGGCAAGCACTTCAGCACTTTCCATCTGCAAGAATGAGCAAACTGAACTACCGAACACCCCACACTAGATCCCGCCGCACCTCGACAACCTACAAGGGACGGAACATCTCGGATTTATTCCGCTCCCAATCGCTGAGACTGAACAGTGTCCCCTCACCTAAGATGGCGCCGTCACGTGCAACCGAAGACTCCAGCAAGGACTCGCAGTCCGCTCAGGAGGACAACGGTAGGGGATCTTCACACCCTAATCTCCCGCTCACCTATGCCGACATGTCCATCTTCGCAGCGGACATTAAATCCTCATTTTTGGCCGCAATCACGGACCTGAAATCCAGCCGGATGGTCCTTAACGAACGAGTGGCATGCACAGAGGCCACAGGAAAGCATAGGGACAGGGCCATAGCTAGGTTGGATGGGGTGATGGTTACCCACTCAAATCACTTCATTGAAATGAACAGGCACCTGGAGGACCTCGATAACCGGGGCAGGAGGTGCAACATAAGGGTCCAGGGGATCCCCGAGACAGTGGAGGGGGCACAAATTAGTTCGGTTTTACAACGTGTGTTCCAACAGTTTACTTGAAAGGCCTGAAGACACAGAGATCGAATTTGTTAGAGAACACAGAGCTCTGAGGGCTCGCGGTCCTGACACGCAGCCCCCCCGTAATATCTGCTGCCTGCAGAGTTTTGCATTGAAAGAGGACATTATGCAGAGAGCGAGACGCAACAATCGCATAGTGTTCAACGGGGCGACCATCATGCTCTTCCACGACCTATCACAAATCACCCTTAAGAACCGCAGGGCTCTGCGACCCCTCCTAGATAAGCTCCGTGAAAAGGAACTACGGTACACATGGCGCTTCCCGTTCGCATTATTGGTCACCCACGGCGGCAAGCAACACGTCCTGAGAGCCCCGGCTGACCTCCCGGATTTTTGCACCGCATTGCAAATAGAATTAGTGGATCTCCCAGAATGGTACCAGGAGTTCCGCATAGCCCCTCTGGAGAGGAGTCCCCCTTGCTCGCCTTTCATGTCACCTGAGAAGCGCAAGTCTAAGGAAATGAAGCAGGGCAAACAGGGTTGCTCAATTGCTGGAACACCTGGTGGAAGTGCCGCTCATTCCTCCCGCTCCGCTGCAGATGCCTAACATGCTTGAGCTGATCATTCTATATATCGACTGTAAACATCCTTTCTCTCTTAGAACTTTCCGTTGTTGTAAACGTTTCGTTTTATTTTGGGGCGCTTAGGAGCCAGCAGCAGCACGTATGGGTCTGCCCTCCCCGGGCCCCATGGACTACAAACACATCTGCCTAACCTTACATACATATCACTGAGATCTCTGTTTAGAGGAGTTGAATACCAGCGGACAGGCACGTACTTTGATCCTGAAGCGGGAGACTGCAGCAGCATTGGAGATTCTGACGGCAGGCGCAGGAATTTTCTTATTTTTTTTTTTGTTGTGTTTTTCCTCTTATAATTAATGCACGTTAAACTGGCATCTACCCACACACTGGGGGGGGGGGGGCCTGAGACGATACTTTACGCCTGCTCTCTGAATCCCTGGCTTGTTATCAGGCGTTGCGACCTGCCATCGAATCAGGTGGATGTGGCGGCTCTTGGTTGCGATTCACCGCCATTTGCAGATTATAGATCGCTGGACACAAACACGCCTGCTGGGCTCCTCACATTGTTCACGGGACTGCAACGAGCCCAATCTCCCGTTTTTTTTATTTCATTTTTTACCTCTTATTTGGACTCTTATTTTTACCCTTGTTTTTATTTATTTTTTGCTCCTATTGCCCCTTTTTTTTGTTTTTTTCTTTTTTTTTGTTTTCCTTCTTCCACCTGAATATGCACACGCAAAGCATACTATCCCCTTTGCAGTTTTTACAGCGATATTGTTAGCCCATTGCATTTAATTGCAGTTGCATTTATATTCTGCGGGCATGTAAGCCCTTTGTTTATTTTTCCAATTCGGTAGTTCTTGTTTAACACTCATAGTACTGATTTGCCTAATTAAGTTGTGTTTTAATTTGATGCTCATTTTCAGGACAGGCTGCGGTCCTCGGTCCTCCATTATACCCGTTCCTCAATCTTACTCACAGAGAGACGAACGTCTGGTTCGCGAGGCCCCTCCTGACCGCCGCCTCCCACTGACCCTCCCCAGTGTTACGGGTTGCATTTATTTAGCGACTCGTGACACACTTCGTGTGACCTCATAGATAGTGTGATTATTTTAGAGGCACGATACTCAGTACCTCTCTCTCACCCCCCCCCTCACTCGCTTTCCACCTCTGTATACTCTCTTCTTAGTGGTGGTCTGGGAGACACAGGTATTCTCCAAAATTTTAAGGCAGATTAACTGTGTTTGATTTTCTATCAGGTGCTACTCACTGGTACAGGCTCCCCGAGCCTTTTCAGCGTCTGAACCATGGCTTACTCGTCCCTGGGACACAGACCGACGGTAATATCCCATAATCTCAGAGGTTTGAACATACCGGAGAAGAGGACTTCCTTGTTGAGAGAATTAAAAAAAGGTAGGCCCCACTTCGCTTTCCTACAGGAAACTCATTTTAAATCGCAGAATGTTCCTGGGCTCACTGACTCCTTCACAGAGGCACATCACTCAACTAATGACCAGGCGAAGACCAAAGGAGTCACAATTCTGATAAGTAAGGAAGCCCCCTTTACCCTAACAGATAAACAGGTAGACCCTAACGGACTGTTCATTTTCCTCAAGGGAACGTATAATAACAGGCCCATTACTCTCGCCAATGTATACTTCCCCAACACTGCACACCTCTCATTCTGCCGGACCCTGGTCCGGGAGCTGGGGGGTTTTGGTTCTGGCTGTATCATACTGGGAGGTGATTTCAACCTCCCCCTAAATCCCACTGTAGACACATCGACGGGCAAGACACACATTACATACAGAATACTGAAGGGGCTTAAAACACAACTAAACTCTTTACAACTGATAGACTCATGGAGATACCTCCACCCAGACGGCAAAGACTTTACTTTCTATTCGATTCCCCATGCAAAACACTCCAGAATTGACTACGTATTCGTTTCCCGCAGAGACCTACACAATGTGTCTGGAGCTCACATAGGGATCCAGACTGTCTCTGACCATGCTCCTACCTCCCTGACACTGACAGACGTGACCTCCAAGAGCGGTCCTCCCAGTTGGCGACTGAACTCGTCCTTGCTGACGGACGCTACACTCCTTCCCAAACTCACATCGCTTTTGACTGACTTTTTCACACGCAATTCCTCCCCTGATGTTGACCCTTTAATGACATGGGAAGCACACAAATCCACCATGAGGGGAGAATTGATTAAGATGGGGGCCCAATGTAAAAGGGAACAGGACAGAGACGTTCCGAGACTGACCAGTAAAATAGCCAGGTTAGAGGCTCTTCACAAGCATATACTTACGACGGCCACGGCGTCTGAGTTGCTCGACGCCAGACGGTCGCTCCAACAAATTCTAGACGCAAAATCCAAAAGATTTCTCTTCTTTACGAGGAAAATATATTATGAATGTGGAGACAAGACGGGTAGGTTCCTGGCCAGCTGTCTGAAAGGCCCTCGTTACAAAAACACCATCACGGGCATTAGGAACGAGCAGGGAAAGGTAGACGTGACTGATGACTTGATCGCCCGACACTTCCATGATTACTACACGAGACTATACAATTTACCGGCCCAACACAAACCAAAGGACCTGGGTGGTGACAGAAGACAGGCCATTATGGACTATTTGACATCCTCTGGACTCCCTAGGTTGTCCGAGGAGGATAGCCGGCTGATCGGCCGATAGTTGCCTCGGGGGTCCTATCAGCAATCAGAGACTTGAAGACACGTAAGAGTCCAGGCCCGGACGGCTACTCTTCCATATACTACAAGACATTTGCAGAGATCCTGACTTCCCCCCTCACAGCAGCGTTAAACACATTCTCCTCTCCTAGAGGGGTTCCTCAGTCGTTTTTGGCTGCCCACATAACAGTCTTGCCCAAACCAGACAAGGACCCCACACACTGTTCTAGTTACAGGCCGATATCCCTGCTCAACTTAGATGTGAAGCTTCTGGCCAAAATCCTGGCAAACAGACTCAAGTCCCTCTTACACACACTAATTGGCCCGGAGCAGGCAGGTTTCATGCCGGGTAGGGAAGCCAGGGATAATGTAATGAAATCGCTAAACTTGATTAATGCTGCGAGGAGGCGTAAGATCGGAGGCCTTCTCCTGTCCACAGATGCTGAGAAGGCCTTCGATCGAGTAGCATGGGACAACCTGCTGGAGACCTGTAGACATATCGGTCTAGGAGACCATATGCTCTCATGGATTGCAGCACTTTATAGGAATCCCTCGGCCAAGTTGAAAATTAACAGCATCTTGTCAGACACCATACGAATCACCAATGGCACTAGACAGGGCTGTCCCCTATCGCCAATCCTATTCATATTAACGCTAGAACCATTTATTAGGATGGTGAAGTCTAGACTGGACATTCAGGGCTTCCACATAGAGAATAGGGAGTACAAGGTGGCCGCTTATGCGGACGATCTCCTGTTCTTCCTGACCGGGTCACGGGTATCACTCCCGAGCCTGGTCCGGGAATTCTCTAGGTTTTGGCTACATCTCTAATCTAAAAATTAATTCCGAACTTCCCGAAGGGGAGGGGTGCCCCTTTAGGTGGGTGACCTCTACACTCAAATACCTAGGGATAAACTTGACCCCACACGTGTCACAAATTTTTGAGAAAAATGTCACACCCCTCCTGAGGGCCATCAGGGAGGACCTGACCTTATGGGAACCTAAAAATTTCTCATGGTTTGGCAGAGCTGCCATCTGTAAGATGGTAATCTTGCCCAGGATCCTATATGTACTCAGAGCACTTCCAATAAAAATACCTTTCAGCTTCTTTAAATCCCTACAGTATGCTCAGACAAGCTTTGTATGGGCCAACAAACGCCCTCGCATTAGGTTTGCCCTTCTGACCAGACCAAAGACCAAGGAGGGATGGGTCTTCCGGATTTCAGAAGATACCATCAGGCAGCACACATCACCAGAATAATCGACTGGCATTGTCACTTATATCAAAAAGACTGGGTGAGTCTGGAGAATGACCTAAGTCCGATACCTCAGATACTCACCTTGGATCTCGGGGAAGAACCTTCCCCTGGATCTACAGCATCACCCCTTGATACATGCCTACCTCTCTGTTTTCCACGAAGTGACCGGAAACATCGAGTCCCTGTGCTTGGCTGGCCCGCTCACCCCTATCCGGGATAATCCAGACTTTCCACCGGGAATGGGAGGCAGGTTCTTGCAATCTCCCAGCCCTCACCACGTACTTCTAGCAACACACTGCTTTCAGGGCACCCAGTTTAAAGACTTCCAAACGCTTAAATCCGACGTCCCTTTACCCAACTTGACACTTTGGAACTATCGCCAGGTCAGGAGTTTTGTCAACACTTACCATAAAAGGGGACATTACACCAGACCGCCTTACAGACTACCTCTCATTTACATGGAGATTGAGTATCACTCGAGGAGGCCCCTCTCCCAGACCACTACTACCACTGTTTCCTAAATCCCTTTTCCCACACTCAGGCACTGGTCTTTATTGAAGGCTTTTAGATTCAATGTCACTTTATGTTGACTTTGTGAACTTATTTTCCATATTATCGTATATACTACTGTTCAGATGCCATACGAATGTTCTACATTTATGTCATGGATTTACTTCAGGCGTTTCATGTGTAAGTTCCTGTTAACATATGCCGAACCTGCTGTTATGTCATGTACATCTTTCTTTGTTCTTATCAATAAAGTTTTGAATGTGAAAAAAAAAAGAAAAAAAATGAATAGAGCTGAAAGACCCAACATAACGGAAAGGCTCAGCGTAACAGACAGGACACCCGAGGAGGCAAGTTTTGATCAGGCTGTTAAAGACTGGCACATTATCCTCCTAACCCTCCACTGGAGATCATGGACCGAGTTATAGTGGCTGTGGACGCAAATTGGCTACAGAAAAGAGGTTCTGCAGCAGCAGAATTCACAGCAGCACCAACTGAAAGGAGAAAAGATACATTTTGCGGCTTTTAAAAATTCCATTGAAACTGAAGGGGAGATTGATGGGTACCTTGCTGATTTTGAACGGCAATGTGCCCTACACCGGGTGCCCGCAGAGGAATAGGTTACCACCTTGTCTGGGAAATTGTCTGGCCGGGCCAGTGAAGCGTTCAGGGCCATCCCAGACGAGGATATTATGAACTATGGACTGGTAAAGGAGGCACTTTTGGCCAGGTATGCCATCACACCACAGGCATACCGGAGGCGGTACCGAGAGACGAGCAAGCAGACTGGAGACTCATACCGAGTGGGCATTTCACCTACACTGCATGGCATCCCACCGAGTCGATGAATGCCAAGCAGAATCCGGGGAAGAGGTGCTGCAGGTGTTCCTGCTGGAGCACTTCTTTGACAAACTGTCCCTGAAAGTCAGAGTGGGTCTGGGACCAAAAACCTTTCTCCTTGTCTGAAGCAGCTCGCCTGGCGGACAAATACACAGACGCCCGCAAACTGGATAACTCTGGTCAAGGCAACAGCTCGGGTGGATTATCAATCAGCGGCACCCCCTCCGGCTATTGCCTACCAACCCCAGTCGTACCGCCCTACAGCACCACCTCCAGTGGCCACTTATCCTCATCAGCCTAGGTTCAACTCCCAGGGCTACTCAAAACCCATCAAGTGGTTTGGGTGTAAACAGCTAGGGCACAAAAAGCTAGACTGTCCGTTGAATCCACTCAGGCAGTCACAGTCTTGGAGACAGCCAGAAAGGGGGAACCCCCCCCCCACACCAATGCCTGTGGCCCACTGCGTTGAAGAGGAAGAACATTGGGGTGTCCTGCACGAGGCAGATCCAAAACAAGCAGCTAACCAGGACAAAAGGCAGCAACACTGGCAGACTGTCTGGGTCAATGCAAAGGTAGCCAATGGGCTATGTGATACTAGCGCCACCATGACCCTACTACAGAAGAACCTCATCCCAGAGAGCCAACACACAGGAGACACTGTAGCCGTAAGAGTGGCGGAAGGTACCATCTTCAGGCTACCCGTTGCTTGTGTTCACCTGGATTGGGGGGTTGGATCGGGACACGTGAATGTGGGGGCGATGAAGGATTTGCCAGCGGATGTACTACTGGGGAATGATTTGGCCCCCCTCGTTTCTGCTTTCTCCCCGATGTGCCCCGTTGAAGCCAACCCAGTGACTACCTGTGCCCAGACCCGTGCTGCTGGAAGCAACGCGATTGCTGCTGACACCCGCGTAAGACTATCTTCCCCGACATGGCCTCACAGCAGGCCTCACAGCTGCATGGGATCGACTAGAGCAAAGTTATGGCAGTCCAGAAGCTATAGAAAATGCTTTGTTCATGCTTCTGGAAACCTACATAGAGATATCTGGAAAGGACAACAAGGAGTTCCAGAGACTGAGTGAACGTCTCCTTGAGCTTTAGCTAGCTAAGGCAGACCTAAAACTTCCTGGACTTAGTTGCCTTGACACTTCCAGAGGGGTAAATCCAACCATGTCTAAGCTCCCGTATGGTTTGTAAGAGAAATGGTCCTCACTAGCGTCATCATACAAAAAAGAAAACAAGGTTTCTTTCCCCCCATTCTCTTTATTCTGCAAATTCATCAGGAACATTGCAGAGACTAGGGATGAGCCGAACACCCCCGCGTTCGGTTCGCACCAGAACGTTCGAACAGACCGCCCGTTCACGCAAACAGAACCCCATTGAAGTCTATGGGACTCGAACGTTCGAATTCAAAAGTGCTCATTTTAAAGCCCAATATTCAAGTTATTGTTGAAAAACGTCTTTGAGAACCCGGGTCTTGCCCCAGGGAACATGTATCAATGGAAAAAAAGAGTTTTAAAAACGGTAGTTTTTTCTGGAGCAGCGATTTGCTTAAAGTGAAAAACAAATATGAGAAATTCCTTTAAATATCGTACCTGCTGGGTGTCTATAGTAGTGGCACGTGTTTAGAAATGTCCCTGCACAACATGAGATTACTATAAGAAAAAATAAATTTAATACTGGTTTGGTCCCTGCAATATGGATACAAATCATTGAAAGAAATAGCATGAGTTTCCCCGCCACCACTCCCCCCACGTCATTACAAGACCCAGTGCCAATCCTGACCTCCCTGGGGCCCTAAGCAAAATGACATTGCACATTAAAAATGAGAAGCGGGGGGCGATGATGACAGTGAGATGTCACATTAAAGAAAGTTGAGAAGCGGGGGGAGGGGGTGTTCTGCTGTCGTAAATGACTCAGCCAGCAAGTTTAGAAGCGGGGTGAGGGGGCGAAAATGACTTCTCACCAGGCGGGGCCTCTAGTAATTTGGGGGGCCCTTTACAGCTTTGCGGGGCCCTAAGCGGCTTGCATAGTGAGCCTATAGCGAGGATCAGCCCTGACAAGACCCTTTGGCCTTATATACTTTGAACAGCAGTATAAAGGCGGTGCAAAGAAAACAAGGACTGTAGGTTTGTGAAGTAGAATCTGAACCATGTCATACTTGTAGTCTTTATAAAATATAGTTTATGGTGTGTATAGTCCAGTCCTCCGATTAGATAATTGATGTTTAGATGTTAGTATGATGATTATAAAATTAAGTTGTTTTCGCAGCAACACAGGTCCTCCAGAGAATGCAAATTTAATTCAACAACTTCAATACAGAATAAAGTCCAAATTCCACAGATGATACAAAAATCCAGAGAGAGTATTTCAAAGTCTCATCTTAGAGAATATATATATACTTATCACTTCCAGACCAACATATATTCATGTAGAGTATACATAGGGGTATATTCTCTCCACTTTTAGACCGGTCCTAAATTCATACAGAGAATCTACCGGGACTACATCTTCTATTCACTGAATAGCTGAGCAATTTGATTGGTCGTCTTTGATCTGAAAGACATGATCCAACTTTCTGTCTTCCAGGGTGCCAGGTAATTGTCACTCCCAGCAGGAGTCACTAATTAGTATTGGGGAGCTAACTAGTATACATCCTTGCATACCAATTAGCGCTCTTTTAATAAGTAATTAGATTACATATGGCCTAAGTAATGGTTTGATGTGTAAACTAGACGTCAATAGATAAAGAAATAGGACAATGAACAAGTGTCTTTTGATGTGTAACATGTAATTACAGGTTACTGAAATCTGGCCTGTATATGTTAGACTTATATAATATATATATATATAAAAATATTATATTACATAACACCCAACATATTACTACATATACTACAACAATACTGTAATTGGAGCGCAACAAAAGAGCCACATGCAAAGTATTGCATCAAAAATTGTATTTAGACGTCCCTGTTAAACAGGGGCAGAAAAATTGGGCCTTAGGCACAACACAACACAGCAACCCCTCACAGATACTGTAATTGGAGCGCAACAAAGAGTCACATGCAAAGTATTGTGGGTGGAGTATGTGGGCGCATGGACTGTTAGATACTAGTGTGTATCACAATAATTAGGTAGGCACCTGTGAGGGTGAAACATGGATTGTAAATTGAGCGAATATATTAAAAACTAAAAAACAAACAACACAGCTCACAATAAATATGGTATATATGGTGTACCACATGCAATGCCAAGAGAACCGCCCACTACTGGTGGTGAGAGGAATCATACACTTCGCAAAGCTATTAAAGAAAGTTCAACATTCTAGGTGAGTTGATAAAGTTCATAAACCAGTTCTTCTTAAAGTGAATTCGCAACAAGAAAAATTGGTCCCATGGATAGAGTCCTCAACGGGTTTGTGCAGATATTATCCCAGTGATAGTATAGCCTCCACCATCTAGTTTCACCCGGAGTGCTTCAGAGAATCAAAATGCGCTTACCACAGTGATTGGACCCCTTGTGGAAAAGTGGGTCGTTTACGCTTGGCAGGATAAGTGCCTGCGCACTTGGGGCAAAAGCTGGAATGCTGACTTCAATGGTGGATCAATGAAGTAGCTCAAAAAAACATGAGGGGGGAATCCCATAGTGTAAAACCATTTATTACTTGGTGAAGCGAGGAGTGAAGAGGGAATCCCGGGGGTTCTGAGGAAGAAGGAGGAAGATTTTTAACTTCATTCTACCTCGTTCTGACCCCCCAACACTGTAACCATGTACCCCTGTAAATATATATATATATATATATATATATATATATATATATATATATATATATATATATATATATATATATTGCACACACACACACACACACACACACACACATTTATATATATACAGGTCATTCTCAAAAAATTAGCATATTGTGATAAAGTTCATTATTTTCTGTAATGTACTGATAAACATTAGACTTTCATATATTTTAGATTCATTACACACAATTGAATTAGTTCAAGCCATTTTTTTTGTTTTAATATTGATGATTTTGGCATACAGCTCATGAAAACCCCAAATTCCTATCTCAAAAAATTAGCATATCATGAAAAGGTTCTCTAAACAAGCTCTTAACCTAATCATCTGAATCAACTAATTAACTCTAAACACCTGCAAAAGATTCCTGAGACTTAAAAACTCCCAGCCTGGTTCATTACTCCAAACCGCAATCATCGGTAAGACTGCCGACCTGACTGCTGTCCAGAAGCCATCATTGACACCCTCAAGCAAGAGGGTAAGACACAGAAAGAAATTTCTGAACGAATAGGCTGTTCCCAGAGTGCTGTATCAAGGCACCTCAGTGGGAAATCTGTGGGAAGGAAAAAGTGTGGCAGAAAACGCTGCACAATGAGAAGAGGTGACCGGACCCTGAGGAAGATTGTGGAGAAGGACCAATTCCAGACCTTGGGGGACCTGCGGAAGCAGTGGACTGAGTCTGGAGTAGAAACATCCAGAGCCACCGTGTACAGGTGTGTGCAGGAAATGGGCTACAGGTGCCGCATTCCCCAGGTCAAGCCACTTTTGAACCAGAAACAGCGGCAGAAGCACCTGACCTGGGCTACAGAGAAGCAACACTGGACTGTTGCTCAGTGGTCCAAAGTACTTTTTTCGGATGAAAGCAAATTTTGCATGTCATTCGGTAATCAAGGTGCCAGAGTCTGGAGGAAGACTGGGGAGAGGGAAATGCCAAAATGCCTGAAGTCCAGTGTCAAGTACCCACATTCAGTGATGGTCTGGGGTGCCATGTCAGCTGCTGGTGTTGGTCCACTGTGTTTTATCAAGGGCAGGGTGAATGCAGCTAGCTATCAGGAGATTTTGGAGCACTTCATGCTTCCATCTGCTGAAAAGCTTTATGAAGATGAAGATTTAATTTTTCAGCACGACATGGCACCTGCTCACAGTGCCAAAACCACTGGTAAATGGTTTACTGACCATGGTAATACTGTGCTCAGATGGCCTGCCAACTTTCCTGACCTGAACCCCATAGAGAATCTGTGGGATATTGGGAAGAGAAAGTTGAGAGACGCAAGACCCAACACTCTGGATGAGCTTAAGGCCGCTACCGAAGCATCCTGGGCCTCCATAACACCTCAGCAGTGCCACAGGCTGATTGCCTCCATGCCACGCCGCATTGAAGCAGTCATTTCTGCAAAAGGATTCCCGACCAAGTATTGAGTGCATAACTGAACAGAATTATTTGAAGGTTGACTTTTTTTTTTATTAAAAACACTTTTCTTTTATTGGTCGGATGAAATATGCTAATTTTTTGAGATAGGAATTTTGGGTTTTCATGAGCTGTATGCCAAAATCATCAATATTAAAACAAAAAAAAGGCTTGAACTACTTCAGTTGTGTGTAATGAATCTAAAATATATGAAAGTCTAATGTTTATCAGTACATTACAAAAAATAATGAACTTTATCACAATATGCAAATTTTTTGAGAATGACCTGTGTATATATATATATATATATATATATATATATATATATATATATATATATATATAGTGTGTGTATATACATGTATATATAGTATATGTGTGTAATATATATATATATATATATATATATATATATATATATATATATATATATATATTATGTAGGGGGACTCGTTATTTTAATTACACTGACCACTCGGTCTGTCAGTGTACTGAGCAGTGATAATTTATCACTGCTCAATAAACTAACATCTCGGTGTTTCTGTGAATTTCTGGTACTGTAATCTCGTAAAGTCTCACGAGATTCCAGTATTAGGGGGCGTTCCAACAGTGTTAGAAGCGTTGGAAGATCACTTCACTCCTCCGAGGGTGAAGCGATCTTCTCCGCTTGATAAACCGGCACACAGAGGAGAAAAATCTTCACTGTGATAGCCGGAGAACGAAGCAGTGAATAGAATTCACTGCTTCATAAACGGACACCTAAGTCCCAAGTGTGCAGGCACTTATCCTGCCAAGCGTAAACAACCAACTTTACCAGAAGGGGTCCAAACAGTGTGGTAAGCGCATTTTGATTCTCTGAAGCACTCCGGGTGAAACTAGATGGTGGAGGCTATACTATCACTGGGATAATATCTGCACGAACCCGTTGAAGACTATCCATGGGACCAATTTTTCTTGTTGCGAATTCACTTTAAGAAGAACTGGTTTATGAACTTTATCAACTCACCTAGAATGTTGAACTTTCTTTAATATCTTTGCGAAGTGTATGATTCCACTCACCACCAGTAGTGGGCGCTTCTCTTAGCATTGCATGTGGTACACCATATATACCATATTTATTGTGAGCTGTGTTGTGTTTGTTTTTTAGTTAATATTTTCACTCAATTTGCAATCCGTGTTTCACCCTCACAGGTGCTACCTAATTATTGTGATACACACTGGTATCTAACAGTCCAAGCGCCCTCATACCCCACCCACACCATTGTCTCACAGGTCACACCTGTTTTTGAGGAGCAGCTATTATATATAAATTTCTAATTATTTTATATAATTAGTTTTTATATATTTACATATCCTACTAATCAGATTCACTGTTAGTGAATCTCACGATCACTAATCACCTGGCGCGGAAAATATCTCACTTTCACACATGCAAAGTATTGCATCAAAAATTGTTATTAGACGCCCCTGTTAAACAGGGGCAGAAAAATGTGGCCTTAGGCACAACACAACACTGAAAGCCCTCACAGATACTGTAATTGGAGCGCAACAAAGAGCCACATGCAAAGTATTGCATCAAAAATTGGAAGACGAAAGTTATTTTGAAACGAACGTAGGGCAAGCGACGCGCTGTTGTCACCCAAGTTCCTGAATGTTCCCCGAGTGGACGAGTGCCTGAGGATTTTTGTGTACCGGCCGGCACATTAAAATTTCAAGGCGTTTACAACATTGCATGACTGTAAGTGCATTTTTATCGCTTTTTAAATAAATTTTATACGTTAACACACTATGTGGAGCCATTGATGTTTTTTTGCATGGTGGGCATCCAAATTGCTGCAACACTTTGGAATATGAGATCCATCAGGACTGCAGAATTGACACCACGAGATTGGGACCTGTTACATGCCGTTTCTGATCCCCTGTCATCAGGGATCGTGGGTTTCCGGTAAGAGGCCAATTCATACGTTTGGTGGAGGACACGTTATTTGCGTTTGAACACGTTTCATTAATCAGTTATGATTCAGAAGCACGGGTGTTTGCTAATTTTTATTTACGGACTCTTTTTTGTTAATACTTTGGACTGTGTATCAATTTATTCAGAACAAAAGTTCATACCTAGTTGATGGTAATATACCTGTATGTCACCATATATATTTTGGTTTTTATCTTTTTTGTTTTATCATTATCACTAACAATATTCACGTTTTTGAGCTGACTGCTATTCTTTAGTGGCTATTACAGGTCATTTTTCTGACCTAGCAGCTAGCCTTTTACACACATTATTTGTGATCACTTTCTTGCATTTATCTGTGATTGTTAATGCCAGTTGAGGTAGAGCGATTTATATTTTTCTTATTAGACAGCGATTTATATTTTTCTTATTAGACGCCCCTGTTAAACAGGGGCAGAAAAATTTGGCCTTAAGCACAACACTGCAACCCCTCACAGATACTGTAATTGGAGCGCAACAAAGAGCCACATGCAAAGTATTGCATCAACATTTTTTATTAGACGCCCCTGTTAAACAGGGGCAGAAAAATTGTGCCTTAGGCACTGGTGATGGAGCCCAGAATCAACCTTTTCTTACTAGCTATCAGCAAGATCAGTGAGGAGGAAAAGGATATTCCATCAGCAGCATAACAGGACAGTCACTCAGCATCAGCATAGGCAGCCTCAAAGGGATCTAACATTTAAAAAAAAAATATTTCTGTTACATCAGCATCAGGTGCTTGGTAGCTGGTGTTGATCCAAGCCTGATTCATTTTGATGAAGGTCAGTCCGTCGACGGAGTCGGTGGAGAGACACACTCTGTGATCGGTCACAAAGCCTCCAGCAGCACTGAATGTGTGTTCTGAAAGAACGCTGGATGCAGGGCAAGCCAGTAGCTCAATTGCGTACTGTGCAAGCTCTGGCCAGTGATCCATCCTTAAGACCCAGTAAGCCAGAGGATTTTCGGTGGGGAAGGTGTCCAAGTCGCATCTTGCCCCTAGGTATTTTCCACACCATGTAAACCAGACGCTGGGGATGGTTGCTGGAACCGGTCAGACCTTGGGGCTGCGGACTAAAAAATTGTCTGAACGCATCGGTCAGACAGCCACCTTCTCCACCGCTCCTTCTGTGACTCACCGAAGCCTCAGCAACACGTTGTCCAGGACCAGGATTTGGTAATCCCCCAGGTTCTGGGAACGCGTTGCACAGACCCACCCGCAGAAGTTTCATCTTCTGCTCCCTCTGCGACGGCAAGATAAGCTCCGCAACCTTACTCTTGTAATGTGGATCAAGGAGAGTTGCCAGCCAGTAAGGATCCCTCTTCTTGATACCACGAACACAAGGATCCTTACGCAGGCTTTGCAGGATCAGGGAGGCCGTGCAGCGTAGGTTTGCTGAGGCATTCGGGGCACAGTCCTCTGGGTCACTGAGGACGACAGGATCCGCAGCCACCTCATCCCAGCCACGTAAAAGTCCATGGGTTCCTTGGGACTGTAAGTGATCCCTTGAAGACTGCTGATGCTGAGTGCTAGGCTCCACCTCCATGCTGCTGATACAATCATCCTCCTCCTCCTCGTCCTCTTCCTGTGTGCTAGGTGGGCAAGCAGGATCATTGTCTGGATAAAGGGGGCCTTGAGAGGTAAGGAAGTCCTCCTCTTCCTCCCTCTGTTCTGCCTCAAGGGCCCTGTCCATTATTCCACGTAGCGTGTGCTCCAACATGTGAACAAAAGGGACAGTTTTACTGATGCATGCACTGTCACTGCTCACCACCCTTGTGGCCTCAAATGGTGACAGGACAGTGCATGCATCCCTGATCAAGGCCCACTGGCGTGGGAAAAAAAAAAAGCTCCCCTGACCCCGTTCTGCTGCCATATTGGCACAGGTACTCATTGATGGCCCTCTGCTGCGTGTGCAGCTGCTGCAGCATGGCCAATGTAGAGTTCCATCTGGTGAGCATGTCACAGATTAGATGGTTCTTGGGCAGGTTGTATTGCCTTTGGTGGTCAGTCAGCCGAGCAGTGGCATTATATGACCTCCGGAAATGCACACAGACTTTCCTGGCCTGCTTCAGGACATCCTGTAGGCCCGGGTACCTGCCCAAGAACCGCTGCACCACCAAATTCAGGACATGAGCAAAACAGGGCACATGTCAGTTTTCCCTGTCGCAGGGCAGAGAGGAGGTTGGTGCCATTGTCGCTAACCACCAATCCAGGCTTAAGCTGGCGTGGCGTCAACCACCTCTGAGCCTGCCCCTGTAGAGCTGACAGAACCTCTGCCCCAGTGTGGCTCTTGTCTCCCAAGCACAACAGCTCTAGCCTGCATTCCTGCGTAGCCCCTCTTATGCCTATGGAGCACGGCTGGTTACGAGGGGACATCAGCACAGGAAGAGGCCACAGAGGAAGAAAAAGAGGAGGGGGTGGAGGAGAGAGGTGTGTCACAACCAGTAGTAGTGTTTTGGAGGCGTGGTGGTGGAACAACCTCCAACACTACTGTACCTTGCCCTGCGTCCTTCCCAGCTGCCAGCAGAGTCACCCAATGCGCCGTGAAAGAGAGGCAACGTCCCTGTCCATGCCTGCTTGACCATGAGTCAGCGGTAAGATGCACCTTACCACTGACCGCCTTGTCCAGCGAGGCATGGACATTGCCTTCCACATGCCAGTAGAGAGCCGGAATCGGGGGCAGAATCTACCAACTGAAAAGGTAGCAGTTGAAGTGCTAGCAATTTCGCTAAGCTAGCATTCAACCGCTGGGCATGTGGATGGCTGGGATTGTACTTCTTTCAGCGCTGCAGCAGCTGGGGCAGGGAAATTTGTCTGGTACTATCAGTAGATTGCCCGCATGTACTACTAGGTTGTGACACACCTATTTCTACACCTTCAGTCCTATCAGTGCAGGCTTCAGAGAGGATTGAGGGTCTAGTGGGGTTGGAGGTCCCAGCTGATGAGGGGCAAGGGGAGGTCCGCTCTGTTTTTTGGTGTGGGTCTTTCTGGTATGCTTGCCAACGAACTGCATGGCAGGTCGACATATGTCTGGTCAAGCACGTGGTGCCCAAGCGGGTGATGTTTTGGCCACGCAAGATACGCTTAAGACATATGTTGCAAATAGCAATGGTGCGATCTGATGCACATGTCTCAAAAAAGGCCCACACCAAAGAACTTTTGCAGTAACGTTGAGACACAGCAGCGCCCTGCACAGGCGTAGCTCTGCGATGTAATGCAGTTGGTGTGCTGCCCTTAATCTTGCCCCTGGAGGGCATCCTGCCTCTTTGGAGATGTGCCTGTGCCTCGTCGTCCTCCTCTTCCTTCTCCTCTCTCCTATCAGGCACTCACGTAGAGTCAGTGACCTCATCATCCCCTCCCTCCTCATCACTGTCGAAAACCTGGCAGTATGCTCCAGCTGGGGGAACATCACTGCCAGATTGCTGTCCCTCTCGGCCACCCCCTCTCTCTGGGCTCACATCAATGCCTTCCTCTATCTGTGTTCCATCATCGGAGCCTTCAAAACGCTGCGCATCTTCATACAGCATGTACCCAACACTGTTAAAACAGTTCGGGGGACTCCTCAGGAGGACATGGTGGGACTAGGGAAGTATTGTGTGATGTGTAAAGCAGTGTTCTATTTGCGCTTCCCCAAAAAAAAAAAAAAGTGATAAATCAATAAAACCTACACACAGCTGTAATGAGAGGGTTAAAATTCAGCGGGATTGCACCAGCTGGTTGCCCTCAGATAACACAGTGATATGTTCCACAAAAGAAGGTGTGTGTATATATATATATATATATATATATATAAAGTGCAGAAAATAAGTATTTGAACACCCTGCTATTTTGCAAGTTCTCCCACTTGGAAATCATGGAGGGGTCTGAAATTGTCATCGTAGGTGCATGTCCACTGTGAGAGACATAATCAAAAAAAAAAAAAAATTCAGAAATCACAATGTATGAATTTTTAACTATTTATTTGTATGATACAGCTGCAAATAAGTATTTGAACACCTGTCTATCAGCTAGAATTCTGACCCTCAAAGACCTGTTAGTCTGCCTTTAAAATGTCCACCTCCACTCCATTTATTATCCTAAATTAGATGCACCTGTTTGAGGTCATTAGCTGCATAAAGACACCTGTCCACCCCATACAATCAGTAAGAATCCAACTACTAACATGGCCAAGACCAACGAGCTGTCCAAAGACACTAGAGACAAAATTGTACACCTCCACAAGGCTGGAAAGGGCTACGGGGAAATTGCCAAGTAGCTTGGTGAAAAAAGGTCCACTGTTGGAGCAATCATTAGAAAATGGAAGAAGCTAAACATGACTGTCAATCTCCCTCGGACTGGGGCTCCATGCAAAATCTCACCTCGTGGGGTCGCAATGATCCTATGAAAGGTGAGAAATCAGCCCAGGACTACACGGGAGGAGCTGGTCAATGACCTGAAAAGAGCTGGGACCACCGGTTCCAAGGTTACTGTTGGTAATACACTAAGATGTCATGGTTTGAAATCATGCATGGCACGGAAGGTTCCCCTGCTTAAACCAGCACATGTCAAGGCCCGTCTTAAGTTTGCCAATGACCATTTGGATGATCCAGAGGAGTCATGGGAGAAAGTCATGTGGTCAGATGAGACCAAAATAGAACTTTTTGGTCATAATTCCACTAACCGTGTTTGGAGGAAGAAGAATGATGAGTACCATCCCAAGAACACCATCCCTACTGTGAAGCATGGGGGTGGTAGCATCATGCTTTGCGGGTGTTTTTCCACATGGGACAAGGCGACTGCACTGTATTAAGGAGAGGATGACCGGGGCCATGTGTTGCGAGATTTTGGGCAACAACCTCTTCCCTCGGTTAGAGCTTTGAAGATGGGTCGAGGCTGGGTCTTCCAACATGACAATGACCCGAAGCACACAGCCAGGATAACCAAGGAGTGGCTCTGTAAGAAGCATATCAAGGTTCTGGCGTGGCCTAGTCAGTCTCCAGACCTAAACCCAATAGAGAATCTTTGGAGGGAGCTCAAACTCCGTGTTTCTCAGCGACAGCCCAGAAACCTGACTGATCTAGAGAAGATCTGTGTGGAGGAGTGGGCCAAAATCCCTCCTCCAGTGTGTGCAAACCTGGTGAAAAACTACAAGAAACGTTTGACCTCTGTAATTGAAAACAAAGGCTACTGTACCAAATATTAACATTGATTTTCTTAGGTGTTCAAATACTTATTTGCAGCTGTATCATACAAATAAATAGTTAAAAAAATCATACATTGTGATTTCTGGAATTTTTTTTTTGATTATGTCTCTCACAGTGGACATGCACCTACGATGACAATTTCAGACCCCTCCATGATTTCCAAGTGGGAGAACTTGCAAAATAGCAGGGTGTTCAAATACTTATTTTCTGCAATATATATATATATATATATATATATATATATTGTGGAAAAAATATATAGAAGAAGGACAAGGAAAATCCCTGAAATGGTGCTGCAATAGAAAAGGGCTGGAATAGGCAGCCGTGAACAGGATATAAATGCAGAAATAAAAGCGCAACCTCCAAAAAATATATATACAGTACCATGAAAAAGAAATAAAAAAACACAATTCAAAGTAGAACAATTCAAAGTTCACTGAAAAGAGTTCATAAAAGTGAAACTGTGCAGTCCACTTTTCTTAGTTGAAATAGAGTTTTCAGCAAATAGGGTCAATTCTTCCATACATTGGTAAAACTTGAATATGCAGGAAACAATGGATAAAAAGTTTGGGCGAAGTGGCCCCTTGCCATAAAAGATGGATCCCTATTACAGAGATCATACAGGCATAAGGTAAGGGTTCTTGGAAGTAGAGGAGTGCAGGAGAGGGAATCCGTTCGTCTTCAGAAATTCCAAGGCTTGTTTTCACTCAAAGCTCATTAGCATTCTGCTCGGCTCCAAACGTTCTCCAGTGGCTCCCAGGAGTGAAGAGGTCAATCAATGTAATTAAAGGAAGAAAACTTCATAGCGTGATAAGTTTAAAATAAGTTCATGAGAACTTCTTTAATAAAATTTGTGGCAGAGAACATCAAAGTCATCCATCCGCACAGAAGTAATAAAATGTCAAATATCTGGTAGAGACATATAGTAGGTGATGAACCTGTCTGCTAGATACTGGTTGGGTCTGATGTTTGTTTCCAACAGACGCTGGCGTTTCACCTCAGAAGGTTTCAACAGGGAAAGGAAACCGTACTAGACCCTTCACATGCCGCTCATCTTATATGAGCGGCACCGGAAACACTGAAAAAACAATCAGTGTCCCCGGGTGATTTCTGAGGACATTTTTGGTATTCCTAGTAAGACAAAAACGGAAAAAACATCTAATGGTGAAAAAGAGATGCCCACCCCTTCATACAGATACAGGATGATTTAAGAATCGGGATGCATTATTCCTTGTTATTAATTTTAACCCCTTAAAGACCAGCCACAGTGGTGCATTCAGTAGGGAAAAACTATAACAATCTAAAAGGACATATGTAAAGGACCCAATTCAGTATATAATCAATATTGGAACTAGGGTTGTCCCGATACCACTTTTTTAGGACTGAGTACAAGTACTGATACTTTTTTTCATGTACTTGCCGATACCGAATACCGATACTTTTTTTAAATGTCATGTGACAGTTTTCAAACCACAATACAGACTAAAGATATTTTCTTTAGAATTATAAAGAACTCTAACTCAAGACATTATAAAAGAATAAACATGAGTAAAAATGAATAAAAAATTATTTTCTTGTCACGCAGTAGTAAAAAACTCAAAGAATTTTCACAGAACATGTTGATAAATACAAAAAAAGGATTTAGGTATCGGAGCATTTGCGCAAGTACTCCCGCAAATACTTGGTATCGGTCCCGATACCGATACTAGTATCGGTATCTGGACAACCCTAATTGGAACCCAAAATTGCATACATTTCATACATAATGTCAAAAAGCACAAACAGCTTTAGGTTATATAATCTATTTAAATAATATAGAATAGTAGAAACCTCCATATTAGTAAATACAGAGTGGAACAGAATAAATAAATAACTTCCACCCACATTATATCCTTAAGCGTTCTGACATAGGCACAACCACTTGTAACTTGTGTATGTGCATATATGCACACATACACAAACATTAAAAATAAACTAAAATCATTTTTTTTTTTTTTTTAAATATATATTCTCTTGTAAAACTGAAAATCCTCATATGTATAACTAAGAATAGTGGGAAGAAGTCAGATGGAAAGGGACAAAGCAGCACTAAAAATACAATTAGGTGGAATTGTCTCCTAGAAGGTAGAGAACCCCAATTATTCACAGAATGTGAGGTAACCAACAGCTATCAATGCAACAGCTGAAGTCCCACTCTGTGTTCAAGGCAACACTATAGATATAGTTAGGTGGAATATAGTCCCCTAGTAGGTGAGGGACCCCAGTTGTTCACAGAGTGTGAAATAACTAACCGTTATCAATGTAACCGTTAATGTCCCATTCTATGTTTAACCCATGGGGGGTATAGCACATCATATCAAAAATCCATAGAGTTTCACGTCGGGAGATTTGGCGTTTCATATTATCACCCCTCCAATGTGGAGAATACCGCTCGATGCCTATTACTTGTAATAGGGCTGGGTTCTGATCATGATGATGCTTAAAGTGTAGGGAAACACTGTGTTCTTCATATCCACTACGGATATTTCCGACATGTTCCCCAATTCTGATTTTCAAAGCCCTAATTGTTCTTCCGATATATTGAAGCCCACAAGGGCAAATAAGGAGGAAAATTACCCCAATAGTGTCACAAGTGATTAAATCAGATATGTTGTATTGTCGGGAAGTGGTGGTTGAAGTGAATGTGGAGGTTTTGATGTTTTTTTTTGCAGATGCACATATCTTGCATCGTTTGCAAGGGAAGAACCCCTTGAGGGACCCATACATGGTAATTTTAGGGGGGGGGGGATCAACCACACTAGGGGCCATTATGTCCCTCAAGTTTTGGTTTCTCCTGAATAGGACCTTGGGACACTCAGGTAATTGAGGTCCCAAGATTCTATTGCTTTTTAATACCTGCCAATATTTGCATAGAACTTTCTTGACCTACCAGAATTTGGATGAAAAGGTAGTTAAAAAAGACCATTGGAACTCAGAGTTTCTATCATCAATTTGCTTAGGTTTTGGAACCAACAAGCTAGATCGATCCATCTCTACTACAGTTGCAATATTTTCATCCAAGACTTTGGGTTGGTATCCCTTCTCCAAAAAAACGTTTTTTTAGAGCAGCAGCCTGCAGTTCGAAATCTTCTACTTTAGAACAATTGCGTCTTAGGCGCTGGAACTGACTTTTAGGAATAGCGCGAAGCCAATTGGGATGGTGCCCACTGTCTATTGGGATGAACCCATTTCGATCGGTACTTTTGAAAAAAGTTTGTCATCAATTTGCCATTTTCCTTGAAAATTATTAAATCTAAAAAATTAATAGATGTAGTGCTAAATTCATAAGTAAAACGGATACCCCAATCATTTGAATTCAGAGAGTTCATAAACTCTACTAAGGATTCCTCGCTGCCCTTCCATAAGAAGAAGGCGTCATCAATATACCTTCTCCAAATCAGGAGCCGTGGGTCATCCAAAGAAAAAAGTCTATCATTTTCCCATAGGGCCATAAAAAGTCCTGCTAAGCTGGGGGCAAATTTAGCCCCCATCGCAACTCCCATGCTTTGTAGGTTAAGCTGTCCTCCATAAAAGAAATAATTATGCTCCATTGCGAAGCTAAGAAGCTTCATAACAAATTCACGAGTGGAGGTTTTCAAAGACTGTTCCTTGCGCAAAAAGAACTCGGCCACCTGGTATCCTAGAGGGTGGGGGATACTAGTATATAGTGAAGAGACATCCGCTGTAACAAGCAACACATCATCTTCTACTACTAAGGGCGAGATTTCCCTCATCACCTGCATAGAATCTTTTAGAAAAGCCTGAGTTTTGCATACCGCTGGCTGCAAAAATACATCAACATATTTACCCACCCTAGCAGTAAGAGTTAATTCCACTGACTATTGGGCATCCAGGGGGGTGGGTAGCATTCTTATTAATTTTAGGGATGTAATAAATGATGGGTGTTCTTGGAGCCAAAGGTACTAAATAATCCATTTCTTTATCATTATTGATCTTTTTGCGATGCCCATCTTGTATGATACTTTTGAGTAATTTCTGGTACTTCTCAATAGGATCTTTGTTAGGAATGGTGTAAGTATTCCGGTCAGCCAATAGGGACTCCATTTCTTTTATGTAATCCTCTTTTTTGAGGATCACAACCCCCCCCCCCCCCCTTATCTGCAGGTCTAATTACCAAATCTTTCCTCTCACAAAACGCTGCGATTCCTTCATCCACTTTCTTCGGTTTTTCTTTTTTAACTAGATGCCGACCGCCCGCCGTCATATTACTGCGGGACGGTGGCACTGCTATGCGGGAGCACGTAGCTCTACGTCCTATCTTTTTTGGCCGCTAGAGTCCCGCGTGCGTGCCCGGCGGGCACGATCGCCGCCGGGCACGCGCGCTCGTTCGTTACAGAGCGGGGAACGGGAGGTATGTGTGTAAACACATACCTTTTGTTCCTGTTAGCGGGGGAAACGCTGATCTTCTGTTCATACAATGTATGAACAGGAGATCAGTGATTTCCCCTAGTGAGTCAACCCCCCCCCCCCATACAGTTAGAACACACCAGGAACATACTTAACCCCTTCCCCCTTCACTGCCAATGGCATTTTTATAGTAATCCAATGCATTTTTATAGCATTGATTGCTATAAAAATGCCAATGGTCCCAATAATGTGTCAAAATTGTCCGATGTGTCCGCCATAATATCGCAGTACCGAAAAAAAACGCTGATCGCTGCCATTACTAGTAAAATAAATAATAAAATATTAATAAAAATGCCATAAAACTACTCCCTTTTTTGTAAACGCTATAAATTTTGCGCAAACCAATCAAACGCTAATTGCGTTTTTTTGTTACGAAAAATATGTAGAAGAATACGTATCGGCCTAAACTGGGGAAAAATTTTTTTTTAGATATTTTTTGGGGATATTATAGCAAAATGTAAAAAATATTGCATTTTTTTTCAAAATAGTCGCTCTATTTTTGTTTATAGCGCAAAAAATAAAAACTGCAGAGATGATCAAATACCACCAAAAGAAAGCTCTATTTGTGGGAAAAAAAGGACGCCAATTTTGTTTGGGAGCCACATCGTCAGTTAAAGCGACGCAGTGCAGAATCACAAAAAGTGCTCTGGTCAGGAAGGGGGTAAATCCTTCCGGGGCTGAAGTGGTTAAAAGTCACTTGGGAAAGATCTTTCAAAACTAAATCCTTAAATACTGTAATACCAGCTGCTGGTTTGCCTGGATTGAATAAAGAGGCGTTCCTTAGTCCAGTGCTACCTTGGCCACTTGTAGCACTGGAGTTAGAGTTGGACAGAATAGGATTGGACAGAAAGTAGGGTTTCATACTCAATTTCCTAGTGAATTTGTTGATGTCTTAAAACATTTGGAATTTGTTGAGAGGTTTTCTTGGTGCATATTTTAAACCCTGATTCAAAATGAGCTTCTCAGAAGGAGTGAGCTCTGAACCACTCAGATTGAATACAACTTCACATTTCACTTCTTCCTGATTTTTTTGGGGGTCCCTCCATTGCCCTCCTCTACATCCTCTCTTTGACTTCCCTTTTTTCCCTGTCCCTTTCCTAAAAAACTATCCCTTTTGTTCCTCAGTGGCTGGATAGCAGATGGATCATCCAGATGTCTAGTCTTAGGTTTGTCACTTTCTGGATAGTATGGTTCATAATCTGATCTATATCCTTGTGACAATATCGGTGGATCCCCCCTCATGGTATCCTGCCTCCAATGGACCCCAGGTGAGCGGGAAAAGTTGCCCTGGTGTCCCCCATCAGTGTACCCATAATGGGGCGGCTCCTCATAGTGACCATAATGATCAACCTGAGGTGTTCTGCTCAGGGGTGCTGGGTAGATGTTAGATGGGTGGGAACTGGACCATTGCTGGTGTCCCCCCCCCCCCCTCATCCCACCAACAGAGGGCATTCGACCCTGATTTCTGGTGTTCACATGGTTGGGTGGTTAGTGGCTACCCATTAGGTTGGAGGAGATTTTTTCCTCTGTTATTGACATTTTATTACTTCTGAACGGATGGATGACTTTGATGTTCTCTGCCACAAATTTTATTAAAGAAGTTCTCATGAACTTATTTTAAACTTATCACGCTATGAAGTTTTCTTCCTTTAATTACATTGATTGACCTCTTCACTCCTGGGAGCCACTGGAGAACGTTTGGAGCCGAGCAGAATGCTAATGAGCTTTGAGTGAAAACAAGCCTTGGAATTTCTGAAGACGAACGGATTCCCTCTCCTGCACTCCTCTACTTCCAAGAACCCTTACCTTATGCCTGTAAGATCTCTGTAATAGGGATCCATCTTTTATGGTAAGGGGCCACTTCACCCAAACTTTTTATCCATTGTTTCCTGCATATTTAAGTTTTACCAATGTATGGAAGAATTGACCCTATTTGCTGAAAACTATTTCAACTAAGAAAAGTGGACTGCACATTTTCACTTTTATGAACTCTTTTCAGTGAACTTTGAATTGTGTTTTTTTTTTTTTTTCATGGTATATATATTTTTTGAAGGTTGCGCTTTTATTTCTGCATTTATAAGGATTGTGTGATGCCATTGTGCAGAGGGAAGAGGACGCATTGGCAGCTGCTTTGCCAGACAAACTAAGCTCAGCCTGGGTAAGAGAGGATGAGGAGGATGAGAACGGCTTGGTCATCCACTCTACTAATTTCTCTGCATGTTGAGGCTCAACACGGCCAGCTCCCGAAAAGAAGGACGAGCGTGTCAAACAGCCACGTGCTGAAGAAGATGCACCATGTCCACCACCAGTGTTGCCTCTAGATGCAGAGCCTGCTTGCCCTCGTGACTCTCTGCCGCTCTTTGTTGTCCTTCCAGACATTTTAATGGCCTGCACAGGACAAAATCAGTACACATACCTCGTACCTTTAGGTACAAACTGGAGAGGACAAGTGCAGTAAACTTCAAGTAGGTTTAAGTGAAAACTATACAGCACAAGTGCAGTAACACCAACTACATTTAGATGCAAATAAACAGCAGAAGTGCAGTAACAAAAAGTACGTTTAGGTGCTAATAAACAGCACAAGTGCAGTAACAGCAACTGCGTTTAGGTGCTATTAAACAGCAAACGTGCAGTAACAGCAACTGTGTTTAGGTGCTATTAACCGCTTAATCACCTTAGGACGTCCATGGACGTCCTCCACTTTGTGCGGTAATAACTCAATGATGCCTGCAGCCACAGGCATCATTCAGATATCCCCGTCTTCAGCCGGCGTGCACCATAAGAATGATCAAAGCGGTGGTTCCGCCACTTGATCGTTCTTATAGGCAGCGGGAGGGGATGTCCCCCCCTCCCGCCGCCATCCGGTGCTTCTCCGGGCTCTCCCGTGCCATCGGGGGCCCGGAGAGCGAATCTGCGTTCCCTGCAGAAACATAGAGATGACTGGTGACCAGATGGTCACAGTCATCTCTATGACCGTCGGAGGACTGGGCGCGATGTTATGACGTCACGCCCGGTACCCGGAATGTAAACACAGCCGCAATCGCGGCTGAAAGCATTAGATCAGTGAATTTTTTTTCACGATCTAATGCTTTCCAGCCTGGAGGAGAGATGTGGGGTCTTATTGACCCCAAATCTCTCCATAAAGAGGACCTGTCACAGTGATTCCTATTACAAGGGATGTTTACATTCAGTCCAACGCCACCAAGTGAATCACAGGTTAGTGAACCCCATAGGCAACTATTCATATATGCACTCCGGTTCAGTGCCTGCTCGTTGCAGATTACCCATAAACTTTTACCCCCAAAACGCATTCAGTAGTTCAATCATTACACTACTGATCCTTGTTTCTTCATTGACTCTTACACCCCACCTTGTCTCCCCTCCCATCCTCGTCTTGAAGAGCACGAACTGTCCTTGGAAAGCACCACCCCCCACAGCTTGGAGACCGGAGGTTCCACAAACTCCCCTATTAAGCGACTGTTGACTACCCACGAACTGTGAGTACTGCTTCTTTCTTGTTCTACTAATCCTTTTATGCAACATGCCGAAATTCCCATCTCTGAATGTGAAGGGCCTCAACCACCCGGCAAAGAGATCCTCTCTGTGGAAAACTGCACAGACCTCCCTCTGCGACGTTCTGTGTATACAAGAAACGCACTTCAAACTTGCTGCCGAGCCCCCTTGCACTAATAAAATGTTTCCAAATATCTTCAGAGCTTTCAGGACCTGACAAAAAGAATGGTGTACTGATTGCCAATAAAAATACAATGTCCTTCCAACTTCACAATAGCATGGCGGACGATGGTGGCAGGTACCTTACCCTAGCACCCTGGACAACACCAGATACACCATTGTGACAGTGTATGCCCCCAACAAGAGACAAATCCATTTTTTGTCCAAACTGATGAAGAAAATCGACCGCTTCAAAAAAAGGTCACCTCATCATTTGTGGAGACTTTAACGTAGTTCCGGATAGTCCTGTCGACACCTCGTCCAAATCCATGAGAACCCTTTCACCTATGTGCTCCTTTATACAAACCAACGATCTATACTCTTACTTCTCTCTGCGCCACAACTCTTACACCAGGATTGACTATTTCTTAGTGGACAAATGGACACTGCCCAAAATATCAGCCTCGGAGATCTCAACCATTACATGGTCCGACCACGCCCCAGTCTCATTAACTGTGAATGATTCGCTGTCTACTTCCCCTACACGCATTTGGAGAGCTAGTGCTGCACTCATCCACTCCCCGACTTATTCGGGATACATCAGAGATAAATTGGACACATTTTTTGCAATTAATACTGGTTCTGTTGGTGATAACTCTGTTCTTTGGAGCTAGAGAGAGAGAAGGAGGAAATCACAGCGCCTAGATACCCTTACGTCTGAAATCAAATCCCTAGAGGCCCGAAATCAATCCAACCCTGATCTTGATACCAAACGTAAACTAGACCTCCTTAGGCAAGAATTGAGATCCCACCTTTTAGATTCCTATGAAAAAGCTCATACTTATTTCAAGGCCAAACATTACTCCACTGGCAATAAAGCAGGGAGGGCCATGGCCACTTGAATAAAAGGTCACTATGCTAAAACTAAAATCTCCCACCTCTACCACCCCACCTCGAAGCAAAAACTTACTGATCCTTCGGCCATTGCAGATGCATTTCGCCATTACTATGATACACTTTACAACTTGAAAAATAACGCCTCTGTCACAGCCCTCACCCCATGATATATCAGCGTTCCTTGAAACAATTAATCTCCCTAAACTTTATGAAGACCACTTACAAACGCTAAACGCCCTGTTCACCTCCCAAGAAATTCTGCTTGCCATCGCAAGGCTTCCTTCTAATAAGTCCCCAGGACTTGGACTCACTAGGGAGTACTACAAAAAATTTGGTATGATACTATCACCCCTCCTATCCAAAGTGTGTAATGACGCTTCCTCCTCCTCCTCTCTCCCTCCAGAAATGCTGTCTGCCCTGATTGTCACGCTGCCGAAGCCAGGCAAGGAACCCACGCATGTGCAAAACTTCCGACCTATCTCCCTCCTCAACCTCGATACCAAGATCTATGCTAAACTCATAGCCCATCGCTTACTTGACTTAATGCCCCTTATTATTTACAAAGACCAATCTGGCTTTACGAAGGGGAGGCAGACGTTTGATGCTACTCAGCGGATTATAAATATTATTCACAACTCTGGGTCGACTCGGACGCCTTCTCTGCTCCTTTCTCTGGATGCAGAGAAGGCGTTCAACAGAGTCAATTGGGAATACATGAAAGCAACCCTTATTAAATTTGGTTTCCAGGGCCACATTTTATCCACCATATTGACGTTATACTCCTCACCTTCGGCACAGGTATACACCTCGCAAATGCTCTCTAAGCCATTCTCTATTTCTAATGGCACCCGACAGGGGTGTCCCTTATCCCCGCTCATTTTCAACCTAGTAATGGAACCCCTGGCAGAATATGTCAGATCCGATCACAAGATCTCGGGCTTCAAAATCGGTGCCACTGAACACAAAATCAATTTATTTGCCGATGACGTAATACTAATGATTACAGACCCCCTATCCTCCCTGGCTTCAATACAGCTATTATTGCAGAAGTTTAGTAACGTATCGTATTATAGAGTAAATGAACATAAGTCTCACATTCTAGATTTGGGTTTAGACGCAATCACTAGTAACCTTCTCAGAAAAACATACCCATATTCCTGGGCAGAAGACGGCATACCGTACCTAGGTATCACACTCACCAAATCAACGTCGAATCTCTTTACTTCTAACTACTCTTGCCTTAAACAGTTGTTAATTAAAAAAACTGAGAAAATCTCTAAGTTCAAAATTCTCTTGGGCGGGCCGCTTGGCGGCTTTTAAAATGTTATTACCCAGGTTATTGTATCTCTTCCGAACGTTACCCATACCTCTGTCGAACTCTTTCCTCAACTTCCTACAATCCGTCGTCACCCAATTTGTATGGCAAGGCAAAAAATCCAGATGCAGCCACTCAAAGCTTATTAAACACAGATCTGTAGGGGGAATGGGACAAGTGGACATCAGAGACTACTATTTAGCTACTGTGCTTTCACAAATGACAGATTGGTTCGCTGTGAACCCTGTTACACTGTGGAGTGATATAGAAAATACCATGACACCGGGCACCGACCTGCCTACTTGGTTATATAGCACGACCACCAAGGCTACACTACTGAACCTTCACTCCCCTACTATCCAAGCCACTGTCAAGGCTTGGAAGACACTACACCATACCAAATGGGTTTCTCTCCTGACCAAACCCATACCTATTCTCCTTAGGACTTTACAATTACTGTCACCAGACCTGCGTATCCCAAACTGGATTTCAGACCATGTTTCCTTCACCTATGAACTCCGCACCATTACTGCAAACACATCATTCCTACAACTACAAGAGAAATTTCGGGCCTCTTCGAAAGATTATTTTAATTACTACAGAATGCAAAGATGCCTGTTAACTAACTCTTCTCTAGATGGCTCTTTACCCCTATACTTGTGGAACTACTACTTCTCTGACAAACCCAAACCCCGGGGCACATCATTGATATACTCCACCCTACAGGACAAAAACACATTTCAAAAAACGAAATCCTTTGCCGATTGGGAAACTGATATACAGCCCATATTCTCCGACTTACAATGGCAAACTGCTATTAAATCTATATACAAATACACGACCTGCACTGCTTTATGGGAACTAAATCAGAGAATACTGTTACTTTGGTATCTGACACCTCATAGGCTGGCCCAATTCGATAAGCGCACCTCTAGCACCTGCTGGAGAGAATGCGGCTCACCAGGTACCCTCCTTCATATCTTTTGGTCCTGCCCACTCATTAGACGATTCTGGACCGAAGTAGAATTGACTCTATGGGAGATCAATTCCCTCCCTATTGTATTGCCCCCCCACCTAGCTGTCCTCAATCTGACTATTGATGACTTACCGCCTAACCTTCGACTTGTAACTACACACGTTCTCTTGGCGACCAAACTATTAATTGCCAGGAAATGGAAGACTAATGAGGTCCCCAAACTTGCAGAAATGGTTACCTTAGTACAAACCCACTACACCTATGAAACTACCCTAGCTAGGGGGAAACCCACATACACAGACTTGTTAAACCTCTGGAACCCCTGGACCCTTTGGTACTCAAACAACTACAACCATTGATGACTTATTGACAATATTACCGGTTTACTGCTCTTCCCCTCCCTTTCCTCCATTTTTTTTGCCCAACTGCCTCCTCCCATTCCATCATACCTACCCATGCCCTCCCCCCTTGTCTCACTTCCCCGTGCTCTACATGCTCTCTGTTACAAGCTAAATTTACTGCTAGTATGTTACCAGTTTAGTCAATGTTCTTTTGACCACGGTTATACCTATCTTGTAGATTATGTGCGCTCCATGTTAGGGACGCATCCATCTCATGTTTAACTGCATGTTTGCTACCACCTGCTCCTTATAAGTTATATGCTACATTTCACTGATGTTCTTGCATAACTGTACACTTTTAAAGAAAAATAACTTCAATAAAAACTATTTGAAAGAAACTCACGGGCGCGTCCACGTCATCCTCTTCGGTTCCCAGCCTGGCCGTTGATTGGCTAGGCTGGGCGGATTGATAGCAGCGCAGCCATTGGCTGGCGCTGCTGTCAATCACAGCGGATGATGCGGTGCGCCGGGGGGCGGAGCAAAATGATACAGTCAGCGGCTATGGCCGCCGCTGGATCATGGGAGCGCGCTCGCAAAAGCTTTCCACCGTGTGAGCGCCCTCGGATTAAGATGGAAAGCTTTTGCGAGGAGGAGCCCAGACAGCCGCCGAGGGACCCCAGAAGACAGCTTTCCGGGCCACTCTGTGCAAAACAAACTGCACAGTGGAGGTAAGTATAACATGTTTGTTTTAGTCCTGACTTTAGTGTAGCTTTAAGTGCTATCTGCTGATTATGTACCCGTTAAGTTTTTGCACCCTTTCTGTTTTGTTGTTTTTGATGTTGTTACTTGTTCAAAAATGCAATAAAAAAGATTTATAAAAAAAAAAAAAAGATAAAAATAATATATATATTAAAACGCCCCTGTCCCGGTCGCTCAGGTGCAGAAGCGAACACGCATGCAAGTCCCGCCCACATATGTAAACACCGCTCAAACCCCACATGTGAGGTATCATCGCGTCCGTTAGAGTGTGTGCAACAATTCTAGCACTAGACCTCCTCTGGAACTCAAAAATAGTAACCTGTAAAAAAAATTAAAGCGTCGCCTATGGAGATTTTTAGGTACCGAAGTTTGGCGCCATTCCATGAGTGTGCACAATTTTAAAGCGTGACATGTTAAATATCTATTTACTCTGCGTAACATCGAATTTCACATTATACAAAAAAATTGGGCTAACTTTACTGTTTCATTTTTTAATTCATGGCGTTTGAAAAATTATTGCGCAAATACTGTGCAAGAAAAAAAAGTTGCAATGACCGCCATTTTATTCCCTAGGGTGTCTGCTAAAAAAAATATATATAATGTTTGGGGGTTCTGATTAATTTTCTAGCAAAAAAAAATTTGATTTTTACATGAAGGAGAGAAGTGCAAAATAGGCCTGGTGATTAAGTGGTTAAACAGCAAACGTGCAGTAACAGCAACTGCGTTTAGGAGCTATTAAACAGCAAACGTGCAGTAACAGCAACTGCGTTTAGGTCTAAATAAACAGCAGAATTGCAGTAACAAAAAGTACGTTTAGCTGCTAATAAACAGCACAAGTGCAGCAACACAAAGGACGTTTAGGTGCTATTAAACAGCAAATCGTGCAGTAACAGCAACTGTGTTTAGGTGCCATTAACCACCTGAGGCCCGCATTATAGCCGAATGATGGCTACAGCGCAGACCTGAATTTCCAATAGGACGTCTTTTGACATCCACCTTTTTTGGCATTCCCCACGCGCGCTCCCGAGCACGCAGCGAGAAAATTCTGTGTTGGCCGTGTCCCTTGGACACAGCCAATCACAGATTGCGGCGAACGGCCAATCAGAGTGCCAATCTGATCATCTCTCATTGCCGGCTCACACAGAGACAGCATCCTGTCTCTGGAGAGGAGACCGATCTGTGTCCCTTGTACATAGGGACACAGATCGGTCACCTCCCCCAGTCACCCCCCTCCACCTACAGTTAGAACACTATACAGGGAACATATTTAACCCCTTCCTCACCCCCTAATGTTAACCCCTTCAATGCCAGTCACATTTATACAGTAATTAGTGCATATTTATAGCACTGATCGTAGTATAAATGTGAATGGCGCCAAAAATGTGTCCGATGTGTCCGCCATAATGTCGCAGGCCCAATAAAAATCTTATATCGCCGCCATTACTAGTAAAAAAAAAAAATTCTGTCCCCTATTTTGTAGGCGCAATAACTTTTGCGCAAACCAGTCGCTTATTGCGATATATATATTTTTTAAGTATCGGCCTTTTTTTTATTATTGGGCTATTTATTATAGCAACAAGTAAAAAAAGGGATTTTAATAAACAGCGTACCTGTAAAATCCTTTTCTTGAAGTACATCACGGGACACAGAGCGCATAGCCATTACACTTGGGTTATATGGGTACCTTCAGGTGTGGACACTGGTGTAATCAATTTCACAGGAAGTTTCCTCCCTATATAACCCCCTCCCACTGGGAGTACTTCAGTTTTGTAGCAAGCAATTCTCCCGAGGTTACACAATGTTCCCCAAAAGAGGGGTGGGAGCTCTGTGTCCCGTGATGTACTTCAAGAAAAGGATTTTACAGGTAAGCTGTTTATTAAAAATCCCTTTTTCTTTATCGTACATCACGGGACACAGAGCGCATAGCCATTACACTTGGGATGTCCTAAAGCAATGCTCTATGAAGGGAGGGAGACCGTAAGGCCAAGAATAGCCAAATAAAAACATTGTCAGGAGAAAACATGGCTCCACCAACAGAAAAACAAGGGGGCGTGAACCGGGCCAGAGGATACTATACTGCTGCCCGTAGGACCACCTGCCCAAAAGCTGCGTCCGTACCCTTTGCAACGTCCAACTTATAAAATGTAGTAAACGTATGTACGGAAGACCAGGTTGCCGCCTTGCAAACCTGTGCCATAGAGATCTGATGGTGTGCCGCCCAGGAGGCACTCATGGCCCTCGTAGAATGGGCTTTAACTGATAAGGGAGGTGGAACGCGCTTCAGACCATAGGCCTGAAAAATCTGCTTAATCCACCTAGCCAAGGAAGACTTGGCAGCCGGCTGACCCTTCTTGGGGCCATCCGGAAGAACAAAAAGCACATCTGTTTTCCGAATCTTCTCTGTAGCCTTGAGATAGACCCTCATGGCTCGAACCACGTCCAAAGTATATAGCAGTCTTTCCTCTCTGGACTGGGGAGTAGGAAAGAAGGATGGTAGGACTAGATCCTGATTCAAGTGAAAACTGGATATGACCTTAGGAAGGAAAGAAGGTTGAGGCCGCAGAACCACTCTGTCCTTATGCAGAATCAGGTACGGCTCCCTGCATGACAAGGCTGCCAGCTCGGAAACCCTTCTGGCCGAAGCCATAGCCACCAAGAAAACCAACTTTCGGGTTAGAAGCACAAGAGGGATTTCTGTCAGAGGTTCAAACGGCTGCCTTTGTAAAGCTGACAAGACCAGATTTAAATTCCAGGGGCAGAGGGGAGCTCTAATAGGGGGATTCACATGCAAGACCCCCTGCAAGAAGGTTTTCATAAGCGAATGGGTGGCCAAGGGTCTTTGAAACCATATTGATAAAGCCGACACCTGCCCCTTTAGAGTACTAAGAGCCAACCCTTTGTCAACGCCAACCTGGAGGAATCGCAAGATCCTGTCAATAAAAAAACTTTCGAGGATGCCATTTTTGAGACTCGCACCACTCCACATAGGTTCTCCAGACTCTGTAATAAATATTTCTGGAGACCGGTTTCCTAGCCTGAATCAACGTATATATGACCTGATCTGAGAGGCCTCTGCCCTTAAGAATTAGGGATTCAGCTGCCAAGCCGTCAAATTTAGCTGCTGTGAAGCAGGATGGCAGATTGGGCCCTGAGACAGCAGATCTGGGCGCAGGGGGAGCGGCCACGGCGCCCCAACTGACATCTTCACGATGAGTGCGTACCAAGCCCTCCTGGGCCAGGCTGGGGCCACCAGGATCACAGGCCTGCGCTCCACCCGGATCCTCCGTAGAAGGCGGGGAATCATCTGCAGTGGAGAGAACGCATACAGAAGAGAAAACTGGTGCCAAGGGCAAACCAACGCATCGGTCCCGTAGGCCAAGGGATCCCTGGCTCGGGATATGAATTTGTCCAATTTTTTGTTGGATCTCGTTGCCATAATGTCCACATCTGGGACTCCGAATCTTTGGCAAATCTCTTGGAATACCTGAGGGTGAAGAGACCATTCCCCCGGGAGCAACTGTTGACGACTCAAAAAATCTGCTTGATAATTGTCTATCCCTGGGATGAACACCGCCGAGATGCAGGGTACATGGGCTTCGGCCCATGAGAAAATCAGGTTTACTTCTCTTTGGGCTGCTGGGCTCTTCGTGCCCCCCTGGTGGTTTATGTATGCCACCGCAGTGGCGTTGTTGGACTGTATCCTTACTGGCAGACCCTGAAGGGGTAGAGTCCAGGCGATCAGGGCCAGTCGAGCAGCTCTGATCTCCAAGATATTGATGGGAAGCAGTTTTTCTGCCTCCGACCACTGCCCTTGCTGGGTCTGTTCTTCTAGAACTGCCCCCCAACCTGAGGCTGGCATCCGTGGATACTATCTTCCACGTGATGGGGCAAAAGGATTTCCCTTTTGACAAATTTTGAGAGACCAGCCATCAAGACAGGCTGCGCCGGACCTTCGGGGAGAGCACTAACGGACGATCTAACGCCTGAATGGATTTGTTCCAAGCAGAGAAAATGGCTGCCTGAAGATATCTGGTATGGATCTGGGCGTAGGGCACAGCCTCGAAGGCGGCCACCATCTTCCCCAGCAGTCGCATACATAGGCGAATAGTCGGCCTCTTCTTGCCTAAGATCACTTGAACTGCTTGAGCTATTGATCTGATCTTTGCTTGAGGTAAACTTATCCTCTTGGCAGTCTGTATCTAGATATTCCAACTGCTTTGTGGGTTTCAATACCGATTTTTCTAGGTTTACAATCCACCCGAATTCCTCTAGATGCTGAACTGTGCGACCTACTGCCTGATTGAGGTTGGAAGCTGAGCTGTCGATAACCAGAAGATCGTCCAAGTATGCCAAGACTAAAATGCCTTCTGTCCTTAGGACGGCTAGCACCGGGGCTAACACCTTTGTGAATACCCGCGGAGCTGTTGCCAACCCGAAAGGGAGGACTACGAACTGGTAATGGCGGTGATCTATCATACAACGAAGAAACCTGTGATGTGCCGGGTAGATCGGCATGTGCAGATACGCATCTTTTATGTCTATAGATGCTAGAAAGTCGTCTTGATGTAGGCTGGCTGCCACCGAACGTATGGACTCCATACGAAAGGTCTGAATCTTTAGAAAGCGATTTAGGCGTTTGAGGTCCAAGATAGGCCTGACGTCGCCATTGGGCTTTGGTATTATGAAAAGGTTGGAGTAGAATCCCAGACTCCATTCCTGGGTTGGTACTTCTACAATTACTCCTTGGAGCCAGAGACGATCCAATGCTTTTACAAGAGAGGCCCTCTTTAATGGGTCGCTTGGAAGACTTGACCCCTGAAGATGAGGAGGGGGGACTTCCCGAAACTCTAGCTTGTAGTCCGTGGTTACCACGGATCTTACCCAAGAGTCGGGAATTCTGGCCTTCCACACTTCGGAGAAAAACCGAAGCCTTCCCCCCACCCAAGAGAGTGGGGGCGCCCCTTCATGAATCTGACTTGAGGACTGGTTTAACCGGCTTGCGAGGCCATGGCCTCTTGCCTGTCGTGGCTTGTCCTTGCGGGCGGCTATTAAATGCTGAACGCCCGGGAGGCCGTCGGCACTGACGGGAAGTTGAAGGGGCCGAGCCTGCGAAGGCCTGTCGCTTAAATGCGGGCCCACGCGATCTTTTCTTGATAGGCAAGAAAGAACTTTTACCACTTGATATGGTCTGGATATATTTATCTAGGTTTTCACCGAATAGTCTCCCACCATGAAAGGGAAATCCTGCTAAAAGCTTTTTGCAGGGTGCCTCTGCTGACCAGTTTTTTAGCCACAAAAGGCGACGCATATGAACCAACAGCAGAGATAAACGGGACGCCTGTTGAGTGGAGTCCTTAATAGCATCTACTGCAAAGCAGAGAGCTCCTGGGAGGTCAGCCAATTCACGAGCTTGCTGAGCCGGTATGTCCCTTAATATCGGTTTAGTCTGATCCTTTAAAGCCTGACAAACGCCAATGGCTGCCACTGCTGGCTGAACCACGGCACCTACTGTGGTAAAAGAAGCCTTCAGTAGGGTCTCCAATTTTTTGTCAACTGGATCTTTAAACACCTGGACATTTTCCACCGGACAGGTCAGGAATTTATTTACGCAGGAAATGGCTGCGTCCACGGTAGGGAGTGCCCATTTCTTTGCAAATTCTTCTTCCATAGGATAGAGAATGGTGACCCTTTTAGGAGGGATAAAAATCCTATCAGGTCGAGCCCAATCCTGAAAAATCACGCTCTCCAGAAGGGGGTGAACCGGGAAAGACGCACCACTCAATGGTGCCTTCAAGGAACCTAAAGAGGATACCGCGGGGGCTAATTGTTCTGACACTGGAAGTTTAAAAGCAGTGCGAACCATATCTGTCAGAGACTGGATCCACAGACTCTCTGCTTGAGAAGCCGAAAAAAAATTCATCTATAGTGGAATCTTCAATGTCTGACCAGTCAGGACTCAGGTCCGCTTGATCCCCCTGTGGGTCCAATTCCTCCGAAGAGAGGACCTCTGCATCCGAACACACCGTTCTAGGTGACGGGGATCTAGCCCGTTTGCCACCCAGCAAAGAGCGGGCAATTAAAGCAGTTAACCTTTTCTCTAGCCCACCCAGGGTGGATTCTAGCATTTCTTCCGTAACATAAACGGGAATGGGTTGATTGGGGGCCGCCTCTGCCCCTAGCACCCTCAATGGCTCCTGCATGATGCTGTTCGGTGGTCTATCTGGTGAGGGTGGGACCACTGGAGCCTGGCCCAAATCCTCTGACCCCGTTGGAGACCCCTTTACTTTTTTGGCACCTTTTGCAGCCTTAGCTGGTCCTGATCCCTTGGGAGCCATTGCACAACCTTGAGACACCCCTACAGCCAACATCCAACTGTTGTAGCTAGAAGTGAAACATTAATAAGGACAGGCCATGGTAAAAAAAATTTTTTTTTTTTTTTAATTTTCATACGCCTGAGAAGGCGGCAATACCGAGGAGAGTCCTGTGAGTATTGCCACACCAATGCCCGTTAGCTGGAGTCCAAGGTTGCACCGACTCAGATACTGCCAGATCTAAGGCTGAGTCCCTTTAAGAAAAAAATCTTTTTTTTTTTCTGGTCAGTGTGGACTAAGTCCAGACCTGAAGATCCACAAACCACCACTGGGTGTCACTGTTAGCCAGAAATGGCTCAGCTGCGCGCTCTGTGTCCTCACTCTCCACTGCTCTCAGGAGGGAATGACCAGCCAGGAAATGCTTTTTTTTTTTGCTTTATCTGAGACCTGACGCTGCTGGCCCGCCCCCCCACGCTGAAACCAACATGGAGGAAGCAGAGAGCAGAGGAGAAGCCTGGACCAGCGCTAGTAACACAGACACCCAGTAAGCCACTAATCTTTGTAGTGCACACATAGAGGAAGCTGTCCCCCTAGGCTTCCTAGGAAACAGGAGTTTTGTCAGCACTTCCTCTCTATACACCTGGGGCTGCAGTATCATGCTAACAGGCAAATCTGGGGGGAGTAGCAAAATACATATCTTTAAAAGCATATATATATCTACATGTTATCTGGGTAAACATTAGTACATCCCATCCTGCCTCAAAAGACATAGTGGAGATAGTGGCTGATGCACAAGCATACCATTAGCCAACCCAGAACCCCCAGGGGGATACCTACTGTCGAACCAAGTCCCGCAGGTTCCCTCTTACCTGCTCCACGCCGCAGGGTATTGCAAAATGCAAGAGGCCCAGCCTTCCCCCATCTCCGTGGGTATTGTCTTGGACCTTCAGGGACCGGGGTCCTGTGTTAAGGAACCCACACCCCTGGACCTATATAGCATCCTGGCATCAGTAGCGTTTAGTTCTTGGAAGAGACTAAGGCACTGGAGCCCAGAATCCAGCCCTCCAAGGAGAGGCATTATAGGCAAAAACCCCACTCCAGCAGGGCCCGGGTACCGTACACCTTGGCTTTGAAGCACTTCGGACGGATCCGGCTAGCTATCCTGGGTCCCGAGACCTCCGAGGGACAGCTAGACGTGACCAACACCTAAGACACTGGCGAAAAAACTGAAGCACTCCCAGTGGGAGGGGGTTATATAGGGAGGAAACTTCCTGTGAAATTGATTACACCAGTGTCCACACCTGAAGGTACCCATATAACCCAAGTGTAATGGCTATGCGCTCTGTGTCCCGTGATGTACGATAAAGAAAATATTGTATTTTTTTTCAAAAATTGTCGCTCTTTTTTGTTTATAGTGCAAAAAATAAAAAATAAAACGCAGAGGTAATCAAATACCACCAAAAGATAGCTCTACTTGTGGGTAAAAAAGGACGTCAATTTTGTTTGGGAGCCACGTCGCACGACCGCGCAATTGTCAGTTAAAGCAACGCAGTGCCGGAAGCTGAAATTTCACCTGGGCAGGAGGGGGTATATGTGCCCAGTAAGCAAGTGGTTAAACAGCACACGTGCAGTAACAGCAACTGCGTTTAGTTGCAAATAAACAGGGCAAGTACAGTAACACCGAGTACGTTTAGGTGTAAACTAAACAGCACACAGGCAATACAACACGTTAGAACACTGCAGCTAGCACAATGTCCTGCCTGACAAATAGGAATAGCTGATCTAGCTAAGCTATACAGTGTATAAATATATGTACAACTCCTAGGGATGTATATATATCCTCTACACACTGTAAATTAAGCTAAACTGTCTAGCCTGCCTGCTCTATCTAGCTATATAAAAATACTATCTCTCTGTCTCTCTGACTGATCTCTGCTCAGCACTGGAACACTCTACACAAGGCCGCCCTGAGCCATAATTGGCCAAAGCCATCCAGGCTTTGGCCAATTATGGCTCTTCGTTTTTTGCGTGCTGTGATTGGCCAAGCATGCGGGACATACAGCATGCTTGGCCAATCATCAGCGCACAATGCCGCAGTGAATTATGGGCCGTTGCACGTCAGTCGAATTTGGCGCGAACGACCGGTTTTGTTCGAATTTTGTCGAAGGTACGAACGGACAATGTTCGAATCGAACATACGTTCGAATCGAATGCGGAGCTCATCCCTAGCAGAGACCAAGAACGATCCAAGTTTTTCCTATGGTGAGTACAGTCTCTTCTCACACTTTCCTAACAGTACCAGTCTTCAGGGCAACTATAGAAACCATAGAGGCCCAGTATCCGTGAAAAAGACCGACATCCATCACACTCCTACCACAGTTGTGGCCACGAACAAACAGAGTATGAAAATTTAAAACCCTAACAGAGTGTCCCATTCACAAGAAGCCACACCCCCTCAAAAAAAGTATCGGCTTTAGGAAAAAGCCTCTTGAAGAGCGCAAGGAGCTTTTAAAGACATTTAGGGTATGTTTTAGGTACTGTCCTTCTACAGAACATTTTTCAAGGGACTGTAATGTGTCCATCAAGTGCATTGAGTGTGGTTTCAAAAAACATGTGCAAGCCCTCCATCCGCTTGAGCCCAGCTCCACAAAACCTGTTAACTCTCCCGCCAATTCTACACATGGGCGGCGTTTGTTATGAATCCTGAAGGGAAAGTCCCCGCCGGATTTAAAAAAAAAATCCGGCATGGGTCCCCCCCTCAGGAGCATACCGGGCCCTTAGGTCTGTTATGGGTTGTAAGGAGACCCCCCTACGCCCAAAAAACGGCGTGGGGGTCCGGGTCCCCCCACAATCCATACCAGACCCGTAACCAAAGCACGCCAGCCGGCGAGCGCCCCCCCCTCCTGAGTCGTACCGGGCAGCATGCCCTCAACATGGGGGGGGGTTAGGTGCTCTGGGGCAGGGGGGCGCACTGTGGCCCCCCCACCCCAGAGCACCCTGTCCCCATGTTGACGAGGACAGGGCCCCTTCCTGACAACCCTGGCCATTGGTTGTCGGGGTATGCGGGTGGGAGGCTTATCGGAATCTGGGGGCCCCCTTTTAATAAGGGGGCCCCCAGATACCGGCCCCCACCCTAAGTGAATGAGTATCGTACCCCTACCCATTCACCTGCAAGAAAAGTGTAAACAAAAATAAACCACACAGGGTATTGAAATATTTTATTAGTTGGCCGCCGGGGGGGGGGGGGGGTGTGTATGGTCGCTTTTATAAAAGCGCCCCCCCCCCCTCGGCGGGCTGCTTCCGACATCTTCGGCGGGGGGGGGGGGGGGGTCTTCTCCCGCTCTCGATTCGGCGCTCTCCGGTGCCTTCTTTCTGTTCAGGACTGGCCGCCGCTTCTGTCACGTCGTCGTCTTCTTCTCTTCTCCAGATGTTGACGCGACGCTTCTTCCCGCTGTTATGCCGGGCGCGCGGCTCCCAGTGACTTATATAGGCCTATCTTGTGACGTCGCAGTCCCATCATGCTCCGGCAGGTACCACATGGGTAGATAGCACGTGGGTAGGTACCATGTGGTACCTACCGGAGCATGATGGGACTGCGACATCACAAGATAGGCCTATATAAGTCACTGGGAGCCGCGCGCCCGGCATAACAGCGGGAGGAAGCGTCGTGTCAACATCTGGAGAAGAGAAGAAGACGTGACAGAAGCCGCGGCCAGTCCTGAACAGAAAGAAGGCACCGGAGAGTGCCGAATCAAGAGCGGGAGAAGACCCCCCGGAGAGCAGAGAAGACCCCCCCGGAGAGCGGGAGAAGACCCCCCCAGAGAGCGGGAGAAGCCCCCCCCAGAGAGCGGGAGAAGGCCCACGCCCCCACCGAAGATGTTGGAAGAAGCCCGCCGAGGGGGGGCGCATTTATAAAAGCGACCATACACATCCCCGGCAGCCAACTAATAAAATATTTCAATACCCTGTGTGGTTTGTGTTTACACTTTTCTTGCAGGTGAATGGGTAGGGGTACTATGTACCCCATACTCATTCACTTAGGGTGGGGGGCCGGTATCTGGGGGCCCCCTTATTAAAGGGGGCCCCCAGATTCCGATAAGCCTCCCACCCGCATACCCCGACAACCAACGGCCAGGGTTGTCGGGAAGGGGCCCTGTCCTCATCAACATGGGGACAGGGTGCTCTGGGGTGGGGGACCGCAGTGCGCCCCCCTGCCCCAGAGCGCCTGACCCCCCCATGTTGAGGGCATGCTGCCCGGTACAGCTCAGGAGGGGGGGGGCGCTCGCTCGCCCCCACTCCTCTTCTGACCGGCTGGCTGGCGTGCTTTGGATACAGGTCTGGTATGGATTGTGGGGGGACCCCCACGCCGTTTTTTTGGCATAGGGGGGGTCTCCTTACAACCCATAACAGACCTAAGGGCCCGGTATGCTCCTGAGGGGGGGACCCATGCCAGATTTTTTTTTTAAATCCGGCGGGGACTTCCCCTTCAGGATTCATAACAAATGCCGCCCATGTGTAGAATTGGCGGGAATTCACGTCGGATCCCCGTCGCTTCTATGGCGGCTTTGTCTCCATCGCGGCAAGCCAGCTCGGCGCTGGCCCCGCGATGGGGCTCGCAGGTGGTCAATCTCGCCGAGAAAGGGAGCGAGATTGACACAATATCGCGGTCACCCACTGTATGAATGCCTTTCACTCGGAGGACTATGCCACTAGTCTGAAAAACCTTCATTTAGGTACAGATGTGCCTCCTGTACAGCGAAGTCTGGGTTTGTTGTGGAACATCAAACAAGACACATTCACCTTCCAAGTGTCAACTTGGGATAAACCCTTCACTAAGGAGAGGAGTCCCGTCGGTGATGAATAGCATATATGACCCACTGGGTTTCATTGCTCCAGTTACCATTCAAGGTAAGATTTTGCTAAGTTATCTACTGAGAACATAGACTAGGATACTCCTGTACCTAGTGAGAATCAAATCCAAGTGGGAAAGGTGGAGACATTCTTTGAAGTCACTAGATAAACTTCAGATCTCCTGTTGCTATGTTCCAGGTTACACTTCAACTGCTAACCAGAGAGAGATTCATATTTTCTCTGATGCATCAGTTGAAGCTATTGCTGCAGTAGCCTATTTGAAAACCTCTGAAATAAATGGAGAATCACACTGTAGTTTTGTCCTAGGCAAGGACACGTCTGTGTGTGTTATACGCCGATAAATACGGTAGTTATTTCAGATTTAGGTTTAATGGCTAAACTGGCCTTTGCTCCAGCTTTGACTGAATTGGGTGTATTTCCCACGGGCACCAGCAGGTGTCGTTGTCCCCTCTAGTTCAGTGTTGGAAGTTACAGCCAGTCAGTGTATTGGGTGCACCTTCCAGAACAAACCTAGTGGGAATTTATTTACCGCTGGGCGTGCTGGGAGAGGGTACTTAAGGGGTGGACGCCATTTTCCTGTCTCTCTCGTCTCATGGTCACTTTGACCTGGGGAATGCGACAGTTCCTTTTCTGCCTCGGGGCTGGCTGGCCAGAGGCTTCGCTACTGGAGGTAGGCCCAGAAGCTATCTGGGGCCTACTGGCTTGAGGGTGGTCCTATGCTGTCTGTCCTGTGTGAAAAGGCTTTTCAACTAAAAGAACCGGGGGAGGACTCGTCTTGGAGAGGACACAGCTGGAAGCTGGTATCTTGAGAGAAGCCTGGTACCTCAGTTGGAGGATGCATCCTGACGTATCCATTTCACTGTATTGCCAGGTCTGCTTAAAGGGACTTTTTCATATTTTGCAACTGACTTTACTGAGGAAAATGCTGATTATTGGAACCTGTGGCAGAGGATCGTTCCGCAGCTATTGTTACTATAAGGTCTGTGGTAGAGACTTTTACTTTTGACTGTTCCATGCATCACTCTGGCTGCCAGGTCTGTGGCAGAGGTCTGTCTGGGTGAGCAAGATCCAACAACAGTTAGAGCTCCTGTCTCAGGGATCTCAAGGTTTCATTGAGCTACAGAAAGGTACCTTAACTTTCCCTCTCCCTCCATTCCCCTTGTTCTGTCAACGTTGTGGTTGAATAAAAAGCCTTTGGAAAGACTCAGTGACTGGCAACCATGTTTTTGAAATTCGATTAGCCAACACAGAGAACAGTGGGGTAGCGGCAGACCAAAACTAACTAGCAGCTCCTTCGGGGGTAGTGCTACACAAAACATATTTTTTTTCTCTGTGAACTGTTATAAGTTGCTGTGTGCAAGACCGCAAGGATGGGGCGGTCAAAACAGAAAAAAGAATCCGTCCTTGCTAAAGTAAGGGAACGGCTACTGTGGTTAGAGGGTATTTCACCACATTCCCCAGTCACACCAGAGAGTTTGTCTGAGTGTGAAATCTCTGTGACCTGGGGTAAATTAATCACGTCACCCCCCAGTTAAAAGGGAAGTTAAAGAGGTTGTCCCTGGCAACAGGACGCCAGCTAGACAACAGTGTGTGGAAAAGGATGTTGGGGATCCAAGGAGTCTGTCTGCTGATGGTCGTGACCAGTGGTTTTCCATGACAACAGAGAGCCTGGCATTGAGGGGTTGGCAAGAAAGTAAAGCTCAGGGTCCAATACCATGCATGGAGTGTGGCCAAGAGGGGCATGGAATCTTTACTTGCCCAAGGTTATGGAAAACCGCGGAAGAGTCTGGAAAGGCTGTGGCCACACAGAGGCAGTAGCTGAAATGGATGCAGCTGAGAGACAGCAAATGGTAAGACCGTTTCAGTTTGTAAAACTGAACAAATTTAAGTTGGAGTATGTGCAGTGGGAAGATCCGCAGTACCAATGGACACAGACTTTCTGCAGTGTACTACCCAAAGCAGTGGTGAGGCACAGCATAAAGCCTAACTAACACCAGGGCTAAAGAATGAATAGGACATGGGGACTATGCATGTGCCTGCTATAATCCAGCGAGTGCTGGAGAAGTTAAACGCTTGCCGCCGCAGTTATACGGCAGCAGGTCGGCTCGGCTGCGCGAGATCACGTAGCTATACGTCATCTCGCAAATCAGCCAATAGGGGCACATGCGCGCTCCCTGCTCACCCCTTGTCCCGATGTGCGTGCCCGGCGGGCGCGATCACCGCCGGGCTCCCGCGATCACTCGGTCCTGGTATCCCGGTCCTGTCAGGGGGAGAAATGCCTGATCGCCTGTTCATACAATGTATGAACAGTGATCTGTCATTTTCCCAAGTCAGTCCCACCCCCCTTCAGTTAGAAGACACACGGAACATAATTAACCCCTTCCTCGTCCCCTAGTGTTTACCCCTTCCCTTCCAGTGTAATTTTTTTAGTAAGCAAAAAAGCACTGATTGCTATAAAAATGGCAATGGTCCGAAAAAGTGTCCGCCATAAGGTCAACGGCATGTCGGCCCCTGTGAAGGTTGACCCCCTCCAATCTAAAGGAACGATTCTGGGCGTAGACATGGCAGATGGGTTGTCCACAGAAAAGTCTGGTATTTAGAGATTGGGGCCCAGATTCACGTACCTGGGCGCATCTTTGTGCGGGCGTAGCGTATCTCAAAGCACTTGCGTCCTAAGTTACGGCGGCGTAGCATAAATGGGCCGGCGTAAGCCCGCGTAATTCAAAGTAGGCAGGTAGTGGGCGTGTTATATTATAATGAACCGTGACCCCATGCAAATGAAGGGCCGAACGAACGGCGCATGCGCCATCTGTGAATGTATCCCTGTGTGCATTCTCAGAATTACAATGGCTAGAATACCCAAGATACGTCGAACACTGCCTACGACGTGAGCGTAACTTACGCCCAGGTGCATTCATGTACGCCTTACGTAAACAATGTAAAATTTGACGGCTGTTCCGACGTCCATACCTTAACATGGGCTGCGCCTCATATAGCAGGGGCAACTTTACGCCGGACGTTCGACTTACGTAAACGGCGTAGCTTACAGCGACGGGAGCATCTACGATCGTGAATCGGCGTATCTTGGTCATTTGCATATTTCTAATGGGAACGCCGAATGCGTCCAGCGCAACTATGCGCCGATACGCCGGCGTAGGCAAGTTACGTCGGACGACTGAAGCCATGTTTTTCGGCGTATCTCTCTTTGTGTATAGATGCGACGGCGCACATTTGAAATTACGATGGCGTATCTGGAAATACGCCGGCGTAAAGCCTTTGTGGATCCGGGCCACGATGTTTAGAAATGACAGAAACCTTACTCGAAATACTAGACTTCATAAAAACGCACTCACTGTACACTTGGGTGTCTCCACCGCAGTCAGACCAGGTGGTGCTGTGGAGTACCAGTGGGTGGAGCCAGGTGGTACAGGCCGTGCTGCGAAGCCTTGATCAAGAATGGTATTGGTGGGACCTGTCAGGGATCGGATGGGAGACTGATTTGATGAGGTCGGCCTCTCTTATATCTCCTGTCCTGGATCCCCTGAAGGTGAGACAGAGGAAGCCGAAGGACAAGAGGGACCCGGGTGCGTGGAGCAGGAGGGGAGAACGACTTGGCAGGGTTCAGCGGCCTGGAGTAGACTGTGGTGAGCTGAGCAGGGACAAGTAACAGCCAGGCGGGTAACCGAGAGTTAACAGCAACCAGGAACATAGACAGGAGCAAGGTCTCAGGGATAGCCAGATTTGTCAGCAGGCGGACAGTGAGGTACCAAATCATAAACAGAGCCAGAGTCAGGAACGGAGCCGGGTCAGAGATGAGCATTAGTACAGGGACAGAACACAAAGCCAAGTTCAATAGTAAGCCGGGTCTAAATACTGGGAGGACACACAGGATCAGAGCAGGAATCAGGAACACAGCTGAAGATTAGTCAGAAAAGCACAAGAGCCCAGACTCCCTTTAAATAGGCTGTCTGGCG